>CP092094.1:29639979-30268700 GCA_029203775.1 Neoneuromus ignobilis | reverse complement strand
TCAAAATCTCATCGTCATTTCAAAATCTCATCGTCATTTCTAAAAATCTCATCGTCATTTCAAAAAATCTCATCGTCATTCTCAAAATCTCATCGACATTTCAAAAATCCTCATACGTCATTTCAAAATCTCATCGTCATTTCAAAAATCATCGTCATTTCAAAAATCTCATCGTCATTTCAAAATCTCAGCGTCATTTCAAAATTCTCATCGACATTTCTAAAATCTCATCGTCATTTCAAAATCTCATCGTCATTTTCAAAAATCTCATCGTCATTTCAAAATCTCATCGTCATTTCTTAAAATCTCATCAGTCATTTCAAAATCTCATCGTCATTTCAAAATCTCATCGTCATTTCAAAATCTCATCGTCATTTCTAAAATCTCATCGTCATTTCAAAATCTCATCGTCATTTCAAAATCTCATCGTCATTTCAAAAATCTCATCGTCATTTCAAAAATCTCATCGTCATTTCAAAAATCTCATCGTCATTTCAAAAATCTCATCGTCATTTCAAAAATCTCATCGTCATTTCAAAAATCTCATCGTCATTTCAAAAATCTCATCGTCATTTCTAAAATCTCATCGTCATTTCAAAAATCTCATCGTCATTTCAAAAATCTCATCGTCATTTCAAAAATCTCATCGTCATTTCAAAAAAATCTCATCGTCATTTCTAAAATCTCATCGTCATTTCTAAAATCTCATCGTCATTTCTAAAATCTCATCGTCATTTCAAAAATCTCATCGTCATTTCAAAAATCTCAGCGACATTTCTAAAATCTCAGCGACATTTCTAAAATCTCAGCGACATTTCAAAAATCTCATCGTCATTTCAAAAATCTCATCGTCATTTCAAAAATCTCATCGTCATTTCTAAAATCTCATCGTCATTTCTAAAATCTCATCGTCATTTCAAAAATCTCATCGTCATTTCAAAAATCTCATCGTCATTTCAAAAATCTCATCGTCATTTCTAAAATCTTATCGTCATTTCAAAATCTCATCGTCATTTCTTAAAATCTCATCGTCATTTCAAAATCTCATCGTCATTTCAAAAATCTCATCGTCATTTCAAAATCTCATCGTCATTTCAAAAATCTCATCGTCATTTCTTAAAATCTCATCGTCATTTCAAAATCTCATCGTCATTTCTAAAATCTCATCGTCATTTCAAAATCTCATCGTCATTTCAAAAAATCTCATCGTCATTTCATTCAAAAATCTCATCGTCATTTCTAAAATCTCATCGTCATTTCAAAAATTCATCGTCATTTCTAAAATCTCATCGTCATTTCTAAAATCTCATCGTCATTTTAAAATCTCATCGTCATTTCAAAATCTCATCGTCATTTCTAAAATCTCATCGTCATTTCAGAAATCTCATCGTCATTTCTAAAATCTCATCGTCATTTCAAAAATCTCATCGTCATTTCAAAAATCTCATCGTCATTTCAAAAATCTCATCGTCATTTCAAAAATCTCATCGTCATTTCAAAAAAATCTCATCGTCATTTCTAAAATCTCATCGTCATTTCTAAAATCTCATCGTCATTTCTAAAATCTCATCGTCATTTCAAAAATCTCATCGTCATTTCAAAAATCTCATCGTCATTTCAAAAATCTCATCGTCATTTCTAAAATCTCATCGTCATTTCAAAAATCTCATCGTCATTTCTAAAATCTCATCGTCATTTCTAAAATCTCATCGTCATTTCAAAAATCTCATCGTCATTTCAAAAATCTCATCGTCATTTCTAAAATCTCATCGTCATTTCAAAAATCTCATCGTCATTTCTAAAATCTCATCGTCATTTCAAAAATCTCAGCGACATTTCAAAAATCTCATCGTCATTTCAAAAATCTCATCGTCATTTCAAAAATCTCATCGTCATTTCAAAAATCTCATCGTCATTTCTAAAATCTCATCGTCATTTCAAAAATCTCATCGTCATTTCTAAAATCTCATCGTCATTTCTAAAATCTCATCGTCATTTCAAAAATCTCATCGTCATTTCAAAAATCTCATCGTCATTTCTAAAATCTCATCGTCATTTCAAAAATCTCATCGTCATTTCAAATATCTCAGCGTCATTTCAAAAATCTCATCGTCATTTCAAAAATCTCATCGTCATTTCAAAAATCTCATCGTCATTTCAAAAATCTCATCGTCATTTCAAAAATCTCATCGTCATTTCTAAAATCTCATCGTCATTTCTAAAATCTCATCGTCATTTCTAAAATCTCATCGTCATTTCTAAAATCTCATCGTCATTTCAAAAATCTCATCGTCATTTCAAAAATCTCATCGTCATTTCAAAAATCTCAGCGACATTTCTAAAATCTCATCGTCATTTCAAAAATCTCATCGTCATTTCTAAAATCTCATCGTCATTTAAAAATCTCATCGTCATTTCAAAATCTCATCGTCATTTCAAAATCTCATCGTCATTTCAAAAATCTCATCGTCATTTCTAAAATCTCATCGTCATTTCAAAATCTCATCGTCATTTCAAAATCTCATCGTCATTTCAAAATCTCATCGTCATTTCAAAATCTCATCGTCATTTCAAAAATCTCATCGTCATTTCAAAAATCTCATCGTCATTTCTAAAATCTCATCGTCATTTCTAAAATCTCATCGTCATTTCAAAATCTCATCGTCATTTCTAAAATCTCATCGTCATTTCAAAATCTCATCGTCATTTCAAAAAATCTCATCGTCATTTCAAAAATCTCATCGTCATTTCAAAATCTCATCGTCATTTCAAAAAATCTCATCGTCATTTCAAAAATCTCATCGTCATTTCTAAAATCTCATCGTCATTTCAAAATCTCATCGTCATTTCTAAAATCTCATCGTCATTTCAAAATCTCATCGTCATTTCAAAATCTCATCGTCATTTCAAAAATCTCATCGTCATTTCAAAATCTCATCGTCATTTCTAAAATCTCAGCGTCATTTAAAAATCTCATCGTCATTTCAAAATCTCATCGTCATTTAAAATCTCATCGTCATTTCAAAATCTCATCGTCATTTCAAAATCTCATCGTCATTTCAAAATCTCATCGTCATTTCTAAAATCTCATCGTCATTTCAAAAATCTCATCGTCATTTCAAAAATCTCATCGTCATTTCAAAATCTCATCGTCATTTCAAAAATCTCATCGTCATTTCAAAAATCTCATCGTCATTTCAAAATCTCATCGTCATTTCAAAATCTCATCGTCATTTCAAAAATCTCATCGTCATTTCTAAAATCTCATCGTCATTTCAAAATCTCATCGTCATTTCAAAATCTCATCGTCATTTCAAAAAATCTCATCGTCATTTCAAAATCTCATCGTCATTTCAAAATCTCATCGTCATTTCAAAATCTCATCGTCATTTCTAAAATCTCATCGTCATTTCTAAAATCTCATCGTCATTTCAAAATCTCATCGTCATTTCAAAAATCTCATCGTCATTTCAAAATCTCATCGTCATTTCAAAATCTCATCGTCATTTCAAAATCTCATCGTCATTTCAAAATCTCATCGTCATTTCAAAATCTCATCGTCATTTCTAAAATCTCAGCGTCATTTCAAAATCTCATCGTCATTTCAAAAATCTCATCGTCATTTCAAAATCTCATCGTCATTTCAAAATCTCATCGTCATTTCCAAAATCTCATCGTCATTTCAAAATCTCATCGTCATTTCAAAAATCTCATCGTCATTTCAAAAATCTCATCGTCATTTTCAAAATCTCATCGTCATTTCAAAATCTTCATCGTCATTTCTAAAATCTCATCGTCATTTCAAAATCTCATCGTCATTTCAAAATCTCATCGTCATTTCAAAATCTCATCGACATTTCATTTCTAAAATCTCATCGTCATTTCAAAATCTCATCGTCATTTCTAAAATCTCATCGTCATTTCAAAATCTCATCGTCATTTCAAAATCTCATCGTCATTTCAAAATCTCATCGTCATTTCAAAATCTCATCGTCATTTCAAAAAATCTCATCGTCATTTCAAAAATCTCATCGTCATTTCAAAATCTCATCGTCATTTCAAAAATCTCATCGTCATTTCAAAATCTCATCGTCATTTCAAAAAATCTCATCGTCATTTCAAAATCTCATCGTCATTTCAAAATCTCATCGTCATTTCAAAAATCTCATCGTCATTTCAAAAAATCTCATCGTCATTTCAAAATCTCATCGTCATTTCAAAAATCTCATCGTCATTTCAAAATCTCATCGTCATTTCAAAAATCTCATCGTCATTTCAAAATCTCATCGTCATTTCAAAATCTCATCGTCATTTCAAAATCTCATCGTCATTTCAAAATCTCATCGTCATTTCAAAATCTCATCGTCATTTCAAAAATCTCATCGTCATTTCAAAAATCTCATCGTCATTTCTAAAATCTCATCGTCATTTCAAAAAATCTCATCGTCATTTCAAAAATCTCATCGTCATTTCAAAATCTCATCGTCATTTCAAAAATCTCATCGTCATTTCTAAAATCTCATCGTCATTTCAAAATCTCATCGTCATTTCAAAAATCTCATCGTCATTTCAAAATCTCATCGACATTTCAAAAATCTCATCGTCATTTCAAAAAATCTCATCGTCATTTCAAAATCTCATCGTCATTTCAAAAATCTCATCGTCATTTCAAAAATCTCATCGTCATTTCAAAAATCTCATCGTCATTTCAAAATCTCATCGTCATTTCTAAAATCTCATCGTCATTTCAAAATCTCATCGTCATTTCAAAAAATCTCATCGTCATTTCTAAAATCTCATCGTCATTTCAAAATCTCATCGTCATTTCAAAATCTCATCGTCATTTCAAAAATCTCATCGTCATTTCTAAAATCTCATCGTCATTTCAAAATCTCATCGTCATTTCAAAATCTCATCGTCATTTCAAAATCTCATCGTCATTTCAAAAATCTCATCGTCATTTCAAAAATCTCATCGTCATTTCTAAAATCTCATCGTCATTTCAAAATCTCATCGTCATTTCAAAATCTCATCGTCATTTCAAAATCTCATCGTCATTTCAAAAATCTCATCGTCATTTCTAAAATCTCATCGTCATTTCAAAAAATCTCATCGTCATTTCAAAAATCTCATCGTCATTTCAAAAATCTCATCGTCATTTCAAAATCTCATCGTCATTTCAAAATCTCATCGTCATTTCAAAAATCTCATCGTCATTTCAAAATCTCATCGTCATTTCAAAAATCTCATCGTCATTTCAAAATCTCATCGTCATTTCAAAAATCTCATCGTCATTTCTAAAATCTCATCGTCATTTCTAAAATCTCATCGTCATTTCAAAATCTCATCGTCATTTCAAAATCTCATCGTCATTTCAAAAATCTCATCGTCATTTCAAAATCTCATCGTCATTTCAAAAATCTCATCGTCATTTTCAAAATCTCATCGTCATTTCAAAATCTCATCGTCATTTCAAAATCTCATCGTCATTTCTAAAATCTCATCGTCATTTCAAAAATCTCATCGTCATTTCAAAATCTCATCGTCATTTCAAAATCTCATCGTCATTTCAAAAATCTCAACGTCATTTCAAAAATCTCATCGTCATTACAAAAATATAATCGTCATTTCAAAATCTCATCGTCATTTAAAAATCTCATCGTCATTTCTAAAATCTCATCGTCATTTCTAAAATCTCATCGTCATTTCAAAAATCTCATCGTCATTTCTAAAATCTCATCGTCATTTCTAAAATCTCATCGTCATTTCAAAAATCTCATCGTCATTTCTAAAATCTCATCGTCATTTCTAAAATCTCATCGTCATTTCAAAAATCTCATCGTCATTTCAAAAATCTCATCGTCATTTCAAAAATCTCATCGTCATTTCAAAAATCTCATCGTCATTTCAAAAATCTCATCGTCATTTCAAAAATATCATCGTCATATCAAAAATCTCATCGTCATTTCTAAAATCTCATCGTCATTTCAAAAATCTCATCGTCATTTCAAAAATCTCATCGTCATTTCTAAAATCTCATCGTCATTTCAAAAATCTCATCGTCATTTCAAAAATCTCATCGTCATTTCTAAAATCTCATCGTCATTTCTAAAATCTCATCGTCATTTCAAAAATCTCATCGTCATTTCAAAAATCTCATCGTCATTTCTAAAATCTCATCGTCATTTCAAAAATCTCATCGTCATTTCTAAAATCTCAGCGACATTTCTAAAATCTCATCGTCATTTCAAAAATCTCATCGTCATTTCAAAAATCTCATCGTCATTTCAAAAATCTCATCGTCATTTCTAAAATCTCATCGTCATTTCAAAATCTCATCGTCATTTCAAAATCTCATCGTCATTTCAAAATCTCATCGTCATTTCAAAATTCCATCGTCATTTCAAAAATCTCATCGTCATTTCTAAAATCTCATCGTCATTTCAAAATCTCATCGTCATTTCAAAAATCTCATCGTCATTTCAAAATCTCATCGTCATTTCAAAATTTCATCGTCATTTCAAAAATCTCATCGTCATTTCAAAAATCTCATCGTCATTTCTAAAATCTCATCGTCATTTCAAAATCTCATCGTCATTTCAAAATCTCATCGTCATTTCTTAAAAATCTCATCGTCATTTCAAAAATCTCATCGTCATTTCAAAATCTCATCGTCATTTCAAAATCTCATCGTCATTTCAAAATCTCATCGTCATTTCAAAAATCTCATCGTCATTTCAAAAAATCTCATCGTCATTTCAAAATCTCATCGTCATTTCAAAAAATCTCATCGTCATTTCAAAATCTCATCGTCATTTCAAAAATCTCATCGTCATTTCAAAATCTCATCGTCATTTCAAAATCTCATCGTCATTTCTAAAAAATCTCATCGTCATTTCAAAAATCTCATCGTCATTTCAAAATCTCATCGTCATTTCAAAAATCTCATCGTCATTTCTAAAATCTCATCGTCATTTCAAAAATCTCATCGTCATTTCAAAAATCTCATCGTCATTTCTAAAATCTCATCGTCATTTCAAAAATCTCATCGTCATTTCTAAAATCTCATCGTCATTTCTAAAATCTCATCGTCATTTCAAAAATCTCATCGTCATTTCAAAAATCTCATCGTCATTTCAAAAATCTCATCGTCATTTCTAAAATCTCATCGTCATTTCTAAAATCTCATCGTCATTTCAAAAATCTCATCGTCATTTCAAAAATCTCATCGTCATTTCAAAAATCTCATCGTCATTTCAAAAATCTCATCGTCATTTCAAAAATCTCATCGTCATTTCTAAAATCTCATCGTCATTTCAAAAATCTCATCGTCATTTCAAAAATCTCATCGTCATTTCTAAAATCTCATCGTCATTTCAAAAATCTCATCGTCATTTCTAAAATCTCATCGTCATTTCTAAAATCTCATCGTCATTTCAAAAATCTCAGCGACATTTCTAAAATCTCATCGTCATTTCAAAAATCTCATCGTCATTTCAAAAATCTCATCGTCATTTCTAAAATCTCATCGTCATTTCAAAAATCTCATCGTCATTTCAAAAATCTCATCGTCATTTCAAAAATCTCATCGTCATTTCAAAAATCTCATCGTCATTTCTAAAATCTCATCGTCATTTCAAAATCTCATCGTCATTTCAAAAAATCTCATCGTCATTTCAAAATCTCATCGTCATTTCAAAAATCTCATCGTCATTTCAAAATCTCATCGTCATTTCTAAAAAATCTCATCGTCATTTCAAAATCTCATCGTCATTTCTAAAATCTCATCGTCATTTCAAAATCTCATCGTCATTTCAAAATCTCATCGTCATTTCAAAAATCTCATCGTCATTTCAAAAATCTCATCGTCATTTCAAAATCTCATCGTCATTTCAAAATCTCATCGTCATTTCAAAAATCTCATCGTCATTTCTAAAATCTCATCGTCATTTCAAAATCTCATCGTCATTTCAAAATCTCATCGTCATTTCAAAATCTCATCGTCATTTCAAAATCTCATCGTCATTTCAAAATCTCATCGTCATTTCAAAATCTCATCGTCATTTCAAAATCTCATCGTCATTTTCAAAATCTCATCGTCATTTCAAAAATCTCATCGTCATTTCAAAAATCTCATCGTCATTTCAAAAATCTCATCGTCATTTCAAAAATCTCATCGTCATTTCATTTATCTCATCGTCTCTTCTAAAATCTCATCGTCATTTCTAAAATCTCAGCGACATTTCTAAAATCTCATCGTCATTTCAAAAATCTCATCGTCATTTCAAAAATCTCATCGTCATTTCAAAAATCTCATCGTCATTTCAAAAATCTCATCGTCATTTCAAAAATCTCATCGTCATTTCTAAAATCTCATCGTCATTTCAAAAATCTCATCGTCATTTCTAAAATCTCATCGTCATTTCTAAAATCTCATCGTCATTTCAAAAATCTCATCGTCATTTCAAAAATCTCATCGTCATTTCAAAAATCTCAGCGACATTTCAAAAATCTCATCGTCAGTTCAAAAATCTCATCGTCATTTCTAAAATCTCATCGTCATTTCAAAAATCTCATCGTCATTTCAAAAATCTCATGGTCATTTCAAAAATCTCATCGTCATTTCAAAAATCTCATCGTCATTTCAAAAATCTCAGCGACATTTCAAAAATCTCATCGTCATTTCAAAAATCTCATCGTCATTTCAAAAATCTCATCGTCATTTCTAAAATCTCATCGTCATTTCTAAAATCTCATCGTCATTTCAAAAATCTCATCGTCATTTCAAAAATCTCATCGTCATTTCAAAAATCTCATCGTCATTTCAAAAATCTCATCGTCATTTCTAAAATCTCATCGTCATTTCAAAAATCTCATCGTCATTTCTAAAATCTCATCGTCATTTCTAAAATCTCATCGTCATTTCAAAAATCTCATCGTCATTTCTAAAATCTCATCGTCATTTCAAAATCTCATCGTCATTTCAAAATCTCATCGTCATTTCAAAAATCTCATCGTCATTTCAAAATCTCATCGTCATTTCAAAATCTCATCGTCATTTCAAAATCTCATCGTCATTTCAAAATCTCATCGTCATTTCTAAAATCTCATCGTCATTTCAAAAATCTCATCGTCATTTCAAAATCTCATCGTCATTTCAAAAATCTCATCGTCATTTCAAAATCTCATCGTCATTTTAAAATCTCATCGTCATTTCAAAATCTCATCGTCATTTCAAAAATCTCATCGTCATTTCAAAATCTCATCGTCATTTCTAAAATCTCATCGTCATTTTAAAATCTCATCGTCATTTCAAAATCTCATCGTCATTTCAAAAATCTCATCGTCATTTCAAAATCTCATCGTCATTTCAAAAAATCTCATCGTCATTTCTAAAATCTCATCGTCATTTCAAAATCTCATCGTCATTTCAAAAATCTCATCGTCATTTCAAAATCTCATCGTCATTTCTAAAATCTCATCGTCATTTCAAAAATCTCATCGTCATTTCAAAAATCTCATCGTCATTTCAAAATCTCATCGTCATTTCAAAATCTCATCGTCATTTCAAAATCTCATCGTCATTTCAAAATCTCATCGTCATTTCAAAAATCTCATCGTCATTTCAAAAATTCATCGTCATTTCAAAAATCTCATCGTCATTTCAAAAATCTCATCGTCATTTCAAAAATCTCATCGTCATTTCAAAACTCTCCTCGTCATTTCAAAAATCTCATCGTCATTTCAAAAATCTCATCGTCATTTCTAAAATCTCATCGTCATTTCAAAAATCTCATCGTCATTTCTAAAATCTCATCGTCATTTCAGAAATCTCATCGTCATTTCTAAAATCTCATCGTCATTTCGAAAATCTGATCGTGATTTTTAAAAATCTCATCGTCATTTCAAAATCTCATCGTCATTTCAAAATCTCATCGTCATTTCAAAATCTCATCGTCATTTTTAAAATCTCATCGTCATTTCAAAATCTCATCGTCATTTCTAAAATCTCATCGTCATTTCAAAATCTCAGCGTCATTTCAAAATCTCATCGTCATTTCAAAAATCTCATCGTCATTTCAAAAATCTCATCGTCATTTCTAAAATCTCATCGTCATTTAAAAAATCTCATCGTCATTTCACAAATCTCATCGTCATTTCAAACATCTCATCGTCTTTTCAAAAATCTCATCGTCATTTCAAAAATCTCATCGTCATTTCAAAAATCTCATCGTCATTTCTAAAATCTCATCGTCATTTCAAAAAATCTCATCGTCATTTCAAAATCTCATCGTCATTTCTAAAATCTCATCGTCATTTCAAAAATCTCATCGTCATTTCAAAAAATCTCATCGTCATTTCAAAATCTCATCGTCATTTCAAAATCTCATCGTCATTTCAAAAATCTCATCGTCATTTCAAAATCTCATCGTCATTTCAAAATCTCATCGTCATTTCTAAAATCTCATCGTCATTTCAAAATCTCATCGTCATTTCTAAAATCTCATCGTCATTTCAAAATCTCATCGTCATTTCAAAATCTCATCGTCATTTTTCAAAATCTCATCGTCATTTCATAAATGTCATCGTCATTTCAAAATCTCATCGTCATTTCAAAAATCTCATCGTCATTTCTAAAATCTCATCGTCATTTCAAAATCTCATCGTCATTTCAAAAATCTCATCGTCATTTCAAAATCTCATCGTCATTTCAAAAAATCTCATCGTCATTTCAAAAATCTCATCGTCATTTCAAAATCTCATCGTCATTTCAAAATCTCATCGTCATTTCAAAAATCTCATCGTCATTTCTAAAATCTCATCGTCATTTCAAAATCTCATCGTCATTTCAAAAAATCTCATCGTCATTTCAAAATCTCATCGTCATTTCAAAATCTCATCGTCATTTCAAAATCTCATCGTCATTTCTAAAATCTCATCGTCATTTCAAAAATCTCATCGTCATTTCAAAATCTCATCGTCATATCAAAAAACTCATCGACATATCAAAAATCTCATCGTCATTTCAAAAATCTCATCGTCATTTCAAAAATCTCATCGTCATTTCAAAAATCTCATCGACAATTCAAAAATCTCATCGTCATTTCAAAAATATCAGCGTCTTTTCAAATATCTCATCGTCATTTCAAAGATCTCATCGTCATTTCTAAAATCTCATCGTCATTTCAAAAATCTCATCGTCATTTCAAAAATCTCATCGTCATTTCAAAAATCTCATCGTCATTTCAAAAATCTCATCGTCATTTCAAAAATCTCATCGTCATTTCTAAAATCTCATCGTCATTTCTAAAATCTCAGCGACATTTCTAAAATCTCATCGTCATTTCAAAAATCTCAGCGACATTTCAAAAATCTCATCGTCATTTCAAAAATCTCATCGTCATTTCTAAAATCTCATCGTCATTTCAAAAATCTCATCGTCATTTCAAAAATCTCATCGTCATTTCAAAAATCTCATCGTCATTTCTAAAATCTCATCGTCATTTCTAAAATCTCATCGACATTTCTAAAACCTCATCGTCATTTCAAAAAATCTCATCGTCATTTTCAAAATCTCATCGTCATTTCAAAAATCTCATCGTCATTTCAAAATCTCATCGTCATTTCAAAATCTCATCGTCATTTCAAAATCTCATCGTCATTTCAAAATCTCATCGTCATTTCAAAATCTCATCGTCATTTCAAAAATCTCATCGTCATTTCAAAATCTCATCGTCATTTCAAAAATCTCATCGTCATTTCAAAATCTCAGCGTCATTTAAAATCTCATCGTCATTTCAAAATCTCATCGTCATTTCAAAATCTCATCGTCATTTCAAAATCTCATCGTCATTTCTAAAATCTCATCGTCATTTCAAAATCTCATCGTCATTTCAAAAAATCTCATCGTCATTTCAAAATCTCATCGTCATTTCAAAAATCTCATCGTCATTTCTAAAATCTCATCGTCATTTCAAAAATCTCATCGTCATTTCTAAAATCTCATCGTCATTTCAAAAATCTCATCGTCATTTCAAAAATCTCATCGTCATTTCAAAAATCTCATCGTCATTTCTAAAATCTCATCGTCATTTCAAAAATCTCATCGTCATTTCAAATATCTCATCGTCATTTCAAAAATCTCATCGTCATTTCTAAAATCTCATCGTCATTTCAAAAATCTCATCGTCATTTCAAAAATCTCATCGTCATTTCAAAAATCTCATCGTCATTTCAAAAATCTCATCGTCATTTCAAAAATCTCATCGTCATTTCTAAAATCTCATCGTCATTTCTAAAATCTCATCGTCATTTCTAAAATCTCATCGTCATTTCAAAAATCTCATCGTCATTTCAAAAATCTCATCGTCATTTCAAAAATCTCATCGTCATTTCAAAAATCTCATCGTCATTTCAAAAATCTCATCGTCATTTCAAAAATATCATCGTCATTTCAAAATCTCATCGTCATTTCTAAAATCTCATCGTCATTTAAAAATCATCGTCATTTTCAAAAATCTCATCGTCATTTCAAAATCTCATCGTCATTTCAAAATCTCATCGTCATTTCAAAATCTCATCGTCATTTCAAAATCTCATCGTCATTTCAAAAAATCTCATCGTCATTTCAAAATCTCAGCGTCATTTCAAAAATCTCATCGTCATTTCAAAATCTCATCGTCATTTCAAAATCTCATCGTCATTTCAAAAATCTCATCGTCATTTCAAAAATCTCATCGTCATTTCAAAATCTCATCGTCATTTCTAAAATCTCATCGTCATTTCAAAATCTCATCGTCATTTCTAAAATCTCATCGTCATTTCAAAAATCTCATCGTCATTTCAAAATCTCATCGTCATTTCAAAATCTCATCGTCATTTCAAAAATCTCATCGTCATTTCAAAATCTCATCGTCATTTCAAAATCTCATCGTCATTTCTAAAAATCTCATCGTCATTTCAAAATCTCATCGTCATTTCAAAATCTCATCGTCATTTCAAAAATCTCATCGTCATTTCCTAAAAATCTCATCGTCATTTCAAAAATCTTATCGTCATTTCAAAAATCTCATCGTCATTTCAAAAATCTCATCGTCATTTCTAAAATCTCATCGTCATTTCAAAAATCTCATCGTCATTTCAAAATCTCAGCGTCATTTCAAAATCTCATCGTCATTTCAAAAATCTCATCGTCATTTCAAAATCTCATCGTCATTTCAAAATCTCATCGTCATTTCAAAAATCTCATCGTCATTCTAAAATCTCATCGTCATTTCAAAATCTCATCGTCATTTCAAAAATCTCATCGTCATTTCAAAATCTCATCGTCATTTCAAAATCTCATCGTCATTTCAAAATCTCATCGTCATTTCTCAAAAAATCTCATCGTCATTTCAAAATCTCATCGTCATTTCAAAATCTCATCGTCATTTCAAAATCTCATCGTCATTTAAAAATCTCATCGTCATTTCAAAATCTCATCGTCATTTCAAAATCTCATCGTCATTTCAAAAATCTCATCGTCATTTCAAAATCTCATCGTCATTTCAAAATCTCATCGTCATTTCAAAATCTCATCGTCATTTCAAAAAATCTCATCGTCATTTCTAAAATCTCATCGTCATTTCAAAATCTCATCGTCATTTCAAAATCTCATCGTCATTTCAAAATCTCATCGTCATTTCAAAATCTCATCGTCATTTCAAAATCTCATCGTCATTTCAAAATCTCATCGTCATTTCAAAATCTCATCGTCATTTCAAAATCTCATCGTCATTTCAAAAATCTCATCGTCATTTCAAAATCTCATCGACATTTCTAAAATCTCATCGTCATTTCAAAATCTCATCGTCATTTCAAAATCTCATCGTCATTTCAAAAATCTCATCGTCATTTCAAAATCTCATCGTCATTTCAAAATCTCATCGTCATTTCAAAAATCTCATCGTCATTTCTAAAATCTCATCGTCATTTCAAAATCTCATCGTCATTTCAAAATCTCATCGTCATTTCAAAATCTCATCGTCATTTTTCAAAATCTCATCGTCATTTCAAAATCTCATCGTCATTTCAAAATCTCAGCGTCATTTCAAAAATCTCATCGTCATTTTTAAAATCTCATCGTCATTTCAAAAATCTCATCGTCATTTCAAAATCTCATCGTCATTTCTAAAATCTCATCGTCATTTTCAAAATCTCATCGTCATTTCAAAATCTCATCGTCATTTCAAAATCTCATCGTCATTTCAAAATCTCATCGTCATTTCTAAAATCTCATCGTCATTTCTAAAATCTCATCGTCATTTCAAAATCTCATCGTCATTTCAAAATCTCATCGTCATTTCAAAAATCTCATCGTCATTTCAAAATCTCATCGTCATTTCAAAATCTCATCGTCATTTCAAAATCTCATCGTCATTTCAAAATCTCATCGTCATTTCAAAAATCTCATCGTCATTTCAAAATCTCATCGTCATTTCAAAAATCTCATCGTCATTTCAAAATCTCATCGTCATTTCAAAAATCTCATCATCATTTAAAATCTCATCGTCATTTCAAAATCTCATCGTCATTTCAAAAATCTCATCGTCATTTCAAAATCTCATCGTCATTTCAAAATCTCATCGTCATTTCAAAATCTCATCGTCATTTCAAAATCTCATCGTCATTTCAAAATCTCATCGTCATTTCAAAATCTCATCGTCATTTCAAAAATCTCATCGTCATTTCAAAATCTCATCGTCATTTCAAAATCTCATCGTCATTTCAAAAATCTCATCGTCATTTCAAAAATCTCATCGTCATTTCAAAATCTCATCGTCATTTTCAAAATCTCATCGTCATTTCAAAAATCTCATCGTCATTTCAAAAATCTCATCGTCATTTCAAAAATCTCATCGTCATTTCAAAATCTCATCGTCATTTCTAAAATCTCATCGTCATTTCAAAAATCTCATCGTCATTTCAAAATCTCATCGTCATTTCAAAATCTCATCGTCATTTCAAAATCTCATCGTCATTTCAAAAATCTCATCGTCATTTCAAAAATCTCATCGAAATTTCAAAATCTCAGCGTCATTTCAAAAATCTCATCGTCATTTCAAAATCTCATCGTCATTTCTAAAATCTCATCGTCATTTCAAAATCTCATCGTCATTTCAAAATCTCATCGTCATTTCAAAAATCTCATCGTCATTTCAAAATCTCATCGTCATTTCAAAAAAATCTCATCGTCATTACAAAAATCTCATCGTCATTTCAAAAATCTCATCGTCATTTCAAAAAATCTCATCGTCATTTCAAAATCTCATCGTCATTTCTAAAATCTCATCGTCATTTCTAAAATCTCATCGTCATTTCAAAAATCTCATCGTCATTTCAAAAAATCTCATCGTCATTTCAAAATCTCATCGTCATTTCAAAAATCTCATCGTCATTTCTAAAATCTCATCGTCATTTCAAAATCTCATCGTCATTTCTAAAATCTCATCGTCATTTCAAAAATCTCATCGTCATTTCTAAAATCTCAGCGTCATTTCAAAATCTCATCGTCATTTCAAAATCTCATCGTCATTTCAAAATCTCATCGTCATTTCAAAATCTCATCGTCATTTCAAAATCTCATCGTCATTTCAAAAATCTCATCGTCATTTCAAAAATCTCATCGTCATTTCAAAATCTCATCGTCATTTCAAAATCTCATCGTCATTTCAAAATCTCATCGTCATTTCAAAAATCTCATCGTCATTTCTAAAATCTCATCGTCATTTCAAAATCTCATCGTCATTTCAAAAAATCTCATCGTCATTTCAAAATCTCATCGTCATTTCTAAAATCTCATCGTCATTTCAAAAATCTCATCGTCATTTCAAAAATCTCATCGTCATTTCTAAAATCTCATCGTCATTTCAAAAATCTCATCGTCATTTCAAAAATCTCATCGTCATTTCAAAAATCTCATCGTCATTTCTAAAATCTCAGCGACATTTCTAAAATCTCATCGTCATTTCAAAAATCTCATCGTCATTTCTAAAATCTCATCGTCATTTCAAAAATCTCATCGTCATTTCAAAAATCTCATCGTCATTTCAAAAATCTCATCGTCATTTCTAAAATCTCATCGTCATTTCTAAAATCTCATCGTCATTTCTAAAATCTCATCGTCATTTCAAAAATCTCATCGTCATTTCTAAAATCTCATCGTCATTTCTAAAATCTCATCGTCATTTCAAAAATCTCATCGTCATTTCAAAAATCTCATCGTCATTTCAAAATCTTATCGTCATTTCTAAAATCTCATCGTCATTTCAAAAATCTCATCGTCATTTCAAAATCTCATCGTCATTTCAAAATCTCATCGTCATTTCAAAATCTCATCGTCATTTCAAAATCTCATCGTCATTTCAAAATCTCATCGTCATTTCAAAATCTCATCGTCATTTTAAGATCTCATCGTCATTTCAAAAATCTCATCGTCATTTCAAAATCTCATCGTCATTTCAAAATCTCATCGTCATTTCAAAAATCTCATCGTCATTTCAAAAATCTGATCGTAATTTCAAAATCTCATCGTCATTTCAAAAATTCATCGTCATTTCAAAATCTCATCGTCATTTCAAAAATCTCATCGTCATTTCAAAATCTCATCGTCATTTCAAAAATCTCATCGTCATTTCTAAAAATCTCATCGTCATTTCAAAATCTCATCGTCATTTCAAAATCTCATCGTCATTTCAAAATCTCATCGTCATTTCAAAAATCTCATCGTCATTTCAAAAATCTCATCGTCATTTCAAAAATCTCATCGTCATTTCAAAAATCTCATCGTCATTTCAAAAATCTCATCGTCATTTCTAAAATCTCATCGTCATTTCAAAAATCTCATCGTCATTTCTAAAATCTCCTCGTCATTTCTAAAATCTCATCGTCATTTCAAAATCTCATCGTCATTTCTAAAATCTCATCGTCATTTCAAAAATCTCATCGTCATTTCTAAAATCTCATCGTCATTTCAAAAATCTCATCGTCATTTCAAAAATCTCATCGTCATTTCTAAAATCTCATCGTCATTTCTAAAATCTCATCGTCATTTCAAAAATCTCATCGTCATTTCTAAAATCTCATCGTCATTTCAAAAATCTCATCGTCATTTCAAAAATCTCATCGTCATTTCAAAATCTCATCGTCATTTCAAAAATCTCATCGTCATTTCAAAAAAATCTCATCGTCATTTCAAAATCTCATCGTCATTTCAAAATCTCATCGTCATTTCAAAATCTCATCGTCATTTCTAAAATCTCATCGTCATTTCAAAATCTCATCGTCATTTCAAAATCTCATCGTCATTTCTCAAAAAATGTCATTTCTAAAATCTCATCGTCATTTCAAAATCTCATCGTCATTTCTAAAAATCTCATCGTCATTTCAAAATCTCATCGTCATTTTAAAATCTCATCGACATTTCTAAAAATCTCATCGTCATTTCAAAAATCTCATCGTCATTTCAAAATCTCATCGTCATTTCAAAAATCTCATCGTCATTTCAAAATCTCATCGTCATTTCAAAAATCTCATCGTCATTTCAAAAATCTCATCGTCATTTCAAAATCTCATCGTCATTTCAAAATCTCATCGTCATTTCAAAAATCTCATCGTCATTTCAAAATCTCATCGACATTTCTAAAATCTCATCGTCATTTCAAAATCTCATCGTCATTTTCAAAATCTCATCGTCATTTCAAAATCTCATCGTCATTTCAAAATCTCATCGTCATTTCAAAAATCTCATCGTCATTTCAAAATCTCATCGTCATTTCAAAATCTCATCGTCATTTCAAAAATCTCATCGTCATTTCAAAAATCTCATCGTCATTTTAAAATCTCATCGTCATTTAAAAAATCTCATCGTCATTTCTAAAATCTCATCGACATTTCTAAAATCTCATCGTCATTTCTAAAATCTCATCGTCATTTGTTAAATCTCCTCGTCATTTCTTAAATCTAATCGTCATTTCTAAAATCTCATCGACATTTCTAAAATCTCATCGTCATTTACAAAAATCTCATCGTCATTTCAAAAATCTCATCGTCATTTCTTAAAATCTCATCGTCATTTCAAAAATCTTCATCGTCATTTCAAAATCTCATCGTCATTTCTAAAATCTCATCGTCATTTCCAAAAATCTCATCGTCATTTCAAAAATCTCATCGTCATTTCAAAATCTCATCGTCATTTCAAAAATCTCATCGTCATTTCAAAATCTCATCGTCATTTCAAAAATCTCATCGTCATTTCAAAATCTCATCGTCATTTCAAAAATCTCATCGTCATTTCAAAAATCTCATCGTCATTTCAAAATCTCATCGTCATTTCAAAAATCTCATCGTCATTTCAAAAATCTCATCGTCATTTCAAAATCTCATCGTCATTTCAAAATCTCATCGTCATTTCAAAATCTCATCGTCATTTCAAAAAAATCTCATCGTCATTTCTAAAATCTCATCGTCATTTCAAAATCTCATCGTCATTTCAAAATCTCATCGTCATTTCAAAATCTCATCGTCATTTCTAAAATCTCATCGTCATTTCAAAATCTCATCGTCATTTCAAAATCTCATCGTCATTTCAAAAATCTCATCGACATTTCAAAAATCTCATCGTCATTTCAAAATCTCATCGTCATTTCAAAATCTCATCGTCATTTCAAAATCTCATCGTCATTTCTAAAATCTCATCGTCATTTCAAAATCTCATCGTCATTTCTAAAATCTCATCGTCATTTCAAAAATCTCATCGTCATTTCTAAAATCTCATCGTCATTTCTAAAATCTCAGCGACATTTCTAAAATCTCATCGTCATTTCAAAAATCTCATCGTCATTTCAAAAATCTCATCGTCATTTCTAAAATCTCATCGTCATTTCAAAAATCTCATCGTCATTTCTAAAATCTCATCGTCATTTCTAAAATCTCATCGTCATTTCAAAAATCTCATCGTCATTTCTAAAATCTCATCGTCATTTTCTAAAATCTCATCGTCATTTTAAAATCTCATCGTCATTTCAAAAATCTCATCGTCATTTCAAAAATCTCATCGTCATTTCTAAAATCTCATCGTCATTTCAAAATCTCATCGTCATTTCAAAATCTCATCGTCATTTCAAAAATCTCATCGTCATTTCAAAATCTCATCGTCATTTCTAAAATCTCATCGTCATTTCAAAAATCTCATCGTCATTTCAAAAATCTCATCGTCATTTCAAAATCTCATCGTCATTTCAAAATCTCATCGTCATTTCTAAAATCTCATCGTCATTTCAAAATCTCATCGTCATTTCAAAAATCTCATCGTCATTTCAAAATCTCATCGTCATTTCAAAATCTCATCGTCATTTCAAAATCTCATCGTCATTTCAAAAATCTCATCGTCATTTCAAAAATCTCATCGTCATTTCAAAATCTCATCGTCATTTCTAAAATCTCATCGTCATTTCAAAATCTCATCGTCATTTCAAAATCTCATCGTCATTTCAAAAATCTCATCGTCATTTTAAAATCTCATCGTCATTTCTAAAATCTCATCGTCATTTCAAAATCTCATCGTCATTTCAAAATCTCATCGTCATTTCAAAATCTCAGCGACATTTCTAAAATCTCATCGTCATTTCAAAAATCTCATCGTCATTTCAAAATCTCATCGTCATTTCAAAAAATCTCATCGTCATTTCAAAATCTCATCGTCATTTCAAAAATCTCATCGTCATTTCAAAAATCTCATCGTCATTTCAAAATCTCATCGTCATTTCAAAATCTCATCGTCATTTCTAAAAATCTCATCGTCATTTCAAAATCTCAGCGTCATTTCAAAAATCTCATCGTCATTTCTAAAATCTCATCGTCATTTCTAAAATCTCATCGTCATTTCAAAATCTCATCGTCATTTCAAAATCTCATCGTCATTTCAAAATCTCATCGTCATTTCAAAATCTCATCGTCATTTCAAAAATCTCATCGTCATTTCAAAATCTCATCGTCATTTCAAAATCTCATCGTCATTTCAAAATCTCATCGTCATTTAAAATCTCATCGTCATTTCAAAATCTCATCGTCATTTCAAAAATCTCATCGTCATTTAAAAATCTCAGCGACATTTCAAAAATCTCATCGTCATTTCAAAAATCTCATCGTCATTTCAAAAATCTCATCGTCATTTCAAAATCTCATCGTCATTTCAAAATCTCATCGTCATTTCAAAATCTCATCGTCATTTCAAAATCTCATCGTCATTTCAAAATCTCATCGTCATTTCAAAATCTCATCGTCATTTCAAAAATCTCATCGTCATTTCAAAATCTCATCGTCATTTTTCAAAATCTCATCGTCATTTCAAAAATCTCATCGTCATTTCAAAAATCTCATCGTCATTTCAAAATCTCATCGTCATTTCAAAAATCTCATCGTCATTTTTAAAATCTCATCGTCATTTCAAAATCTCATCGTCATTTCAAAATCTCATCGTCATTTCAAAATCTCATCGTCATTTCAAAATCTCATCGTCATTTCAAAATCTCATCGTCATTTTCAAAATCTCATCGTCATTTCAAAAATCTCATCGTCATTTCAAAAATCTCATCGTCATTTCAAAAATCTCTCATCGTCATTTCAAAATCTCATCGTCATTTCAAAATCTCATCGTCATTTCAAAATCTCATCGTCATTTCAAAATCTCATCGTCATTTCAAAATCTCATCGTCATTTCAAAAATCTCATCGTCATTTCAAAATCTCATCGTCATTTCAAAATCTCATCGTCATTTCTAAAATCTCATCGTCATTTCAAAATCTCATCGTCATTTCAAAATCTCATCGTCATTTCAAAATCTCATCGTCATTTCAAAATCTCATCGTCATTTCAAAATCTCATCGTCATTTCAAAAATCTCATCGTCATTTAAAAAATCTCATCGTCATTTCAAAAATCTCATCGTCATTTCTAAAATCTCATCGTCATTTCAAAATCTCATCGTCATTTCAAAATCTCATCGTCATTTCAAAAATCTCATCGTCATTTCAAAAATCTCATCGTCATTTCAAAAATCTCATCGTCATTTCAAAATCTCATCGTCATTTCAAAATCTCATCGTCATTTCAAAATCTCATCGTCATTTCAAAATCTCATCGTCATTTCAAAAATCTCATCGTCATTTCAAAATCTCATCGTCATTTCAAAATCTCATCGTCATTTCAAAATCTCATCGTCTCAAAATCATTTCTAAAATCTCATCGTCATTTCAAAAATCTCATCGTCATTTCAAAATCTCATCGTCATTTCAAAAATCTCATCGTCATTTCTAAAATCTCATCGTCATTTCAAAATCTCATCGTCATTTCAAAATCTCATCGTCATTTCAAAAATCTCATCGTCATTTCTAAAAATTCTCATCGTCATTTCAAAAATCTCATCGTCATTTCAAAAATCTCATCGTCATTTCAAAATCTCATCGTCATTTCAAAATCTCATCGTCATTTCTAAAATCTCATCGTCATTTCTAAAATCTCATCGTCATTTCAAAATCTCATCGTCATTTCAAAATCTCATCGTCATTTCAAAATCTCATCGTCATTTCAAAATCTCATCGTCATTTCAAAATCTCATCGTCATTTCAAAATCTCATCGTCATTTCTAAAATCTCATCGTCATTTCTAAAATCTCATCGTCATTTCAAAAATCTCATCGTCATTTCAAAAATCTCATCGTCATTTCAAAAATCTCATCGTCATTTCAAAAATCTCATCGTCATTTCAAAAATCTCATCGTCATTTCTAAAATCTCATCGTCATTTCTAAAATCTCATCGTCATTTCAAAAATCTCATCGTCATTTCTAAAATCTCATCGTCATTTCAAAAATCTCATCGTCATTTCAAAAATCTCATCGTCATTTCAAAAATCTCATCGTCATTTCTAAAATCTCATCGTCATTTCAAAAATCTCATCGTCATTTCAAAAATCTCATCGTCATTTCAAAATCTCATCGTCATTTCAAAATCTCATCGTCATTTCTAAAATCTCATCGTCATTTCAAAATCTCATCGTCATTTCAAAATCTCATCGTCATTTCAAAATCTCATCGTCATTTCAAAAATCTCATCGTCATTTCAAAAATCTCATCGTCATTTCAAAATCTCATCGTCATTTCAAAATCTCATCGTCATTTCAAAATCTCATCGTCATTTCTAAAATCTCATCGTCATTTCTAAAATCTCATCGTCATTTCAAAAATCTCATCGTCATTTCAAAATCTCATCGTCATTTCAAAAATCTCATCGTCATTTCAAAATCTCATCGTCATTTCAAAATCTCATCGTCATTTCAAAATCTCAGCGTCATTTCTAAAATCTCATCGTCATTTCAAAATCTCATCGTCATTTCAAAATCTCATCGTCATTTCAAAATCTCATCGTCATTTCAAAATCTCATCGTCATTTCAAAATCTCATCGTCATTTCAAAATCTCATCGTCATTTCAAAATCTCATCGTCATTTTCAAAATCTCATCGTCATTTCAAAATCTCATCGTCATTTCTAAAATCTCATCGTCATTTCAAAATCTCATCGTCATTTCAAAATCTCATCGTCATTTCTAAAATCTCATCGTCATTTCTAAAATCTCATCGTCATTTCAAAATCTCATCGTCATTTCAAAATCTCATCGTCATTTCAAAATCTCATCGTCATTTCAAAAATCTCATCGTCATTTCAAAATCTCATCGTCATTTCAAAAATCTCATCGTCATTTCAAAATCTCATCGTCATTTCAAAAAATCTCATCGTCATTTCAAAAATCTCATCGTCATTTCAAAATCTCATCGTCATTTCTAAAATCTCATCGTCATTTCTAAAAAATCTCATCGTCATTTCAAAATCTCATCGTCATTTCAAAATCTCATCGTCATTTCAAAATCTCATCGTCATTTCAAAATCTCATCGTCATTTCAAAAATCTCATCGTCATTTTCAAAAAATCTCATCGTCATTTCAAAATCTCATCGTCATTTCAAAATCTCATCGTCATTTCAAAATCTCATCGTCATTTCAAAATCTCATCGTCATTTTCAAAATCTCATCGTCATTTCAAAAATCTCATCGTCATTTCTAAAATCTCATCGTCATTTCAAAATCTCATCGTCATTTCAAAATCTCATCGTCATGTCAAAAAACACATCGTCATTTCAAAAATCTCATCGTCATTTCTAAAATCTCATCGTCATTTCAAAATTCCATCGTCATTTCAAAATTCTCATCGTCATTTCAAAAATCTCATCGTCATTTCTAAAATCTCAGCGACATTTCTAAAATCTCATCGTCATTTCAAAATCTCATCGTCATTTCAAAATCTCATCGTCATTTCAAAAATCTCATCGTCATTTCAAAAATCTCATCGTCATTTCAAAATCTCATCGTCATTTTCAAAATCTCATCGTCATTTCAAAATCTCATCGTCATTTCAAAATCTCATCGTCATTTCAAAATCTCATCGTCATTTCAAAATCTCATCGTCATTTCAAAATCTCATCGTCATTTCTAAAATCTCATCGTCATTTCAAAAATCTCATCGTCATTTCAAAAATCTCATCGTCATTTCAAAATCTCATCGTCATTTCAAAATCTCATCGTCATTTCAAAATCTCATCGTCATTTCAAAATCTCATCGTCATTTCAAAAATCTCATCGTCATTTCAAAATCTCATCGTCATTTCAAAATCTCATCGTCATTTCAAAATCTCATCGTCATTTCAAAATCTCATCGTCATTTCTAAAATCTCATCGTCATTTCAAAAATCTCATCGTCATTTCAAAATCTCATCGTCATTTCTAAAATCTCATCGTCATTTCAAAATCTCATCGTCATTTCAAAAATCTCATCGTCATTTCAAAATCTCATCGTCATTTCAAAATCTCATCGTCATTTCAAAAATCTCATCGTCATTTCTAAAATCTCATCGTCATTTCAAAAATCACATCGTCATTTCAAAATCTCATCGTCATTTCTAAAATCTCATCGTCATTTCAAAATCTCATCGTCATTTCAAAATCTCATCGTCATTTCTAAAATCTCATCGTCATTTCAAAAATCTCATCATTTCAAAATCTCATCGTCATTTCAAAAATCTCATCGTCATTTCTAAAATCTCCTCGTCATTTCCAAAATCTCATCGTCATTTCAAAAATCTCATCGTCATTTCAAAATCTCATCGTCATTTCTAAAATCTCATCGTCATTTCAAAAATCTCATCGTCATTTTCAAAATCTCATCGTCATTTCAAAAATCTCATCGTCATTTCAAAATCTCATCGTCATTTCTAAAATCTCATCGTCATTTCTAAAATCTCATCGTCATTTCAAAATCTCATCGTCATTTCAAAATCTCATCGTCATTTCCAAAAAATCTCATCGTCATTTCAAAAATCTCATCGTCATTTTTAAAATCTCATCGTCATTTCAAAATCTCATCGTCATTTCTAAAATCTCATCGTCATTTCAAAAATCTCATCGTCATTTCAAAATCTCATCGTCATTTCAAAAATCTCATCGTCATTTCAAAATCTCATCGTCATTTCAAAATCTCATCGTCATTTCTAAAATCTCATCGTCATTTCAAAAATCTCATCGTCATTTCAAAAATCTCATCGTCATTTCAAAAATATCATCGTCATTTCAAAATCTCATCGTCATTTCAAAATCTCATCGTCATTTCAAAATCTCATCGTCATTTCAAAAATCTCATCGTCATTTCAAAATCTCATCGTCATTTCAAAATCTCATCGTCATTTCAAAAATCTCATCGTCATTTCAAAATTCTCATCGACATTTCAAAAATCTCATCGACATTTCAAAAACCTCATCGTCATATCAAAATCTCATCGTCATTTCAAAAATCTCATCGACATTTCTAAAATCTCATCGTCATTTCAAAAATCTCATCGTCATTTCAAAAATCTCAGCGACATTTCAAAAATCTCAGCGACATTTCTAAAATCTCATCGTCATTTCAAAAATCTCATCGTCATTTCAAAAATCTCATCGTCATTTCAAAAATCTCATCGTCATTTCTAAAATCTCAGCGACATTTCTAAAATCTCATCGTCATTTCAAAAATCTCATCGTCATTTCAAAAATCTCATCGTCATTTCAAAAATCTCATCGTCATTTCAAAAATCTCATCGTCATTTCTAAAATCTCATCGTCATTTCTAAAATCTCATCGTCATTTCAAAAATCTCATCGTCATTTCAAAAATCTCATCGTCATTTCAAAAATCTCATCGTCATTTCAAAAATCTCATCGTCATTTCAAAAATCTCATCGTCATTTCTAAAATCTCAGCGACATTTCTAAAATCTCATCGTCATTTCAAAAATCTCATCGTCATTTCTAAAATCTCATCGTCATTTCTAAAATCTCATCGTCATTTCAAAAATCTCATCGTCATTTCAAAAATCTCATCGTCATTTCAAAATCTCATCGTCATTTCTAAAATCTCATCGTCATTTCAAAATCTCATCGTCATTTCAAAATCTCATCGTCATTTCAAAATCTCATCGTCATTTCAAAATCTCATCGTCATTTCAAAATCTCATCGTCATTTCAAAATCTCATCGTCATTTCAAAATCTCATCGTCATTTCAAAAATCTCATCGTCATTTCTAAAATCTCATCGTCATTTCAAAATCTCATCGTCATTTCAAAAATCTCATCGTCATTTCAAAATCTCATCGTCATTTCAAAATCTCATCGTCATTTCTAAAATCTCATCGTCATTTCAAAATCTCATCGTCATTTCAAAAATCTCATCGTCATTTTAAAATCTCATCGTCATTTCAAAATCTCATCGTCATTTCAAAAATCTCATCGTCATTTCAAAATCTCATCGTCATTTCAAAAATCTCATCGTCATTTCAAAATCTCATCGTCATTTTAAAAATCTCATCGTCATTTCTAAAATCTCATCGTCATTTTAAAATCTCATCGTCATTTCAAAATCTCATCGTCATTTCAAAATCTCATCGTCATTTCAAAAATCTCATCGTCATTTCAAAATCTCATCGTCATTTCTAAAATCTCATCGTCATTTCAAAAAATCTCATCGTCATTTCAAAATCTCATCGTCATTTCAAAATCTCATCGTCATTTCAAAACTCTCAGCGTCATTTCTAAAATCTCATCGTCATTTCAAAATCTCATCGTCATTTCAAAATCTCATCGTCATTTTTAAAATCTCATCGTCATTTCAAAATCTCATCGTCATTTCAAAAATCTCATCGTCATTTCAAAATCTCATCGTCATTTCAAAATCTCATCGTCATTTCAAAAATCTCATCGTCATTTCTAACATCTCATCGTCATTTCAAAAATCTCATCGTCATTTCAAAAAATCTCATCGTCATTTCAAAATCTCATCGTCATTTCAAAATCTCATCGTCATTTCAAAATCTCATCGTCATTTCAAAATCTCATCGTCATTTCAAAATCTCATCGTCATTTCAAAATCTCATCGTCATTTCTAAAATCTCATCGTCATTTCAAATATCTCATCGTCATTTCAAAATCTCATCGTCATTTCAAAATCTCATCGTCATTTCAAAATCTCATCGTCATTTCTAAAAATCTCATCGTCATTTCAAAATCTCATCGTCATTTCAAAATCTCATCGTCATTCAAAAATCTCATCGTCATTTCTAAAATCTCATCGTCATTTCAAAATCTCATCGTCATTTCAAAATCTCATCGTCATTTCAAAAATCTCATCGTCATTTCAAAAATCTCATCGTCATTTCAAAATCTCATCGTCATTTCAAAATCTCATCGTCATTTCAAAAATCTCATCGTCATTTCAAAATCTCATCGTCATTTCAAAATCTCATCGTCATTTCAAAATCTCATCGTCATTTCAAAAATCTCATCGTCATTTCAAAATCTCATCGTCATTTCTAAAATCTCATCGTCATTTCAAAATCTCATCGTCATTTCAAAATCTCATCGTCATTTCAAAATCTCATCGTCATTTCAAAATCTCATCGTCATTTTAAAAATCTCATCGTCATTTCTAAAATCTCATCGTCATTTCTAAAATCTCATCGTCATTTCAAAATCTCATCGTCATTTCAAAAATCTCATCGTCATTTCAAAATCTCATCGTCATTTCAAAAATCTCATCGTCATTTCAAAAATCTCATCGTCATTTCAAAATCTCATCGTCATTTCAAAATCTCATCGTCATTTCAAAATCTCATCGTCATTTCAAAATCTCATCGTCATTTCAAAATCTCATCGTCATTTCAAAAATCTCATCGTCATTTCAAAATCTCATCGTCATTTCAAAATCTCATCGTCATTTCAAAATCTCATCGTCATTTCAAAAATCTCATCGTCATTTCTAAAATCTCATCGTCATTTCAAAAATCTCATCGTCATTTCAAAATCTCATCGTCATTTCAAAATCTCATCGTCATTTCAAAATCTCATCGTCATTTCAAAATCTCATCGTCATTTCAAAATCTCATCGTCATTTCAAAATCTCATCGTCATTTCAAAATCTCATCGTCATTTCAAAATCTCATCGTCATTTCAAAATCTCATCGTCATTTCAAAAATCTCATCGTCATTTCAAAAATCTCATCGTCATTTCAAAAATCTCATCGTCATTACAAAAATCTCATCGTCATTTCAAAATCTCATCGACATTTCAAAAAATCTCATCGTCATTTCAAAATCTCATCGTCATTTCAAAATCTCATCGTCATTTCAAAATCTCATCGTCATTTCAAAAATCTCATCGTCATTTCTAAAATCTCATCGTCATTTCAAAAATCTCATCGTCATTTCAAACATCTCATCGTCATTTCAAAAATCTCATCGTCATTTCAAAAATCTCATCGTCATTTCAAAAATCTCATCGTCATTTCAAAAATCTCATCGTCATTTCTAAAATCTCATCGTCATTTCAAAAATCTCATCGTCATTTCAAAAATCTCATCGTCATTTCTAAAATCTCATCGTCATTTCAAAAATCTCATCGTCATTTCTAAAATCTCATCGTCATTTCTAAAATCTCATCGTCATTTCAAAAATCTCATCGTCATTTCTAAAATCTCATCGTCATTTCTAAAATCTCATCGTCATTTCAAAAATCTCATCGTCATTTCAAAAATCTCATCGTCATTTCAAAAATCTCATCGTCATTTCTAAAATCTCAGCGACATTTCTAAAATCTCATCGTCATTTCAAAAATCTCATCGTCATTTCAAAAATCTCATCGTCATTTCAAAAATCTCATCGTCATTTCAAAATCTCATCGTCATTTCTAAAATCTCATCGTCATTTCAAAATCTCATCGTCATTTCAAAATCTCATCGTCATTTCAAAATCTCATCGTCATTTCAAAATCTCATCGTCATTTCAAAAATCTCATCGTCATTTCAAAATCTCATCGTCATTTCAAAAATCTCATCGTCATTTCTAAAATCTCATCGTCATTTCAAAATCTCATCGTCATTTCAAAATCTCATCGTCATTTCAAAATCTCATCGTCATTTTCAAAATCTCATCGTCATTTCAAAAATCTCATCGTCATTTCAAAATCTCATCGTCATTTCAAAATCTCATCGTCATTTCAAAAATCTCATCGTCATTTCTAAAATCTCAGCGACATTTCAAAATCTCATCGTCATTTCAAAAATCTCATCGTCATTTCTAAAATCTCATCGTCATTTCAAAATCTCATCGTCATTTCAAAATCTCATCGTCATTTCAAAAATCTCATCGTCATTTCAAAATCTCATCGTCATTTCAAAATCTCATCGTCATTTCTAAAATCTCATCGTCATTTCAAAATCTCATCGTCATTTCAAAATCTCATCGTCATTTCAAAATCTCATCGTCATTTCAAAATCTCATCGTCATTTCAAAAATCTCATCGTCATTTCAAAATCTCATCGTCATTTCAAAATCTCATCGTCATTTCTAAAATCTCATCGTCATTTCAAAATCTCATCGTCATTCAAAAATCTCATCGTCATTTCAAAATCTCATCGTCATTTCAAAATCTCATCGTCATTTCAAAATCTCATCGTCATTTCAAAATCTCATCGTCATTTCAAAAATCTCATCGTCATTTCAAAATCTCATCGTCATTTCAAAATCTCATCGTCATTTCTAAAATCTCATCGTCATTTCAAAAATCTCATCGTCATTTCAAAATCTCATCGTCATTTCAAAATCTCATCGTCATTTCAAAATCTCATCGTCATTTCAAAAAATCTCATCGTCATTTCAAAATCTCATCGTCATTTCAAAATCTCATCGTCATTTCAAAATCTCATCGTCATTTCAAAAAATCTCATCGTCATTTCAAAAATCTCATCGTCATTTCAAAATCTCATCGTCATTTCAAAAAATCTCATCGTCATTTCTAAAATCTCATCGTCATTTTCAAAATCTCATCGTCATTTCAAAATCTCATCGTCATTTCAAAATCTCATCGTCATTTCAAAATCTCATCGTCATTTCAAAATCTCATCGTCATTTCAAAATCTCATCGTCATTTCAAAAAATCTCATCGTCATTTCAAAAATCTCATCGTCATTTCAAAATCTCATCGTCATTTCAAAATCTCATCGTCATTTCAAAATCTCATCGTCATTTCAAAATCTCATCGTCATTTCAA
This sequence comes from Neoneuromus ignobilis, assembly GCA_029203775.1. Classification (NCBI taxonomy): domain Eukaryota; kingdom Metazoa; phylum Arthropoda; class Insecta; order Megaloptera; family Corydalidae; genus Neoneuromus; species Neoneuromus ignobilis. The sequence continues at coordinate 30,238,982 of CP092094.1, read as the reverse complement.
AATCTCATCGTCATTTCAAAATCTCATCGTCATTTCAAAAATCTCATCGTCATTTCAAAATCTCATCGTCATTTCAAAAATCTCATCGTCATTTCAAAATCTCATCGTCATTTCAAAATCTCATCGTCATTTCAAAATCTCATCGTCATTTCAAAAATCTCATCGTCATTTCAAAATCTCAAAATCTCATCGTCATTTCAAAATCTCATCGTCATTTCAAAATCTCATCGTCATTTCAAAATCTCATCGTCATTTCAAAATCTCATCGTCATTTCAAAATCTCATCGTCATTTCAAAAATCTCATCGTCATTTCAAAATCTCATCGTCATTTCAAAAATCTCATCGTCATTTCAAAATCTCATCGTCATTTCAAAAATCTCATCGTCATTTCAAAATCTCATCGTCATTTCAAAATCTCATCGTCATTTCAAAAAATCTCATCGTCATTTCAAAATCTCATCGTCATTTCAAAAATCTCATCGTCATTTCAAAATCTCATCGTCATTTCAAAATCTCATCGTCATTTCAAAATCTCATCGTCATTTCAAAAATCTCATCGTCATTTCAAAATCTCATCGTCATTTCAAAATCTCATCGTCATTTCAAAATCTCATCGTCATTTTCAAAATCTCATCGTCATTTCAAAATCTCATCGTCATTTACAAAATCTCATCGTCATTTCAAAAATCTCATCGTCATTTCAAAAATCTCATCGTCATTTCTAAAATCTCATCGTCATTTCAAAAATCTCATCGTCATTTCTAAAATCTCATCGTCATTTCAAAAATCTCATCGTCATTTCTAAAATCTCATCGTCATTTCTAAAATCTCATCGTCATTTCAAAAATCTCATCGTCATTTCTAAAATCTCATCGTCATTTCAAAAATCTCATCGTCATTTCAAAAATCTCATCGTCATTTCAAAAATCTCATCGTCATTTCAAAAATCTCATCGTCATTTCTAAAATCTCATCGTCATTTCAAAATCTCATCGTCATTTCAAAAATCTCATCGTCATTTCAAAATCTCATCGTCATTTCAAAATCTCATCGTCATTTCAAAAATCTCATCGTCATTTCAAAATCTCATCGTCATTTCAAAATCTCATCGTCATTTCAAAATCTCATCGTCATTTCAAAATCTCATCGTCATTTCAAAATCTCATCGTCATTTCAAAATCTCATCGTCATTTCAAAATCTCATCGTCATTTCAAAATCTCATCGTCATTTCAAAATCTCATCGTCATTTCAAAATCTCATCGTCATTTCAAAATCTCATCGTCATTTCAAAATCTCATCGTCATTTCAAAAATCTCATCGTCATTTCAAAAATCTCATCGTCATTTCAAAAATCTCATCGTCATTTCAAAAATCTCATCGTCATTTCAAAATCTCATCGTCATTTCAAAATCTCATCGTCATTTCAAAATCTCATCGTCATTTCAAAAATCTCATCGTCATTTCAAAATCTCATCGTCATTTCAAAAATCTCATCGTCATTTCAAAATCTCATCGTCATTTCTTAAAATCTCATCGTCATTTCAAAATCTCATCGTCATTTCAAAATCTCATCGTCATTTCAAAATCTCATCGTCATTTCAAAAATCTCATCGTCATTTCAAAAATCTCATCGTCATTTCAAAAATCTCATCGTCATTTCAAAATCTCATCGTCATTTTCAAAATCTCATCGTCATTTCAAAATCTCATCGTCATTTCAAAAATCTCATCGTCATTTCAAAATCTCATCGTCATTTCAAAATCTCATCGTCATTTCAAAATCTCATCGTCATTTCAAAAATCTCATCGTCATTTCAAAATCTCATCGTCATTTCAAAATCTCATCGTCATTTCAAAAATCTCATCGTCATTTCAAAATCTCATCGTCATTTCAAAATCTCATCGTCATTTCTAAAATCTCATCGTCATTTCAAAATCTCATCGTCATTTCAAAATCTCATCGTCATTTCAAAAATCTCATCGTCATTTCAAAAATCTCATCGTCATTTCAAAAATCTCATCGTCATTTCAAAATCTCATCGTCATTTCAAAAATCTCATCGTCATTTCAAAATCTCATCGTCATTTCTAAAATCTCATCGTCATTTCAAAATCTCATCGTCATTTTCAAAATCTCATCGTCATTTCAAAATCTCATCGTCATTTCAAAATCTCATCGTCATTTCAAAAATCTCATCGTCATTTCAAAAATCTCATCGTCATTTCAAAAATCTCATCGTCATTTCAAAATCTCATCGTCATTTCAAAAATCTCATCGTCATTTCAAAATCTCATCGTCATTTCAAAATCTCATCGTCATTTCAAAATCTCATCGTCATTTCAAAATCTCATCGTCATTTCAAAAATCTCATCGTCATTTCAAAAATCTCATCGTCATTTCAAAATCTCATCGTCATTTCAAAAATCTCATCGTCATTTCAAAATCTCATCGTCATTTCAAAATCTCATCGTCATTTCAAAAATCTCATCGTCATTTCAAAAAATCTCATCGTCATTTCAAAATCTCATCGTCATTTCAAAATCTCATCGTCATTTCAAAATCTCATCGTCATTTCAAAAATCTCATCGTCATTTCAAAATCTCATCGTCATTTCTAAAATCTCATCGTCATTTCAAAATCTCATCGTCATTTCAAAATCTCATCGTCATTTCAAAAATCTCATCGTCATTTCAAAAATCTCATCGTCATTTCAAAAATCTCATCGTCATTTCAAAAATCTCATCGTCATTTCAAAAATCTCATCGTCATTTCAAAATCTCATCGTCATTTCAAAATCTCATCGTCATTTCAAAATCTCATCGTCATTTCAAAATCTCATCGTCATTTCAAAATCTCATCGTCATTTCAAAAATCTCATCGTCATTTCAAAATCTCATCGTCATTTCAAAAAATCTCATCGTCATTTCAAAATCTCATCGTCATTTCAAAATCTCATCGTCATTTCAAAAATCTCATCGTCATTTCAAAAATCTCATCGTCATTTCAAAATCTCATCGTCATTTCAAAATCTCATCGTCATTTCTAAAATCTCATCGTCATTTAAAATCTCATCGTCATTTCAAAAATCTCATCGTCATTTCAAAATCTCATCGTCATTTCAAAATCTCATCGTCATTTCAAAATCTCATCGTCATTTCAAAATCTCATCGTCATTTCAAAATCTCATCGTCATTTCAAAAATCTCATCGTCATTTCAAAATCTCATCGTCATTTCAAAAATCTCATCGTCATTTCAAAATCTCATCGTCATTTCAAAATCTCATCGTCATTTCAAAAATCTCATCGTCATTTCAAAATCTCATCGTCATTTCAAAATCTCATCGTCATTTCAAAATCTCATCGTCATTTCTAAAATCTCTCATCATTTCATTTCAAAATCTCATCGTCATTTCAAAAATCTCATCGTCATTTCAAAATCTCATCGTCATTTCAAAATCTCATCGTCATTTCAAAAATCTCATCGTCATTTCAAAATCTCATCGTCATTTCAAAATCTCATCGTCATTTCAAAAAATCTCATCGTCATTTCAAAAATCTCATCGTCATTTCAAAATCTCATCGTCATTTCAAAAAATCTCATCGTCATTTCAAAAATCTCATCGTCATTTCAAAATCTCATCGTCATTTCAAAATCTCATCGTCATTTCAAAATCTCATCGTCATTTCAAAATCTCATCGTCATTTCAAAATCTCATCGTCATTTCAAAATCTCATCGTCATTTCAAAAATCTCATCGTCATTTCAAAATCTCATCGTCATTTCAAAATCTCATCGTCATTTCAAAATCTCATCGTCATTTCAAAATCTCATCGTCATTTCAAAAATCTCATCGTCATTTCTAAAATCTCATCGTCATTTCAAAATCTCATCGTCATTTCAAAATCTCATCGTCATTTCAAAATCTCATCGTCATTTCAAAATCTCATCGTCATTTCAAAAATCTCATCGTCATTTCTAAAATCTCATCGTCATTTCAAAATCTCATCGTCATTTCAAAAATCTCATCGTCATTTCAAAATCTCATCGTCATTTCAAAATCTCATCGTCATTTCAAAATCTCATCGTCATTTCAAAAAGTCTCATCGTCATTTCAAAAATCTCATCGTCATTTCTAAAATCTCATCGTCATTTCAAAAATCTCATCGTCATTTCAAAATCTCATCGTCATTTCAAAATCTCATCGTCATTTCAAAATCTCATCGTCATTTCAAAAATCTCATCGTCATTTCAAAATCTCATCGTCATTTCAAAAATCTCATCGTCATTTCAAAAATCTCATCGTCATTTCAAAAATCTCATCGTCATTTTCAAAAATCTCATCGTCATTTCAAAAATCTCATCGTCATTTCAAAATCTCATCGTCATTTCAAAATCTCATCGTCATTTCAAAATCTCATCGTCATTTCAAAATCTCATCGTCATTTCAAAAATCTCATCGTCATTTCAAAATCTCATCGTCATTTCAAAATCTCATCGTCATTTCAAAATCTCATCGTCATTTCAAAATCTCATCGTCATTTCAAAAATCTCATCGTCATTTCAAAATCTCATCGTCATTTCTAAAATCTCATCGTCATTTCAAAAATCTCATCGTCATTTCAAAATCTCATCGTCATTTCAAAAATCTCATCGTCATTTCAAAATCTCATCGTCATTTCAAAATCTCATCGTCATTTCTAAAATCTCATCGTCATTTCAAAATCTCATCGTCATTTCAAAAATCTCATCGTCATTTCAAAAATCTCATCGTCATTTCAAAAATCTCATCGTCATTTCAAAATCTCATCGTCATTTCAAAAATCTCATCGTCATTTCAAAAATCTCATCGTCATTTCAAAATCTCATCGTCATTTCAAAATCTCATCGTCATTTCAAAATCTCATCGTCATTTCAAAATCTCATCGTCATTTCAAAATCTCATCGTCATTTCAAAAATCTCATCGTCATTTCAAAAATCTCATCGACATATCAAAATCTCATCGTCATTTCAAAATCTCATCGTCATTTCAAAAATCTCATCGTCATTTCAAAATCTCATCGTCATTTCTAAAATCTCATCGTCATTTCAAAATCTCATCGTCATTTCAAAATCTCATCGTCATTTCAAAATCTCATCGTCATTTCAAAAATCTCATCGTCATTTCTAAAATCTCATCGTCATTTCAAAATCTCATCGTCATTTCAAAAATCTCATCGTCATTTCTAAAATCTCATCGTCATTTCCAAAATCTCATCGTCATTTCAAAAATCTCATCGTCATTTCAAAAATCTCATCGTCATTTCTAAAATCTCATCGTCATTTCAAAAATCTCATCGTCATTTCAAAAATCTCATCGTCATTTCGAAATTGTCATCGTCATTTCTAAAATCTCATCGTCATTTCAAAAATCTCATCGTCATTTCAAAATCTCATCGTCATTTCAAAAATCTCATCGTCATTTCAAAAATCTCATCGTCATTTCAAAATCTCATCGTCATTTCAAAAATCTCATCGTCATTTCAAAAAATCTCATCGTCATTTCAAAATCTCATCGTCATTTCAAAATCTCATCGTCATTTCAAAATCTCATCGTCATTTCAAAATCTCATCGTCATTTCAAAATCTCATCGTCATTTCAAAAATCTCATCGTCATTTCAAAATCTCATCGTCATTTCAAAAATCTCATCGTCATTTCAAAATCTCATCGTCATTTCAAAAATCTCATCGTCATTTCAAAATCTCATCGTCATTTCAAAATCTCATCGTCATTTCAAAATCTCATCGTCATTTCAAAAATCTCATCGTCATTTCAAAATCTCATCGTCATTTCAAAATCTCATCGTCATTTCAAAATCTCATCGTCATTTCAAAAATCTCATCGTCATTTCAAAAATCTCATCGTCATTTCAAAAATCTCATCGTCATTTCAAAAATCTCATCGACATTTCTAAATCTCATCGTAATTTCATGAATCTCATCGTCATTACAACCATCTCTTCGTCATTACAAAAATCTCATCGTCATTTCTAAAATCTCATCGTCATTTCAAAAATCTCATCGTCATTTCTAAAATCTCATCGTCATTTCAAAAATCTCATCGTCATTTCAAAAATCTCATCGTCATTTCAAAAATCTCAGCGACATTTCAAAAATCTCATCGTCATTTCAAAAATCTCATCGTCATTTCAAAAATCTCATCGTCATTATTTAAAATCTCATCGTCATTTCAAAATCTCATCGTCATTTCAAAATCTCATCGTCATTTCAAAATCTCATCGTCATTTCAAAAATCTCATCGTCATTTCAAAATCTCATCGTCATTTCAAAATCTCATCGTCATTTCAAAAATCTCATCGTCATTTCAAAATCTCATCGTCATTTCAAAAATCTCATCGTCATTTCAAAATCTCATCGTCATTTCAAAAATCTCATCGTCATTTCAAAATCTCATCGTCATTTCTAAAATCTCATCGTCATTTCAAAATCTCATCGTCATTTCAAAAATCTCATCGTCATTTCAAAATCTCATCGTCATTTCAAAAATCTCATCGTCATTTCAAAATCTCATCGTCATTTCAAAAATCTCATCGTCATTTCAAAATCTCATCGTCATTTCAAAATCTCATCGTCATTTCAAAAATCTCATCGTCATTTCAAAATCTCATCGTCATTTCAAAATCTCATCGTCATTTCAAAATCTCATCGTCATTTCAAAAATCTCATCGTCATTTCAAAATCTCATCGTCATTTCAAAAATCTCATCGTCATTTCAAAAAATCTCATCGTCATTTCAAAAAATCTCATCGTCATTTCAAAATCTCATCGTCATTTCAAAATCTCATCGTCATTTCAAAATCTCATCGTCATTTCAAAATCTCATCGTCATTTCAAAATCTCATCGTCATTTCAAAATCTCATCGTCATTTCAAAATCTCATCGTCATTTTCAAAAATCTCATCGTCATTTCAAAATCTCATCGTCATTTCAAAATCTCATCGTCATTTCAAAATCTCATCGTCATTTCAAAAATCTCATCGTCATTTCAAAAATCTCATCGTCATTTCAAAATCTCATCGTCATTTCAAAATCTCATCGTCATTTCAAAAATCTCATCGTCATTTCAAAATCTCATCGTCATTTCAAAAATCTCATCGTCATTTCAAAATCTCATCGTCATTTCAAAATCTCATCGTCATTTCAAAATCTCATCGTCATTTCAAAAATCTCATCGTCATTTCAAAATCTCATCGTCATTTCAAAATCTCATCGTCATTTCAAAAATCGTCATTTCAAAATCTCATCGTCATTTCCAAAATCTCATCGTCATTTCAAAAATCTCATCGTCATTTCAAAAATCTCATCGTCATTTCAAAATCTCATCGTCATTTCAAAAATCTCATCGTCATTTCAAAATCTCATCGTCATTTCTAAAATCTCATCGTCATTTCAAAATCTCATCGTCATTTCAAAATCTCATCGTCATTTCAAAATCTCATCGTCATTTCAAAAATCTCATCGTCATTTCAAAATCTCATCGTCATTTCAAAAATCTCATCGTCATTTTCAAAATCTCATCGTCATTTCAAAATCTCATCGTCATTTCAAAATCTCATCGTCATTTCAAAATCTCATCGTCATTTCAAAATCTCATCGTCATTTCAAAAATCTCATCGTCATTTCAAAATCTCATCGTCATTTCTAAAATCTCATCGTCATTTCAAAATCTCATCGTCATTTCAAAATCTCATCGTCATTTCAAAATCTCATCGTCATTTCAAAATCTCATCGTCATTTCAAAATCTCATCGTCATTTCAAAAATCTCATCGTCATTTCAAAATCTCATCGTCATTTCAAAAATCTCATCGTCATTTCAAAAATCTCATCGTCATTTCAAAATCTCATCGTCATTTCAAAATCTCATCGTCATTTTCAAAATCTCATCGTCATTTCAAAATCTCATCGTCATTTCAAAATCTCATCGTCATTTCAAAAATCTCATCGTCATTTCAAAAAATCTCATCGTCATTTCAAAATCTCATCGTCATTTCAAAAATCTCATCGTCATTTCAAAATCTCATCGTCATTTTCAAAATCTCATCGTCATTTCAAAATCTCATCGTCATTTCAAAATCTCATCGTCATTTCAAAATCTCATCGTCATTTCAAAATCTCATCGTCATTTCAAAAATCTCATCGTCATTTCAAAATCTCATCGTCATTTCAAAATCTCATCGTCATTTCAAAAAATCTCATCGTCATTTCAAAAATCTCATCGTCATTTCAAAAATCTCATCGTCATTTCAAAAATCTCATCGTCATTTCAAAATCTCATCGTCATTTCAAAATCTCATCGTCATTTCAAAATCTCATCGTCATTTCAAAAATCTCATCGTCATTTCAAAAATCTCATCGTGATTTCAAAATCTCATCGTCATTTCAAAATCTCATCGTCATTTCAAAATCTCATCGTCATTTCAAAATCTCATCGTCATTTCAAAAATCTCATCGTCATTTCAAAAATCTCATCGTCATTTCTAAAATCTCATCGACATCTCAAAATCTCATCGTCATTTCAAAATCTCATCGTCATTTCAAAAATCTCATCGTCATTTCAAAATCTCATCGTCATTTCAAAAAATCACATCGTCATTTCAAAAATCTCATCGTCATTTCAAAAATCTCATCGTCATTTCAAAAATCTCATCGTCATTTCTAAAATCTCATCGTCATTTCAAAATCTCATCGTCATTTCAAAATCTCATCGTCATTTCAAAAATCTCATCGTCATTTCAAAAATCTCATCGTCATTTCAAAATCTCATCGTCATTTCAAAAATCTCATCGTCATTTCAAAAATCTCATCGTCATTTCAAAAATCTCATCGTCATTTCAAAAATCTCATCGTCATTTCAAAATCTCATCGTCATTTCAAAAATCTCATCGTCATTTCAAAATCTCATCGTCATTTCAAAATCTCATCGTCATTTCATTTCAAAAATCTCATCGTCATTTCAAAAATCTCATCGTCATTTCAAAAATCTCATCGTCATTTCAAAAATCTCATCGTCATTTTTCAAAAATCTCATCGTCATTTCAAAATCTCATCGTCATTTCAAAATCTCATCGTCATTTCAAAAATCTCATCGTCATTTCAAAAATCTCATCGTCATTTCAAAATCTCATCGTCATTTCAAAAAATCTCATCGTCATTTCAAAAATCTCATCGTCATTTCTAAAATCTCATCGTCATTTCAAAAATCTCATCGTCATTTCAAAAATCTCATCGTCATTTCAAAAATCTCATCGTCATTTCAAAAATCTCAGCGACATTTCTAAAATCTCATCGTCATTTCAAAAATCTCATCGTCATTTCAAAAATCTCATCGTCATTTCAAAAATCTCAGCGACATTTCAAAAATCTCATCGTCATTTCTGAAATCTCATCGTCATTTCAAAAATCTCATCGTCATTTCTAAAATCTCAGCGACATTTCTAAAATCTCAGCGACATTTCAACAATCTCATCGTCATTTCAAAAATCTCAGCGACATTTCAAAAATCTCAGCGACATTTCTAAAATCTCATCGTCATTTTTAAAATCTCATCGTCATTTCAAAAATCTCATCGTCATTTCAAAAATCTCATCGTCATTTCAAAAATCTCATCGTCATTTCAAAAATCTCATCGTCATTTCTAAAATCTCATCGTCATTTCAAAAATCTCATCGTCATTTCAAAAATCTCATCGTCATTTCAAAATCTCATCGTCATTTCAAAATCTCATCGTCATTTCAAAATCTCATCGTCATTTCAAAAATCTCATCGTCATTTCAAAAATCTCATCGTCATTTCAAAATCTCATCGTCATTTCAAAAATCTCATCGTCATTTTCAAAATCTCATCGTCATTTCAAAATCTCATCGTCATTTCAAAAATCTCATCGTCATTTCAAAATCTCATCGTCATTTTCAAAATCTCATCGTCATTTCAAAAATCTCATCGTCATTTCAAAAATCTCATCGTCATTTCTAAAATCTCATCGTCATTTCAAAATCTCATCGTCATTTCAAAATCTCATCGTCATTTTCAAAATCTCATCGTCATTTCAAAATCTCATCGTCATTTCAAAAATCTCATCGTCATTTCAAAATCTCATCGTCATTTCAAAATCTCATCGTCATTTCAAAAATCTCATCGTCATTTCAAAAAATCTCATTTCGTCATTTCAAAATCTCATCGTCATTTCAAAATCTCATCGTCATTTCAAAATCTCATCGTCATTTCAAAATCTCATCGTCATTTCAAAATCTCATCGTCATTTCAAAAATCTCATCGTCATTTCAAAATCTCATCGTCATTTCAAAAATCTCATCGTCATTTCAAAAAATCTCATCGTCATTTCAAAAATCTCATCGTCATTTCAAAAAATCTCATCGTCATTTCAAAATCTCATCGTCATTTCAAAATCTCTCATCGTCATTTCAAAATCTCATCGTCATTTCTAAAATCTCATCGTCATTTCAAAATCTCATCGTCATTTCAAAATCTCATCGTCATTTCAAAAATCTCATCGTCATTTCAAAATCTCATCGTCATTTCAAAAAATCTCATCGTCATTTCAAAATCTCATCGTCATTTCAAAAATCTCATCGTCATTTCAAAATCTCATCGTCATTTCAAAAATCTCATCGTCATTTCAAAATCTCATCGTCATTTCAAAAATCTCATCGTCATTTCAAAATCTCATCGTCATTTCAAAATCTCATCGTCATTTCAAAATCTCATCGTCATTTCTAAAATCTCATCGTCATCGTCATTTCAAAAATCTCATCGTCATTTCAAAAATCTCATCGTCATTTCAAAATCTCATCGTCATTTCAAAATCTCATCGTCATTTCAAAAATCTCATCGTCATTTCAAAATCTCATCGTCATTTCAAAATCTCATCGTCATTTCAAAAATCTCATCGTCATTTCAAAATCTCATCGTCATTTCAAAATCTCATCGTCATTTCAAAAATCTCATCGTCATTTCAAAATCTCATCGTCATTTCAAAATCTCATCGTCATTTCAAAATCTCATCGTCATTTCAAAATCTCATCGTCATTTCAAAATCTCATCGTCATTTCAAAAATCTCATCGTCATTTCAAAAATCTCATCGTCATTTCAAAAATCTCATCGTCATTTCAAAATCTCATCGTCATTTCAAAATCTCATCGTCATTTCAAAATCTCATCGTCATTTCAAAAATCTCATCGTCATTTCAAAAATCTCATCGTCATTTCAAAATCTCATCGTCATTTCAAAATCTCATCGTCATTTCAAAATCTCATCGTCATTTCAAAATCTCATCGTCATTTCTAAAATCTCATCGTCATTTCAAAATCTCATCGTCATTTCAAAAATCTCATCGTCATTTCAAAAATCTCATCGTCATTTCAAAATCTCATCGTCATTTCAAAATCTCATCGTCATTTCAAAATCTCATCGTCATTTTCAAAAATCTCATCGTCATTTCAAAATCTCATCGTCATTTCAAAAATCTCATCGTCATTTCAAAATCTCATCGTCATTTCAAAATCTCATCGTCATTTCAAAATCTCATCGTCATTTCAAAACTCTCATCGTCATTTCAATATGCTCATCGTCTTTTCGATTTCCTCAGCGTCCTTTCAACAATCTCATCGTCATTTCAAAAATCTCATCGTCATTTCAAAAATCTCAGCGACATTTCTAAAATCTCATCGTCATTTCAAAATCTAATCGTCATTTCAAAAATCTCATCGTCATTTCAAAATCTCATCGTCATTTCAAAATCTCATCGTCATTTCAAAATCTCATCGTCATTTCAAAATCTCATCGTCATTTCAAAAATCTCATCGTCATTTCAAAAATCTCATCGTCATTTCAAAAATCTCATCGTCATTTCAAAATCTCATCGTCATTTCAAAATCTCATCGTCATTTCAAAATCTCATCGTCATTTCAAAAAATCTCATCGTCATTTCAAAATCTCATCGTCATTTCAAAAATCTCATCGTCATTTCTAAAATCTCAGCGACATTTCTAAAATCTCAGCGACATTTCAAAATCTCATCGTCATTTCAAAATCTCATCGTCATTTCAAAAATCTCATCGTCATTTCAAAATCTCATCGTCATTTCAAAATCTCATCGTCATTTCAAAAATCTCATCGTCATTTCAAAATCTCATCGTCATTTCAAAAATCTCATCGTCATTTCAAAAATCTCATCGTCATTTCAAAATCTCATCGTCATTTCAAAAATCTCATCGTCATTTCAAAATCTCATCGTCATTTCAAAATCTCATCGTCATTTCAAAATCTCATCGTCATTTCAAAATCTCATCGTCATTTCAAAAATCTCATCGTCATTTCAAAATCTCAGCGTCATTTCTAAAATCTCATCTTCATTTCAAAAATCTCATCGTCTTTTCAAATATCTCATCGTCATTTCAAAAATCTCATCGTCATTTCAAAAATCTCATCGTCATTTCAAAATCTCATCGTCATTTCAAAAATCTCATCGTCATTTCAAAAATCTCATCGTCATTTCAAAATCTCATCGTCATTTCAAAATCTCATCGTCATTTCAAAATCTCATCGTCATTTCAAAAATCTCATCGTCATTTCAAAAATCTCATCGTCATTTCAAAATCTCATCGTCATTTCAAAATCTCATCGTCATTTCAAAATCTCATCGTCATTTCAAAATCTCATCGTCATTTCAAAATCTCATCGTCATTTCAAAAATCTCATCGTCATTTCAAAATCTCATCGTCATTTCAAAATCTCATCGTCATTTCAAAATCTCATCGTCATTTTCAAAAATCTCATCGTCATTTCAAAATCTCATCGTCATTTCAAAAATCTCATCGTCATTTCAAAATCTCATCGTCATTTCAAAAATCTCATCGTCATTTCAAAATCTCATCGTCATTTCAAAATCTCATCGTCATTTCAAAATCTCATCGTCATTTCAAAAATCTCATCGTCATTTCAAAAATCTCATCGTCATTTCAAAATCTCATCGTCATTTCAAAAATCTCATCGTCATTTCTAAAATCTCATCGTCATTTCAAAATCTCATCGTCATTTCAAAATCTCATCGTCATTTCAAAATCTCATCGTCATTTCAAAATCTCATCGTCATTTCGTCATTTCAAAATCTCATCGTCATTTCAAAAATCTCATCGTCATTTCAAAATCTCATCGTCATTTCAAAATCTCATCGTCATTTCAAAAATCTCATCGTCATTTCAAAATCTCATCGTCATTTCAAAAATCTCATCGTCATTTCAAAATCTCATCGTCATTTCTAAAATCTCATCGTCATTTCAAAAATCTCATCGTCATTTCAAAAATCTCATCGTCATTTCAAAAATCTCATCGTCATTTCAAAAATCTCATCGTCATCAAAAAAAATCTCATCGTCATTTTTAAAATCTCATCGTCATTTCAAAATCTCATCGTCATTTCAAAATCTCATCGTCATTTCAAAAATCTCATCGTCATTTCAAAATCTCATCGTCATTTCAAAATCTCATCGTCATTTCAAAAATCTCATCGTCATTTCAAAATCTCATCGTCATTTCAAAATCTCATCGTCATTTCAAAATCTCATCGTCATTTCAAAATCTCATCGTCATTTCAAAATCTCATCGTCATTTCAAAATCTCATCGTCATTTCAAAAATCTCATCGTCATTTCAAAAATCTCATCGTCATTTCAAAATCTCATCGTCATTTCAAAATCTCATCGTCATTTCAAAATCTCATCGTCATTTCAAAATCTCATCGTCATTTCAAAATCTCATCGTCATTTCAAAAATCTCATCGTCATTTCAAAAAATCTCATCGTCATTTCAAAATCTCATCGTCATTTCAAAAATCTCATCGTCATTTCAAAAATCTCATCGTCATATCAAAAAATCTCATCGTCATTTCAAAATCTCATCGTCATTTCAAAAATCTCATCGTCATTTCAAAATCTCATCGTCATTTCAAAATCTCATCGTCATTTCAAAAATCTCATCGTCATTTCAAAAAATCTCATCGTCATTTCAAAATCTCATCGTCATTTCAAAAATCTCATCGTCATTTCAAAATCTCATCGTCATTTCAAAATCTCATCGTCATTTCAAAATCTCATCGTCATTTCAAAATCTCATCGTCATTTCAAAAATCTCATCGTCATTTCAAAAATCTCATCGTCATTTCAAAATCTCATCGTCATTTCAAAATCTCATCGTCATTTCAAAAAATCTCATCGTCATTTCAAAAATCTCATCGTCATTTCAAAATCTCATCGTCATTTCAAAATCTCATCGTCATTTCAAAATCTCATCGTCATTTCAAAAATCTCATCGTCATTTCAAAATCTCATCGTCATTTCAAAATCTCATCGTCATTTCAAAATCTCATCGTCATTTCAAAAATCTCATCGTCATTTCAAAAATCTCATCGTCATTTCAAAATCTCATCGTCATTTCAAAATCTCATCGTCATTTCAAAATCTCATCGTCATTTTAAAAAAAATCTCATCGTCATTTCAAAAATCTCATCGTCATTTCAAAATCTCATCGTCATTTCAAAAATCTCATCGTCATTTCAAAAATCTCATCGTCATTTCAAAAATCTCATCGTCATTTCAAAATCTCATCGTCATTTCAAAATCTCATCGTCATTTCAAAATCTCATCGTCATTTCAAAATCTCATCGTCATTTCAAAATCTCATCGTCATTTCAAAAATCTCATCGTCATTTCAAAATCTCATCGTCATTTCAAAATCTCATCGTCATTTCAAAATCTCATCGTCATTTCAAAATCTCATCGTCATTTCAAAATCTCATCGTCATTTCAAAATCTCATCGTCATTTCAAAAATCTCATCGTCATTTCAAAAATCTCATCGTCATTTCAAAATCTCATCGTCATTTCAAAATCTCATCGTCATTTCAAAATCTCATCGTCATTTCAAAATCTCATCGTCATTTCAAAATCTCATCGTCATTTCAAAATCTCATCGTCATTTCAAAATCTCATCGTCATTTCAAAATCTCATCGTCATTTCAAAAATCTCATCGTCATTTCAAAATCTCATCGTCATTTCAAAATCTCATCGTCATTTCAAAATCTCATCGTCATTTCAAAATCTCATCGTCATTTCAAAAATCTCATCGTCAAAATCTCATCGTCATTTCAAAATCTCATCGTCATTTCAAAAATCTCATCGTCATTTTTCAAAATCTCATCGTCATTTCAAAATCTCATCGTCATTTCAAAAATCTCATCGTCATTTCAAAAATCTCATCGTCATTTCAAAATCTCATCGTCATTTCAAAATCTCATCGTCATTTCAAAATCTCATCGTCATTTCAAAAATCTCATCGTCATTTCAAAATCTCATCGTCATTTCAAAAAAATCTCATCGTCATTTCAAAATCTCATCGTCATTTCAAAAATCTCATCGTCATTTCAAAATCTCATCGTCATTTCAAAATCTCATCGTCATTTCAAAATCTCATCGTCATTTCAAAAAATCTCATCGTCATTTCAAAATCTCATCGTCATTTCAAAATCTCATCGTCATTTCAAAATCTCATCGTCATTTCAAAAATCTCATCGTCATTTCAAAATCTCATCGTCATTTCAAAATCTCATCGTCATTTCAAAAATCTCATCGTCATTTCAAAATCTCATCGTCATTTCAAAATCTCATCGTCATTTCAAAATCTCATCGTCATTTCAAAATCTCATCGTCATTTCAAAAATCTCATCGTCATTTCAAAAATCTCATCGTCATTTCAAAATCTCATCGTCATTTCAAAAATCTCATCGTCATTTCAAAAATCTCATTTCGTCATTTCAAAAATCTCATCGTCATTTCAAAATCTCATCGTCATTTCAAAATCTCATCGTCATTTCAAAATCTCATCGTCATTTCAAAATCTCATCGTCATTTCAAAATCTCATCGTCATTTCAAAATCTCATCGTCATTTTCAAAATCTCATCGTCATTTCAAAATCTCATCGTCATTTCAAAATCTCATCGTCATTTCAAAATCTCATCGTCATTTCAAAATCTCATCGTCATTTCAAAAATCTCATCGTCATTTCAAAAATCTCATCGTCATTTCAAAATCTCATCGTCATTTCAAAATCTCATCGTCATTTCAAAAATCTCATCGTCATTTCAAAAATCTCATCGTCATTTCAAAAAATCGTCATTCTAAAATCATTTCATTTCAAAAATCTCATCGTCATTTCAAAAATCTCATCGTCATTTCAAAAATCTCATCGTCATTTCAAAATCTCATCGTCATTTCAAAATCTCATCGTCATTTCAAAATCTCATCGTCATTTCAAAATCTCATCGTCATTTATAAAATCTCCGCGTCATTTATTATATCTCATCGTCTTTTCTAACATCTCATCTTCATTTCAAAAATCTCATCGTCATTTCTAAAATCTCATCGTCATTTCAGAAATCTCATCGTCATTTCAAAAATCTCAGCGTCATTTCAAAAATCTCATCGTCATTTCAAAATCTCATCGTCATTTCAAAATCTCATCGTCATTTCAAAAATCTCATCGTCATTTCAAAAATCTCATCGTCATTTCAAAATCTCATCGTCATTTCAAAATCTCATCGTCATTTCAAAATCTCATCGTCATTTCAAAATCTCATCGTCATTTCAAAAATCTCATCGTCATTTCATTTCAAAATCTCATCGTCATTTCAAAATCTCATCGTCATTTCAAAATCTCATCGTCATTTCAAAAATCTCATCGTCATTTAAAATCTCATCGTCATTTCAAAATCTCATCGTCATTTCAAAATCTCATCGTCATTTCTAAAATCTCATCGTCATTTCAAAATCTCATCGTCATTTCAAAATCTCATCGTCATTTCAAAAATCTCATCGTCATTTCAAAATCTCATCGTCATTTCAAAATCTCATCGTCATTTCAAAATCTCATCGTCATTTCAAAATCTCATCGTCATTTCAAAATCTCATCGTCATTTCAAAATCTCATCGTCATTTCAAAATCTCATCGTCATTTCAAAATCTCATCGTCATTTCAAAATCTCATCGTCATTTTCAAAATCTCATCGTCATTTCAAAATCTCATCGTCATTTCAAAATCTCATCGTCATTTCAAAATCTCATCGTCATTTCAAAATCTCATCGTCATTTCAAAATCTCATCGTCATTTCAAAATCTCATCGTCATTTCAAAATCTCATCGTCATTTCAAAAAATCTCATCGTCATTTCAAAAATCTCATCGTCATTTCAAAAATCTCATCGTCATTTCAAAATCTCATCGTCATTTCAAAATCTCATCGTCATTTCAAAATCTCATCGTCATTTCAAAAATCTCATCGTCATTTCAAAATCTCATCGTCATTTCAAAATCTCATCGTCATTTCAAAATCTCATCGTCATTTCAAAAAATCTCATCGTCATTTCAAAAATCTCATCGTCATTTCAAAATCTCATCGTCATTTCAAAATCTCATCGTCATTTCAAAATCTCATCGTCATTTTCAAAATCTCATCGTCATTTCAAAATCTCATCGTCATTTCAAAATCTCATCGTCATTTCAAAATCTCATCGTCATTTCAAAATCTCATCGTCATTTCAAAAATCTCATCGTCATTTCAAAATCTCATCGTCATTTCAAAATCTCATCGTCGTTATTTCAAAAAATCTCATCGTCATTTCAAAATCTCATCGTCATTTCAAAAATCTCATCGTCATTTCAAAATCTTCGTCATTTCAAAATCTCATCGTCATTTCAAAATCTCATCGTCATTTCAAAATCTCATCGTCATTTCAAAAAATCTCATCGTCATTTTCAAAATCTCATCGTCATTTCAAAATCTCATCGTCATTTCAAAAATCTCATCGTCATTTTCAAAATCTCATCGTCATTTCAAAATCTCATCGTCATTTCAAAATCTCATCGTCATTTCAAAATCTCATCGTCATTTCAAAAATCTCATCGTCATTTCAAAAATCTCATCGTCATTTCAAAATCTCATCGTCATTTCAAAAATCTCATCGTCATTTCAAAAATCTCATCGTCATTTCAAAATCTCATCGTCATTTCAAAATCTCATCGTCATTTCAAAATCTCATCGTCATTTCAAAAATCTCATCGTCATTTCAAAATCTCATCGTCATTTCAAAATCTCATCGTCATTTCAAAAATCTCATCGTCATTTCAAAAATCTCATCGTCATTTCAAAATCTCATCGTCATTTCAAAATCTCATCGTCATTTCAAAATCTCATCGTCATTTCAAAATCTCATCGTCATTTCAAAATCTCATCGTCATTTCAAAAATCTCATCGTCATTTCAAAATCTCATCGTCATTTCAAAATCTCATCGTCATTTCAAAATCTCATCGTCATTTCAAAATCTCATCGTCATTTCAAAATCTCATCGTCATTTCAAAATCTCATCGTCATTTCAAAATCTCATCGTCATTTCAAAATCTCATCGTCATTTCAAAATCTCATCGTCATTTCAAAATCTCATCGTCATTTCAAAATCTCATCGTCATTTCAAAATCTCATCGTCATTTCAAAATCTCATCGTCATTTCAAAATCTCATCGTCATTTCAAAATCTCATCGTCATTTCAAAAATCTCATCGTCATTTCAAAAATCTCATCGTCATTTCAAAATCTCATCGTCATTTCAAAAATCTCATCGTCATTTCAAAATCTCATCGTCATTTCAAAATCTCATCGTCATTTCAAAAATCTCATCGTCATTTCAAAAATCTCATCGTCATTTCAAAATCTCATCGTCATTTCAAAATCTCATCGTCATTTCAAAATCTCATCGTCATTTCAAAATCTCATCGTCATTTCAAAATCTCATCGTCATTTCAAAATCTCATCGTCATTTCAAAATCTCATCGTCATTTCAAAATCTCATCGTCATTTCAAAATCTCATCGTCATTTCAAAAATCTCATCGTCATTTCAAAAATCTCATCGTCATTTCAAAATCTCATCGTCATTTCAAAATCTCATCGTCATTTCAAAAATCTCATCGTCATTTCAAAATCTCATCGTCATTTCAAAAATCTCATCGTCATTTCAAAATCTCATCGTCATTTCAAAATCTCATCGTCATTTCAAAATCTCATTTCAAAATCTCATCGTCATTTCAAAAATCTCATCGTCATTTTCAAAATCTCATCGTCATTTCAAAATCTCATCGTCATTTCAAAAATCTCATCGTCATTTCAAAATCATTTCAAAATCTCATCGTCATTTCAAAAATCTCATCGTCATTTCAAAAAATCTCATCGTCATTTCAAAAATCTCATCGTCATTTCAAAATCTCATCGTCATTTCAAAAATCTCATCGTCATTTCAAAATCTCATCGTCATTTCAAAATCTCATCGTCATTTCTAAAATCTCATCGTCATTTCAAAAATCTCAAAATCTCATCGTCATTTCAAAAATCTCATCGTCATTTCAAAAATCTCATCGTCATTTCAAAATCTCATCGTCATTTCAAAATCTCATCGTCATTTCAAAATCTCATCGTCATTTCAAAATCTCATCGTCATTTCAAAAATCTCATCGTCATTTCAAAAATCTCATCGTCATTTCAAAATCTCATCGTCATTTCAAAAATCTCATCGTCATTTCAAAAATCTCATCGTCATTTCAAAAATCTCATCGTCATTTCAAAATCTCATCGTCATTTCAAAATCTCATCGTCATTTCAAAATCTCATCGTCATTTCAAAATCTCATCGTCATTTCAAAATCTCATCGTCATTTCAAAATCTCATCGTCATTTCAAAATCTCATCGTCATTTCAAAATCTCATCGTCATTTCAAAATCTCATCGTCATTTCAAAATCTCATCGTCATTTCAAAATCTCATCGTCATTTCAAAATCTCATCGTCATTTCAAAATCTCATCGTCATTTCAAAATCTCATCGTCATTTCAAAAATCTCATCGTCATTTCAAAAATCTCATCGTCATTTCAAAATCTCATCGTCATTTCAAAATCTCATCGTCATTTCAAAATCTCATCGTCATTTCAAAATCTCATTTCGTCATTTCAAAAATCTCATCGTCATTTCAAAATCTCATCGTCATTTCAAAAATCTCATCGTCATTTCAAAAATCTCATCGTCATTTCAAAATCTCATCGTCATTTCAAAATCTCATCGTCATTTCAAAAATCTCATCGTCATTTCAAAATCTCATCGTCATTTCAAAATCTCATCGTCATTTCAAAATCTCATCGTCATTTCAAAATCTCATCGTCAAAAAAATCTCATCGTCATTTCAAAAATCTCATCGTCATTTCAAAATCTCATCGTCATTTCAAAAATCTCATCGTCATTTCAAAATCTCATCGTCATTTCAAAAAATCTCATCGTCATTTCAAAATCTCATCGTCATTTCAAAATCTCATCGTCATTTCAAAATCTCATCGTCATTTCAAAATCTCATCGTCATTTCAAAAAAATCTCATCGTCATTTCAAAAATCTCATCGTCATTTCAAAAATCTCATCGTCATTTCAAAAATCTCATCGTCATTTCAAAATCTCATCGTCATTTCAAAATCTCATCGACATTTCAAAATCTCATCGTCATTTCAAAATCTCATCGTCATTTCAAAAATCTCATCGTCATTTCAAAATCTCATCGTCATTTCAAAAATCTCATCGTCATTTCAAAAATCTCATCGTCATTTCAAAATCTCATCGTCATTTCAAAATCTCATCGTCATTTCAAAAATCTCATCGTCATTTCAAAAATCTCATCGTCATTTCAAAAATCTCATCGTCATTTCAAAATCTCATCGTCATTTCAAAAATCTCATCGTCATTTCAAAATCTCATCGTCATTTCAAAATCTCATCGTCATTTCAAAATCTCATCGTCATTTCAAAATCTCATCGTCATTTCAAAAATCTCATCGTCATTTCAAAAATCTCATCGTCATTTCAAAAATCTCATCGTCATTTCAAAATCTCATCGTCATTTCAAAATCTCATCGTCATTTCAAAAATCTCATCGTCATTTCAAAATCTCATCGTCATTTCAAAATCTCATCGTCATTTCAAAATCTCATCGTCATTTCAAAATCTCATCGTCATTTCAAAAATCTCATCGTCATTTCAAAATCTCATCGTCATTTCAAAAATCTCATCGTCATTTCAAAAATCTCATCGTCATTTCAAAAATCTCATCGTCATTTCAAAATCTCATCGTCATTTCAAAATCTCATCGTCATTTCAAAATCTCATCGTCATTTCAAAATCTCATCGTCATTTCAAAAATCTCATCGTCATTTCAAAATCTCATCGTCATTTCAAAATCTCATCGTCATTTCAAAATCTCATCGTCATTTCAAAAATCTCATCGTCATTTCTAAAAATCGTCATTTCAAAATCGTCATTTCAAAAATCTCATCGTCATTTCAAAAATCTCATCGTCATTTCAAAAATCTCATCGTCATTTCTAAAATCTCATCGTCATTTCAAAAATCTCATCGTCATTTCAAAAATCTCATCGTCATTTCAAAAATCTCATCGTCATTTCAAAAATCTCATCGTCATTTCTAAAATCTCATCGTCATTTCAAAAATCTCATCGTCATTTCAAAAATCTCATCGTCATTTCAAAAATCTCATCGTCATTTCTAAAATCTCATCGTCATTTCAAAATGCTCATCGTCATTTCAAAATCTCATCGTCATTTCAAAAATCTCATCGTCATTTCAAAAATCTCATCGTCATTTCAAAAATCTCATCGTCATTTCAAAAATCTCATCGTCATTTCAAAAATCTCATCGTCATTTCAAAAATCTCATCGTCATTTCAAAAATCTCATCGTCATTTCAAAAATCTCATCGTCATTTCAAAAATCTCATCGTCATTTCAAAAATCTCAGCGACATTTCTAAAATCTCAGCGACATTTCAAAAATCTCAGCGACATTTCAAAAATCTCATCGTCATTTCAAAAATCTCATCGTCATTTCAAAAATCTCAGCGACATTTCTAAAATCTCATCGTCATTTCAAAAATCTCATCGTCATTTCAAAAATCTCATCGTCATTTCAAAAATCTCAGCGACATTTCTAAAATCTCAGCGACATTTCTAAAATCTCAGCGACATTTCAAAAATCTCAGCGACATTTCAAAAATCTCAGCGACATTTCAAAAATCTCAGCGACATTTCAAAAATCTCAGCGACAATTCAAAAATCTCAGCGACATTTACCTAAAATCTCAGCGACATTTCAAAAATCTCAGCTACATTTCAAAATCTCAGCGACATTTCAAAAATCTCAGCGACATTTCAAAAATCTCAGCGACATTTCAAAAATCTCAGCGTCATTTCATATCTCTCAGCGACATTTCAAAAATCTCAGCGACATTTCAAAAATCTCAGCGACATTTCAAAAATCTCAGCGACATTTCAAAAATCTCAGCGACATTTTAAAAATCTCAGCGACATTTCAAAAATCTCAGCGACATTTCAAAAATCTCAGCGACATTTCAAAAATCTCAGCGACATTTCTAAAATCTCAGCGACATTTCAAAAATCTCAGCGACATTTCAAAAATCTCAGCGACATTTCAAAAATCTCAGCGACATTTCAAAAATCTCAGCGACATTTCTAAAATCTCAGCGACATTTCAAAAATCTCAGCGACATTTCAAAAATCTCAGCGACATTTCAAAAATCTCAGCGACATTTCAAAAATCTCAGCGACATTTCAAAAATCTCAGCGACATTTCAAAAATCTCAGCGAATTTCAAAAATCTCAGCGACATTTCAAAAATCTCAGCGACATTTCAAAAATCTCAGCGACATTTCAAAAATCTCATCGTCATTTCAAAATCTCAATTTCAAAAATCTCAGCGACATTTCTAAAATCTCAGCGACATTTCAAAATTCTCAGCGACATTTCTAAAATCTCAGCGACATTTTAAAAATCTCAGCGACATTTCAAAAATCTCAGCGACATTTCAAAAATCTCAGCGACATTTCTAAAATCTCAACGACAAATCTAAAATCTCAACGACATTTCTAAAATCTCAACGACATTTCTAAAATCTCAGCGATATTTCTAGATTTAGATATTTAGATTATTTCTATTTTGATATTTTGATATTAAGAAGAAATATGAACCGCATAACTTTAAAACCACATTAAAATAATTCTCACAAAGCAGACCCAGCTGTATTAGTAAATACTTTAATGAAAACTTTATACCTCAGATCGTAATTCTAAATATAAATAAATTATTAATATTTAAATAGTATTGTGTATTATGTATATAAAATGTTTTTAGTGTAATTTAGAGTTTGATATATAAAAAATTAATATACGAGTCTTTATTAATTTCATAAGAGATGAAATTAAAAAAATTAAATATAAAATTATCTAATAAAATTCATTAATAAATCATGTTAAATATAAAACGATAAAGTAAATACTAAATAATGTTTATATATTTTTAAAATAAATTTAAATTGTGTACATGTTAAAATGGAATAACTAAGCACCAAAACAGATTAGTTTAATAAATACTGGAATTATCTGTTTAATTTGGAATAAAATAACTAAAATATATTTAATCTCGAATAGTTTTTATAATTTTCTATATAAGTAATTAATTAATTTAAATATTTATACATTACTGAATATTTATTAATTCATATATATATATATATATATATATATATATATATATATATATATATATAGTACACTTTTAAAGAAAAAATTTACTGAACATATTTTACAAAAATTAATATTAGAAAATGAATATGAACTTTTTATACCATGGCTGTACAAAACTATAAAATTTTATGAAATATTGATGACCCCGTAAAACAACATATGAAAGTGTTTTCTTTAAAATGTTTGGAATGTTTGAAATGTTTTCTTTAAATTGTAGTTGATTATAATATAGGAAAAGCAGCAGTTGACATATCTGATCGAATGAATGCCTACAATAATCCGTTACGAAAATCCATGAAATGGTATAAAAAGCTAGCCTTTGAGCTGTTACTAAATACTGCTGTTCTCAATGCTCATATTTTATTTAAAAATATTACCAAGAAGAATATGCGTATCACTGAATTTCGGAAGAAATTAGCTGTACATCTTACAAATTGTCGCGATGAAGAAATTCCATGTAGCTGTACTGCAAATACATCTCAAAAACCTCATCACAAACTCCAAAAAAAAAACTGGAAAAGTGTTTAAAGTGAGAAGATATTGCAAACAATGCTACGAAGACAATGTGGCACTATATGGAAGAGAAACTGCCAGAAAGTTGACTAAACAAGTTGTAATATTTTGTGAAACCTGCAAACGACAACCATTTTTATGTTTACCGTGTTTCAATAAAATTCATTAAAATTTTTTTTGGTAAGTAATATTTAGGTACATTCGTGATATGATCTCGAAATTATTTAAAATTTCTTAATAGAACGTAATTATTTTAATTTTATATCGTCACTCACCGGTGACTGACGTGGCCTGAATGGAAAGTTCGGTGTCAGTCACTGGTGACTGACATGGCGTTTAACGTGTTAATGAAGTAGTGTTTAATCAACACGCGAAATTCTTTTTCGTCCATTATTTACAATCACTCGATTTCCTTGATTCCAACGATTGTCAAACACAAAGGGATAGACCGATATGGCTGAAACTTGATGTGTGTTCTTCCAAGAGGTGCTACTAATTAAAAATAACCTCGATATGCACCGGTGGTGCCATCTTTCGGAATTTACACGGACTTATCAAACGACCTCGTACGAACGACTACGAGCGCTTCAAGGTTCTCTAAAAGTATGGCTTCGTTTAAACACCAAGCCTTTGGTATACATCATAGAACATCAAAACAGTGATACTTGTGCAGTTCGTGTAGTGTTCCAGTGATAAATGTCCAAACTTTCCCTTTAGTTTTAGTGTTAGTTTAGTGATTAGTGAAAAAACTCTGTCATTTCGGATTTTTAAAAATCCCCCCCCCACACCCCGTACACAAAAAACAAACATTTTCCACTGGGACTTATCATATATTAGGTTGGCAAATATCTCCCTTCCGCCTTCTGGTCTTTTGAATTTCGCAGCTATGTAAAAAAAAAAAAAAAAAAAGCGGAAGGGAGATACTTGCCAACCTAATATTATTATTATCTACTCCTATAATATAATTATATTAACGTAAGTTAGGAAAATTATTATATACACCACTGTATCCACATTTTGTAAATGTACACTACTTTAGAACAATAAATACTTCTTGAATATTGAAAATTTGGAGGACCTAAACAAATATCATTAGCAGTATTTACTAAATTTACTGCTAATGAATATTATAATCATTTTCACAATTTGGATTTATGTTCTTTCGCATGATTATCTAAAAAGAAAAAGGTTAAACAAGAAATAAAAAAAAAAATAAAAAATATTGAAGATGATTTATTGTATACTTTCTTATACAAATGTAATATATGTATAAAATAAGCATTTTATTAACAATTATCTTATGTTTCTAATACATTATATTTTGTCCAGAGTAAAAATAATGCCAAAGGTCAAATTCTTTTTTTAAATTTTTTCCAATTATTAAAAGTATGCCATTTATAACGAGACATACGACAATTAAATATATCATTTTTAGGAAATACATAATCATTAGATGTTATTATTATTGGTGTTGTATCTATTTGAATTGTAGATTCAAATTTTATATTAGCTGGTGTAGCATCACCAGACAATAGTAATTTAATTGTTTCAATTGCATTTGGCTCATAATTTGGTTCATCCCAAATTAAAATACGCCGATGAGCACGATCATCTAATGGAAAATTATTTTTTTTATTGAAATTATGAATTTGACCTTTTACAATACATAAATCATATAAAATATTAGCGAAATATGTTTTTCCAGCAATAGCATTGCCAATTATAAAGATTGTATTTTTTTTTTCATTCGATCTATTTAACGTTTTATATACAATATCTAAAAATTCAATCAATTCAAAAGAATCATTATTATTATGATATAATAAATTTTTTTCTCAAGATGTTTGTTCATCGTAATATGTTTCATGTAAATTTCCGGAAATTGTATTAAATATAAGATTTGAATTTTTAAATAATACGAGGTCAGACAATTAAGTAATACGACAAAATTCAAAAATCGAGTATATTTAAAAATTAAGGTACATCGCTGCGATCCCCTTCAAAGTAGTCCCCTCCCGCATCCATACACTTATTCCAGCGAGTTTTCCAGTTTTCGTAACAATTCTGGAACACTTCTTGTGGGACCTCTCCGAGTACCCTCGTCACAGATTCTTGGATATCTTCAACGGAGTCAAAATGTCGACCTTTGATGATTTTTTTCATATGGGGGAATAGGAAAAAGTCGCAGGGTAACATGTCCGGTGAATAGGGTGGTTGTAGTAACGTTGCGATGCCTTTAGACGCCAAAAACTGAGAGACACTGAACGCACTGTGACAGGGAGCATTGTCGTGATGCAGAACCCAAGTCTTCGCGATCTCTGGACGCACTCTGAGCACCCTTTTTCGTAATTATTCGAGCGCATTGCGGTAGAATACTTGATTTACGGTTTGTCCAGGTGGTACGAACTCTTTGTGAACCACCCCTTTGCTGTCGAAGAAGCAAATCAACATGGTTTTCACTTTGGACTTGCTCATTCTCGCCTTCTTTGGCCTCGGTGCTCCAGGGGACAGCCACTGTTGGCTTTGTCGTTTAGTTTCGGGGTCATATTGAAAGATCCAACTTTCATCACCAGTAATAACTCGATCGAGAAGAGTAGGATCACTAATAATAATAATTTCTCTGTTCCATTTTCGTGACATGCACTACTCGCGCGTTGTTACAAAACACTAAACAGCTGGCGAAGAAATGATCGTACGAGGGTGTTCAAGGTCTCAATCGAGAGAGTAGGGATCTGCTATTACGGTGGCGGAGTTACAGGTTCGCAGTGTTACCACAGGCCGAGAAAAAAAATCGGTCGCATTACTTAATTGTCTGACCTCGTATATACAATTCATTTAAATTTAATGTTGAAATTCTACGATTAAATATAGAAATAGTATTTTTACAAGAGCACTTCCACGATTAAAACATTGTCAATTTGAATTTAAAAACATTGGTGTTTTCACTATTGATAACGGAGGGCACGTAATTTTTTTATATAACATTTGAAAATATTTTTTCACGTTCGTAGATAAACCTTTTTTAGGGTATTTTTCTTGCATTTTTTCGTTGTAATTTATCGTATTAACTCCTTCGATCCGTCACATTGATCGGGATAAGACTTTTGCAGTAAAACTCTGTCTCTTTCCGATGTTGATTCTCTAGACGATTTTTGATTTTGTCGAAGGGAATAATACGCATCGTTAAAAGATACCCTGACACTGGTTCCTCTAGCTCGTATGTACAATATTCTTCGTTATCCGCTACCTGAATACGAACACACATTTCTGAGATGTTCGATGTCGTTGGTTGCAAATCGATATTTTAATTCTCTTCATTTAATCGGAAGTCGACTAAAGATAACGCATTTGCAGGTGGATCCAAAGAAGTTACACTCGTGGATGATTGGAGTCGCTCTGGTTGTTTCTTATGGAATGCGATGCAAACGAATGAACTGGATTTGATTTTACCAACGGAATCAACAATTTCATCAATTTTTTATTATCAAAGATGGGTAATACGTCGATGAGTACCCATTGTTTTTTTAATAGGATCGGCAATAAATCTTTCCAAGATGCGTTTTACCGATTTTGATATTGGATACTGTTCAACGCTTGTGTTAATAATTCATTAATTTCTGATGAATATTGATTTCCATCAATGGAATCTGTCGATTGCCAATTTTTTGAACAATTTGCTTCCCAGATACGTTCAAAGCATTAATCCAACTCTGTGTATTAGCAAAATTTAGAAACATTTCAAAAATCATTATAAAATTTAAATCATATTCACCATTATCTAATTTCTATTTTTTTTTTGGCGATGGATCATCATTAAAAATTAATTCTAAATCTTCTAATTCTTTTCGAAGTAAAAGATTTTCTTGTTCAATTTGTCGTTTTAAAGTATTTTCTTCATTATGTTCAACAGTTATTATTTAATTAATATCTTGAGCATTTAAATTTTTAGTTTGACTACTATTATCATTTTTATTATTTAAAATATTTAACACATCACTTTCAAAATTATAATGAGTATATTCACATTCAGAGTTATTAGCAATACACATTTTATCATTACCACAAGCCATAATTATAATTTACAAAAAGATATGAAATAATATCAAATAGTACCTACTCAGTAAAAAATCAACACATAATGAAATAAATTTTAGTTCAAGAAAACTATAGAAAATATATACAGTAATTTTTTTTATAATTTTGCTTACTCTAGGACTTAACTAAACTAATTCTAGGTTACTGAACTACTTCTTGTGGTTTGTACATAAATAAATAAATAAAACTTTATTGATCTCAATTGGCATACATTTCATTTTTCATAGTATGGATACAATTTGGTGTGGTGTATAATCTGTTAAGATTTTGTACCAGTGTGTGTAGGTGAGTGCAGGTGTTTGTGTTCGTGAGTGTTTTGTTTGTTTGTGAGAGTTTTTTACAGGAAAATTTTCAAAAAACACGTTTGTTCCTGATTTTTTTTTCTTAAAACTATCTTAAACTAACTTAACTAATAATCGATTGTCTTGTTTTGATGTGATGACCATAGTCAATTTTTAGTATAATTTAAGTTGACTGGAGCACAGGTGGAATGCTTTCTTCACCGTAGAATTCGGAAACAGAAATACTACACTATATACTTGTCACAGTTGAAAGTGGAGTGTTGGTTTGATGCCGATTCGTTTGCTGGATAGGAGGTCGGGTGTCTGAGCCCGAAGTGGTTTGTACAGCGTCTGTAGGCGCTTTAATACTAATCATTATCGGAGTTGTAACAACACTTGTGGTAGGTTTTCATCACGGTTGTTGAAATGCATCGAAACTATAACACTGGTTTCACTCATTGAACAGCACTGTGAGTTATATCAGATGCGTGATCTGCGAGGTGATTTTGGTATATACCTGGGCTACATCGCCGTAGGGGTGATTTCCGAGTGAATGTGCAGAAGTGCGTGGCGGTCTTCTTTCGACCTCCTCTGCAGCGGAAAAACCGTGAGCCCTCGTGCTCAACGGTTCCGATGTGGAGTGGGCAAAGGAGACCAAGTACCTCGGTGTCATGTTAGACAGAGGTCTGACCTTTAAGAGTCACACTGATTATGTACTTGCGAAGGCTCAGGCACAACTCTGCAGGCTATACTCGCTACTGAATAGGAAGTCGAAGCTGTCGCTGAGGTCTAAGCGCTTGCTTTACCTCGGCTGCATCCGACCGATCATGACGTATGCGAGTTCGGCCTGGGCATACAATCACGTCAATGTGAAAAAGCTGCAGGTGTTCCAAAATAGGTGCGCTAGGTTAATGACTGATGCGCACTATTTTGTTCGAAACACCACCCTTCATCGTGATCTCCGGCTTCCTACGGTCGATGAGTTTGTTCGCGAACAGGCTCGTCGGCTGTATGAGCGGTCGGAACGTAGCGACAACCCCCTTCTCAGGGCGTTGGAGACTATCGGCCTTGTCGATGAATACTCTAAGCACAAGCGGCCCCATCTGCTTGCTCCGCTTGAAGCTTCCTCGTAAAGGTTCGTGCAACTCAATTAAAACTTGACCAGCAAGAAGTCACCTCGGTGGCTTGGAGCTCCCCCTGGTCAAACGCTATGCAACAGTTTCAGTGGAACACTTTGTTCCGCTGAAATTTGAGATAGGCTTCTATGTGCTTCCTTCCTACCCACGCGACGTTCAGTCATTTGCGCGGCTAGAGGCATTACCTTCGGGTACCCTCTAACAACTGACCACATGGTGGTCGTTGCGGTTTCTTGGGGTAGGGGTGATTGTAGGGGGGTGGAAAAGGTTGGTGAGTTTAAGAGGTTGGTTCGGAGTGGTAGGTGTTGGTGGGGGCGATTTCGGGCTCTCGGTGAGGTGGTATGGGGTTTGGTGGGAAAAGTTTGTGTTATTTCTTTGTTAAATAAATTATAGTGTTATATTAAACCATCGTACATATTTTATTCCACGGACCCCAAAGAATCCATAAAAGTCGTATAGTAGAAGAAATGGAAGTTACTGGCCTTACAGTAACCGACTTAAAAAATAAAATTAAAACCATTAGGACAATGTATAAAAAGGAACATTCTCTAGTTACTAAATCAAGGAAAAGTGGGATGGGAATTGACGATATATATGTACCGAAACTGTTCTGGTACAAAAGGGCTGATTTATTTTTAAATGGTGTTACAAATACAAGAGATACCTCATCAAATTTAGAAAGTATATTTTTTATTCTTTAAAATAATTTTTCATTGACTTATTATTAATCGTCGTGTATCATATCCAGTGGCCAGAACGCAACTCCTTGTCCGGAAAAATATTCCGCATATTCATCACGCACATTAGACGCCGATCATGTTTCCTAAATTAACTTGCAAATCAAGTAAAGAATGCACTTAGCATAACTTATAACCTACACCCTTATTAAATTCTCGATTGCCGACTTACCAAGTAAAAGGGTTGCCGATTCATAAAGCAAAAGGGACACTAATCAGACCACCGAGGAAGACGTGGTGCTGAACCAGTATAGGAATGTTAATTATACTCGACTAAAAGGAATCTAATCAGACCACCGAGGAAGACGTGGCAACCGACCAATAAAGGATTGCCAATTACCTTTCTGAACAGTATATAAACTCGCGCATCACAACCACAAATATCAGCGAAAGCGAAATACCAGCTTAAATATATTAACGACAATGACACTAAAGTTCTTCTTTCAGAACAGGCGGACTGGAAAACCGTCAGAACCGCCTTAGATGAACAGCAAATCCCATATTACAGGCACACGCTCCCGGAAAATAAACCCCTCCAATACATCCTTCGTGGTGTACCGGAGGGATATAACGCCGAAATCTTCGACGAACTGACCGAACTCGGCCTCCGAGTACTGGAAGTTCATTCCATGCGTGGAGAAAATCTGAAACGCCCGGGATACAAAATCAACTTCGCTAACGGAACGACCGTTAAGCCAAGTTACTAGGATCGACAATCTGATACACTGCAAAGTGTATTGGAGCAAATATCAACCCAGGACCGGTTTCGCGCAGTGTCACAACTGCCAGCGATGCGGTCACGCGGCACAAAATTGTAAACTTCCCCCCAGGTGCGTCAAATGCCCAGGGGATCATGGCACCGCTCGATGTACCAAAAAAGACCGAAATACGCCGGCCATCTGCTGCAACTGCGGCGGTCCTCACCCGGCCAACCACAGAAAGTGCCCGGTGATCGTCGAGTTCCTAGAGAACACGCCGTCCAGCCGCGCAACTACAGCCAAGGATGCAGAGACTCCAGTCCCAGCTCCACCAGCGAAAACTGTTCCTGCACCACCACCGACATCCAGCGCCTGGAACCGGCCGCGCACCGGCCCCCCAGGTCCAAGACACCACCTTCCCTGCTCTTGGCTCCAGGTCGAAGTCCGCTCCGAGGACTTCACCTGCCGCCGTGCCACCACCGACTGACGACCGCGACCCCATGGAAGCTCTAAAGAGGATCGACGAGGCCTGCGATAGGATGGGTCTCTGGGACATCCTCGTCGCCATGGAAGATCTCGAACGACAATTAGCGAACTGCAAAGACTATATCGAAAAAGCCCAGGTCATCCGGGCCTTCCGCACACGTTAGATGGCTTCACACGCTGGTAAGATAAAAGTCATCAACTTTAACGCCCGAGGAGGGCTCAAACGACACCTGACAAAACTGACGCGACTACTATAGACACACCGCATCGACGTTGCGGCCATCACCGAGACGTTTCTCAAACCATACATTTCTCTACGTGTACCAGGCTACCATGTTTACCGAAAAGACCGTACAAACAAAAAAAGGGGAGAAGTCGCTCTTCTAGTAAACAAACTCCTCCCCCACTCCTCTTTACCGCAGCTCGAATCTAATATAGACCACGTCTCTATATCACTCGACAAGTGTAGTGAGACAAACAAAAACAGTGAAAAGACACGTGAAAGTGAAAACACGGGAAACGGTATAAGCGCCGACAAGGCCTTAATAAATAGGCCGGCGCCAAAAATCCGCAAAACAATCACAAACGCGAACAGTGATAGTGCCACTATCAGTGGAAAAAGTGACAATAACATAAAACAAAGCGAAAGTTGCATCGTGACAAATGATGCAAGGGACGCTAACACACGGTCATAACCAACGCGTCATCCCAGCCAGGATCCAAACCATCTGGCAGTGCTGAAGCATCCCAAAATATGGCCACACCCGAGACAACCACCACACCTCCTAGTAATACGGAAACGTCACAACAGATGGCTTCACCCGAGACAACAACCTTTCCATCTCCATCTACCAGTTCAGCTACACGCCGACAGATGGACACCATAGAGATAACTACCCAAACGGCCGCTAGCGTGAGTACAGCTGTGTTAGAATATTACAAGTAAATCTAAGCGACTACAGATGGTGCATACGAGTAAGTCGGTATGTAAGGACTCTTTAAGAGACAAGGAGTAGGGGGTCAGCCTGCACAGGAGTAACGAGAGAGTCGGTCATCGGAATCGGAGCGGGACCACCACAAGAATCAACAATGTAGTTAATAGAAATAATATTGTGTAGAGACAAAGTGTAATATAGTATATAGTGTAGATATAATGTAATATAGTAATATGTATTTCATCATTAATAAATAAAACAACAATTATTCCAACATGGTATTCAGAACGTGGTTTCTTGGGCCCACAACTTCAATTATTCTCACAAGCTGCCGTAATACAGACTTCTAACTTTGACATCACCACGGACACAGTAGTCCACGTACAAAACCCCACGGCCAACCAATACGGTTGTTTGGCTGACTTGTCCGAGAATGAACTAGAACAAATGCGCCTCGATCCATGAACCACATTCATGGGTCGCAGGCGCCTGGCAAAAGCGGAGGCCGCTGCATCGTCCACGCAGGCGCAAACAGCGAAAAAATACTCACCCCCTGCCAAGGCGACAACAAGCCAAAAGCAACAAAGAGGTGCAATCGACAAAAACACTGCACTCCCGCCGCCTATCATAGTCCACGAGCGGCCGAAAGACCATGACTTCCTGGTGAGCAGTCTCAACCAGGTAGTAAAAAGCAAATGCACAGTGAAATACGTAGGAAACGAGACCAAAATCTACACTAAACACATTGAAGATTGGAGAGCCGTCAAAGCAATCCTCCACGCCAAGGAAGTCGATCACCACTCCTACACCCTCAAGGAGGACCGCCCCCTGGAGGTGACGCTGAAGGGGATGCCCGACAACATGGCCCAGCGCATCCTCGACGAACTTATCGCGCTAAAACTATCGGTCCAGGAAGTCCTCCCAATGAAAGGCCATAAATACCCCACGTATAAAGTAAACTTCGATCACGGAACTACCTTCACCCAGGTGAAGAGAGTCCGTGACCTGATCCAGTGCAAAGTATACTGGGCTAGATATCTGTCTAGATCACTATACACACAGTGTATGACACCTCCCGAGAAAATCGATCACGACTCTCGCAAAAATTCTTACATCATCACTTAGGCTCAGTCACTTCCCCGCTGACTGGAAAAAGTCTATGATCATCCCAATACCCAAGCCGGGGAAAAAGACAACAAACCCGACCAACTACCGACCCATCACTCTACTACCAACAATCAGTAAACTCTACGAACGTGTAATTCAAAGACGTCTCGTGGAGCACATCAAAAAGAGCAAGACCATCCCGCTGGAGCAATTTGGCTTCCAAGCTGCCCACAGCACAACAAATCAACTGCACAGAGTCACTGACAAAATTAGACACGCACTGGCTCTCTCCAGGTCGGCCGTCGTAGTCTGCCTCGACATCGAGAAAGCCTTCGATTCGGTATGGCACGACGCCCTTCTGATGAAGCTAGTCAACACCGACCTACCGTTATACATATTAAAATTGATACAAAAATATCTCTCGGACCGTACCTTCGTGGTCGATTCTCTCGGGAAGACCTCCCCTCCACACACCATACCTGCCGGAGTTCCGCAAGGCTCTGTCCTCGGCCCGGGACTATACAACGTCTTCACGTCAGACATACCCAAATTCAGCAGCAACGTCGACCTAGCGCTCTATGCCGATGATGCCTGTATCATCTCGCCAACAACAAACAAAATTCCAGTCCCGAAAGCCATGATAGCTGCGCGAACGGAGCTATTTGACTACTACGCTGGAAACAGGATAAAAATAAACCACAACAAAACAAGCCTCATAACCTTTACTAGGTCATCCAAAATTCGCCACTCAGTAATTAACTTCAACGGCACCCCTGTTCCCAGCATCGACAGAATCACCTACCTTGGCCTGGTACTTGACAAGAGACTGACGCTAGTTCCTGCTTGTGAAGACCGACTGCGTAAAGCGCGTACAGCCTTCTTTTCGTTAAAGCCCATTTTACACGCGGACATCCATGTAAACATAAAGACACACATCTACAAGGCCTGCATCAGGTCGACACTCCTATACGGAGTACCGATCTGATGCACGGTACCCAAAAAATACATCGACAAACTTCAGCTCTTCCAGAACACTGTACTGAGACATATCCTAAAAGCGTCCAGGGACACCGCCATACGTACCCTGCACGCCCGTACAAGTATGGAACGCATCAACGACATAATTACTACCACGACCACAAACTACCTGACCCGAGCGCGTCGCCACGAGAACCCCCTAATAAGTTCTCTGGAATCCCCACCAAACTACTACTCTCGTAAATCCAAAGCCATAACTTTTCCCTCAAAAACAAGATACTTCAAACCCCCATAGACACTGGACTGTCTCCTACGATCATAACCTTCTCATCGAGCGGCACCCACAAAACCCACAAAAAACACTTGCATGAAAATGCAGAAACCTACGACAAAACCATACAAATAAATAATGGACAAAAACCATAAACAAAAAACTCTACGCGCAGTGCTAGTGCGGAAGTGTCTGTGCGTGGTAGTATGAAACAGAACAACAAATCAATTAGTTAAACCTAGACAAATAATAATTAAAATAACAATTAAGTTAGATAAGTCTAGTTAAGTTAAGTTTAGTTAAGTTAAGTTTAGTTAAGTTAGTTAAGTGAAAAAAAAAAGACATTACATAAGCAGATTTTTTGAAAATTTTCCTGCAAAACCCTACAATACCAAAAAACTGTGACAAAACCTACATTAAGAGACATTATAATTGCATAATATGTAAATAGAAGGCTAAAGTCGACATAACAAAATGTCTTCCGAGGCATGTAACGAATTCATTAGCAATAAATACTTCTTTGACTTTGACTTTTTTTTTATCACTCGACGAGTCTAGTCTCGCTCGAGACTGCGAACAGTTCAGACGTGTTTCCGCGCGTGAGTGTTTTTCTGTCCATCGCTGTGTCAGTGAGGTAAGGGGAACGGTGCGTTTAGCCATCTGGCTGTTCATTATAGTCGAGTGGCGTGATATCGTTTTGCTGGTGCATGTGCACTTACGTGCATTTGTAACGGTTTTTCGTGACCACACCCT
Source organism: Neoneuromus ignobilis (assembly GCA_029203775.1). Lineage (NCBI taxonomy): Eukaryota > Metazoa > Arthropoda > Insecta > Megaloptera > Corydalidae > Neoneuromus > Neoneuromus ignobilis. The sequence continues at coordinate 30,203,231 of CP092094.1, read as the reverse complement.
TGACGCTTTTTACATATAAACAATCCCGCGTTCGGCGGGAACCAAATTATTTGGGGTACTATGTGAAATTGTTGATCGTACATTAACAATTTCGCATAGCGGGGAAAATAAAGAGATGGTGAGAAGGAAAAGAACGTCAACAGAAAGCAAAATGTCTACCCAGCAAGACAGTGCAGTCAAGGAGTGCGACATGGAAACTGTCACACTAGATGCAAGTCAGGTAAGTACTGATATAATAACAAATATTACGGAACAGGTCATCAGTCCGGAACAAGACAACAATAAGGAACAGGTCAACGGTTCTGAAAAAACAAACAACGACAATGAAAACAGTGACGACTTGGAGTGGCTCCAATCGTGCAAGCGCGTAAAAATACAATACACGACTGACGTCCCAAGAACGTTATCCATAAACGTACATAATAAATTTCAGAAACTCGACAATACAATAGTTGTAGAAAAAGTTTTACAACAGGAAAAAGAAAAAGAAAAGAAAAAGGAAAGAATCCCTCCGATTGTTTTAAAATACAGATTTAATAAGCCTGGCGTTTTCGCCATAAACATAAGAGAAATCCTCAAAACAGCTAATATATAAGGGGATTTTAAAACAAAGATAGTAAAAGAGGGTACTATCCTTAACTGCGATAACATGGCAGTATATCATGAAATGAAAAGTCTTGAAAAAAGAGAACGCTGAGTTCCACACATACACTCCTCAGTCGGAGAAAGAAGTCAACATCGTATTAAAAGGTCTCCCGCCAGGCTTGACCAATGAAGAGATCCTTGAGGAGATGAAGGAGCTCGAGATTAACCCAACGAGAATTCGAAACATGGGGATAAATAAAAGAGAGTGGGAGCCAATTTACATCGTGGGGTTCCCTACGGGCACGACACTAGAGGATGTGAGAAAAATCTTAAATTTATTTTCCATAGTGGTATATTGGGAGAGCTATAGGCCCTCCCAAATTATCACTCAGTGCTACGGGTGCCAGAGTTTTGGGCACACCGCACGCAATTGCAATATCGAAATGAGGTGCGTGAAGTGTGGAGAATTCCACGACTCAAGAAAATGTCCGAAATCTAGGGAAACTCCAGCCAAGTGTGCAAATAGTAAGGGGGATCACCCGGCCAGTTACAGAAGGTGCCCGGCACAGTCAACTCCGTTCGCGAAGCCAACTGGGTGCAGCTTGTGCAACGGAGACCATTTTGTAAGCCACTGCCCAACTTTCCAAAACTTGGATTATGCCCAGAAGTTCGAGCATGTTCGAAAGGCTCGCTTGTGCTACAACTGCCTGCGGAGGAACCACTCAACAAAGAAATGTCCTTCAAAATACCGCTGCGGAGAGCAGGATTGCAAGAGGAAGCATCACACCCAACTTCACAAACAACAGTTGGCAGCCGACGCCCAGGTTAGCAACACGAACGAATTCACACCGACTTCTGCTTCAGTTATGGATGCCCATAGAACACAAGTAAGCACGGTGGGTAGCTTTGCTACAAACAGCCGGACTCTGAGCGACAGAGTCATCTTAATGGCAACGGCAAGAGTAATCTTAGCCTCTTTCGAAGGAACTTCAATCAAGGTAAGAGCGTTGATTGACCCTGCCTCTGAAGGATCATTTATCTCCGAAAGGATAGCTCGGGTTCTCTCACTCCATAAAAGACGAGCCACTATAGGAAAGGGAAATCTTCCACAGACGAGACTTCCACACCTTTACCCTGCGGGAGGACAAACCTCTCGAGGCCATCCTATACGGATGCCATCCCAACATGAAAGAGGATTTTCGAGAAGCTGCAGCGCCTAACTCTCCCTGTTCAACAAGTATTCACCATGAGAGAACTAAACGTCAGACAGTCCTCGTACAAGGTAAATTTTGCAAACACGACCACTCTCAATAAAGCGAGTAGACAAAAACAGCTCTTCCAGTCCAGGATATACTGGAGAAGATATCAGGCAAGGGCGGGCTTCACGCAATCTCTAAATTGCCAGGAGCTTGGCCATGTCTCCTCAATCTGCGACGCCTGCCTTTGTTGCGTCAAGTGCGCAGGCCCTCACTCATCAGCATCCTGCCCGAAGTAGGACAAGACGACTCCAGGTACATCTGCAACTGCAGGGGTCAACATTACTGTCAACCATCGCCAATGCCCGCCGATACTGGCATACATAGGAGAAATCAAAGCCAAGAGGGAAGCGGCGAAATTCAAAATCGCCCCAGCCAACCACAAACGCCTGGACCCAGCAACAGCAGACAACAGCAGCCCTCTTCCAGCACTACGATGTAGCTTGGATTAATTTGTTGGTTGGATTAATCAGAAAATGACTGGAGCAACTACTTCTGACTTAGATGATTTACAAGTTTCTAATAAACAATTTTCTAATTATTTGGAGTAACTTCAAAATTTGTCACATAATACAGTAGGAATTGAAAAGTTTATTTCTGATGTTATGTTCTTGAACGACAGCTTATCTGATTTTTGAACAACTGATTTAAAAAATTAAACTCCGCTCTTCATTGTATATGTTGAAAAAGGGGTGGAATTGCGGAGATTCTTTTCCGTGACTCAGCTCCGTCACATCGACGTGAAGGTGGAACGCATTCCCGTTGTTACTGTTGTTGGTTGTGTTGTTGAGCGATCTTCGTCTCTTCAGATATTTTGCTCAGAAATTGGCGAGTTTACACCAGAAATATCAATCGTTGATTGATATTTCATGCCCAGAATAAGCTTGTCTCTGCGTTGTTGTCATTTCGCATCGAAAATCGTGCGGTTTTTAGCTGTGTTTGCATACTACATAGTAGTTGGTTCACCAGGGCGTATCCGTGTTTTCGCGTAGGGTTATCATCTGTTCGCGGGTTTGCCTTGTGTTCGGTTATTAGTGTTGTGCTCTGATATAGTTATCTGATTGACATAATTCTTGTCACCTGAACTAGTTCGAAAAATCCATCATTTCCCACATCACAATGGAATCAACAAGTGCGACTGATTGTGTCCCGCCCCTCAGCCCCGTTCACGGCCCTTCAGGTTTAGGCTGCGGGATGAAGAGGGACCGCGATAGCTCCAGTGATGGGAGCGTAGAGGATGCCGAAAAGGGAGCGCGAGGCTGCCTCTGCGCAGCCCGTTGCAGTAGAAGGAGAAGAGGGATTCGTGACTGTCAATCGTCACAGTAAAAGTGCATCGCCGGTGTACGTTTACAATACCACCTACTTCTCGCTCGCAGATGAGCTAAAGCGTAGGGGAATCAATCTGGCCGACCTCCAGGCGGCGACAACCGATTCGGCGTTGCGGATTAAATTCCACACTGACGAGGTCTTCCGTGCCGCGCAGCGAATCCTGGACGGCATGGAGTTGGAGTGGTCCACCTGTCCTCTTGAAAGGGAGGTGGACGACAAATTCCTAGTCCGGAGGCTGTACGACGCAATTATAGTGGAGAAAGCACTACATAAAGACAATGAAGGCAAGAAAGAGCGCGTACCGCCAACAGTGCTCTTAATCGGGGTAAATAAACCTGGACTATTTGCACCCAACATGAGAGAACTATTAAAGAAAGCCAATGTTTAAAGAGACATTAAACTAAAGACAACCAAAGAGGGCATCAGTACGCTCGCACACTGGTCGCGATCAGTCGTGCATGGAGCGCAAGTCACAAATCGTTCGACGACAAGGTTTCAAACAGAGCGCAGTTAGAGTCACGTACAACACGCCACTAGCCTGTGGTCTAGTTACCCCCCAGGGTTCTAGCACAATGGCTGGAAATTATTCGGCCTCGGACACCAAAACAAACCATACAACAAAAAACGTAAACACGGAACCGGACCTCAGCGAGAACGGTTCCATTACTTCAAACGCTGAGATGGAGACTGATGGGAAAAAAGGAAGTCGAAACTGTCGCTGAGAAGTAAGCGTAAGCTCTACCTCAGCTGCATTCGGCCGATTATGACGTACGCGGCTGCAGCCTGGGCATATCACCCAATCAACACTCAAAAGCTACAGGTGTTCCAAAACAAGTGCGCACGGCTCATCACCGACGCGCACTACTATGTGCGGAACACCACCCTTCATCGTGATCTCCGCCTCCCTACGGTAGACGAGTTCGTCCGCGGACTTGCTCGTCGGCTGTACGAAGGGGCGGAGAAGAGCGACAACGCGCTCGTCCGTGCGCTTGGGACCATCGATCCTCCCGCGGAGTACAGCAAGCACAAGCGGCCCCGTCTGCTTGCGCCGCTGTCGACCGTCAACGGATAGAAACTGCCACCATCATTCAAATCTTGGCCGGCGGTGGTCGCCCCCGCGAGGGTGGCCAGGAGCTCTGCCGGCCAATCGAAAGCCTCAGTCCCACAGAGGACAACGGAAATGCTCCAACATGTGATAATCTCTCTTAACTAGCAACAAACCAGCTCTTATGTGCAACGTGAGTCGGAAACTTCCCTCGGGAAAGTTGGCACTCTAGCTCTGTCGGTCAACGTGACCACAGCCGCAGAATATGATGGGAAAAAAGAAAGAAAGATTGGTCGTCGCATAGAGCAGTCGTGTACTTTTCGCAGTGATATAGAAATACAACCACCGTTAGCGGAGTGTTTTTTAAATAGTGGGTGCGGTTCACCGCGTTAGTAGAAGCAATTCTACAGAGTGTTGTGCCTCCGCGTAGTGCGTGGTGACAATAAATAAGTGCGAAAAGTGCATTTTGTGTTCGTGACATTTTCAGGGTGTGGCATTCGGGTGATAACTGCTAATTGCAGGGATCTGCCCGGTGCCGGTATTACAGTGCTCTGTGTGAATCTGCCGATTTCGATCGACAGCTTCACTCAGAAGACACTAGCGTGCGCATTTGCGTGCGAGAGTGTGTTTCTCCGCTAGGTAAACAACATGGAGAGCGAGATGGAGACATCCACCGTTCCAGTTGACCTGACGCCATCGTCCGTGACTGCTCCGGCGGTCAAACGAACGATCGACGACTGCGTGGCGCCCTCGGCTCAAGCTGACGAGGCGGCCCCACCGAAAGCAGCGAAGACTACGAAGTCAGCAAAGAAGGAAAAGATTACGACGATGACGACGATCAATCCGGTCATCAGTCATGTTGAAGATGATGAGTCGGGGTGGTTAAAACCCCGAAAGCGAGCACGAAAGGCTCAAGAACAGAAGGACGTGTCTCCGGCGGTAAAGACACAAAACAAATACGCTAAACTAGCTGACGATCAGATTGATCAACAACAACCAGAGGAATCAAAAAAGGCGTCGAACGAGAGAATTCCGCCTATTATCTTGACGGACTCCATGGAACGTCCGGAAAAACTTGCATTGGCCCTGAGGATGAAACTCAGGAAGAACAACATTGAGGGCGATCTTCATCTGAAGACCACAAGGAAAGGTATGATGGTAAATGCGACTACCATACAAGCATACCACCACATTAAACTTGAGCTAGCCGAGGTACAAGCTCAATACTATACTTTCACGCCGAAAGGTGAAAAAGAAATGAATGCCATATTGAAGGGACTGCCCTCAGGCATTAAACTAGAAGACATTATTGCCGAAATTAAACTGAATAAGCTGAACCCCACACGTATAAGGGAGATTCAGCATAAACAACAAGAGGACGAACCCATCTACATAGTGGGTTTCAAGCCAAATGAAAATCTGGCTAATGTGCAGAAGGTAAAGTACCTCTTCTCAGTGAGCGTATACTGGGAGAGTTACAGACCGAACAGCTGGAACGTCGTACAGTGTTACAAGTGCCAGTACTTCTGGCACACAGCCAGCAACTGTAAGCTTGACGCAAGGTGCGTCAAATGCGGAGAGGGGCACGAGTCGAGGAATTGCCCGATCCCGAAGACGGAAAGAGCGAAGTGCGCCAACTGTTCCGGGCCCCATCCGGCTAACTTCAGACGCTGCCCAGCCTACTTAAAGGAGCAGCAAAAGAAAAAGAAGGAGGTAGAAGAATCCTCACAAAGAAGCAACTCGAAAACAGAGTACAAGCACAGGGAGTCGCAATACCCTGAGCTGAAGAAGGTGAAGTTCACCGACGCACCTCTTCCCAGTAAGAGTGTCTGGAAGAGACTCTCAGAGAAGGAAGAAGATCAAAAGAAGTCCTCGCAAGAGAGCTCCAGTAAGGAACTGAAGCAGAAAGAGCAAGACAGGAGGCAGGGGGACAGACGCCCACCCCCCGTGAAGAAGATAGACGAGAAAGGGAGCAGAGGGATAGGCGCCCCTCTCGCCGCGAAGACGACAGACGTGAAAAAGAAGACCGCAGAAGAGATAGAAGTGATGACAGAAGAGAAGAACGAGAGAACAGAGGACCCTCACATCGTGAGAAAAGCAGGGATTCTAGACGGGGCAGGAATCGAGACCCGGAAGAACACCCCATATTTGATTACTTCAGCGACATGCCTGATGTCCAGAGAATTTTCTCTGCAGCACGCCGAATGCGGGCCGAACTAGAGGGCACGTCCTCCCCTAGGGAACGTTGTAGGATTGTCATGTCCTACATGGGGGAGTTTGACTATTAGTCGAATTCTCAAACAAGAGAGAAAAACTGAGGACTGCATTCTGGAATGCAAATGGACTCGAGGGGAGACTCGAAGAGTTCAAAAGATTCGTCGTCGATCATCGGGTCGACGTTGCGAAGGTGACAGAGACGAACTGTAAAAACGATAAGTTCCTGGCGATACCCGGCTATAAGGGGTATCACAGAAATAGACCACAAGGACGAGGCGGAGGTGTGTCACTCTATATTAAAAGTGACATACCGTCGTACGAGGCAGCCATCCCAGAGCTAGAAACGCTACAGGTAGTTGCTGCCATCATAGAGATTCCGGTCAGAATACTAGTAGTTACGGCCTACAAAAGCCCGAGTGACGACTTCATAACCGACGACATCGGCAAGATTTTCAGTCTCGCTCACAGAGTGATAATGAGCGGTGATTTCAACGCCAGGCACAGGGACTGGAACTGCAGAGGACAGAACGCAGCAGGTAAGCTGCTGCAGCGCCACTCCAGCCGAAGCAATTATATGATTGCTTTCCCACCAGAGCCGACATATTATAGGAGAAACGCTACGCGAAAAGGTCGAGGTAAGCTATTAGAGCGCTTCCTTTTCCTTGCCTTAAAAAGGAGCCACGACGACGTGAAAATCGAGTAAAAAGGGCATCGGACAAAAAAGACTAATCCGGTCTTAACTCCGACTACGCGAAAAGGTAAAGTAAGCTGACAGAGTCCGTACTTTTCCCTCCATAAAAAAGATTAAATTTCGAAAATAACGATGGCAGATTCTAAATTAAAAAAAATGATCAAAAAACGATCGACTATTAAATTTCATATGACAAACTTGTCATGATTTATAACCCAATGTGATATAGTTACTGTGGATGAGAAAGTAATATCGATTAGATTAGAGAAAGTAAAGTCAGTGTTCGAGAAGTTCGACGATCTACAAGATGACATAGAACTGTTAGAAGATGAACTGGAAATTGACGTCAGTACAAAAACCGAAGATCGTTTAGCCGTTCAACAAGAATATTTCGCCGCAGTCGTCGAAAATTTATTGAAACATGTTCAGACGATTAATAACTCGATATCACCAAGGAATAATAGTGGTAATGATAGTGGGTCAAATGCCGAATCTGAGCAGAAGAGAAAAATTAAATTACCAAGACTACCATTACCAGACTTTGATGGTCGTTACGAACAATGGTTATCTTTTAAACAATATTTCAAATCAATGATCGATGAGGACAAAGAATTGGCTGACATTGAAAGGTTTTCGTATCTGCTAGGAGCGTTGAAAGGAGAAGCAAAAAATAAAATAGAAGGAATTGAAGTGGATGAAATGACTTACGAAAAAGCATGGGCAACTCTCGAAAGAGTTTATCAAGATACTCGAGTTATCGTTTCACGTTATTTAAATCTAATTCTAGAACTGTGGCAGCACCTCTCGGCGCCCCTGTCTCCGGCAGTCGCCGGAAACAGAGATTCATCCCACGCGCCGAATTCTAACGGGTGCGCAAGCGCCGCGTCCCGTTCCATCTCTGTTCCACCCCCAGCTGTGGTAGAAGCAGCAACGGGTAGGAAGGTGGAACGAGTGCTGAGCGGGGCCCACTTGGTTTCCGGCGATCGACAAGTACACACGCACCGTACACCCACGCGTTCACGGCCGCATCACTAGCGACCACGCTTACCTATCAGTTGTACGCGTTATTCCATTGTCAATAAAGTTATTCCATTTCAACGTGTTCGAGTCATTTCGATTCCCGGCACTTCCCTATCCAAAGTCGCTAAAGAACTACCACAACAAGAACGCGAAACAGTCGATGGAATTACCAATCTTGCAGACAACGTGCGTAAATACACAAAGTCACTCAGAACACTCAAACATGAAGTATGCGATGAAATGATTATACAAATCATTGAAAACAAACTGCATCAGCGTACTTTAGATCAATGGGAAAAAACTTTAAAACGAGGCACCTTTCCCAAGCTTGATGATATGTGTGACTTTCTTTACGACACAGCAGCACGTTTAAAGAAAACCAAAACTCGAAATGAAACCGTGGTCACACCAATTATTAAAAAGAAAATTTCGATATTGCAACAGAGATTTTTTAACAAATCGTCAAGACAAGCATTCATTTCATCCTCAAGCAAAACTTGCCCCGCTTGCTCACGAGAAAACCAAAATCTGTTTCGCTGTTCCGCAACGCATTGAAAAAAGAAAACATTTCATAATCCAACAACGCACCACGCTCTTCCCCTCTCAGAAGAGTAGTGTGGCGTTTTCTCGCGAGTGCCTCTCCCTTTAAGCATTTAAACATGTATGTGGTGCATGTACGTTAAACCGGGATTGACACAAGTTCGTCTCATTGGAAAACTGTACAGCAATGACAAAAACTCTATATTCATCACAAACGGTTCATACAAACAGACAATTACGAAAATACCATCCTACGATCGTCGCACCGGCTAGTGCCACATCCAGTAGATGACGTCAGTTAAACCTATCCAGCGTCGTTCCCTTACGAAGAAAGTCAAGGTAACGCTCGAAATCAAACCTGCCGTCTTTCTGGCTCACGGACTACCTTTAACCACCACAGTAGAGGAACTTGAGTCCAAGATGACAACAACAAAAGTTGTCTATTACAGAGCGGCCCCAACCTCCCTCCGTTAACACTCCAAACCCGTTTGCTACGCTGGCATCTCAGCCAAGCAACAACCTCGGAGAGCTACACCTCCGAATCAATGCATCGGGCAAGAAAGGCGCCAAACCGGAAGCCTCAAACAACGCTCCAGAAGCACCGAGCACGTCTGGAGTGCAACTCGCCGCTTCTAGCAAGAGTAAAAAAGCCCGACCGAACAAGAAAAACAGGGGCAAAAACTAAAGCCCCGAAACCAACAAACCTGAAAAAACTCGTTAGAAAATCAAATTATGACGTAGATTTTTGGAAATACGTCAATCGAGAAATGTATATCAATTATATATGTCTTTTTTCCACAATTGTTTCCAAAATTTGATGGTAAAAATTCAAATGCGAATCAATGGATAATTGATTTTGAAAAAGAATGAGAACGGTTCGAGTTAACAAGCGATGACAAAAAAATCGAAATTTTAAAATCTTTTATGGAAAAAGGGGCCGCAGACCGGTATAGTTGTACACTCGTTAAGCTTACAATCGAAGCAGAACGGGTAGAGTGGAAACAGAATTTTTGTAACACATTTGCCAGTAAAGGTCGGTCTCCAATAAAATATGCTTTAGCATTTAAATATCAGACAGGTTCATTATTAGAATATTCTATAAAAAGGAAAAACTTTTGTTGCAAGTAAGAAGAACTATTGACAATGGAACATTGATAGATCTTATTGCTATAGGTTTGCCAAATAATAGAATTGATAGGGAAAAATTAACAAAAACCGAAGACCTACATAACGAAATAGGTAAATTAGAACATTTAATTTATAAGAAAAATTCAGAAGTAAAAAAAAATAGACTAAACAGCAAAGAAAAAAGTGAAAAAATACCATGTAAAATATGTAAAGAGAAAGAAAAAGGGACGCGTTTTCATTCTGAAGCTGAATCCTGGTTCAAAGATCAAGAAAATAAAAGTAATAAAGTCAGGCAAGTAAACAATTTAACTTTAGATGTAGAACTAAGTGACGAGGATCCAAAAAACTAATAGTCCCGCCATTAATTGAACTCCAAATCAAATCGAATGATATTTTAGAAATACCTGCTATTTATGATCCAGGATCAAATGTTACATTAATAAATTCAAAATTGGTTCATTTAAAATCTACAGGTAATGATATAAAAAAAACAAATTTGAGAACAATTAATGGTGTTTATAAGACAGATGGATTAATAAAATTAAAAATAAAAATTCTAAATATAGAAGATCACATGAATGTGTTCATAATTAATAATGAAAATTTTAAACATAACTTTCTAACAGGATTAGATTGTGTAGAAAAATTTAAACTCGTACAAAATGAAAAATTAGAGACAGAACAAAAGAATTCCGAATCTAATGAAATAATAAATGAGTATCAAATAAATTTTAATGAACACATTGAAGTAAATACATTCAACGTTTTAACAAATCACTTAAAATACGATGAAGAAAAAATAATAATGAATCTAATAGACAAATATAAAAATATATTTGCAAAAGATAAATACGATATAGGCACTGTAAAGGATTACGAAGCCAGAATAGATCTTACAATAGATAAATATTGTAGTAAAAGACCATATAAATGTACAATTGAAGATAAAAAAGAAATAGAGGAACAAATTTCAGAATTACTTAAAAGAAACCTAGTGGAAGATTCATACAGTCCGTTTGCTGCTCCAGTAACGTTAGCTTATAAAAGAGATGAAAACAAGAAATCAAGACTATGCATAGATTTCAGAGATTTAAATAAGATAATAGTTCCTCGATCACAACCGTTTCCACGGATTGAAGACCTAGTAATAAAAACAAGAAATTGCAGATATTTCTCAAAACTTGACATAAATTCAGCATTTTGGTCCATTCCTCTAAGAATCGAGGATAGAAGAAAAACAGGTTTTGTGACCCAAGAAGGTCATTTTCAATGGACTTGCCTACCGTTTGGATTAAAAACAGCACCGGCTATCTTCCAAAGGATTTTAAGCAATATAATAGGAAAAAATAATTTATCAAACTTTACAGTCAATTACATAGACGACATATTAATATTTTCAAAATCTTTCGAAGAACATGTAGACCATCTATCAAAACTATTAGATGCAATTATGAAAGAAGGATTCCGCTTAAAGCTGTCAAAGTGCACATTTGCACTGGACTCCGTGCAATACTTAGGCCATATAATTAAACACAACTCGATTTCTCCGATAAAAGATAATTCGATCTCCATAAGAAATTTTCCTGTGCCAGAAAATAGGAAAAATGTTCGACAACTTTTAGGGAAAATTAACTTTTATAATGAATATATACCACGAGTTTCACTAATTGTAGACTCACTGCATAACTTATTAAGAAAAGGACAAGAATTTGTTCGGTCAGAAGAATGTCAAAAAGCCCTCGAATACATAAAAAAAATCCTTTGTACTCGACCGGTGTTGACTATCTTTGATCCAGACTTACCGATACACATATACACAGATGCAAGTTTAAAAGGCATAGGTGCAATATTAAAACAGCCACGACTAAATGAAAACCCACAAATCGAAAAACCAGCGGCATATTTTTCAAGAAAATTAAATGAATCACAAAAAAGAAAGAAAGCAATTTACTTAGAATGTATAGCAATAAAAGAATCAGTAAAGTATCGGCAACACTGGCTTATAGGCAAACATTTTAAAGTATTCTCAGATCATAAACCACTAGAAAAAATGAATATAAAAGCTAGAACAGACGAAGAATTAGGCGATCTCACCTACTATTTGTCACAATTTGATTTCGAAATAATATACCGTCCAGGTAAAAACAATTTAGAAGCAGCCCACTTAAGCAGAAATCCAGTATTAGAGGCTGAAGAAGACGAAGATGATAAATTAAAAATAGTAAACTTAATAAGTTCAGAAGATATTTCAGAGGATCAAAAGAAAAATAAAGAGATAGAAACTAACAAAAACAGACTAAACTATAAGAATAATCTGTATTATAAAAAAACAAGAAATAAAGATAAAATTTTCTTATCAGAAGAATTTAGTAAAAAATTAATAAAAGACACACATGAGAAATTTTGTCATATCGGAATAAACCGAATGAAAAATAAAATACTGCCGCATTACACAGCAGAAAACATATCAGAAAATATAAATAAAATCTGTAGATATTGTGAAGTATGTATACGAAATAAATCGAGAAGGCAAGACCGAATCGGTTTAATGTCACATCTGGGTCCCGCAAAAAAACCTTTTGAAATAGTCTCCATAGACACGATAGGCGGATTCGGTGGCTCGAGATCCACTAAAAAATATTTACATCTTTTAGTAGATCACTTTACAAGATATGCTCGCATACTAACATCAAAAACACAAAATGCAAATGATTTCATTAAATTAACAAATAATGTATTAAAAGATAACGATATTGAAATACTTCTAACGGATCAATATCCAGGTATAAATTCTAAGGAATTCAAAGATTTCTTAGAAGAAAAAGGAGTCACAATAATCTTTACACGAGTTAATGCACCATTTTCGAATGGTTTAAACGAAAGACTCGACCAAACTTTAGTGAATAAAATAAGATGTGCAATAAATGAAGAAAAAAACAAGTATGGATGGACAACTACAGCACATAATTGCATAAATCAATACAATGAGACGGAACACACAGTAACAAAATTTAGTCCGAAATATTTGTTAAACGGTGAAGATACATCAGTATTACCGAATGAACTGAAAAAGAATAAAAATTCTAATCGACTGAATAACGATAGACAGACTGCATTTAAAAACAGTATAAAATATCATGAATATAATAAGAAGCTTTATGACAAAAATAGAAAAGTACATGACTTCAAGGCAGGAGATTTGGTATACATTGAAAATGGCAACCGAATGAATCGAAAAAAATTGGATATGCTAAAAATTGGGCCGTACAAGATTTTAAAGAAGATATCAAACTCAATGTATGAAGTTGACATTGGACGCAAAAAGTTAGAATCAAATTTATTCCATATATCAAAATTAACTCCATCTCTGTAACTCAGAGATGATGACCATAGCGTGCTATTAAGCATTAATTCATATAATTTCGTAATGTATTATTATTTACACAAAAATTTTTGTATCTGGTGGGGGAGATGTAAGGAAGATATCCTTAGGTTAATTGAATTGCGCGCGTGATTAGATCGGTAAATCAGATCTCTTAATATACCAATAGATTAAATTTGCACATGTGAATTTATACGTGGCAATTAGTATGATTAATGAAGACATACCGAAAACAATGAATACGATTTTGTAAAAGTAATCCAAAAACAATATTGTGAATAATAACATTGAATGTTGTTTCTTTGTTATTTACAGAGAGACAATTCGTGTATTATTCTAACCTCCAAAATAAACTAACAAACATTATACATATATGCAGTCGTGTCCGAGCTCCCGAGAAATACGCACGCGTTTCTTAGACATTTAACCACCCCTGTCTATAGACAGGCTTCCCTTCCTTCTTTTTGTCACCGCCGAGTGCAGTGAAATCTAAAAGTGAAACTCTAGTGCAAGCACAAATGCACCTAACAACGAACACACAGTGCAAACTTGTTTGTCAAAACTATGACGGACTGCCGTCAATTATCTACCTACCCACAAAAAGGGCATACCTGACCATCGGTCGTCTGTCCGCCGCCCAGCAATCATCGGAATCTATCTCTGTTATACGCGCGCACGGTCATCCGACTCTGACCACTCCACCGTTATCACTACTCTATACTTAAATCTCAACCAACTAACTCTCCCTCCAACTCTCGTCTTACACACGCTAATTGGACCGCTTTCAAAACAAAAATCAACATAAATCTACAAATTCTCCCTGAACTGACCAGCGCTACCTTCTGTGCCAAGGAGGCAGTCAGCCCCCCGGTAACAAGGCTGACGCATAAGAAAAGACTCGAAAAGCGCCGTGAAAGTGATAAAAACGAAAACAGTGAAGCTATACTAAGTGATAGTGCAACCGCGTCTCCCGCCAATTCACAAATCCCTGTTCCGGAAAGTGTTCCAGAACCTAAAAGACCTAAAAACAATATCAACGAAAGCTCAGTGCCTACAGTGTACAATGAGATAAATGAAAAAAGTGAACGCGCAGTAAATCTAAGTGATAAGTTACGATCAAATCAAAGTGAAAGTGAAAGTGCTGATACAGCAAACGATGCAAGGGACGCTAGCCCCCCGTCGTGCGTAACGGCATCAGCCAACGCGCCAAAAACCATGCTTTCACAGCCAGGATCAAAACCGAACGCTAGTTCAGCTACTAATCACCAGATGGCCACAGTACAGAACCCTGCGTTACCGGCAGCCGGTATGCCGGTAACCACGGAAGCCCAGCCATCAACCCCAGCCGAGACCAACACTGCATTACCGGCCGCCGGTATCAACGATAACACGACAGCCCAGACAACCACCCCAGTCGGGACAAACTCCGACATAACCACCGAGGTCATCCAGATCCCCACGGCCAACCAATACGAATGCTTGGCCGACTTACCCGACAATGACATGGACCAAATGCGACTCGACCCATGGACAACCTTCATGGGCCGCCGACGACTGGCCAAAGCGAAAGCTGAGGCCGCCGCAGCGTCGACACAAGCGCAGCCACCCAAAAAATACGCACCTCCGGCCAGAGCGACAGCAGACCAAAGACAGCAGGTCGGCACGTCCAGCAGGAAGAACGACAAGAACACCACACTCCCGCCGCCGATTGTAGTCCACGAGCGGCCCAAGGACCACGACTTCCTGGTGAGCGGTCTCAACCAGGTGGTCAAGAGCAGATGCACGGTCAAGTACGTTGGTGACGAGACCAAAATTTACGCCAAAACCATCGAAGACTGGAGGGCCATCAGAGCAACCCTCCAAAAAAAGGAAGTGGACCACCACTCCTACACCCCCAAAGAGGACCGCCCCCTAGAGGTGTCGTTGAGGGGGATGCCGGATAACATGGCGCAGCGCATCCTAGATGAGCTGATCAAACTCAAATTGCCGGTCCTAGAGGTCCTCCCTATGAAAGGTCATAAATACCCTGCTTACAAGGTGAATTTCGATCACGCTACCACCCTCACCCAGGTGAAGAAGGTCCGTGATCTCATCCAGTGTAGGGTATACTGGGGCAAGTACCTCTCAAGAGCTTCATATACTCAATGCATGACATGCCAGCGACTGGGTCATCCCACCAGATTTTGTGACTCCCAGCCCAGGTGTGTCAAATGCATCGGCGACCACGCCACCTGGAACTGCTCCAAGAAAGACAGGAGCACCCCGGCGACCTGCTGCAACTGCGGCGGGCCGCACCCTGCCAACTACAAGGGGTGTCCAGTCATCTTGGCCTACGTCAAAGCAGAGGAAGAACAACAAGAGTTAGAGGCAGGCGCAGCGGAACAACCAAAGCTAGTTCCCGCGCCCCTCCCTACCAGAAATGCATGGAGGCGTAAAACTCCAGCCCAGCGCGGCAACAACTCTTCTGCTTCGCAGACCCGCCCCCTTCAGCAGCCAACCGGGCAAACCCAGCCCCCCACACCAGCTCCGCAACAACTACAGGCTCCAGCCGTGACCTCAGCACCGGCCGCGACTACAGATCCGGCGGCGTCACCAGCTCCGGCAGCGACTCCAACTCCAGCTGCAGCACCGGCTCCAGCCTCAGGTGCGGTCCCAACCGCAGCTCCAGCCCCGATGCTGGCTCCAACAGCGGCCCCAGCCCCAGCAGCCCACCAGGCCACCCCCCCCCCAGGACGCGGCTCCCAAACTGCGCCGCAGATCAATTCGCTATAATGAACAACTTCGACAGGCTCCGCGCCGCAGTGGACCGCCTGGACATCCCATCGCTAATCCGAGATGTAGAAGATTTGGAACGAGCTCTCGCCAATTGCCGCACTAAGTGGGAGAGGGTCCAGGTAGTCTACGAATTTAATCAACCATTAGCTCACGGAATTCTCCCGTAAGTTTACCTTTATAAATTTCAACGCTCGCGGCGGCGTACGACAAAACCACACCGAGCTGCTCGCCATGCTGCGTTCTCGCAGAGTGAGCGTGGCAGCTATCACCGAGACTCACCTGAAACAAAAAGACAAATTTAGAGTACCAGGATACACTGTACACAGATCTGACCGACTTGACAGACGTGGAGGAGGCGTCGCCCTCCTCGTTGACAGTTTAATTCCACAATCTCGTCTGCCGCAACTACAGACACCAGACATCGAACATGTCTCGGTTGCTGTAGGCGGCCCCTCCCCGACAACAATAACGGCGATATACGCCAAGCAATCATTCGACCCGGAACAACTCCTCCAAATTCTAAACAGGCATCATCGCACAGTCACGCTGGGCGACTACAACGCTAAACACCCACTCTGGAACTGTAGAATCGCAGACAAAAACGGACGCCAAGTCCTAAACATACTAGACGACCACCCGAACTTCGACCAAATCACACCGGACGAACCGACTCACTACCCAGACGCGGGCACCACACCGTCGGTTATCGACTTTACCATAACGAAAAACATCTCGACGTGCCGAGCTTCCTCGCACGTCATACACGACGGACCAGACTCTGACCACCTCCCCGTGGTCACAACACTCCACCTCGACATCACTCGGACCCCCCTAAAACCCTCCTACGACTTCAGGAGAGCGGATTGGGAGTCCTTCAAAAACGAGTTAAACACAAACCTCCAGGTCCCTGCCCATCTGGACACCCCCATCCAGATTGACGCACACCTGGAGAATCTGCAAAAACTAATAAAAGAAGCCTCAGACAAACACATTCCGTTAACTAAACCAAAATTCCAGAACAAAATAAAGCCTACCACTGAAATTCTGGAAGCTATCAAGCTCCGGAACCAAATACGCCGGCGCTGGCAAAGCACAGGAAACCTGCGATTCCGTGCTGAAAAAAACCGCCTAACCTCGTTCATACAATACAATATGAAACAACTAAAAACCGCGCAATGGAACGAGTCACTCAACGCGGCCATTACCCTCGACCGTAACTCCATGTGGAGTTTCGTTCGAGGCATGAAACCAAAAGGCTCCCAAATCCCCGCTCTCTCGAACGGCGATGGAGACACAGTGACCGACTCACAAGGAAAAATCAATCTGATCGCGGAGACTTTCGCCAAGGCTCACAGAGTAGGCGAAACTCTCCCGACACCCAAAAATTACAATCAAATCACCAGCCTAGGACGAACCCTTAGACTGACGCCACTTCCGCACCAGACTACAGACGTGAAGGTCCCAGCTTACGAGATCCATCGGTACGTCAAAAAGTTAAAAAATAGATCTGCCCCCGGACCGGACGGCATCACTAATACACACTTAAAACACCTCCCGAGAAAATCGATCACGATTCTCGCGATAATACTCTCTTCATCACTTAGGCTCAGTCACTTCCCCGCTGACTGGAAAAAGTCTAGGATCATACCAATTCCCAAGCCGGGGAAAACGAAAACAAATCCGACAAACTACCGACCAATATCACTACTACCGACGATCAGCAAGCTCTATGAGCGAGTAATCCAAAGACGCCTCATAGAGCACTTAAAAACTAACAAGACCATCCCGCTGGAGCAATTTGGTTTCCAAGCTGCCCACAGCACCACTAACCAATTACATAGAATCACGGACAAAATCAGACACGCTCTAGCACTCTCCAGATCGGCCGTCGCCGTCTGTCTCGACATCGAAAAAGCTTTCGATTCGGTATGGCACGACGCCCTCCTGGCGAAGCTAGGCGAGACTAACCTCCCACTACATCTTCTAAAACTACTGCAAAACTATCTCACCGACCGCACCTTCGTGGTCGATTCTCTCGGGAAGACATCACCCCCACACGACATACCCGCCGGAGTTCCGCAAGGCTCTGTCCTCGGCCCGGTACTCTATAATATCTTCACGTCTGACTTACCCAAATTTAACAGCAGCGTCGACCTAGCGCTCTATGCAGATGATGCCTGCGTAATCTCGCCAACGACCAACAAAATACCAGTCCCGAAAGCCATGATAAATGCGCTCACGGAACTGCTAAACTACTACGCTAGGAACAGGATTAAAGTAAATCACGACAAAACCACCCTTATTACGTTCACAAGATCATCAAAAATGCGCCACTCGATAATACATTTTAACGGCACCCCTGTCCCTAGCATCGACAGAATCACCTACCTTGGCCTGGTACTCGACAAGAGACTGACACTAGTTCCAGCTTGTGAGGACCGCCTTCGTAAGGCGCGTGCTGCCTTCATATCGTTAATACCCATTCTACATGCGGACATCCCCATACACATCAAGACTCACATTTACAAAGCGTGCATCAGATCGACACTCCTATACGGAGTACCGATCTGGTGTACGGCTCCCAAAAAATACATTGACAGACTACAGATATTCCAGAACAAGGTTCTGAGACATATCTTAAAAGCGACCAGAGACACCCCCGTTAGTACCCTGCACGCCCGAACAAGCGTGGAACGAATTAACGACATTATCACCACCACGACTACCAACTACCTGACCCGAGCCCGCCGCCACGAGAACCCACTGATCAGCTCTCTGGAATCCCCGCCGAACTACTACTCAAGGAAGTCAAAGGCAATCACCTTCCCATCCAAAACACGTTACTACAAACCCCCATAGAAACTGGACCACCTCCCACGACAAAACAACGCCTCAGAGAGTGTCACCCGTGAAGACAAAACGCTGCACCATGAGTGCAGGAACCATCGACATTACCAATCAACAAAAACAACCACAAGCAACACCTCAACACCTCAACGTACAACGCTAGTGCGGAAGTGGCTGTGCGTGGAAGTGTTACACAAGTGTTATCTAGTGTTAAAGGACTAAACACCAATTGGTAATCAGACAATGGCCAATGGTGGAACCTACCAACTACAAACAATCTACAAACAATCTAATCTTAAACCTAGGTTATAATAATAAGTAGTTAAGTAAGTAGTTAAGTGTAGTTAGTTTAGCTAAGTTTAATTAAGTATAGTTTTAAGACGAAAAAGTAGAAAAAAATTGGACAGTACATATGCAGGTTTTTTGCAAATTTTCCTGCAAATCTAGACAATACCTATAGACTACGATAATAACTCAAATCAAAAGACATTTTAAATATAGCAAATTATGTACGCATAGAAAGCTGATGTAAGACACTAACAAATGTCCATGGACAAATGTATATATATTTATTACCAATAAATTTATCTTTGACTTTGACTTTTTTTTTGAACTGACCGCAGTTTCGACCGTGCATCTGATGTGTTCGCAGTTTCGACCGTGCATCTGATGTGTTCACATCGCGTTTCACCCGATGAGAACACAAAGTGCTAACACCGTGCATGGCAAAAAGTGTTATTAAAATATATCGTCGACGCAAAAGAAGTCCGTGTCGTGTAAAATTTCCGAATAATATCAGTGAAATCAGTCAAATCTCTACGCAGCTTTTTTTTTTTTTTTTGACTTTGATGTTGTTTGTCCTCTAGTATGCAAAGCGCATCAATTCATGGGCGTATCTGGGGATAATTAGAGTATCCCGTCTGCCGCCATATTACTTCTATTGATTGTTTCTAGGACATCATTTGTTACTTTAAAGTAAACTTCTGGACTCTTGATCTGGGAAAAATTACAAAAAAACCAAATAACTATCTTTGAAAAATATCGTCTTTATGACATAAATATACAATGTTTAATTCACCCTCCCTAGGTCGGAATTTACCCCTCGACCTAACCTATCTCTAGGCTTTGATTGCCTTTTTTCCATAGACCTTTTCATTTTGATTTCCATATCTTCGCTGAACGTATACGGTTGCATTGTGACATTTCTTCGCCTGTGTTTTCCTACCCGGCTACATTTGGGTACCACTCTTGCTTGCCCGAGGCAGCTGATTAGAGGATTATCGTGGGGCTTCCTCTTGTAGAATTTCCATCCCATGATATTTATATAGTCTGCAACCGTATCTATTTCAGCCTTGATGTGTGATCGAGAAGAACTGTAACTTCTGTTTCGATCTAGGGCCACCTTTAATATCTTATTCTGGATTGTCTGTAGCGATTTTATATGCGTGACGTACGTGTTCCTCCAAATCGGGGCTGCGTACGTCATTATCGGTCGTATCACTGCTTTATATAGTGTAATCTTGTTTTCTCTGTTGAGTCCACTATTTCTAGCCATCAGGCTGTAAATTTGATGCAGTGCTCCGTTCGCTTTTTTACGTACACTTTTGATATGTTCTTTGTACGTGAACATCTTATCCAAGTGTACACCCAGATATTTCACGGATTTCTTCCAATTTACATCGGTTCCGTTCATTGTCACCGTACCTGGAGTAACGGTTTTACTATTTGTGAATAATATGCCTTCTGTCTTGGCGTCATTTATCTTCACTTTCCACGTTTTGAAATAATCTTCGAGCAGTTCCATTTGCCACTGTAGTTCGCTTCTTATTATCTCCAGGTTTGCATGTCGGATATAGACCGCCGTGTCGTCTGCATAGAGCGCTAATTGCACTTTTTCCGACTTGGGTATATCGTTAATGAAAAAGTTGAAAAGCACTGGTCCCAATAACGAGCCTTGAGGGACTCCAGCACTGATCACCTTCCTGTCAGAGGTCCTTCCGTTAATGTCGACGTGGAAGGATCGTCTTCGCAGGTACCCATCTATTATCTTCACTAGGTAGTTGGGGATTTGATATCTGATTAATTTGAAGATTAATCCGTCGTGCCACACTGTGTCGAACGCTTTCTCAATGTCTAAGAGAATCATCCCCATATTTCTGCTTCTACCTATTTTCTCAGTGGCATGTTCGACAATGCGCGCTAGCTGGTGCACCGTTGAGTGCTTTTTTCTAAAGCCGAACTGTTCGTTCCTGATGATTTTTGCGTTTTCTTCGTACGTTTGTATTCTGTTCAAGATGATCTTTTCGAGGACTTTGCTTAATATTGATAGCAGGCTGATTGGCCTATAGCTAGAAATCTCTTCTTTTCTTTTTCCTGGTTTTCGTATCGCCAGGATTTTTGCATGCTTCCAATTCTCTGGGAAATGCTTCAATCTTAGGGCCGCGTTGCAGATGTTGGTCAACGCTACTACACCTTTAGTGGGTAGTTTTCTAATAACGATGTTTTGGATGTCATCGTCCCCCGGGGCCCTGTACGGCTTCATATGTTTGACTGCCTCGACGATCTCTTCAGGAGATGCAAGATCGGTATCTTCTTCATCTTGTTCTTCTTCATGTACCCCTTCTGGGTATCGACTTCGTCTCCATCTGCTGACGTATTCTTCAACTTGTCGAGTATGTTCTGCATCTCCTATATGTTCGCTGGAACGGTGCACTCTCTCGAAATGATTTGCTAGCATCTCTGCTCTTTCTTCTATCGTATGTGAGAAGGTATCATCAGGTTTCTTTAGCGGAGGAATTTCTTCCTTCTTTTTCTTTAAACTTCTCACCATGTTCCACACGCTTTTATCTTTTATATTCAGATTGGCAAGTTTCTCTTTCCATGCTTCATTCTTCAGCACTTTTATTTCTCGCTTGATTTCTTCGGAAAGACTGTTGCGTAGCCTGCGAAATTCATCTCTTCTTGTTCTTTGCCAAATTTGGCGTGCTCTGTCTCTCATTTTGATTTTCTCTTTAAGCTCATCTGTGATTTTTACGTGGTTCTGCTTAAAGTTCATATTCGGGATACAATATGAAATGGCATCCTTAACAGTTTTTGTAAGGTCGTTTACTTTTTGTTCGAGTTGCTCCTTATCCTTGATGAAAGGGCCTATCTCTAATTCTCGATTTATCTTTTCCTTGAACTCCTCCCAATTCGCATTTTTATAGTCTTTCCTTTTTTCCACGGTTCTCTTGACATTAACTCCGATTTTCATTATTACAGGATTATGATCGGAGCTGAGCGACGGTAGTGATTCGATTTCGTCGTCCACCATATTTTTCATTATGGCGATGTCTAGTGTGGATGGGAGGGTATTCCTTCTATAGTAGGTTGGTTCATTGGGATAGGCGATTACATAGTTGTTTCTGTTACAGTGTCTTCGTAAGTCTCTGCCAGCTGCGTTCTGCCTTCTGCAGTTCCAGTCTCCGTGTCTGGCGTTGTAATCTCCTCCCATGACGACCCTGTGGGCGCGGCTTAATACTTGTTGAATATCATTCGTTACAAACGCGTCGGACGGGCTTCTATAGGCCGCTGCTATCAATATTTTTGTCGGGGTTTCAATGATTGCCGCCGCCACTTGTAACGTAACTAGCTGCGGAATGGCTGCTTCATATGATGGGATGTCATTTTTCACATATAGTGACACGCCTCCGCCACGCCCAATGGGTTGGCTTTTGTGATATCCCTTGTAGCCGGGTATTGTTATGAATTTGTCATTCTTACATCTTGTTTCGGTTATCATAACAATGTCGATTTTATGATCATTGATGAATGCTTTTAATTCATCAATTCTACTCTCCAGTCCATTTGCATTCCAGAATGCGACTTCAATATTTTGTGTTGACGATTTGAATTTAATCGTCAAACATGTCTAGGTATTCCCAGACGACATAAAATCTATCTTTTTCGGACCTCGTATTTTTCAATTTTTCCTTCATTTCAATGACTGCCTTCATAATTCGCTGGATGTCTGGCATTCGTCTGAAGTGGTCCATAAACGGGTTGCCAGTGCTCTCCCTTCTTTCGCTTCGCGAGTATGATCTTTCGCGTCGGCTGTCCTCTTTCCTCTCGTTTTCGCGCTTAGATGAACTATCGCGATCTCTTCCTTTTTCGCTTCTGATGAAGCTTTCTCTGAAGCTTTCACGTTCTCCTCTCTGACTTTCCCTCGATCTATCTCTTTCTCCTCCTCGTGATCTGTCTCTTCGTCCCTCCCTTGATCTATCCCTTCGTCCATCCCTTGATCTATCTCTTTCACCTCCCCTTGATCTATCTCTTCTTCCTCCCCTGGACCTATCTCTATCACCTCCCCTCGATCTATCTCTGCTTTGTCCCCTTGACCTATCTCTTCCTCTGAACCATGCACTCCCTTTCGGTGCCGGTGCATCATTGTACCTTCTCTTCATTTCAGGGTAATCTCTATCCTTATAATGATAGTCGGAAAGAGGTTGTCTTCAACGTAGGGCCAACTCACGGTAATGGTCCCTCCTTTCTTTCTCCTTAATGTGGGCTGAACATCCTCTAAAACTAGCCGGATGTGCCCCACCACAGTTAGCGCAAGTGGCTGGTTCTTCTCTTGGGCGCTCGCATGCTTTTGATTCGTGCGACTGTCCGCATTTAACACACTTTGTTCGGACTTTGCAATTTTGAGCTGTGTGCCCAAACTTCTGACAGCGGAAACACTGCAGTACATTTCTTGTTGGGCGATAACTTTCCCAATATACTCGTATGGAGAAGAGGTACTGAACTTCTCTACGCAGCTGCCGGGCACTGCCACACGCTCAAGTGACAGGACCGTGCAGAGAACGGGGATGGAAGTTGACGCCGCCCCGGCTGTCGCGGCCATCCCAACGGCCAATCAATATGATTGTTTGGCCGAATTACCAGCAAACAACATGGAATCCATAATTTTCGAAGCCTGGGAAAGTGTAAAAGGCAAAAAGAACAACAAACGCTCGGCGGAAGCCGAAAACACAAATAATACTCCGGCCAAAAAATCGGCCGTCAATAACAACACTCAAGAACAAACAAAACCAACTACCAGCAACGACAACAATACTTCAAACATAAACCACGCCCCCAAGGGCAAGAAGAAAACTAAATTTCGCAAACTCGACATGAGCAAAATCCCGGACTGTCCTGAGACAGCAAAAACATCAAAAACAACAACAACAAAAACCACACCAAACCCAAACAAACCAAACCTTCCCCCACCTATAGTACTTCATATCAAACCTGGAGATCACGACGATCTCATATCCGCAATCACCAGCGTCACAAAAAAGTTCTTCGACTTTAAATATGTTGACAAAGAAACCAGAATATACACCACCAACAAGGAGGATTGGACCTCCTTACAAGCTGCTCTGCGTGCGAAGGAAGTGGAATTCCACACCTTCACACCACCTGAAGAGAAACCATTGGAGGCGATCCTCTACGGAGCGCCCCCCGACTCTGAGAAACGTATCTACGAGGAGCTAAAACGGCTCAACCTCCCAGTACTCCAGGTCTTCCCGATGCGAGGACCAAAAGTTCGACAATCACCGTACAAGGTGAATTTTGAAAACAACATCACTATGACGAAAATCAACAGGCACAATTCCATCATCCGGTGCCGCGTATACTGGAGGCGATACCAGTCGCAGGCCGGTTTTACGCAGTGCCAAAACTGCCAGCAACTCGGTCACGCTTCCAGTAGGTGCGGCGCCCGACCACGTTGCGTGAAGTGCGCCGGAGCACACTCCACAGCATCGTGCCCGAGAAAGGACAACTCCACTCCGCCAAAGTGCTGTAACTGCCTCGGCAATCACACAGCCAACCACCGCCAGTGTCCTCACATCCTGGAGTATACCGGGAAAATCCAAGCACGTAAAGACGCCGTCGCGCAGAAATTCGCCCCGGCTCCTGAACCTACGACAAACGCGTGGTCTAAACCACAGCAATACGAACACAGCGAGGCGGCGTTCCCAACGCTCGCCAATATAGCAGCCACCACGCAGCCCGCTCCGGTGGCTCCAAAACCCATCGCAACGCCAACAACCCAAAACGCGACATCCTCGAACCTGTCTGCCCCGGCTGAATTTGTCGGGATGTACTCGGAGCTTCGCGGGATAATGGACAGGATTAACCTGAGAGGCATCCTCGAGTTTGCCCGCAAAGTCGAGAAGGCCATCGCGAACTGCAGCACGTACATGGAGCGCCTGGAGGTGATCCAACGCATGGACATGCCGGTATCTTCACCATAAAAAAGCCAGGTAAGCTCATAATCCTAAACTTTAACGCCCGCGGCGGGCTCAAACGTAACCTTCCTGAAGTGATGGCCCTGCTGCGCTCGCATCACGTGGACGTAGCAGCCATCACCGAAACCCACCTCAAACCACACATGAAACTCCGAGCACCAGGCTACGAAATCTACCGATCAGACCGTTTAGACCGACGCGGGGGGGAGGGGAGTTGCACTCTTAGTCAACAAGCTCCTCCCACATTCCCATATCCCAAATTTGCGTGTGGATATTGAGCATGTCTCGGTAGCCCTAGGCTGCGGAAACCCGCTCATAGCCACCGCAATGTACCTCCCCAACCAGCAATGCGAGACCGACCACATCAGAAAAATTGTAAACAGACACCGACGGACGCTAACAATAGGAGACTTTAACGCAAAACATACCCTCTGGTACTGCAACTCCATTAACACGAACGGGCGTCGACTAGAAGAAATTCTAGAAGACCCCACAACCGATATCATACATCCTGAAGAATACACCCACTACCCTGACAACGGAAATTATCCCTCTATCATAGACATAATCCTCACAAAAAACATCCCCCAAATCCAAGACAGTGTCGTCGTCGAAGACGGCCCTGACTCGGATCACTGTCCAACAATTACAAAATTATCACTACACCTCACCTTAAACACCTCCAAACCTCGCCCCGACTTTAAAAGCGCTAATTGGAGCGCTTTTAAAGCCGAAATCAACCAAAACACCAACATCCCTCCAACAATCACGAACAATGACCACATAGATGCTCTCATCGAAGATTTCCGCAACATAATTTGCAATGCTGCGGAAAATCATATTCCGAACAAAAGAATAGCTACACACCCGCATCTCACTCCGCCGACTCCTGATCTAATCAGAGTCATCAAACAAAGAAATTACATCAGGCGCCTCTGGAGAAGGACTGGCAATCCTCTCTACAGGGTAGAAAAAAACAGACTAACATCTTTCATACAGACGTCCATGAGGCAACTCAGGGCTGCTGCATGGAACGATAAATTAAATAATACCATCAGCATCGACAGAGCATCTATCTGGACATTTGTTCGTTCACTAAATTCCAAATACTCACGCATCCCGGCACTTGTCTCTGGAGACGATGACATCGTCATCGACCCCCAAGACAAGGTCGATCTAATTGCCTCCACTTTCGCCAAAGCACACCGCATTGGCGAAACACTACCTCTACCAAAATCCTATCACGAAATCACAACTTTCTGCAACGAACTAAAAACAACCCCTACCTCCCCTCACGACATCCCCGACGTCTCTCCTTCAGAGATTCGCCAATACCTCAGAAAATTAAAAAATCGTTCTGCTCCCGGACCGGACGGAATCGCCAACGTCCACCTAAAACACCTACCCCGCAAAGCCATAACCTTCATATCCCATATTTTCACCCACGCTCTCAGGCTGAACCATTTCCCCTCAGCCTAGAAGCAATCAAAAATCATACCCTTACCCAAACCCGGAAAACCCCCCTCAGTACCAGAGAGTTATAGGCCGATTAGTCTCCTATCGACCCTCAGCAAACTCTACGAGCGCGCGATCAAGCGACGTCTCGTAGAACATCTAGATAAAAACAACATCATTCCCCCGGAACAGTTCGGATTTCAAGCCGCACACTGCACCGTACATCAATTACACAGACTGACTGACCACATCAGACACTCGCTTGCCAAATCCAGGTCATCCGTCGTTGTCAGCCTGGACATCGAAAAAGCTTTCGACTCCGTCTGGCACGACGCTCTTCTGACCAAACTTCATAACACAAACCCCCCCCAACCTACCTAACCAAAACACTACAATCCTACCTCTCACACCGAACTTTCTATGTAGAAAGTCTCGGTAAAACATCTTCGTGCCATCCCATCCCGGCCGGCGTCCCGCAAGGGTCGGTCCTAGGCCCCATTCTTTATAACCTCTTCACATCAGACATTCCCACCCTCCCGACAGGAGTAAACCTCGCGCTTTACGCCGATGATGCCTGTCTCATCTCTGAAACAACAAATAACATCCCCATACGAAAAAGATTCCTGGAAGCACTTACCACACTAGGTAAGTACTACACCAGGAATCGTATAAAAATAAATCAAAACAAAACGACTTTAATAACCTTCACAAAATCCAAGAAAATCAAAAAATCCACCATCGTCTTCGATGGCACTCCCATCCCTGGCACGAAGCAAATTAAATACCTCGGCCTGGTGCTCGACAAACCTCTTACCTTCACCCCCACGGTCACTGATCGTCTATCCAAGGCTCGGGCAGCTTTCTTCGCTCTCCGACCTCTCCTCACTGCAAACATTCCAACAAAAATTAAAACACACATATATAATGCGTGCATCAGATCCACCCTGACCTATGCCATCCCCATCTGGTGCACTGCTCCAAAAACCCAAATCACTAAACTACAAACCTTCCAAAACAAAGTCCTCCGTCTCGCGCTTCACGCAGAGAAAAGAACCCCAATTTCTAAACTCCACGCCCGTGCTGGCACTGAGAAGATGTCAGACTTCATCACTGCTAGCACAACAAAATATCTTCTCCGAGCTCGCCGCCACAAAAATCCTCTCATACGCAACCTAGAAAACCCCCCACCCACTTGGTCGAAAAGATCAAGATCCATCAACTTCCCATCAAAAACCCGCTACTTCCGACCCCCTTAACCCATATGAGCTACCGAGGCGCTCCAGGCGCCAATTACTTCAAACATCAAAAAACAAAACACTCACAACATCAACATACAAACACCGAACAACAACAACAACATAACATAACATCAAACAGTGCGTCGCATACAAACAATCATAAACAATAAACAATAACAAACTTTCTGTGTCAAGTGCGCAGCAAACTAGTGTATCAATAAATCAGTGTTTGTGCCGTCTCTAAAAATAAGTCTAGTATATAAGTTAGTTAAGATCTAGTTAAGCAATAGATAAGTTAGTTTTAAGACAAAAATCCAAGCAGGTTTTGAAATTTTCCCTGCGTGAAATACTTCAAAAACAATTATTATAAATAAATACCAAAAATACTGTCATTATACAATAAGGCGTAGTATCTAAGGATAAACAGCCAATATATACTCTGTAACATATGTAATCATACATGTACAAAACTTAAATCAATAAAATCTGTCTGTCTGTCTGTCTGTCTGAACTGACGATCAGTTGCGCGCCAGAAGCGACCGCGTACAGTCGACGAATGGACAACCGCACAGTCCATACGGCTAAACTGCATAATAGCAGACTCGGTCCCGTATTAGTAAAAACCAGCGCAACCTTCTGTGCCAAGGAGGCAGTCAGCCCCCCGGTAACTAGGCTGACGCAAAAGAAAAGACTTGAAAAGCGCAGCGCGAGTGTTAATAACAAAAACAGTGTCGATAAGCAAGGCAATAGTGCTACCGCGTCTCCCGCCATTTCACTAAATCCTGTCCTGGAAAGCGTTCCAGAACCCAAACGACTAAAAAACAAAATCAACGCCAGTGAAAACACAGTGCCTACAGAGTGCGATGTGATAAAAGAAAAGACGGATCGCGCCATAATCCAAAGTGAAAAATCAAGTTCTAACCAAAGTGATAGTGCTGTGGCATCAAATGATGCAAGGGACGCTAGCCCCCCGTCGTGCGTAGCGTCATCAGCCAACGCGCCAAAAGCCACTTTCTCGCAACTGGGAACCAAACCACCCACTAGTCCGGCAACTTCCCAACAGATGGCCACCGGACCGAACCCTGCATTACCGACAGCCGGTATGCCGGTAACCGAGGTAGCCCAGCCAACAACCCCAGCCATGATCAGCACTACATTACCGACCGCCGATACCAAAGAAACCACGGTAGTCCAGACAACCACCCCAGTCGGGATCAGCGCGGACATAGTCACCGATGTCATCCAGATCCCCACGGCCAATCACTTCGAATGCCTGGCCGGCCTACCAGACAATGACATGGACTAAATGCGACTCGACCCATGGACTACCTTCATGGGCCGCCGACGACTAGCTAAAGCGAAAGCAGAGGCCGCCGCGTCGTCGACACAAGCGCAGCCAACCAAAAAGTACGCACCCCCTGCCAGAGCGACAGCAGACCAAAGGCAGAAAATAGGTACGTCCAACAGTAAGAACGTTAAGAACACCACACTCCCGCCGCCGATAGTAGTCCACGAGCGGCCAAAGGACCACGACTTCCTGGTGAGCGGTCTCAACCAGGTGGTCAAAAGCAGATGCACGGTCAAGTACGTTGGTAACGATACCAAGATCTACGCCAAGACCATCGAGGACTGGAGGGCCATCAGAACAACCCTCCAGAGTAAAGAAGTTGATCACCACTCCTACACCCCCAAGGAGGACCGCCCCCTGGAGGTGTCGTTGAGGGGGATGCCTGAAAATATGGCGCAGCGCATCCTAGATGAGCTGATCAACCTCAAACTGCCGGTCCAAGAGGTCCTCCCAATGATAGGACACAAATTCCCTACATACAAGGTGAATTTCGATCACGCTACCACCCTCACCCAGGTGAAGAAGGTCCGTGATCTTATCCAGTGTAGGGTATACTGGGCCAAGTACCTCTCGAGATCATCGTAAACACAGTGCATGAAATGCCAACGACTGGGTCATGCAACCAGATTCTGCGACTCCCAACCCAGGTGTGTCAAATGCACCGGCGATCACGCCACCTGGGAATGTTCCAAGAAAGATAGGAGCACCCCAGCGACCTGCTGCAACTGCAACGGGCCGCACCCTGCCAACTACAAGGGGTGCCCAGTCATCTTGGCCTACGTTAAAGCTGAGGAGGAAAAACAGGAGCTAGAGGCAGGCGCAGCAGAACAACAACCGAAACTCATACCCGCGCCCCTCCCAACCAGAAACGCATGGAGGCGCAAAACCCCATCTCAGCGCGGCAACAACTCTTCTGCTTCACAGACTCATCCCCTTCAGCAGCCAACCGGACAAACCCAGCCCCCTACAACAGCTTCACAACAACTACAGGGAACGCCAACAAACACGTCTGCCCCAGCTGCACACACAACCCTAGCGCCGGCCGTGATTCCAGCTCCGGCCGTGACTCCAGCTCTGGCCGCGACCCCAGCTCCGGCCACGTCTCCAGCTCCAGCTGCGGCGCCGGCTACTGCTCCAGCTGCGGTTTCAACTGCAGCCCCAACCCCGTTGCCGGTTCCAACAGCGGCCCCAGCCCCAGCCCCAGCAACCCACCAGACCACCCCCCCCACCGGGACGCAGTTCCCTAACTGCGCCGCAGGACAACTCGCTGTCATGAACGACTTCGACAGGCTCCGCACCGCAGTGGACCGCCTGGACATCCCATCGCTAATCCGAGATGTAGAGGATCTGGAACAAGCTCTTGCCAACTGCCGCACCAAGTGGGAGAGGGTCCAGGTATTCTACGAATTTAACCAACCAATAGTCCACCGAACTCTCCCGTAAGATTATCCTTATAAACTTCAACGCTCGCGGTGGCGTACGACAAAACCACACCGAGCTGCTCGCCATGCTGCG
Organism: Neoneuromus ignobilis; assembly: GCA_029203775.1. Classification (NCBI taxonomy): domain Eukaryota; kingdom Metazoa; phylum Arthropoda; class Insecta; order Megaloptera; family Corydalidae; genus Neoneuromus; species Neoneuromus ignobilis. The sequence goes on along the minus strand of CP092094.1, from coordinate 30,172,585 downwards.
TTCGCGCAGAGTGAGCGTGGCAGCTATCACCGAGACTCACCTGAAACAAAGAGACAAACTCAGAGTACCAGGATACACTGTACACAGATCGGACCGACTCGACAGACGTGGAGGAGGCGTCGCCCTCCTCGTCGACAATTTAATCCCACAATCGCGTTTGCCACAGCTACAGACACCAGACATCGAACATGTCTCGGTGGCTGTAGGTGGCCCCTCCCCGATAACAATAACTGCAATTTACGCAAAACAATCATTCGACCCTGAACAACTCCTCCTAATACTAAACAGGCATCATCGCACAGTGACGCTGGGTGACTACAATGCAAAGCACCCACTCTGGAACTGCAGAATCTCGGACAAAAACGGACGCCAAGTCCTTGACATACTAGACGACCACCCGAACTTCGACCAAATCACTCCCGACGAACCGACACACTACCCAGACGCGGGCACTACACCGTCGGTCATTGACTTCACCATAACGAAAAACATTTCGACGTGCCGAGCTTCCTCGCACGTCATACACGACGGACCAGACTCAGACCACCTCCCCGTGGTCACAACTCTCCACCTTGACATCACTCGGACCCCCCTTAAACCCTCCTACGACTTCAGGAGAGCGGATTGGGAGTCCTTCAAGAACGAATTAAATACAAACCTCCAGGTCCCTGCCCATCTGGACACCCCCTTCCAGATCGACGCACACCTGGAAAACCTACAGGAGTTAATAAAAACAGCATCAGACAAGTACATACCATTAACTAAACCAAAACAAAATAAAACCTACCAAAGAAATCCTGGAAGCTAACAAGCTCCGGAACCAAATACGTCGGCGCTGGCAAAGTACGGGAAACCTACGATACCGCGCCGACAAAAACCGTCTAACCTCGTTCATTCAATATAATATGAAACAACTAAAGACCGCGCAATGGAACGAGTCACTCAACGCGGCCATTACCCTCGACCGTAACTCCATGTGGAGTTTCGTTCGAGGCATGAAACCCAAAGGCTCCCAAATCCCCGCTCTCTCGAACGGCGACGGAGACACAGTGACCGACCCACAAGAAAAAGTTAACCTGATCGCGGAGACTTTCGCCAAGGCCCACAGAGTTGGCGAAACTCTCCCGATACCCAAAACTTACAACCAAATCACCAGCCTAGGACAGACTCTTAGACTGACACCACTCCAGCACCAGACCACTGACGTGAAGGTCCCATCTTACGAGATCCATCGGTACGTCAGGAAGCTAAAAAATAGATCTGCCCCCGGACCGGACGGCATCACAAATACGCACCTAAAGCACCTCCCGAGAAAATCGATCACGATTCTCGCAAAAATTCTCACGTCTTCACTCAGGCTCAGTCACTTCCCCGCTGACTGGAAAAAGTCTAGGATCACGCCAATACCCAAGCCGGGGAAAAAGTCAACAAACCCGACAAACTACCGACCAATCTCACTACTACCGACTATCAGCAAACTCTATGAGCGAGTAATTCAAAGACGCCTCATAGAGCACTTAAAAACAAATAAGACCATCCCGCTGGAGCAGTTTGGCTTCCAAGCTGCCCACAGCACCACGAATCAGCTACACAGAATTACAGACAAAATCAGACACGCGCTAGCGCTCTCCAGGTCGGCCGTCGTTGTCTGTCTCGACATCGAAAAGGCTTTCGACTCGGTATGGCACGACGCCCTCCTGGTGAAGCTAGGCGAGACCAACCTCCCACTATATCTTCTAAAACTACTACAAAATTACCTCACCGACCGTACCTTCGTGGTCGATTCTCTCGGGAAAACATCACCCCCACACATCATACCTGCCGGTGTTCCGCAAGGCTCTGTCCTCGGACCGGTACTCTACAATATCTTCACGTCTGACTTACCTAAATTTAACAGCAGCGTCAACCTAGCGCTCTACGCTGATGATGCCTGCGTTATCTCACCAACGACAAACAAAATACCAGTTCCGAAAGCCATGATAACTGCGCTTACGGAACTGCTAAACTACTACACTAGGAACAGAATTAAAGTAAACCACGACAAAACCAACCTCATTACCTTCACAAGGTCATCAAAAATGCGCCACTCAGTAATTCATTTTAACGGCACCCCTGTCCCTAGCATCGACAGAATCACCTACCTCGGCCTGGTACTCGACAAGAGACTGACACTAGCTCCAGCTTGCGAGGACCGCCTGCGAAAGGCGCGTGCAGCCTTTGTATCGTTAATACCCATACTACATGCGGACATTCCCATAAACGTAAAGACTCACATTTACAAAGCCTGCATCAGATCGACACTCCTATACGGAGTACCGATCTGGTGCACAGCACCTAAAAAATACATTGACAGACTACAGATATTCCAAAACAAAGTTCTGAGACATATCCTAAAAGCGACCAAAGACACCCCCGTTAATACCCTGCACGCCCGAACAAGTGTGGAGCGTATAAACGACATAATCACCACCACGACTACCAACTACCTGACCCGAGCTCGCCGCCACGAGAACCCACTAATAAGCTCTCTGGAATCCCCACCGAACTACTACTCAAGAAAGTCTAAAGCCATTACCTTGCCATCAAAAACCCGTTTCTACAAACCACCATAGGCACCTGGTCTATCTCCCACGACAAAAACAACGCCCCAGAGAGCGGCACCTGAAAAAGCAAAAACACTGCATCATGCATGCAGAAACATTCGACATTACCATTCAACCTAGAAACCACAAACAACACCGCAAACAACACCTCAACACCTCAACGTACAGCGCTAGTGCGGAAGTGTCTGTGCGAGGAAGTGTTATACAAGTGCGATAAGTGAAAAACTACAACCACAAACTGGTAACCAGACAAAATACCAAAAGTGAATCTAACCATCTATAATCAATTTAATTTTAGTGAACCTAGGTTAAGATAATAAATTAATTAAGTTAGTTAAGTCTAGTTAAGTTTAGCTAAGATTAATTAAGTCTAGTTTAAGATGAAAAAGTGGAAAAAAATTTGGACAGCACATAAGCAGGTTTTTTGCAAATTTTCCTGTAAATCTCGACAAACCTATAGACTTCGATAATAACATACATTAAGAGACATTTAAATATAGCACAATATGTAAGCATAGAAAGCTAATTGTACGCCACAAACAAAATGTCCTCGGACATATATGTATATACTTATTACCAATAAATATAACTTTGACTTTGACTTTTGACTTTTTGAACTGACGATCAGTTACGACCGTGCATCTGATGTGTTCACATCGCGTTTCACCCGATGAGAATACAAAGTGCTAACACCGTGCATGGCCAAAAGTGTTATAAAAATATACAGACGACGCAAAAGAAGTCCGTGTCGTGTTAAATTTCCGAACAATATCAGTGAAATTAGTGAAATCTCTACGCAGCTGCCGGGCACTGCCACACGCTCAAGTGACAGGACCGTGCAGAGAACGGGGATGGAAGTAGACGCCGCCCCGGCTGTCGCGGCCATCCCAACGGCCAATCAATTTGATTGTTTGACCGATCTACCATCAAATCAAATGGAAGCTATAGTATTCGACGCCTGGGAAAGCGTCAAGGGAAGAAAAAACAATAAACGCTCGGCGGAAGCCGAAAACACAAACAACACACCGGCCAAAAAATCGACCGTCAATAATAATAACAATACACACGAACAACCAAAACCATCTACCAGCACTGAAAACACTACAACAAACGTAAGCCACGCCCCCAAGGGCAAGAAGAAAACAAAATACCATAAACTCGACATGAATAAAATCCCGGATTGTCCAGAGACATCATCAACAACAACAACAACAAAAACCACACCCAACAACAACAAACCAAACCTCCCCCCACCCATTGTACTCCACATCAAACCTGGAGATCATGATGATCTCATTTCTGCAATTACCAGCGTCACGAAAAAATTCTTCGACTTTAAATACGTCGATAAAGAAACCAGAATCTACACTACCGACAAGGAGGACTGGACCTCCTTACAAGCTGCTCTGCGTGCGAAGGAAGTGGAATTCCACACCTTCACACCACCTGAAGAGAAACCATTGGAGGCGATCCTTTACGGCGCGCCTCCCGACTCCGAAAAAAGAATTTTCGAAGAGCTAAAACGGCTCAACCTCCCGGTACTCCAGGTCTTCCCGATGCGGGGACCGAAAGTTCGTCAATCACCCTATAAGGTGAACTTTGAAAATACAATCACAATGACAAAAATCAACAGGCACAACTCAATTATTCGGTGCCGCGTTTACTGGAGGCGATACCAGTCGCAGGCCGGTTTTACGCAGTGCCAAAATTGCCAGCAACTCGGTCACGCCTCCAGTAGGTGCGGCGCCCGACCACGCTGCGTGAAGTGCGCCGGAGCACACTCCACTGCATCGTGCCCAAGAAAAGACAATTCTACACCACCTAAATGCTGTAATTGCCTCGGCAATCATACAGCTAATCACCGCCAGTGTCCTCACATCCTGGAGTATACCGGGAAAATTCAAGCACGTAAAGACGCCGTCGCGCAGAAATTCGCCCCGGCTCCCGAACCTACAACCAACGCGTGGGTCTAAACCACAACAGTACGAGCACAGCGAGGCGGCGTTCCCAACGCTCGCCAATACAGCAGCCACCACGCAGCCCGCTCCGGCTGCACCAAAACCCATCACGACGCCAACAACAACCCAGAACGCGACACCCCCGAACCTGTCTGCCCCGGCTGAATTTGTCGGGATGTACTCGGAGCTTCGAGGGATAATGGACAGGATAAACCTGAGAGGCATCCTCGAGTTTGCCCGCAAAGTCGAGAAGGCCATCGCAAATTGCAGAACCTACATGGAGCGCCTGGAGGTGATCCAACGTATGGACATGCCGGTATCTTCACCGTAAAAAAGCCAGGTAAGCTCATAATCCTAAACTTTAACGCCCGCGGCGGGCTCAAACGTAACCTTCCTGAAGTGATGGCTCTGCTGCGCTCGCACCACGTGGACGTAGCAGCCATCACCGAAACCCACCTCAAACCTCACATGAAACTCCGAGCACCAGGCTACGAAATCTACCGTTCAGACCGTTTAGACCGACGCGGGGGGGGGGCGTTGCACTCTTCGTCAACAAGCTCCTCCCACATTCCCACATCCCAAATCTGCGTGTGGATATCGAGCACGTCTCGGTATCCCTCGGCTGCGGAAACCCGCTCATAGCCACCGCAATATACCTCCCAAACCAGCAATGCGAGACCGACCACATTAGAAAAATAGTTAACAGATATCGACGGACTCTAACAATAGGAGACTTTAACGCTAAACATACCCTCTGGTACTGCAACTCCATCAACACGAACGGGCGTCGACTAGAAGAAATTCTAGAAGACCCCACAATTGATATCATACACCCTGACGAATATACCCACTACCAAGACACCGGAAATGCTCCTTCTATCATCGATATAATCCTTACAAAAAACATCCCCTCAATCCAAAGCAGTGTCGTCGTCGAAGACGGCCCTGATTCGGACCACTGTCCCACAATAACGGAACTTTCACTGCACCTCACCCTAAACTCCTTCAAACCTCGCCCCGACTTTAAAAGTGCTAATTGGAGCGCTTTTAAAGCCGAAATAAACCAAAACACCAACATCCCTCCACTAATAGCGAACACTGACCACATAGATGCTCTCATCGAGGATTTCCGCAACATAATCTGCAATGCTGCGGAAAATCATATCCCAAACAGAAAGATCGCCACACACCCGCATCTCACACCGCCGACTCCTGAACTAATCAGAGTCATAAAGCAGCGAAATCACATCAGACGCCTCTGGAGAAGGACTGGCGATCCTCTCTACAGAGTAGAAAAGAACAGATTAACGTCATTCATACAGCTGTCCATGAGGCAACTCAGGTCAGCTGCATGGAACGACAAACTAAACACCACCATAAGCATCGACAGAGCATCTATCTGGACATTTGTTCGTTCCCTAAAATCCAAATACTCACGCATCCCGGCACTTGTCTCTGGGGACGATGACATTGCCATCGACCCCCAGGACAAGGTCGATCTAATTGCCTCCACTTTCGCCAAAGCACATCGCATTGGCGAAACACTACCCCTACCCAAATCCTACCACGAAATCACAGCCTTCTGTGAAGAATTAAAAACAACCCCAACCTCCCCGCATGACATCCCTGACGTCTCTCCATCAGAGATTCGTCAATACCTCAGAAAATTAAAAAACCGTTCTGCCCCAGGACCGGACGGAATCGCCAACGTCCATCTAAAACACCTACCCCGTAAAGCCATAACCTTTCTATCCCATGTTTTCACCCACGCTCTCAGGCTGAATCATTTCCCTTCAGCCTGGAAGCAATCAAAAATTATACCCCTACCCAAACCGGGAAAACCCCCCTCAGTACCAGAGAGTTATAGGCCGATTAGTCTCCTATCGACTCTCAGCAAACTATACGAGCGCGCGATTAAGCGACGTCTCGTCGAACATTTGGACAAAAATAACATCATCCCCCCGGAGCAGTTCGGATTTCAAGCCGCTCACTGCACCGTACATCAACTACACATTCTGACTGACAACATTAGACACTCGCTTGCCAAATCCAGGTCAACCATCGTCGTCAGTTTGGACATCGAAAAAGCTTTCGATTCCGTCTGGCACGATGCTCTTCTGACCAAACTTCATAACACCAACCCCCCAACCTACTTAACTAAAACATTGCAATCTTACCTCTCATACCGAACTTTCTATGTAGAAAGTCTCGGTAAAACATCTTCGAGCCACTCCATCCCGGCCGGCGTCCCGCAAGGGTCGGTCCTAGGCCCCGTTCTCTATAACCTTTTCACATCTGATATTCCCACTCTCCCGACAGGAGTAAACCTCGCGCTTTACGCAGATGATGCCTGTCTCATTTCGGAAACAACAAACAACATCCCCATACACAAAAGGTTCCTGGAAGCACTTACCACTCTAGGTAAGTACTATACCAGGAACCGCATAAAAATAAATCAAAGCAAAACTACTCTAATAACTTTTACAAAATCAAAAAAAATCAAAAAATCCACCATCGTCTTCGATGGTACCCCCATTCCCGGTACGAAGCAAATTAAATACCTTGGCCTGGTGCTCGACAAACCTCTAACCTTCACCCCCACGGTCACAGACCGTCTATCCAAGGCTCGGTCAGCTTTCTTTGCTCTCCGACCTCTCCTCACTGCAAACATCCCCCCAAAAAAATAAAATACACATCTATAAAGCGTGCATCAGATCCACTCTTACTTATGCCATCCCCATCTGGTGCACAGCTCCAAAAACCCATCAAGGCATATCATATAAAATTTGAGCTCGGCGAGGTGCAAGCTCAATACTATACTTTCACGCCCAAGGGCGAAAAAGAAATGAATGCCATCCTGAAGGGACTGCCCTCAGGCATTAAACTAGAAGACATCATCGCAGAGATGAAATTAAACAAATTGAATCCCACACGGATAAGGGAGATTCAATATAAACAACAAGAGGACGAACCCATCTTTATAGTGGGTTTCAAGCCAACCGAAAAGTTGGCAGAAATTCAGAAGGTTAAGTACCTCTTCTCAGTGAGCGTATACTGGGAGAGCTACAGGCCAAGCAGCTGGAACGTCATCCGGTGCTATAAATGCCAATACTTTTGGCACACGGCCAGAAATTGCACGCTTGACGAAAGATGCGTGAAATGCGGGAAGGGGCACGAGTCAAGGACCTGCCCACTTCCAAAAACAGAGAAAGCGAAATGCGCAAATTGCTCCGGGCCTCACCCGGCAAACTTCAGACGCTGCCCAGTCTACTTGAAGGAGCAGCAGAAGAAAAAGAAGGAGGTAGGGGAGTCCTCAGAAAAAAGAAAGCCGAAACAAGAATACAAGCACAGGGAGTCGCAGTACCCCGAGCTTAAAAAGGTGAGGTTCTCTGATGCACCTCTACCTAAAAAGAGTGTTCAGGCCGCAACTTAAAGTTCGCGCCGCTCGGTCGAGAGAGAAGGAAGAGCTCAGTCTTCGTCTTTATCGTCAGATAGGCGAATCACATCGTCTGCCTGTCTTGTACGAATTCTGCGCGCTCTTTGTCTCTCCCTCCCCTCTTTTTTCTAGTTACGTAGCTTTTTCTTTTTGGTTTCCTTCTTCTCAACGCAGCGCTTGAACTGACAACACGTTGCTCGATTTGCAAAACCTTCCTGTAAATCGCCTCGTGCTGCCTTCTCAGTTTTCGCGATAAAAACTTACTCTTTTGCTGAACTCAAACTTATTCTCTTTTTGTTAACTAATTATAGAACAGTGAAACATTTTATATAAGCATTACAAACTAGTGTTTAAAAAATAGTTTAAGTGTTTTATTCAACCTAAAGGCATTTATTTCGCAACCTCTACTCTCCACTACCCATCGAGACTACAGTCATCCAATTCTTACTTACTACGCAGAAGTTCGATCAAGCCAAGAAGAAAATTGTGCTTTAATTTTCACCGGCACATCAACGCGCGTATAACCAACGGTCGTCGACTCGAAGAAATTCTTGAAGACCCCACAACCGACACCATCCACCCAGACGAACATACTCATTACCCCGACACCGACACCACACCTTCTATCATCGACTTAATCCTCACTAACAACATTCCCTCATACCGAAACAGTGTCGTCGTCGCAGACGGCCCTGATTCGGACCACTGTCCAACCATCACGGTACTCCCGTTAGACCTCACCCTGAAATCCCTTAAACCTCGCCCCGACTTTAAAAATGCTAATTGGAGTGCTTTTAAAGCCGAAATCAACCTCAACATCAACATCCCTCCTTCCAACAATCACTGACACTGACCACATAGATGCGCTCATCGATGATTTTCGCAGCACTATCTGCACAGCAGCCAAAAACCACATTCCAAATATAAAAATCGCAACACACCCTCATCTCACACCACCGACCCCTGAACTAATTAAAATCATCGAACAGAGAAATCACATCAGACGTCTCTGCAGAAGGACTGGTAATCCTCTTTACAGAGCAGAAAAGAAACAGGCTCACATCGTTCATACAACTGTCCATGAGTCAAATCAGGGCGGCTGCATAGAACGATAAACTAAATACTACCGCTAGCATTTAACAAAAGTTTTTGGATTATGTTATGAAAAAAATACAAATCGTGAAATACTAGACTGTTATGTAGATGCCGATTGGGCCGGTGATAATATCGATAGAAAATCAACTACCGGATATATAATTAGATTGTATGGAAACGTATTTCACTGGAAATCGCGAAAACAAAAATGTGTAACTAAAGCATCAACATATGCAGAATATGTAGCTTTGTCAGAAGCAGTAAGCGAAATCAAGTACGTAAAAGAGTTGATTAAAATATTTAAAATTGGTTCAGTAAAAGCTACAGAGATATATGAGGATAATGCTGGTGCTGTAGAAATAGCACAGTATGGAAATTTCACTAAGAATTCTAAACACACTGAGATACACTATCATTTCGTGAATGAGTATGTAAAAGCAAAAGAGATTGAAGTGTGTAAAACAGACTCGGAAAATAATACAGCAGACAGTCTAACAAAGGCATTAGATAAAGTTAAGTTTGAAAAGTTCAGAAAATCCATGAATATAAAATAAAATAAAAAAAATCGATACGATATAAAGGTAAGGAGGCGTGTTGAAAATAAGGTAAGTTTACATCGTATCATAGAGTAAGAGCGTTGTAAACGCTCTTATAGTATAACTACCAGAGTGCGAGTGTGTGAGTAACCTGTACATGCGTATACTACAGTATAGCTTCAGATTGCATTGCGCTACCGCTGGAGTCGGTACGACTGAGCTGCTCCGACATGCTCTCGATATCATTGTACAGATAGATTAAGTGTTTCTTATATCTCGTTATTAAATAAATTATATTATAATAAACCAGCTTACATTTATTCCACGGATCCCAAGAATCCCAACAAGGACCAAGGTCAAGGTCTACCCAGCGCACGCGAGGACACTGGCGAAAGCAACCCCAGGCCAACCTACCGGTGAGAGGGTAATATCGGTCTCAGATACCGTATATATGGTAAACATCGTACGAAAAGCACTCACCAACTTTGTCCAGCAACTGGTCTGCACCACGGGCTACGAACACTAGCTCGTCGCAGCCGCAGACGAGGCGAAGACGCGCGAATGGGGAGGGGGGCTCCCCATTCGCGCCCCTTCGCGAACCGAGTTAATGGCAGACAAACCCTTAAAGATACTTTTTTGGAATGCCAACGGCATCCGGTACCAGGGCCCCGAGCTACGCGAGATCGCAGAACGCCTAAGGATCGACGTTCTAATGATCTGCGAGACTCATCTCTCGCCGGGAAAAAGCTTCAGGATAATTAAGAAAAGCATCCCCCACCATGGCATGGATTGTCCACCACTCCAGTCTATCGAAGCGACCATGGTCGTTGCTAAGTCGGGTGGACAGATACTTCTTCTTGCCGCGGTCTACTGCAGACCAAATTCCCCCCTGGCGACGCAGGATATCGACGCTCTGTTGAGCATCGAGTCATCAGCCATTCTGGCCGGCGATCTGAATGCAAAGTACTCTGTTTGGCACTCGAAGGCGAACAACCGGAAAGGACTGGTACTGGCACAGCACGCACAATCTTCAGGTTATGCGGTTGTGGCACCCACGGAGCCCACACTGTACCACCACCGTGGTGCAGATGTGATCGACGTGGCTATACTTAAGGACATTGCTGGAGAGCACGGGCAACAGTCGCTGCCAACTCTTGGCTCCGACCACAATCCGGTGCTGCTCACGCTTTGCGAATCGGATGTACAAGACCCACAAAGGCCGAGTTTCATCACTCGGACTGACTGAGATAGCTACAGTACCGAGGTACGATGCGCGAATCGATCTTCGTGGTCACATCGGCTCGATTCACGAGGTAGAGAGCGCGGTAAACCATGTCCACACCGCGATACGAGATGCTCTGGTCGAAAGTCGTACTCTAACCCCCAGAGAACAGAAACGCTACCAGCTACCACACTAAGTGACCGAACTGATTCGGCGGAAGAACCGGGTCAGGAAGCGGTGGCAACGCTATCGGGATCCGGAGGATCGCAGGCTGCTATACTTTCTCGCCCACGAGATGGAGAGGAAGGTAGCCAAGCATAGGTGACGAGGTCTGGGAAGACCGGCTTATGGAAATGTCCACAGATGATAAGTCACTGTGGATACGTACACGCTATCTGATCAGGCGTCGCCCCGTGTGCACTGCGCTCCAGAAAAACGACGGTAGTTAGTCCAGAAAACCTCCCTGATGTCTCTCCTTCTGAGATTCATCGACATATTAAAAAACTGAAAAATCGTTCGCCCCTGGCCCAGATGGCATTTCGAGCATCCATCTGAAGCATCTTCCGCGTAAAGCGATAATCTCTCTTATTTCCATCATTGACCTCTCGATTAAACTAAATTATTCTCCAAATATCTGGAAACAGTCTAAAATAATCCCTCCTCACAAAGCCGGGCAAACCTATGACTCAGCCAGGCAACTACCGCAGGACGCCCATACTTCATACCAAAACAAAAAATGTCTCAACCAGTGCAAGAACACCAAGTGATCAGTGTCTTCGCTCAACAAAAATAGTGTAATTCTAACAATTCTCCCGTGACACTCAGTGCGCAGTGATAAGTGTATGTGCCGGCAAGGAATTAGCAACAAAACTTAAAACTTCATGGTCGACAATACAGTGCACTTTTGTGCAGGTTAGACAGAGATCTTATTCTCCTACAAATTGTTACTGGAGATCAAAGGTGGATTCTAAACAACAATTTACATAAGAAAAAACAATAATTAACACTAGGATAACCCTTTTTGTCCACTCCAAAACCAGGTCTTCGCCCTAAAAGTGTTATTGTCAGTATGGTGGGATTTCACAGGAATTATTCACCAAGAGTTTCTAAATCCTAATGGAACCATAACTGCTGAATATTATTGTGTTCGGTTCGATAGACCAAATATAGCTTTGATTCAAAAACGTCCAAGACTGATTAATCGAAAAAGTGTTATTCTGCAGCATGACAATGCAACACCTCATAATGCCAGAATCACCAGAGAAAAAAATCGAAGAATTAGGCTGAGAAATACTTCCTTATCTGCCGTATTCTCGTGATGCTGCACCGTCAGATTATAGTCTTTTCAGATCTATAAAACATTTTCTTCGTGACAAAAAAAAATTTGCTACTGCGACAGCTATCAAAACTGCACTCGGACAATATTTTAATTCAAAATCGCCTTCATTTTACAAAAAGAAAATAGAAAATTTGTCAGAGAGATGGGCGAAAATTGCCAATAAAGATGGAGATTACATTGTAAATTAAAACCGTATTAACTCTTAAATAAAATAAAATTGTGTACGGTATCAAAACACGACATTACTTATAGATACTCTTAATAGTCTCCGTGTCGAGTATGTTGGCAAGGAAACTAAAGTATTTACGACAGACAAAAACGACTGGCAATCGCTGAAACAGGGTTTGACGGAAGGTCAGATCCCACATCGCTCATATAACTTGCCAGAAGAGAAACCTCTCGAGCCGGTGCTCGGAGGTCTGCCGACCGACCTAAAAAAGGACGTCAAAACAGAGCTAATCACGTTGGACCTGCCCGTCAATCCCAGATGTATTCCCGACGAAGGGACCGACCGTCAAAGCACCTGTAATCGGAAAACCAACGATCGGGATCCGATGATCCTATTCATCGTATAGACAAAAATAGACTCGGAAAACGCCTTCAAATTGAATTGCACTCGCTCAGAGATAGCGTCTGCAGATGAAGAATCCTCAACGCTATCATCATTCCATTTGGAAATGCACCGAAGCCCTCCTTTCCAAAAAGAAGAGTTACATTCCAGTTCTCCTGACTGCCGATAACGTTCTCCACGTCGACGTGCAGGGCAGATAAACATTATTATCGACAACTTTGAGAAAGCCCATCCGATTAATATCACATTTCCCAAACCTAAAAACTATGGCTGAACCCTCTTCTTCGGTCATAACTTCAAATCCCTTCCACATTCCAAAAGTTTCCTTCGCCGGATCTCCACTAAGGAAATCCACCGAGTTATTCGTTGTATGTTTACGATGCTTCATAGTTAACGTTAGATCAACAAACAGGAAATCGAAGAAACGATTAGCATACTGCAGTATCTAAAAGATACTGTACAAACAATTTAAAAATCGAAATTAGTAAAATCAAAAATTCAGCGACTGAATTTCAAAAACCGTACACCTTTTGTAAAGCGATAGTTCATCGGTCAGCAAAATCAAGATGTACGTATTTTGAATTTCTACTTTGGACACCAACAGTGGCAGTTTACTATAGTGCTATGAACGAAATCTTGAATTTGAAACATTTATCAATTATTCAAATTAAATGTAGAAACGTAAAAAAACAATATTTAAATGCCATTTAATGGGAGAAAAATACAAACCAGAGTTTATACGAATAGAATGATGTGGACAGTGCAGAAGATAATGTTTACTTTTTACAAAAAATCATATGGTACTTAATTTACAATTGTTTCAGCTAATACACTAAAGATATGTCCACATTTTAAATTATCGCATGAAATATTCAGAACAAAATTTGATACAACTCCATCATACGTTTTTGAGAGTTCACGGTCTATTTTTAATGGTAACAATCGGAAAATACACATTTATTTCACGGTCTAAATGTTAATTGGCATTTCTGTAATTACAGATACACCATTGGCATAAATAGATGATCACAATTATCAAAAAATAGACAATGTTACCACAGAACAAGTTCAAGTTGAAAAAAATTAAAAACAGCAAAAGTGCACCATATAAAGAAGCAATTACAATTCACATCAAAATATAAAAATATACATTCAAACAATGCAATCGGTGCCTTAACTTCAATACAGGCAGAGGGAATGAAATTTATGAGAAAAAAAATTCACTCGAAGAAGACAAAATAGAATCTGAACTTGAACTTAAACACAAAGAACTAAATTTAAACGGAGAAATTTTTTTAGAAAAAAATAAAGAGCATAAGAAATAAAATTGAAAGAAATACTACGGTATCTCCGACATCCACTTCTAGTACACATCACACGAGGCCCTTAGATCTTTTTATGGCATCCTAAACAAATACCTCAGGCCGAACTACTTCGAATCAGTCTAGAAAAACCTCAAAGATCATCCCCATCGACAAACCAAAGAAACGCCACTCCAATCCATCGAACACAATACTGCCCGATTAACCTCCTACTTCGCTTCAACAAGGACTACGAGCGGATATAAAAAGTCTAGCTCATTCTATGACATAATCCCAGTCAAGAAATTCAGCTTCCGTATACAAACTTTATCGCTTGACAGACAAAACCAGACACCGCACGATCGAAAAGTGGCCGACCCTCATTGCCAACATCGAAAAGCCTTTTAATGCGGTCCGACATAATGTTATGATTTAGAAGCTGCATTACATAGGCACCTCTTCCTACCTCGCAATAGCAATTCCAAATTACTTATCAGACTAATCTTTCAATGTGGAGTGAAAGAGCAAGTTCTTCTCTCAACACTCCATATTACAGGTGTCTCCCAGGAGTCCGTCCTCTGTACGATAACAGTTGAAATCGACTGTATACAGATTATTTTTATATCGAATACATTACTTATTTTTACCAAAAACCATAGCTTTCAATGTACAAATAAAAAAAAATAAAGCATTCAAATACTAATTTAGAATTTGTTTCTACCGGTTTTCATTACTAATTTATTCTACAACTTATCGAATTGAAACGTAGATCATTTTTAATTTATTTGTTTAATAAAATGTTGATATCTTTCAAAAACTATTGACTATTATAAAAAGGAATATTATAATATCTGTGTTACAAGTTTTAAGGGCAAATATTAAAATTTTATATTAGTAAATTAAAACAATACTAAAACAGAAATTGCAATAAGCAACCAAAATTAAAAATTAGATTTTAAAAAAAAAAATCTTCAATGTACATCAAAGCAAATTAGAAGAAATCAATGAATCAACATCATTCTATCAAATGAAACAAATAAGTATTAAAAGTACGAATGATCCCTTATATTGAATACGCTTCGAGTTGATTTTAGAGTTATTCAATAGAATACTTTTAAAAAAAAAACACACTCACTGAGAAAATTTTCAACGGTAAATACTCATACCGATATAAGAACAGACAGTTTGTACATAAGATTTCATATCCGGAACGACGATTGAAAACCGTAAAAGTAAGATTTATCGTCACTGACCTTTTAGTTCACGAGAGATTTTGATTCTATGATCTTTCAGGTGTGCTTCCGTGTCGATCGATCCATACTCACTAGACAAGTAACAAGTGCTTTCATCGATTCTCGTTCACAGTTCATGTAGATGCACATTCAAAACGATATACCTCCATAGATAATTCACACACTGCCCTTCCTGAAAACAAATCATTCGACGGTTAAATAAAAAATAAGAATATCGTAGACCTCGCAAAACACAAGCATGGATTGATATGCAAGCAGATCTACGCGAAATATATATAGTAGTATTAAAAAATAAATAAATATATAACATCGAGTGGAGAATAAATAAAAATATGTACCTGATGAGGGCGAACGCATTTCAAAACATTTTATTGTGTTCTCTTGGTAACAAACAGTCCGGTTTAACCTCAAATGCACACGCACACATTAGATCAGAATTGAACTTTTTAATCACGAACAAACATTAAATTAAACGATCATAATTATTCATTTGATAACGCGAACACGAAATCACATAACATACTATTAAACTCATGGAGAAAACGGAATAAATTACAACATAAAGCGGTATGCCGAGAGGCACGATATCTTGACGAAATGATAAAATCACGTACCGAACGATTCACTAAAATAAATAAAAACGAAATGTCGATAACAGAATGCATGAATAAGTGAATATAATGAATTTATAATAAATTCATACCGTCTTGAATGT
Source organism: Neoneuromus ignobilis (assembly GCA_029203775.1). Taxonomy (NCBI): domain Eukaryota; kingdom Metazoa; phylum Arthropoda; class Insecta; order Megaloptera; family Corydalidae; genus Neoneuromus; species Neoneuromus ignobilis. Next base: position 30,156,556 of record CP092094.1, on the reverse strand, counting down.
AAAAACAAAGCGACGCTAAATCACTTACCGCCATCGTGAACAGCAACTTCATAAACGCTGTGCGTATAGAAGTGCGACTGCGCATACCGAACTAACTGTAATATTGGACAGGGCCGGATCGACAAATTTTTCAACGTACACTTGTTGGCAATTCAATGCGGATGTTTTGAAAAAAGTAATACATTTGTTACAATTTACAAATTCATTCGGTCAACATAAATACAATATTCGTAAAATATAAAATATTATCAGATTAGGTAATTAAAATAAAAAATCAGATTCAAGCAGACGTGCTTTCCAATTTTTCACTTTTTTTGAATTGAAATTCTTAATAAAATAGAGGAATTCAGAAGAACTCTCTAACACTAAATAAACATAAAGAGATGAAGATTGAAGACAGAGAAAAAACGGGAACTCATTTTAAAGAAATTCTATTATTATGAAATTAAATACTTCTCTACGTCTGAAGGAAAAAGGTTTTGATCAATGCATCCTACATGTTTTTTCACTTATAGCAGTGAAATATGAGTTTAAATATCAGAATAATTTAACAGCTTCTGACAGAATCAAAAGGAATGGGTAAATAGATATTAGAAATAATAAGTAGAGATAAAAGAAGAAATCGGTTGATTAAAAAAAATCAATGTTGCTTACGTTGTAGTAAAAGTAAGAAAGTTTGAAATGGAAAAATAACCGATCATATAGCAAAAAAAGAATATCTAGTATGGACAAGAGAAATTATTAATTGGAAAATCAGGCATATAAATAGACTAAGAAGAGACCCATAGATACACGAGACAGATATGAGAACATTCGTCAAAATGATATGAAAAAACAAGATACTGGATCAGTGGAAGTGGATGGTTTTGAAAAATCTTCATCAACAGTGGATAGAAAGCAGTTGATAATGATTATATATATATATATATATATATATATATATATATATATATATATATATATATATATATATATATAAACATAGGCAGGTACAAATTAAACTGAAGGATTTAGAAAAACTTTTACTTCTTCACTATTATTTACCACTTTTGCAATCCTTTAGTCTTATTTGGACCAACTATACATATATATGTATATTCATATATTCAACCAAAAATAATGAATATGCATGTAAACTCCCTTATCCACTACGTGGAGATAACGAGATGGATTGTCTTTTGGAAGAGACTAAAAAAAGGGCGAAACAACTATTGCCTAGCATTTTCATCAACATACAATGTAAGTAAAAATAAGAAAGAAAAAAGAAATGATAAAAAACGTAAGTCATTGTAGTTTCAACAGGTTGTAACTAGTCATACGGCACAGAAGAGGGCGGTTAGGTGAGGCTAAAGAGAGGATGTCACCACAACAATAAAGAAATCTACTCAGGTTTTTTGAATTTTTTTACAAACCAAGAACTCAATTCTCCAGTAACAGTAACAGTGACATTTATTGGTAAGAACTAAAAATGATACAATTTTGTACAACGATAACGATGATATACAGTAGCTTCTTATTTACAATATTTCACTATATAAAGGGGATGACAATGTAAGTTAGGCGTTAGTATTTTGTAAATGTCTTGTTTTCGTGGGGGAAACGTTCAAAACACACATTTGAGTTTTAGTTTATATCTAATCTAACTTAAAACCAACACTGACACTAGTGCTAAGCACGAGACGGCACTCGACGACACGAACATAAAACACTACGAGCACTAGGACACTATACACTGAACACTAGGTCACCGAGTTCGCCGGGTTGGCTTGTTTCCATTTTTGCTCTTGATTCATGTGCTAAGATGTTGTCGGTTCGACCGGCCGGTAGGATGTGTGGGAGCTTAGTACAATTTGGTCATCGACGGGAAGACGATGGATTTAGCATGTTTTGACTTGTAGGTAAGATGCGATTCTAGGTTGCGGACGAGTGGATTCGTGTGGCGTTTTGTACTGATAAGGTAGTCAGAGGTTGTCCTGGTAATGAAATCATCGATAATCTCCATGTCTGCACAGGTGTGGAGTTGTACAATTGGGGTGTTTCGGACTTTGTTTTGAAATGTTTATAGGCAGGTGAGTTTTGACACGGTGAGTATGTAGTAGTTTTGTAAGTTCAGTTATGTTTCGTATTAGCCCACAACGGGTGTTTAAGTTAAAGACGTTAATCTTATCGGCGTGTGGATATATTACGGCTGCTTTTTGAAGGCTTGGATCACGCTGATCCGGTCGAAGTCATCGGTGCAGACAGCTAGATTGCGTTCCAGCTACTTCACCTTAACTAGGAGGCTGTTTAGGTTTATTCGATTGGCGATGGCTTGGATTCCAGGCAGCCAAGGAATGAATCCTGGAGCTCAGCGGCGGGAACGTAGTCTAGTTCATGTAATAGGCGGAGGTCTGGTGGTGCCTGTTCCAGGCGTTGGTCGCTGATGTATTGGCGGATAAGTGATGCGCAGCGACTGGCTGTTTTCTCTCGTATGCCACGATGGTCAAGCATTGACGGTAATTTGCTGGGTGTGGACCGCCGCAGTTGTAGCTGGCGGCTGGAGTCGAACGGTCGGTTTTCGTGCAGGATGCAGTGCCGTGGTCACCGGTACATTTAACGCACCTGGGGCGGGCGCCGCAGTTTGCACATGCGTGGTTGAGACGTTGGCAGGTGCGACACAGCGTGAATCTCGACAGAACTCGGTACTTTTTTCCAATAGACTCGGAAAGGGAGAAGATCGGTGGTGCTGCTGACCTGGCTCAGTGTGGTGGTGTTGGCGAAATTAATCTTGTAGCCAGGGCATCGAAGGTTTTCGTCTCTCGTGGAGTAGATTTCCTGGTCTGGTAGGTTGAGTTCGATCAGGGCGTTTCGATGTCGTCATTCATGTTCTCTGGGACGCCTCAGAAAATAACCTCCAGAGGTCTGTTCTCGGGGAGTATGTACATGTGATAGGAGATGTTTTCATAGCGGAAAGTCGATCGTATGGACTGCTAGTCGTCCTGCGCACTTAAAAGAACTTCAGTGTCGTCGTCGGTGTTATATTTTACCTGGTATTTCGCTCTGGCGGATTTTTCCGGGGCTGATGTAAAGATATTGTGGTCCACCGGTTTCTCGTGCAGAACAATCGGTGGTAGCTTGGTCGTTCGTTTTTTGTTGGCGGTGGCGTTCGGGGTGTTGGCGGCTGCAGCGTTCGAGGTGCTGGGTTTGGAGGTCGTGGCCAGTCGGCTTCGCAGTCTTATTGGTCGGTGGTGGTGATTTTGCGTTTTTTGAAAGTAACCAGCTTCCAGGGGTCCAGTGATATAGGTGAAAGCGTGTTGTCGGGGTGATCGGTCAGGTAGGGGTACTGATTGGTGGTGGGGACTGTTGGAGCGCCGTTCATGTTGTCGGTGATCATTCGGTGTTCAGTGATGATTTTTTCTTTAATAGTTTTCCGCGGGTGCGGGGCCTTCGGAGAGACTATTAGCCCAGATGAGAAAATTTTGTGATTATAATGCAGTTTAACGAGAGATCCTTTTGGATGCTTAACTCTTTCTCATGCGAGTTCTAACGGTAGGCTCAGCCATACAGCAGTGTACATACACGACCGATCCTCAGACGTTTGTTTTTTTCACCGGGTGAATACGGCGAGAATTTCCCAAAGCTTTCGAGAACAAATGAGCGATGGGAGAGATAATCTTATATAAAATATGTCAAGTAGAAAGGGAAGTTTGTGTTATGTACTTTTACCGATGGTGTTGTTTTAAAGGTGGATCTCGATTGGTAGTGGATCCAGTAGAGCCGACATTGAATTAGTTCAGTATGTTCAGTATCGATTCATAAAAAAGGAAACCGAGAAGACCTGACGAATCGGAGACCGCCGACGCTAGGTAACTCTATCGCCGAGTTGTACGCCGGCATTACCGCCGACAGGATATCTTTGTGGGCAAAGGGAACGGCAGTCTCGGTGGTCCCGGAAGTCTCGTGTGCGTGCGCGATGCGTACACTAAGGGCCGCAGTAAGAACACATTACCGGAAGAAGTTAGCAAGGAAACCGGACCACGGTTACCGAATCGGCCTCGGACCGTTTCCTACGAACGGCAGGTATACGAGGTTCTGTGACTACCGATTCGTACGCCGGGCCCGACTCGACGTCGTGCCATCGAACGGCACACGCCGATTCGAACCCGGAGACGAGAGACGCCGTCGATGCGGCCACGCCGACGAAACGCTGCCGCACGTCATAAACCGTTGTAAGATCCACTCGGCTGCTCGGCAACGTCGCCATAACAACATCCTCGACGAACTTTAAACTTTAACAGACTTTACAAACTCTCCGTCGCTTTAAGATTTCTGGCTACAGGAGAAAGTTACAAGGATTTAGATTACAATACAAAATTATCAGAAGTTTTTCCAGCTATAGCCATTTTAGATGTGTGCGAAGCTATTTGTAAAAACACGAAGGATCAGTTTCTAAAGGTAAAATTAAAATCAATTTATTTTCTCATATAAACTTTTTTGAAAATTATTTTCAGAAATTAATCATCATCACTTGTACTTTCAAAAGAATTTCCTATTGCCATTTGCAAAATATCTCTTGGAAAAGATGTCTTAGGTATTGGTGAAGAGCGGTTGTCAGCAGTTTGTAGTAGACACATTTCTTCTTTGATTTTTCTTCTTACAAGGTTTAAAATTTCTAATGCAACGGCGTCATACGTTTCTTTTAATTTAATGTCTTCTAGAAAGCTACGAAGATGAGTGCAAAATTTCTCCTCTTTTGTAATGGGCATTTGTATTCGCTTCTGCATAATCTCTTTAGTCATTTTAGACGCACTTTGAGCTTCGTTTGGCACTTCTTTTGTTTTAATTTTTTGTCTTTTCTGAAAATGTAAACAAAATTTAATAATCCATACATAAAATGTAAGAAAAATTATTAAAACAATAAATTTTTTTCATTCTAGTTTCCGGATACAACAGAGGAACGGACAAAAATTGCCGACGATTATAGTCTGAAATGGCAATTTCCAAATTATATCGGTGCTTTGGATGGTAAACATAATTGCTTTTAGGCCATTAAAAAAATATGCGCCAATTTTTTACAACTACAAAGGATTTCATAGCATAGTATTATTACCTCTTGCCGATGCGTATTCAAAATTTCTTTTTATCGACGTTGGGTGCAACGGAAGGATAAGTGATGGCGGTGCACTGCGGCAATCAGATTTTATGCATATATTACAACAACCAGGAAAATTTTTCCCTTCTGCAAAGTTAATTGGGAATTCGCGATCGTTGCCTCCTGTGTTTGTTGCTGATGATGCGTTCCTACTGTCCGATAATACGATGACACCTTATCCGACGACGACAAGCGATGAAAGAAAAATAGTATTCGATTATCGCTTAAGTCGAGCTCGACAAACTATAGAGCGTGCTTATGGCTGAACTGAAAGCAGCGGACAAAAGTTTAAATCTGGAGAGGCAGTTAGGAGTGAATTAACGAATTGTTTCAACTGTGAAGGGAAAATCTAATTTTGCCCTTGATTTTTTAAAAAAATCTATATGTAACAGAAAAATAAATATTTAGACTTACATTTGATGTTCGCTTTTCAACTAATAATTCCTTTGTATTTTCCAATTTATTTACACCTATCTGAAAAAGAAAATTACATATTTGGTGCACAATGTCAAAATTTAATTTAAATACACGTACTTTTGATATTCGAAATACTCGACGTTGTGTAAGATGACTGGAGCAAAAAAGATAAATCATTATAACACCATAATTTCGGTCCATATATTTCATCTACTCCAGCACCACATCTTCTCGATTTTAGAATTCGAAATTTTTCCTTGGATAATTGCCTTGTATATGTAATTGCATTTGTATATGTATTAGTTTCGTGCATCGCGTTGCCGAGCTAATTAAAAAAAGTAGCGGCGGTGTAAACACGAAAATCCCCTTAAAAAAAATCAGTTATCTGGAAAGAGGGTGTGAGACGAGTGGTAATGGGCCGTGAAGACTGTATGAACGTTGACTAGTGTAAATACCCCCATATTGGCTGGCATTCCTTGGAGCGTGAGTTCCAGGGACCGGTTTTCAGGTAGTGTGTAGGTGTGGTGATCAACTCCTTTTTGTTGGAGTGTGTTGCGGATGATTTGCCAATCTTCAGGTTTGGTAGCAAAGACTTTGGTTTCTTGATCGGCGTATTTCACAATGCATTTCGATGATGAAGCCGCGTTCATGGCTTGAACAAATGTTTTGTGGCTCTTGGATTTTTCATGCACCACAATAGAAGATAGCTTTTGTTGTTTCTTTTGAATTTGGTTTTTTGCTATGTTGTTGTTTGACGTTTTTGCTGTTTTTGTAGCTGGTGTTAGTGTGAATGTGGATGCAGCCTGTGTGGCTGGTTTTTATCTTGTTCGAAGGTGGTTTGAACAACTTCTGATATTGCTTCAGGTTTTTCTCTGAATCGGTTGCGTCGTACTTGTTCTCTGATGTGTGTGAGGCATCCCTTGTAATTCGCCGGGTACGACCCTTGCGCACTTGGCTGTCTTCTATTTCGGTAACTCACATTCTCTGGATTCGTGGTTTGAACCACATTTGACGAACCTGGACTGTACGTTACAGTTTTTGGTAGCGTGTCCGAATTTTTGACATCGGTAACATTGACTGATTGGTAACATTGATGATGGTAACTCTCCCAGTAGATACGGGTCGAGAATAGGTATGAAATTTTCTGGATTTCACCAGTTTCGTATTCGGTTTGAACCCAAAGATGTAGATCGGATCGTAGCCTTGCTCTTTGTAAGTTAAGGCACGTTCTCACGATTCAAGTTTAGTTGACCGATTTTAGTTGATCAACAAAAGTTGAATGAAATCTATAGTAAGAACCTTTGTTTCAGTAGAGTTGATCAAGAAAAGATTGACCGAGTCAAACTTTATCGTTCAAGTATGAGTCATCCCCGCCATTTGCTTTCAAGTTGAAACTGGTCTGAACGCATCAGTCAACTGTTTGCTTTCCACTGATCACGCCACGTGTCCGTGTGTTTTGTCTTCATACGTAAAATAGTTAAAAAAAAATGAGTCTCAAGTGGTCTGTCAAACCGTAAAGCTAAAATGTTTAGAATTTTATCATAAGCATTATTGTCTGTGGAATCACCGGTTGGATAATTATAAAAATAAAGATGCAAGAGAAAATGCTTCGAGTTGTATAGTGGAAGAAATGACAAGTGCTGGCCTTGCTGTTGCTGATCTAAAGAACAAAGCATCTAGAGTAATTACTTCTAGGAAGTACACTTCATAGTTCAGACAGCCCTTGGGAATAGTTGTGACTTGGCTAGACCTCGCCAATGCATTTGGCTTCGTCCCTCAAAACCATATCTCGAAGGTGTACTCGTAGAGATCCGACTTCCAGAGAGACTGAGAGACGTAATCTCTGAACTTCACTCTCGAAACACTACCACCATTCGCACAACTGACGATGAAACCGACTCAATTCCTCTGCGAGCGGGAGTGAAGCAAGGTTGTCCCCTCCCGCCAATAGTATTCAATTTGGCGATGGAGCAACTAGTAAAAGCGGTCGCATCAGTCGCCGCCCAATTCGTGTATCCGATGTACAACACCAACACATCCATACTCGCTTACGCCGATGACATCGTCCTCCTAACCGACACACCATCCTCCATACAATCACTACTTGACACTACCGGAACTATCAAGGACTGGATGGAGCTGCGCTTCAAGTTTGAAAAATGTCCGTCGAATTACGTCGGAAGCAAACGTCAAAAAGGAGTGCAGCAGATCCCATTCGAGATCCAGAGTAGTGGCATGAAGGCCCTGGGCGAAGGCGATGAATACTTCCACCTCGGGTTGACCAGACACACACAGACACATTGGAAGCCATCCGGGCAAGCGTGAATAAAATCCACCGGTCACCTCTCGCGCTCTGGCAGAAGCTAGAAGCCCTGAACATGTTCATCCTCTCGAAGCTAGACTTGTTATTGCGAGGTGCTCGTATTCCGAAAGGGCCGTTAACGAGCATCGACTGCATGATCAAGAAACTAGGCAAGAAGTGGATGAACATACCGCAGCGATGCTCGCCAGAACTACTTTATATTTCATCGTTTCAGGGCTGCGCAAACCTCATGAAGCTGGTCGACGTCAATAAAGTGGTCCACGCCTTCAAAATCCTGTCCTGTCTGGATGACACAGTGAAGACAACAACCTGGGCCAATCTCCGCCGAGCTGCCCATAAGCGAATTGGTGAACACCCGAACAACGAGATGATTGCAGACTACCTAAGCGGTTCACTAGAAGATAGATTATCTCGCGAAGGAGGCGATATCTCCAGCCTATGGACGCAAGCGCGAACGCCTGCCGCCGCCTAAGGTTCAAAATTTAATAATCCATACTTAAAATTCAAGAAAAATTATTAAAGCAATAGAATTCTTTCATTCTAGTTTCTGGATATAAAAGAGGAATTGTCAAAAATTGCCGACGATTACAGCTTGAAATGGCAATTTCCAAATGGCATTGATGTTTTGGATGGAAAACATATTGCTTTTAGGCCATTAAAAAAATATGAGCCAATTTTTTATAACTACAAAGGATTTTATAGCGTAGTACTATTGGAAGCACATTGCTTTTCGGCTTTTGAAGAAATATGCACCATTTTTTTTACAATTAGAAAGGCTTTCATAGTATAGTACTATTACATCAGCTAGCTCGTATAGTCGAACACGCCACTGAAAGGTTAGGAAAGAATAGAAATATTGGGAGACACTCCTTGGCATCGAGAAAGCCTTTGACAGCGTGTAGCACGATGGGTTAACATTCAAGTTAATCAGGAATCGAATCCCCAACTACCTAGTAAGGATTATTGATGGATATCTAAGACGATAGTTTAATGTAGATATTAATGGAAAGATTTCCGACAAGAAGCTGATCAGTGCTGACGTTCCCCAGGACTCGTTACTGGTACCGATGCTGTTCAATTTCTATATTAACGACATACCCAAGTCGGATGCTGTGCAGCTCGCACTCTATACTGATGATACAGCGATCATCATCCGAAATGCAAAGCTGGAGAAAATCAGATGCGAATTACAGTGGCAGATGGATCTGCTCGCCGAGTACTTCAATACGTGGAAGATAAAGATAAATAATGCCAAGACAGAAAGCATTCTATTCAGGAATAATAAGACCGTTACTCCAGGAACGGTAGTAATGAACGGATCTGAAGTCGAACGGAAAGATTTCGTAAAGTATCTAGGTGTACACATGGATAGGAAGCTCGTATATAAGGGGCATATCACAAGTGTATGAAAAAAGGCGAACGGAACACTGCGACAAATTTACAGCTTGATGGCTAGAAAGAGCGGAATAAACAAAGAGAATAAGCTCATGTTATACAACAGAGTGATACGACTGATAATGACGTACGCAACCCCGATTTGGAGGAATGCGTACGTCTCGCACAAAAAGTCATTGCAGAGAACTCAGAACAAAGCATTAAAGGTGGCCCTCGATCGAGAAAGAAGTTATAAAACTTCTAGATTGCATGAAAAATCCGAAATCGATACGGTTGCGGATTTCAATAACATATTGGGATGGATATTTTACAAGAGGCAGCCTCATGACAATCCTCTTAAATGTGATGAACAGTTTGATGATATTGCTAAGAAATATAAATTGCGACCTTGTTCGAGATCTTCAAAATTCTTGGCACTGGTAGATGATAATTATTGTTTTTCCTACGTTGACGTTCGATGCAACGGAAGAGCTTCTGATGGCGGTATATTTGCTCAGTCAACTCTAGGGCAAGCCTCGGAAAAAAATACACTAGATCTATCCGAAAATTCCGTGATAGTAGGAGATGCCGCTTTTCCTCTAAAGCCCTATCTTATGATACCGTATCCGAAGACACCGACATGTAAAGAAGAGATTTTTAGCTATCGCTTATCAAGAGCTAGGCAGTTTGTTGAAAGTGCCTTTGGGATTCTTGTGGCTCGATTTCGAGTTTTCCAAACTAAGATAGGCACCTGGCTACTTGGCACCAAAAAAAGTCGACTGTATTATAATGGCACCTTGTTATATAACCGATTTAGCCGATATAGCACAAAGCTATCAACGCCAGACGCCGAATCATCATATCATCGCAGAATAACATCCGTTGCTAGATAATAAGATTTTATATAAACGTGACTTGAATAATAACATTATTATTTGTACAATCATTGTAACGGGTCGTCATTACGACTCTCGTAATTTTGTTCAAAAAGAACACATTATTTAATAAACGAATAATCCGCACCAAAAAAAATAAAAAATAATAATTACTGCCGCAGTCGGTAGCACACGTTTAACGTTTTCGACACAAATCGCGAAAAACGGTCTATTTTAATAGTTCTGTGGCAGCACCTCTCGGCGCCCCTGTCTCCGGCAGCCGCCGGAAACAGAGGCTGATTCCACGCGCTGAGTTCTAACGGGCGCGCAAATGCCGCGTCTCGTTCCATCTCTGTTCTACCCCCACATCTCTGTTCCACCCGCAGCGGTGGCAGCAGGTAGAAGAGTGGAACGAGGGCTGAGCGTCGACCACTTGTTTCCCGCGTCTCAACGAGGACACACACGCCGTGCACCCGCGCATTCTCAACTGTATTACTAGCGTCCACGCGTTTACCGCTTGTTCTCTACCGCCAATAAAGCTGTATCCAGTCTCAACGTGTTTGTATTATTTCGATCCTCCACACTCCCTAACCAGAAACGCTAAAGTGGTGACCCCGAACTCGTAAAACTAAGTGATTCTTTTTTTCGGAGTGCATTTTAAACACGTGACCAAGCCAAAACGAACATGAACCGCCAAAACCAGCCGCTAGTCTTCGGGTCCAGCAACGACCTGCCGCGCGTGCCACCTACCGGTGAGCCAGCGACGATGGAGTCTCCGACAGCGACACCAGGTAACATGAATCCCCTCGGGGACTGCGATTCTCTAGCGGTCGAAGCGATCGACAAGTGCGTGCTACCATCCTTTTGGCGCACGCAGCCCGCAATGTGGTTCCTCCAGATCGAATCGAGGTTCCATAACTTGAGGATCAAAAGCGACCTGAACCGTTTCAACCTCGTCATAAGTGCGTTGGACGACGCAATGATGGCGGACTTAACCGACATCTTCACGCCACTACCCGAGACGAATAAATACGAGACGTTGAAAGCCGCTATCCTGTCTCGTAACACTGAGTCGCCGGACAAGAAGCTACACAAGCTTCTCTCGGAAATCGACCTCGGCGACGGCAAACCGTCTTTCATGTGGCGTCGCATGAAAGATTTGGCCTCGGGACGCATCTCGGACGACGTTTTAAAGGTCTTCTGGCTGGACCGGCTGCCACCCTCGACCAAACGGCTGCTCTCCATTTTCAAGGCCGGAAGCTTACAGGAGCTGATAGCCGCGGCGGACGAGGTCCTTGACTCAGGTCCCGCGGTCATGGCGACCAGCTTCAGAGAGCACCACCCAACGCCACAACCACCGACACCACCACCCCAGGTTTCGACATCGGCACAAATCGACGCCCTCACCCGACAGATGACAGCGCTCCAGCTCACGGTATCGCAGCTAGCCACGATGACACGCCAAAATATGGAGCGCACGGCGGCACAGGACGACCGCTTTCGTCTGTACGACCGTCAACAGCAGCGCAACCGCTCGCGGGGCAGATCCCGCTCTCGAGCATCCCAGAACAGGGACGGCGGAGGTTTGTGCTGGTACCACCGTACCCACGGGAGCAACGCGACCAACTGCAAGGCGCCATGCTCCTTCCTAAGAGTGTCGGAAAACTCGTAAAGCCGGCTTCACCACAAGTGGCGGAGGCCGGCGCGTCCACATTCACGGAATCACGCCTTTTCGTCCGGGACAACAGGACCGCGATACGTTTCCTGGTCGATTCGGGCTCCGTTGTCTCCTTGCTCCCAAGGTCATCGACGGCGAAGAGGACACACCGCCAGCCTTTGGTCCTGTATGCGGCGAACAGAACGCCCATACATACCTACGGGACCCGACAACTCCCGCTCCACCTGGGACTACGGCGCGATTTCCCATGCGATTTCATCGTCGCAGACGTCCCCCACGCCATCCTCGGAGCGGACTTCCTCCTACGCCACGGCTTGCTCCTGGACATCAGGGGCCGCCGCCTAGTCGACTCGACAACCGGCCTGGGTTCACGGGGTACGCTCTCCTCGACTACAACACATACGGTGTCCGCAATCCAACCCCTCGGCCCGGACTGCGCATACGCGGCAAGATACGCCGCCTTGCTGAAGGAGTTCGACGACCTTTTCAAACCCTACAGCGGCCCTATTCGGTCAACCGGCCTCCCGGTGACCCACAGAATCATCACACAAGGACCACCGGTACACGAGAGGCCACGTAGACTCGTCGGCGAGAAGCTGGACTTCGCCAAAAAGGCTTTCTCGGAGCTGCTCAACGCGGGCGCCATCCGACCGTCGTCCAGCCAGTGGGCCAGCCCGCTGCATATGGTCCCCAAAAAGCCGCACGTCTGGCGCAACACGAGCGACTACCGCCGGCTGAACGCGTGCACGGTGCCCGACCGCTACCCTCTGCCGATCATAGAGGACCTGCTCCAGGGGAGCGCCGGCAACGTCTTCTCGACGGGCGACCTCCAGCAGGCCTACTACCAGATCCCCATCGCGGAGGAGGACATCGAAAAGACCGCGGTGACAACACCTTTCGGCCTTTTCGAATTCTTGGGAACATCACTCGGCCTACGCAACGCCGCGCAGACGATGCAGCGCACGATGGACCACCTTCTCAGGGACCTTCCGTTCGTAAAGGATTACATCGACGATTTTTTCATCGCGTCCGAATCCCACGAGCAACACCTGGGGCACCTCCGCAGGTTGTTCGAAACGTTGCGAGCAGCCAACCTTAAACTAAATCGCGAGAAATGCACGTTTGGAACGCCGCAGGCCCTTTACTTGGGCTATCTCGTCAGCCGCGACGGCTTCCAGCCACCGATGGCCAAAGTGGAAGCCACACAAGCCTTCCCAAGGCCAACGAACGCCGCAGAACTTAGACGCTTCCTTGGCATCCTCAACTACTACCGGCGTTGCATCCCGCACGCTGCTGAGTTGCAGGCGCCACTGAATGAGCTTCTCAAGGGACTAACTAATAAGAAGGCGAAAATTCCCTGGCCGCCGGAAGCAGAGCGAGCCTTCCTCCGCTGTAAATCGAGCCTAGCGAACGCCGCCCGCACCACGTTCTTCAGAGAGGGCAAGCAGCTGGCTCTCCGCACGGACGCTTCCGACGTGGCCTTGAGTGCGGCCCTCGAACAACAGCAGGCGGACGGTACATGGCGCCCCCTCGGCTTCTTTTCCAAGAATCTGACAGAGACGCAGCGACGCTACAGCACGTATGACCGCGAGCTGCTGGCCATATACGAGGCGATCAAACACTTCGAGCAGATTCTAGAAGGGCGGTCCTTCACGACCTACACGGACCACCGGCCACTCATATATGCGCCGAACCAGCGTTCGGACAAAGCCTCTCCGAGACAGACCCGTCACCTCGAGTACGTGCTACGCTTCAACACCAAGCTCGCACACACTCGAGGTGAAAACAACACCGTCGCCGACGCCTTGTCGAGAATCGAACTCGAGCCCGCCGCAGACACGTCCGAGCCGCCCAGCTCGGATACCGCCGCCTTGACGTCGATCGCAGACATGTCTGAGCCGCCCAGCTCGGACATCGCCGTCGACCGCAGCCGCGTCTGAGCTGCCCTGCACAGACGCCGCCACCGAACCAACTACAACCGCCGTGACCGAGCTCGTCAGCTCAGCCGCCGAGACGAAACCGTCTGCAGCCGCCACCGAGCCCCTCAGCCCGGCCACCACCGCCGCCGCGACGGCGACAACACCCCCACCTGAGTCCTACAGCTCAGGCGTCGCCACGATTACAATGCCGTCGACGCTCGACGCCCCAACCATCGCACGAGCTCAGGCCGCCGACGAAGAGTTACCGGAACTGCTGAATAGCAGCCACAGCCTGCAGCTTCACCAGCTACCGCTCGATGGATGCGATGTTTTCTGCGACATCTCCACCGGGATCGTAAGGCCATACTTGCCAGAACCTTTACGCCGCCTGGCGTTCAACACCGTACACGGTCTGGCCCACCCCGGAGTTCGCACCACAGGACAGACGCTCGCCCAGAAGTTCATCTGGCCCGGCCTCCGCAAAGACGCCAAGGAGTGGACCACGCTGCTGCGAGCCGTGTCAGCGCGCCAAGGTCGGGAGACACAACCGCGCCAAACTGGCAAGCTTCACCGAACCCGACAACCGCTTCGAGCACATCCATGTCGACCTCATCACCATGCCGCTGGCAAGGGGTATGCAGTATTGCCTGACTATCATCGACCGCTTCACGAGATGGCCGACGGCGATACCGCTGCCAAACATGGAAGCCGCAACGATCGTGAAGGCGCTGCTCGAACACTGGGTCGCTCTCTTCGGGACGCCGCTCTTCATCACGTCCGACAGGGGCCCCCAGTTCGAAGCGGAGATTTTTAATGAGCTTGCCCGCTCGCTAGGCGCCACCCATCTACGCACCACACCCTACCACCCGCAGGGAAACGGCATGGTGGAGAGACTCCACAGGACACTGAAGACCGCCCTCAGATGCTGTTCGCAACTTTGGGTTGACGCTCTTCCCACGGTGCTCCTAGGTCTCCGTTCGGCGTTTAAGGAAGATCTCCAAGCCTCACCAGCAGAGATGCTTTTCGGGAGATCTCTACGCCTGCCGGGCGATTTCTTCACCACTTCGCTACCCCCGGGGAATCCAGCGACTTTCTTGCAGAGTCTAAGGCAGCTGTTCTGCGACCTCAGGCCGACGCCAGCCTCCATGTTCGCTAAATATTCACGTCGCATTGCCTGCATGTGTGAAGCAGTCTTGCTGAGGACAGGCAACAACAAATAACATCACTGCATAGCAATATCTACTGTTATAATAAATTAATAATTGTTAACCCGTATAAACTTGAAAATTTAATCATCGCACCCATCCACTCTCCTATAATTTCATCGAAATCGAAACAAACTTTATCGTTCAAGTATGAATCATCCCGCCATTTGCTTTCAAGTTGAAACTGGTCTGAACGCATCAGTCAACTGTTTGCTTCCAATTGACCAGGCCCCGTGTCCGTGTGTTTTGCTTTTTTTATCACATAAATATAAAAGTTATATTTACAAAATGAGTCTCAAGTGGACCGAAAGTATTATGTTAACATTTTTAGAATTTAACCATAAACACGATTGCCTATGGAATCATAGGTTAGATAATTACAAAAATAAGGACGCGAGAGAGAATGCTTTAAGTCGTATAGTAGAAGAAATGGAAGTTACTGGCCTTACAGTAACCGACTTAAAAAATAAAATTAATACCATTAGGACAATGTATAAAAAGGAACATTCTCTAGTTACTAAAACAAGGAAAAGTGGGATGGGAATTGACGATATATATGTACCGAAACTGTTCTGGTACAAAAGGGCTGATTTATTTTTAAATGGTGTTACAAATACAAAAGATACCTCATCAAATTTAGAAAGTATATTTTTTATTCTTTAAAATAATTTTTCATTGACTTATTATTAATCGTCGTGTATCATATCCAGTGGCCAAAACGCAACTCCTTGTCCGGAAAAATATTCCGCATATTCATCACGCACATTAGACGCCGATCATGTTTCCTAAATTAACTTGCAAATCAAGTAAATAATGCACTTAGCATAACTTATAGCCTACACCCTTATTAAATTCTCG
Organism: Neoneuromus ignobilis; assembly: GCA_029203775.1. Classification (NCBI taxonomy): domain Eukaryota; kingdom Metazoa; phylum Arthropoda; class Insecta; order Megaloptera; family Corydalidae; genus Neoneuromus; species Neoneuromus ignobilis. The sequence continues at coordinate 30,140,776 of CP092094.1, read as the reverse complement.
ATTGCCGACTTATCAAGTAAAAGGGTTGCCGATTCATAAAGCAAAAGGGACACTAATCAGACCACCGAGGAAAACGCGGCGCCGAACCAGTATAGGAATGTTAATTATACTCGATTAAAAGGAATCTAATCAGAGCACCAAGGAAGACGTGGCAACCGACCAATAAAGGATTGTCAATTACCTTTCTGAACAGTATATAAGCTCGCGCATCACAAACTCAAATATTATTCACTATTACAGTCTTCAATAGACATGTTGTTGTAATTGTGTAACAATCTTGAGAGGAATAAAAACAGTTCGTATTGAATACATTGTTATTTTTTCACTTCCATTCGAACACGAAACATAACTTGTATTTCTACTGGAAATGTTGATTCGCAGGAAGAAGTAATGGATTTAGAAAACACAGAAACTGACAATCTGACTCCAAAGCAATCAAAGACGACATATGTCTTTCGTGCTCCTCAGAGTCGCAAACGAAAAATGCTAAATGATAATATTTCGACAATAAACGCAGCAATAGAAAAAGTGATAAAGTAATGGCAATAAAAAACCAAATGACACAGATGATGAATTTGACATATTCGGAAAATTCATCGTTCTTCAACTTAAACAAATGCCTCTTTACGATGCAATTATCTGCCAAGAAAAAAATCAATCGTTAATAAGACGAAAGCGAATGAAACTCCTATCGAGACATTATCAGTCAACTCCATCACCAGGGTTTTCGAATAGCATGGAGGAATATTCATCGTCGTTAAATTCAAATGAAGTATATAGGAAAGAACAATGCGAAGAGGATTCGCAGGAGCCATCCGATATACTTTCGAAAGCTCTGAGTGATATTTTATATTAAAATGTATTTTTGTTGATAAAATATTATACTTACTTTGATAAAATCTTGTAAAGCATCGTATATTGGCGTACAAACTTCCATCGAAAAATTTGAAATCTCAATCGCCACAGTGCAGTGAGTAAACAATACTGTGTGTGCATAAAAAACAATAAAACACAACTTATGATATTAAAATTGATAATTCTTTCTTCAACGACGATCAAATTCGTAACGAAATTCCTCAAGAAAATATCAGTGAACATATTCCTGTTGAAGATAGTCTCACGGCCCAACAACATACCCTATTGCGGAATGAGGAACAGTATTTACGTATAGCACCTGGTGAACAAAATGTGCCTCAACGTTTGCTGTCTGATGAACATGCCGAGTAACAATCTTTTCCTTCAATTTATTTAGGCCAGTTTCGAAATTTTAGAGAAGGCATTAATGTAACATCGTTCATGATGGCGCCGAGTGAGCTACGAAGATCTGATCGGCGTACAATTACGCCAGACCATTTGTTATACATGGCGATGAAAATCAAGAGGATGCGAGTTCGAGATTCTCTTACGGTGGCATTCAAGCACGTCGGTAAAAATACAAAAATCACTCGAGAGCAAATCGAAGACGAACAGTACATTAACAACTGCATCGACACCGATCTTGCGTTCACACGATCGATTCCAAACTCAACTTGGTATTAGGCTGATCGGAAAACAGATCTCTTCGCCATGATCGGAAAGTTTGGTAAACCTACTGTATTTCTGACTGTCAGTGCTAATGAAATCGGATGGAATGATTTAATTCAAAAGTTATACAAATTTAAGCATAGTGTTGAAACTATGTCCGAAGAAGCAGCTGAACTATTACATTACCTCGAAAAAACAACGCTTGTTAACGAGGATGCTGCTACCTGTGCTATACATTTCAATAAATTGGTCAACGTATTATTGAACATCTTGAAATCACAGAAATTCAGTCCATTTGGACGTTATTCATTATTTCAAACGTATCGAATTTCAGCACCGCGGTAGTCCGCATGCCCATATACTACTGTGGTTGGCAAATATTCCGTATGATCCACTCGATAAGGACGAATCGGATGCTATCGCATTAATTGACCACTTGATTTGTGTTTCATCGCAAAAAGCTTCTGGTAATATTAAATTACAAACACATAAACACACTTTTACATGCTATAAAAAAAATGTTCCTAATAAACCTCTCAGTAGTGCAGATTTGAGACACCTTTTATGCCTTGCCCATCTACAACTACATTTATCACCCATGCAAAAAGACGATTCTGATTTCCAAAACTATGCTCAGCGTTATAAAAATGTTAGGGTTAATCTTGAAAACAATGACTACTCTGATATTGATTCTATTTACAAAAATACCAACATTACCTCAGATGAAGATTATTACAATACACTTCGGAACTGGAATCAAGAGGCCCAGAGTTTTCCTCAAACGTCAACCATGTGAAAAATGGCATAATCCGTTCAATCCATTTATATTTCATATTGTCAAATCAAATATGGATTCCGATTCATCACCGAAGAATATTCTTGTGCAAATTACGTTGCCGAGTACATGAATAAAACAAATAGAGGTGTTAGTCAACTTCAACGTCAAATAATTCAAACTATCGACGAACATCCAGAGTTTGATATTGTCGAAATCACACGAAAAGTAGGTATAAATAAGGATGACATTTGTCGCCATCGGACAGAATTTGAACCAAATTATGATATTCAAAAAACTATTGAAATTTGTAGAAATTTATGCCGGGAAGATGATATCGATAATGAGGCTGAAATACAAGATATAGCTAATGTAGTACATGAGAATAATCCATTTCAACAAATATACGACAATCCCAACGCCGATATGAATAGTGATTTTCGATTAGTTACATTGAACAAACTTGGTGTTATTGCAAAAAAAGGAGCCAATTTAATGACTCATGATGAGTTTGATGAACTGATGAGAATGGCGAACGACAAACAAAAAGAACTTTTGATGCACGTCATCTCCAATCTACAATACATCTCCAATCAGAGAATCACACTCCATTTCAAATATTTTTACGGGTACAGCTGAATGCGGAAAAACTTTTCTTATCGAGCTTCTCATGGAGATTTACAATCGGTTCACAAATAATGATGGGCATTGCAACGCTTACATTGCATGCGCTTCGACAAACAAGGGTGCTGTCGCCATAGACGGAACTACTGAGCATACAGCTTTGAAAATATCTATGTCAAGATTACTTCCGTTGAGCACAGAAGTAGCGTATCAATACAAATCATTATTCAAATATGTTAAAGTAATAATTATCGATGAAATAAGTATGGTTAGTGCTGAATTACTTACGCAGAATGATTCACGTTTAAAACAGATTACGGGTGATTTTAATACAAATTTTGGTGGAATCGATGTTATCATGACTATGGATTTAAGTCAGTTACCACCAGCTAGAGTTACTCTAATTTACAAACAGCAAAAACAAAAGATTGTCGAACCTATTTTATGGCGTCGACTCCAATTTTAGGAATTAAATCAAGTAATGAGACAAGCAAACCAACAGTTTTCTTCGACTTTGACTAAAATTGGAAATGATGAACCACTTCAAGATCATGAACTGGCTTTATTAGAATCTTGATTTTGTACCATACAAGAGGCTAAAACCAGCTGTCCACAAGGAATTCGTTTATTTCAGACAAACGGGGCTGTCACTAGGTACAATAATCGAATTCCAAATACTGCAGAAGAAAAAATTATGTCAATGGCGAAAGACATTTACATTGGTTGTACGTCGGTAGAACAAACAGCTTTTGTGCGATAAAAATTACATAAAATGTCGATGAACGACACTAGAAGCTAACCGTATGAAACTGTATTTGTGATGAATGTATTCTATATGATTACAACAAACATCGACGTAACAGACGGTTTAGCGAATGGTGTTGTTGGAAGGTTAGTTCACATCGAACGAAATGAAAAAAGAGAAGTGAGTATGGCGTGGCTTAATTTTCCTGACACGCCAAAGATTGGCGAAAAGATTAGAAGAAAAGTTGCTGGCCACATGGCTGCTAATCAAATTGGTAGAACGGCTGTAGCGATAGGAAGAAGATTATCCACTATTCCTCTCGATAATAACAAAACTATAAATGTCAAATGTTCTCACCTACTTTTAGTTTGTGCTTGTGCAACCACTGTTCACAAATCTCAAGGAAGTACATATCCGGAAATAGTTTATGAGTATGATAAATACCACTCATAGTCATTAATAGAATTTGCTTTACTAGTCTCGAAGGTTCACTACAAGTGATAATAACAAGACTTTTTATCATGGTCGAACAGCATCTACGACTACAGTTCATTAACAAAATGAATTTCCAAAGCTCGCACTTCATCGTTTGTAGACTGTCGGCAATGATTTGCTACATTTTATCAATAATAGAAAGGGATTATCGACATATCAATCCCCCCGCGAGGGTGGCCAGGAGCTCTGCCGGCCAATCGAAAGCTTCAGTCCCACAGAGGACAACGGAAATGCTCCATCACGTGATAATTTCTCTAACAAGCGACAAACCAGTTTTTATGTGCAACGTGAGTCGGAAACTTCCCTCGGGAAAGTTGGCACTCTAGCTCTGTCGGTCAACGTGACCACAGCCGCAGAATATATCAATCCAGTTCTGTCCACGCATCGATTGCGAAAGCACGCGCTGCATGGCCGAACGTGTATATAAGTTATACAAAAGAAACTGCGCCAGTCGTCCGTTTGTACGACTCATCTACAACAGAAAAAACACCGTTTCCACGGGACTTGTAGTCCCTCCAGACTACATGAAACCTGGGAACAACAAAAAACTACTTAAACGAACCATCAGCGATCTAGCAACAAAAGAAACCACCGCTCCTACCATCGATAACGACAACACGACCACCGACAGTACAGACAAAACATCAACAACAACTATCACCGACACAAACAACACGACAACCGACCTCATCGCTGACACTGATTTCACTGCAATAAACTTTGCGACGACCACCACCGACATGGAAACCACAACCACCGATATGGAGACAACATCAACATCAGCGGTAATTACACCAAATATCCCGACATCCAATAATTTCACCTGTTTGCAGGATCACCCGGATAACGAAATGGACCCCATGCCGTTCAACCCTTGGACGTTAGTGAAACTAAAGAAGCGCGGAGCTCCGCCCACCACAGATGCCACGCCACCAAACAAAAAGCCTGCAAGGAGAGAGACAGCGACAACAACAAAACAAATAAACAAAACAAACCATCGACATCCACGAAGGCAAAATCCGCCACCGCCACCGCCGCCACCTCCACAACTACATCGACTACAGCGAAAAAGCTTCACAAACCACCACCGCTCGTCCTCATTGATAAACCCGACAACCATAAAGTTTTCACCGACGCATTGGCCATCTCCGCGAAAGCGAAGTATCAGGTCAAATACGTCAACGACAGTGATACAAAAGTCTTGCTTTCAGAGCAAGACGACTGGAAGAAAGTCCGACACGCGCTAGACGAGCAGAACATCCCCTACTACACCTACAACTTGCCTGAGAACCGACCGCTCCAATATATCCTCCGAGGTGTACCGGAGGGATACAACACAGAAATACTAGAAGAACTCACCGAACTCGGCCTCCAGGTCATGGAAGTACACTCCATGCGTGGGGAAAATTTGAAGAGACCTGGTTACAAGATAAACTTTGCTAACGGCACCACCGCTAGCCAAGTAACACGTATCGACGATCTAATACACTGTAAAGTGTATTGGAGTAAATATTTACCGCGTACCGGCTTCGCTCAGTGTCACAACTGCCAGCGATGCGATCACGCAGCGCAACATTGTAAACTTCGTCCTAGGTGCGTCAAGTGCCCCGGGTACCATGCCACCGCACAGTGCTCCAAACGAGACAGAAATTCGCCGGCCACCTGCTGCAACTGCGGCGGTCCACATCCGGCAAACCACAGAAAATGCCCGACGATCGTCGAGTTCCTGGAGAACACGTCGTCCAGCTGGGCCGCTGCCGCTGCAGCCAAGGAAGGAGAGACGACAGCTCCAGTCACGACAACAACAGCTAAAATAGTCCCAGCTCCACTACCGACAACCAACGCCTGGAACCGGCCGCGCGTCCAAAGCGCACCGGCCCCCCAGGTCCAAAAAACCACCGACACATCTTCCGGCTCCAGGTCGTCCGCTCCGCCGGCCGCACCTGCCGCCACATCACCACCGACAGACGATCGCGACCCCATGGAAGCGCTCCGAAGGATCGACGAGGCATGCGACAGGATGGGCCTTTGGGACGTCCTCGCCGCCATCGAAGACCTAGAGAGACAACTATCAAACTGCAAGGACGTCATCGAAAAAGCCACGGTCATCCGGGCTTTCTGCAGACGTTAGATGGCGAATGCGGCCAGTTCAGACTTAGCATCGGATGCGTAAGCACACTTTGCATGGCTGAACGAGTTTCTAAAATATACAAGCGAAATAGCAAGAGCCGTCCATTTGTTCGACTTATATATAATAGAAAAATCACTTCTACGGGTCTGGTAATCCCTCCGGATTACATGAGACCCAGACATCAAAGGAACAAAAATCAACACAGAGAAACCATCGATCTAACAGCAGACAACACAACAACAAACACCGATAACAACGCCACTTTGACCGGCACCACAACCGACGCCACAACCAACGCCACATACATAACTACAACAACCACCGACATAATCGCCACCACCGATAACTGTACAGACACAGACTTCACCACAATAAATTTCACTACCACCGACACAAACATCATTACCACCGACATGGAAATTACACCAAACATCCCGACATCTAATAACTTCGAATGCCTGCAGAATCACCCCGACAACGAGATGGAGCCGATGCCACTTAACCCTTGGACATTGGTGAAACTCAAGAAGAGAGGAGCCCCACCCAACACCGACATCACGCCAACAGCGAAAAAGCCCGCCAAAACGAGTGAGAGGGGTATAACAACAACAAAGACGGCAACAATAACAATAACAAAACAACCGTCACCATCGACATCTAAAGCATCAGCCAACAAAACAAAAACCGCCACCACCACGACGACTCCGACCGCTGCAAAGAAGAATTACAGACCACCACCGCTTGTTCTCATCGACAAGCCGGATAACCACAGGACTTTCACCGACGCACTGGCTATTTCAGCGAAAGCTAAATACCAGGTAAAATACATCAACGATAGTGACACTAAGGTTTTACTTACAGAGAACGACGACTGGAAATCCGTCCGCAACGCTCTCGACGCACAACAGATCCCGTATTTCACCTACAATCTGCCGGAAAACCGACCACTCCAATATATCCTCCGAGGTGTACCGGAGGGATATAATGATGAGATTCTAGAGGAACTCACCGAACTCGGCCTCCACGTTTTGGAAGTACACTCCATGCGTGGGGAAAAATTGAAGAGGCCTGGATATAAGATAAACTTTGCTAACGGCACCACCGCTAGCCAAGTTACACGCATCGATGATCTAATACACTGCAAAGTGTATTGGAGCAAGTACCTTCCACGGACCGGTTTCTCGCAGTGTCACAACTGCCAGCGATGCGGTCATGCAGCACAACACTGCAAACTTCGCCCCAGGTGCGTCAAATGCCCTGGGGACCATGCCACAGCACAATGCTCAAAGAAAGACAGAAATTCGCCGGCCACCTGCTGCAACTGCACCGGGCCACATCCGGCCAACTACCGAAAATGCCCGGTGATAGTGGAGTTCCTGGAGAACACACTATCCAGCCGCGCCGCTGCAGCCAAGGAAGGAGAGACGTCGGTTCCAGCATCAGCACCAGCACCACAAGCAACAACCAAACTAGTTCCCGCCCCACCACCGACAACCAACGCCTGGAACCGGTCGCGCGACCATCGTGCACCGGCCCCCCAGGCCATTATCACCACCGACACAGCATCTGGCTCCAGGTCGAAGTCTGCCTCGCGGACCTCACCCGCCACTGCATCACCAACGACAGACGACCGCGACCCTATGGAAGCGTTAAAGAGGATCGACGATGCTTGCGACAGGATGGGTCTATGGGACATCCTCGCCGCCATTGAAGATCTAGAACAACAACTTGCGAAATGCAAAGACACCATCGAAAAAGCCTCGGTCATCCGGGCCTTCCGCAGACGTTAGATGGCGAATGCGGGTAAGTTTAAAGTCATCAACTTTAACGCCCGAGGAGGGCTCAAACGACACCTGACAGAACTAACGCGACTACTACAGACACACCGAATCGACGTTGCGGCCATCACCGAAACCTCTTTAAAACCATACATCTCCCTACGAGTACCAGGTTATCACGTCTATCGAAAAGACCGCGTAAACAAAAAAGGGGGAGGAGTCGCTCTTCTAGTAAACAAACTCCTCCCCCATTCCGCTCTACCACAGCTCGATTCTGATATAGAACACGTCTCTATATCAATCGACCCAGTTCCGCTCGAGCAGCGGTTGTGACTACTCGTGTATGGAGACGCGTAGAAGTTATATTTTGCACAGGAAAGGATCTTATTTTAACAAAGTGAAAGTGACACACATTAAAAAATCCTGCATGCAGGAGACGGGGAGCCTGCAGGGTGTAATCGTTCCAGAAACCCCTTTAAATCTAACCACCACTTCCAAAAGGAAAAGTACAGAAATTAACGTAGGTAAGATAAAATTACATAAGAACGTATCTAAGTTACGCAATAGCGACAACACGGCGGCGGACGAGTCGACTATGAGCGTCATCACTCCCCTCCCATCTACGTCAGCGATAGTCGAGTTACAGGACTCTGTAATAATGGAGTGCGAGACTCCGCTCAACGAAATTATTAATATCCCTACAGCCAACACTTATGAGTGTTTGGCTGACCGACCAGAAAACAACCCGGATGAGTCGCAGCCTGACCCGTGGACCACGTTCATGGGCAGGCGGCGACTCGCTAAGCAAAAAGCCGAACAATCGCCCAAACTGAAATCCACCAGCAGCGCCAAGCCGGCTCCGGCTAGACGAGCAGCAGCAAAATCTGCCTCCACCATACAACCACCCAAGACTCCCGGTGCTCTGCCGCCGATCGTTATACACGAGAAGCCGGCAGACCATGATCTTATGATCGAGGGTCTAAATCGTGCAACCAAGCAGAAGTGTTCCACCAAATACGTGGGTAGCGAAACGAAGATCTTCGCTAAATCCCACGAGGACTGGCTGGCCGTGAAGAAGGTCCTCCATGAAAACGAGATCAACTATCATTCTTATACTCTCCAGGAAAATAAACCCCTTGAGATGATTCTCAAGGGGATGCCGGAGAATATGTCCCAAAAGATCCTGGACGACCTTATCAGCCTTAAGCTGCCGGCCCTAGAGGTTTTATCTATGCGGGGAATGCATAACTCTGCATATAAAGTTAATTTTAAACACGGTACGACCTTCACCGAAATCAAGAGGGTCAGAGAAATTATTCAATGTCGGGTGTACTGGACCAGGTACCAGTCCCGCTCCCTCTTTACACAATGCAAGCGGTGTCAGAACCTGGGGCACGCGCTACAAAACTGCGATTCCGAACCTCGGTGTGTAAAATGCACCGAGTTTCATGAAACCGCAAACTGTCCAAATACAGACAGATCTCAGCCGGCGACTTGCTGTAACTGCAAGGGACCCCATCCAGCAAACTTCAGAGGGTGCCCCGTCATCGTGGCGTACCTCAAACAATTCGAGAACGAAAACGATCAGGAGCAGCAGCCGGAAGGTGCCGCCCCAAGTCAGCCACTACAAACCTTTGCCCCGGCCCCGCTCCCCACAAGGAGTGCATGGAGGCGAGGCCCTCCGCCAGCGAACATCTCAAACAGTGGTGCAGTCTTCCCTGCTTTTCCGGTCGCTAGACCGCCGCGTTTCGTGCGCAAAGAGCTGGCCAAACAGCAAAATCAACAGCCGCAGCAGCAGCAGCCGCAGCAGCAGCCGCAGCAGCAGCCGCAGCAGCAGCAGCAACTACAACAACAGCAGCCAGCCCCAATCATCCAGCAGAACGTGGCCGTAACAGCCGGCACCCCCGATATACTCACAGCTCCATTGCCCCAGGTTGCTCCTAGGGCACCTGCAGCACAACAGCAGTCAACCAATCCACCCGCAATGGATGACTTTGACAGGCTTCGTTCGGCGGTCGCCCGACTGAACATCAACCAGCTAATTCTTGAGGTAGAGGAACTGGAGCGCGCCCTCGCGGGTTGTACCACGAAGTGGCAGCGAGTCCAGCTAATCTGCAAATTTGACTCAATATAATCGCCGAACTCTCCTCAAGGGTTGTATCCTTTATCAATTTCAACACTCGTGGTGGCGTAAGAAAAAATCACACAGAGCTGCTCGCCATGTTACGTTCGCATAACGTGAGCGTAGCGGCCATATCCGAGACGCACCTTAAACCATACATGAGACTAAGTGTACCAGGCTATAATACTTACAGAGCGGACAGACCCGACAGACGTGGAGGAGGCGTAGCCCTTCTCGTTGACACAAGAATACCTCAATCACTACTGCCACAACTGCAGACGCCGGACATCGAGCATGTCTCGGTGTCTGTAGGCGACACTAACCCCGTGACAGTCACCGCCGTTTACACCAAACCGTCCTTTGACCCTGGACAGCTCCTCCAGGTGCTAGACAGGAGTCATCGCACGGTGACGCTAGGCGATTTTAACGCGAAACACACCTTATGGCATTGCCGCCGCATTGACAAAAATGGACGACAACTCCTGGACATCCTGGAGGACAATACAAACTTTGACTTAATTACTCCGGACGAACCCACATACTACCCCGACACGGGCTTCACCCCGTCGGTACTTGACTTTACAGTCACCAAAAACATCCCCACATACAATGCATCCACGTACGTTATCCACGACGGACCGGACTCGGACCACCTCCCCGTCGTGACCACGTTACATATTAAATTTCAACCCATACCCTTACGACCAATCTTCGACTTTAAGAGAGCGGACTGGGAGGCTTTTAAGCAAGAACTCGATCTCAATCTTCAAATCCCAGACTATCTGGACAACTGCGAACAGATAGATAAACAATTACAAAATTTCCAAGACCTAATTAAGATAGCTTCCGACAAATACATACCTACGACAACACCGCAACTTCAATCCCGAGTAAAGCCAACCCCTGAAATACTAGATGCCATCAGACTACGTAACCAGACTCATCGGCGCTGGCAGAGAACGGGAAACCCTCTCTTCCGCGCCGAAAAAAACAGACTGACAGCGTACATTCAATACAATATGAGACTCCTGAAAACACAACAATGGAATAATACATTAAATAAAGCCATCACCCTCGATCGAATTACGATGTGGAACTTCGTTCGAGGCATGAAAGGAAAAGCCTCCCAGATCCCTGCTCTCATCGCCGAAAACGGTGATATTGTGACAAATCCCCAGGACAAAGTTGACTTGATCGCCGAGTCGTTCGCCAAGGCCCATCGAGTTGGCGAGCTTCTCCCGAAACCTAAAACACACGACAGAATCACTAGTCTGAGCCAAAAGCTCAGGCAAATACCAATACAAAACATAAAGACCGACGACAAAATCACCCCCGACGAACTACACAGATATATTAAAAATTAAAAACCGATCTGCACCAGGACCAGACGGAATAACTAACACTCACCTAAAACACCTCCCGAGAAAGTCGATCGCGGCCCTTGCTAAAATTCTGACATCTGCACTTAGACTCAGTCATTTCCCCGCTGACTGGAAAAAGTCTAAGATCACCCCCATTCCCAAGCCGGGGAAAACCCCCTCCAACCCGACAAATTACCGACCTATCAGCTTACTATCGACAGTCAGCAAGCTCTACGAGCGCGCTATTCAAAAGCGGCTCGTGGAGCAAGTAAACAAAGACAAAATTATCCCACGTGAGCAATTTGGTTTCCAAGCTGCTCACAGCACGACAAACCAACTTCATCGAGTAACTGATAAAATTAAGCATGCTCTGGCTCTCTCCAGGTCGGCCGTCGTTGTCTGTCTCGACATCGAAAAAGCGTTCGATTCGGTCTGGCACGACGCCCTCCTGGTGAAGCTACTAGCGACCAACCTACCATTACATGTACTAAAACTAATACAAAACTACCTTTCGGATCGTACCTTCGTGGTCGACTCTCTCGGGAGGATTTCCCCCTCACACGACATACCTGCCGGTGTTCCGCAAGGCTCAGTCCTCGGCCCGATACTTTATAATATTTTCACCTCCGACCTACCAAAACTCGACGGCAATGTCGACCTAGCGCTCTACGCCGATGACGCCTGTCTAATCGCCCCGACTAAAAACGGTGTACCCGTACCCAAGACATTCCTAACTGCACTGACCGAACTCGGCAAATACTATAAAAACAACAAAATTAAAATCAATGAAGCCAAGACTAACCTTATAACTTTTACACGATCGACGCGCATGCGCCACTCGGTCGTGGTATTCGACAACGGCACCCCGTCTCCGGGGTTGACAAAATTACATACCTTGGCCTGGTACTGGACAAAAAACTGACATTGATTCCAGCTTGTGCGGACCGCCTGCGTAAGGCGCGTGCAGCCTTCTTCGCGCTACAACCGATTCTTCATGCTGATATCCCTGTTAACATTAAAGTGCACATTTACAAGGCCTGCATCAGGTCGACACTCCTTTACGGAGTGCCGATCTGGTGTACGGTGGCCAAAACACATATAAAAAAACTACAGATATTCCAAAATAAGGTCCTTAGGCACATCCTTGGTGTGCCAAAGGACACAAGAATCGGTACGCTGCACGCCCGTACAAGCGTGGAACGTATCCCCGACATAATTACTACCCTTACGACAAAATACATAATCCGTGCGCGTCGCCACGAGAACCCGTTGATAAACTCTCTAGAACAACCGCCGAATTATTATTCTGCTAAATCAAAAGCTGTCATCTTCCCATCTAAAACTAGGTTCTTCAAACCTCCGTAGGTGCTGGACCGTTCCCCTCCAGTTACCTCGTCTCAAGTGAAGCGAATCTATAAAGAAAAATAAACAATGCATAAATTGTATGCAGACACCTTTGATAAAATTTAAAAATGAGCACCACGTGCAATGCTAATGCGGTAGTGATTGTGCGTGAAGCGAAATAAAACAGCAGTAGTTAGGTTTTAGTTTTTAAAGTTTTAGTTAAGTGTAATTAAGTTAGTTAAGTTAGCTAAGTTAATTTTAAGTTTAGTTAAGGAAAAAAAATAAAACAATTACACGCAGGTTTTTTGAAACTTTTCCTGCAACGACCAGAAAAATTACAAAAAGTGCTAGAACCTAAATTGAACAATTAATGCATACAGCGCAATATATTATATAATAGGCTAACTGCGTTAGAACCCAATACCTCAAGGGGTGTGTACTATTTTACGTTAATAAATTAATTCTTTCTTTCTTTCTTTCTTTCAATCGACTCATCGAGTTGGCGAATCACTCCGGGAACCAAAAGACTTTGGTAGAATCACCAGACTCGGACAAAAACTCAGACAAATTCCACCTTACAAAGTGAAAACTGACGACGAAATTTCCCCAGACGAACTTCATGCTTAAATTAGAAAGCTAAAAAATAGATCAGCACCCGGACCTGACGGAATCACTAACGTACATCTGAAACACCTACCGAGAAAAGCCATCATGACCTTATCAAAAATACTAACTTCAGCACTTAGACTCAGTCACTTCCCCGCTGACTGGAAAAAGTCTAAGATAACCCCCATTCCTAAGCCGGGGAAACCCCCCTCTGACCCGACGAACTACCGCCCAATTAGTTTATTATCAACAATTAGTAAACTCTATGAGCGCGCCATCCAAAAGCGGCTCGTAGAGCAAATTAACAAAAACCAGACGATCCCACTGGAGCAGTTTGGCTTCCAAGCTGCTCACAGCACGACATACCAACTGCACAGAGTGACAGACAAAATCAAACATGCACTGGCTTTCTCCAGGTCGGCCGTCGCTGTCTGCCTTGATATCGAAAAAGCTTTCGACTCAGTCTGGCACGACGCCCTCATGGTGAAGCTAATCAACACTAACTTACAACTTCATGTACTGAAACTCATCCAGAACTACCTTACCGGACGAACCTTCACAGTCGACACACTCGGGAAAACCTCCCCGACACACCACACAATATACCAGCCGGTGTCCCCCAAGGCTCAGTCCTTGGCCCGGTACTGTATAATATATTTACATCTGACATACCGAAATTTGACGGCAAAGTCGACCTAGCACTCTACGCCGACGATGCCTGTCTTATCGCCCCAACTACAAATGGAGTGCCAATGCCAAGAATCTTCAAGGCAGCACTCACAGAACTTAATGAATATTACCTCAAAAACAGAATAAAAGTAAACCCAACTAAGACAAAACGCATCAGATTCACGAGACAAACACGAAGACGCCCCTCGACCATAACACTCGACGGCGTCCCCGTACCTGTTGCCGAGACAATCGACTATCTAGGCATGGTACTCGACAAGAAACTAACGCTAGTTCCCGCTTGTACGGACCGACTACGCAAAGCACGTGCTGCATTCTTTGCACTAAAACCAATCATACACGCAGACATACCCGTGAAAATAAAAACACACATCTACAAGGCCTGCATCAGGTCGACTCTCCTATATGGAGTGCCGATCTGGTGCACTGTGCCAAAAATCCACATCAAAAAACTTCAAATTTTCCAAAATCAAGTCCTCCGACACATCTTAGGTGTGCCAAAGGACACAGCAATACGTACCCTCCACTCCCGTACAAGTGTGGAACGTATCACAGACATCATCACCTCCCTGACGACAAAACACATAAACCGCGCCCGCCGCCACGTAAATCCTCTAATCAGACAGCTCGAGAAACCTCCAAATCTCTACACGAGAAGATCCAAAGCAATCATATTCCCATCACAAACCAAATACTATGAACCGCCGTAGTAACCGAACAGCCAACAAATCACATTACAGCGCATAACGAATCAAATCCAACTATCACATCTCTCCCAGGATGTACCACAGGAAAATACGGACAGTGCAGAATTCTGCAATACCTACGAGAAAATATCAAAAATTCCATCAAAACAACCAAATCCGCGTGCACTACTAGTGCGGAAGTATTGTGCGTGGAAGTGATCACAAACAGCAGTAGTTAGTTTCTTTTTTAGTTTCCTTTTTAGCCACTAAATTAGTTAAGATAGATAAATTATTTAAGTTAGTTAAGTTATGCTAAGTGTAGTTAAGCAATGAAAAAATAAAACATTACATACAGGTTTTTTGAAACTTTTCCTGTAACAACCAGAACAATATAAACAATCGTGAAAACCAAAAAACTTGACAAGAATCCCATACAGTGTAATATATAATATAATAAGCTAACTATGTAAAAATTAAATGCCCTAAGGGGTGTGTAAATACTGATAATCAATAAATTTATTCTTATCTTATCTTATCAATCGACGTTCCTCATACAGATCCCTACGTCCAACCAGTACGGGTGTCTGGCCAACCTACCAGAAAACAACATGGAGCAGATGAGCCTTGACCCATGGACCACGTTCATGGGCAGAAGGCGACTAGCCCAGCATAAAGCAGAACAATCTCCCGGCGCCGCTAAGTCAATTGCAAGAAGCAGCGCACAGCCGGCGACGGCAAAAAGAACTGCCGGGAAACCCACCACCTCAAAACCAACTAAGACTCCTGGAGCATTACCTCCAATAGTCATACACGAGAAACCTGCGGACCACGATCTCTTGATCATGGGCCTAAACAAAGTTACCAAACAGAAATGCTCGACCAAGTACGTTGGAAGCGAGACTAAAATCTACGCCAAGTCCCACGAGGACTGGCTAGCAGTTAAAAAAGTCCTTCACGAGAAGGAAATAAACTTTCATTCGTACACGCTACAAGAAAACAAACCCCTTGAGATGACTCTCAAGGGGATGCCAGCTAACATGTCAAAAAAAATCCTAGACGACCTCATCAGCCTCAAGCTGCCGGCCCTGGAGGTTATGTCCATGCGGGGGTTGCAATACCCCGCATACAAAGTAAATTTTCAGCACGGAACAACCTTCACCGAGGTTAAGCGGGTAAAGGAAATAATCCAATGCCGGGTATACTGGTCCAGGTACCAGTCCCGGTCGTTATTTACGCAATGCAAGCGTTGCCAGAACCTGGGGCACGCTTTGCGAAACTGCGACTCGGAGCCTCGGTGCGTCAAGTGCATAGAAGCCCATGATACAACCAAGTGCCCGAAAACCGACAGATCCCTGCCGGCAGCTTGCTGCAACTGCAGGGGTCCCCATCCAGCCAACCACCGAGGTTGCCCCGTCATCGTGGCATATCTAAAACAGTTCGAAAGCGACCAGGAGCAGCAACCAGAAGACGCCGCTCCTGATCAATCACAGCAAACTTTCGCCCCGGCACCGCCTCCCACAAGGAGTGCATGGAAGCGGGGTCCACCGCCAGCAACCATTGTGAACGGTGGTACACCTTTCCCTGCCTTCCCGACCGTGAGACCACCGCGTTTCATGAGACAGAAGCAGCGACAGCAGGTAAGCCAGCAGAACCAACAGAATCAACAACCGATGCCGCAGCAGCAGCAGCAACAACTACAGCAGCAACCAGCCCCATCCAGCCAGCAGAACGTGGTCGTGACCGCTGGCGCCACCGAGATACCAGCAGTGCCGCTGCCCCAGGCCACGCCGACAGCACCCGCACCATCATCGTCTGCAAATTGTTCATCCGTAATGGACGATTTCGACAGACTTCGTTCGGCGGTCGACCGCCTTAACATACCTCAACTTATCCGCGATGTAGAGGAGCTGGAACGCGCCCTAGCTGGTTGTGCCACGAAGTGGCAGCGGGTCCAGGTGTTCTACAAGTTCAACACCCCGTAGTCGCTGAACTCTCCTCCAGAGATGTATCCTTTTTAAATTACAACGCCCGTGGCGGCGTACGACAAAACAAATCCGAGCTGCTCGCCACATTACGTTCGCATAACGTGAGCATAGCAGCCATTACTGACACCTACCTCAAACCCCGCCACAGACTACATGTACCAGGCTACAATATATACAGATCTGACAGACTCGACAAACGTGGAGGAGGCGTAGCCCTCCTCGTCGACACACGACTACCACAATCCCTACTGCCGCAACTGCCGACGCCGGACATTGAACATGTCTCGGTGTCTGTGGGTGGCACGACCCCCGTGACAGTTACCTCAATCTATTTAAAGCCGTCCTTTGACCCTGGACAACTTCTCCAGGTGTTAGATAGAGGTCATCACGCCGTGACGCTAGGTGACTTCAACTCTAAACACTATGGCATTGCCGTCTCAACGACAAAAACTGACAACTTCTAGACATCCTGGAAAACAACACAAATCTAAATCTTATAGCACCAGACGAACCTACTCATTACCCCGATACGGGCTTCACCCCATCAACATTGGACCTTACAATAACAAAAAACATCACGTACAGAGCTTCCTCGTACGTCATCCACGACGGACCGGACTCGGATCACCTCCCCGTCGTGACCACTTTACAACTAAAAATCAGACCGATACCTCTACGACCGATCATTGACTTCAAGAGAGCTGACTGGGAGGCTTTCAAACAAGAACTCATTCTCAACCTCCAAATCCCAGACTATCTGGAAAGCTGTGAACAGATATATAGACAATTAACAAATCTTCAAGACCTAATCAAATTAGCTTCCGACAAACACATACCTACGACAACACCAAAAATTCAATCCCAAGTAAAGCCAACCCCTGAATTGCTCGAAGCCATCAGGCTACGTAACCAGACTCGTCGGCGCTGGCAGAGAACGGGAAACCCTCTCTTCCGCGCCGAAAAAAACAGACTGACAGCGTACATCCAATACAACATGAGACTACTGAAAGCAGAACAGTGGAACAATACACTAAACAAAGCTATCACCCTCGACGGAAGTACGATTTGGAACTTCGTTCGAGGCATGAAAGGGAAAGCCTCCCAAATCCCAGCTCTCCTCGCCGATGACGGAGACATAGTGACAAACCCCCAGGACAAAGTCGACATGATCGCCGAGTCGTTCGCCAAGGCCCATCGCGTTGGCGAGCAGCTCCCGAAACCCAAAACGCACGACAAAATTACAAGAAGAGGTCTAACGATCAGACAAATACCACCTCAGAACACAAAAACTGACGACAAAATCACCCCCGACGAACTACACAAATATATCAAAAAATTAAAAAATAGATCAGCACCTGGACCGGACGGAATAACGAATACCCATTTGAAACACCTTCCGAGAAAGTCGATCACCGCCCTCGCAAAAATTTTAACATCTGCACTTAGACTCAGTCATTTCCCCGCAGACTGGAAAAAATCTAAGATCACCCCCATTCCCAAGCCGGGGAAAACCCCCTCCAACCCGACAAACTATAGACCGATTAGCCTACTACCGACCATCAGTAAACTCTACGAGCGCGCTATTCAAAAGCGGCTCGTAGAGCAGACAAACAAAGACAAAATCATCCCACCCGAGCAGTTCGGTTTCCGAGCTGCGCATAGCACCATCAACCAACTTCACTGACTGACGGATAAAATAAAACACGCTCTGGCTCTCTCCAGGTCTGCCGTCGCTGTCTGTCTCGATATCGAAAAAGCTTTCGATTCGGTCTGGCACGACGCCCTCCTGGTGAAGCTAGCCGGAACCAACCTACCGATACACTTACTTAAGTTAATTCAAAACTACCTTACGGACCGCACCTTCGTGGTCGACTCTCTCGGGAAAACTTCCCCCCCCCCCGCACAACATACCAGCCGGTGTCCCACAAGGCTCAGTCCTTGGCCCGGTATTATACAACATATTCACTTCCGACATACCAAAATTCGACGGCAATGTCGACCTAGCGCTCTACGCCGATGATGCCTGTCTAATCGCCCCGACCAAAAACGGAGTGTCAATACCAAAAGCCTTCCTTACTGCATTGACAGAACTCGACAACTACTACCTACAAAACAAAATAAAAACAAACCAAAACAAGACAAAACTAATAACGTTCATCAGATCGGCACGGATACGCCCATCAACCATAGTACTTGACGGCACCCCTGTTCCGGGCGTCGCCAAAATAGACTACCTAGGCCTGGTACTGGACAAGAAACTGACGCTAGTCCCAGCTTGTAAGGACCGCCTGCGAAAGGCGCGTGCAGCCTTCTTCACGCTACAACCAATAATTCACGCGGACATCCCCGTGAACATAAAAGTACATATTTACAAGGCATGCATCAGGTCGACACTCCTATACGGTGTGCCGATCTGGTGCACGGTGCCCAAGACGCATATAAGAAAATTACAACTTTTTCAAAATAAAGTCCTTAGACACATCTTGGGTGCGCCGAGGGACACAAAAATCAGCACCCTGCACGCCCGTACAAGCGTGGAACGTATTACCGACATAATTACAACCCTGACGACAAAATACCTAACCCGTGCACGCCGCCACGAGAACCCTTTAATAAATTCATTAGAACGACCGCCAAACTACTACACCCGTAAATCAAAAGCTATAATCTTCCTATCGAAGACAAAATACTATAAGCCACCGTAGACTCCGGACCGTCTCCAGCTCCAGCTACCTCGCATTAACATTGGAGCAGACGTGCTTTCGCGCTTGTGTGTCTCTTGATCCTCCACTTTGATAGTGCGGTAAGGGGAACGTTGTGTCAAGCCATCTGGCTGTGTTTACAAGTCGAGTGGCGTGATTACGTTACGACCGGCGCATGTGCACTTTCGTGCATTTGTAACGGTTTTTTGTGACCGCGCCCTTTGACTTTCTTTGCATATAAACAATCCCGCGTTCGACGGGAACTAAATTCTTGGTGATTTATGTGAAATTGTTGACATTACATCAACAATTTCTCATAACGGGGAACATCAAGACATGGTGAGAAGGAAAAGGACGTAAAATGACTGCCCGACCAGACAGCCCAAAGAGAGCGCCATGGAGATCGTGCAGACCGAGGAAAGTCAGGTAAGTACTGACATTATTGTAAATAGTTCCGAACAGGTCATCAGTCCGGAACAAAACATCAACAAAGAACAGGTCAATGGACCTGACAAAACAACAACAAATAACAACAACAATGAAGACAGCGACGACTTGGAATGGCTTCAACCGCGCAAGCGCGTAAAGATCCAGTACACGACCGATGTCACAAGGTCGTTAGCCATCAGCGTACACAATAAATATGAAAAGTTAGGAAACACAATAGTTGTAGAAAAACCCTACAGAAAGAGAAGGAAACACAAATAGAAAAAGAAAAGAAAAAGGAAAGAATCCCTCCGATTGTGTTGAAGTACGGTTTCAACAAGCCTGGCGCATTCGCCATAAATATGAGAGAAATTCTCAAAAACGCTAATATTAAAGGCGATTTTAAAACCAAAACAGTAAAAGAGGGCACCATCTTGAATTGCGACAACATGGAGGTGTGCCATGAAATAAAAATAATTTTGAAAAAAGGGAACGCGGAGTTCCACACATATACACCTCAATCGGAAAAAGAAGTAAACATGATCTTAAAAAGTCTCCTACCAGGGCTGACCAATGAAGAAATCTTCACGGAAATGAAAGAGCTAAATCTAAATTCATCTAGAATCCGTAACATGGGGATAAACAAGAGAGAGTGGGGACCAATCTATATTGTTGGATTTCCCGCCGGCACTACACTGGAAGACGTGAGGAAAGTCTCGTACTTATACTCAATCGTTGTATACTGGGAGAATTATAGGCCCTCCCAAAACATCTATCAATGCTTCAGATGCCAGAGCTTCGGGCACACGGCAAGACAATGTAACATCCAAGCAAAATGCGTGAAGTGCGGGGAAGCCCACGACTCAAGAGAATGCAAGAAATCTAAAGAAACCCCAGCCAAGTGCGTGAATTGTAAAAGGGATCACCCGGCCAGTTTCAGAGGGTGCCCTGCACATAAATTAGAACAGGAAAGGAGAGATCACTTACGAGAACTGGCGCATCTAAGAAGACAGCCGAATGAGGCATTTAAAGGAGGCCACTTCCCTGAGATTAGAGGCAGCAGCAAATATAGGGATGCCCCCCCTCCAAGATCAAGTGCATGGAAGGGTCCGTCCAGCAAGAAGGACAAAGAGGAAAATGTAAAGAAACCAAGAAGGGAGGAATCTTCTTCCAAAGAAAGCGACGATGATGACGCAAAAGATATGAAAATTCTCTTCGACATGGTGAGAGAGTTGCAACATAAAATCAAGAAGGTAAACACAAGGAAAGAGAAGTTCATACTCGTATGGGAGTACGTGAACAGCATTAAGGATTAGACGAATTCTCCTTAACGCTAAACAATCTCAATATCGTAATATGGAATGCCAATGGGCTAGCCAAGAGAGCCATAGAACTGGCGCAATTCATTGTTGATCAGGACATCGACATAGCCATGATCACGGAAACAAACATCAAGGTAGATAAATATCTAGCAATCCCTGGGTACAAAGGGTACCACAGAGAGAGGCCGCAAGGCAAGGGAGGCGGAGTCTCGCTGTATGTAAAAGACAATATAAAATCCTATAAAGTCGCCACTCCGCAATTGGATGCGGGGCAACATTCCGGTTCGATATTCTCGACTGTGCGGACGTGTTGTTAGTGTTGTCGTGCGATTTCACCATATTGCGTCATATTGCGACATATCGGTATTTTATCGATATTTACTCATTTATCATACTATTGTCTGGCAGACTGCACCAGTACACTGAATAAGTCAGAAATGGAAAACCCGAGAGCCCGACCCGGTCGTGCTCAACGGTTCCAATCTTGAGTGGGCGAAGGAGGCCAAGTACCTGGGAGTCATGTTAGACAGAGGCTTGACCTTCAAGAGTCATACTGAACAAGTACTCTCGAAGGCTCAGGCACAGCTCTGCAGGCTGTACCCGCTGCTTAATAGGAAGTCGAAGCTGTCGCGGAGGTCAAAGCGTTTGCTTTACCTCTGCTGCATCCGACCGATTATGACGTATGCGAGTCCGGCCTGGGCATACAATCACGTTAACGTGAGAAAGCTGCAGGTGTTCCAGAATAGGTGCACTAGGTTAATAACCGACGCGCACTATTTTGTTCGAAACACTACCCTCCATCGCGATCTCCGCCTGCCTACGGTTGATGAGTTTGTCCGCGGACTGGCCCATCGACTGTATGAAAGAAAGGAACGTAGCGAAAACCCCCTTATTAGGGCGTTAGGGACAATCGATCTCGTCGATGAATTTTCAAAGCACAAGCGGCCCCGTCTGCTTGATCCGCTTGAGGATTCATCGTAAAGATCCATGCCACACTTTACACACTTGTCCAGAAGAAATCACCTCACGGTGACTTGAGTTCAACCTGGACATACGAATGCAACGGTTCTGGTGGAACACTTTGTCCCACCAGGATCCGAGACAGGCTCAATAGTGCACCCCCCCCTAACCATGCGTCTATCAGGTATTTGTGCAGTAAGAGTAATTACCGCAAGGCATACTCTAACAACTGACCGTAGGGTCGTTGCATCATGCTCGGATGCGGGGCTGAGGCACGGAGATTCTTCTCCGTGACGACGCTCCGCGGTATAGACGTGAAGGTGGAGCGATTCCGCGGTCGTCGGGGTGCAAATCAGTGCTTTCGATGCCAGAGGTGGGGCCACCCGTCTCAAAGTTGCAAGGCTTCAGATCGGTGCGTCGTCTGTGCGGGTGGACATGACGCAAAGTTTTGTCCGGGCCCCAAGGATGAGGCACCGACCTGCTGTAACTGCGAAGGGGAACACACCGCGAACTATCGCGGTTGTGTCTTCTACAAGGATTACATGAGACGGGGGGTGCGCAGCGCTCCACGCGCGAAGCCGGTGTCTTCTTCTCAGAAGACGACCGCTCCCGTGGAAACCGGGGTGAAGAAGGCGGCGCAGCCTGCAAAGGTTCACGTTGCCTCCAACACCTCGGGCGCACCCGGGTATGCAAGTGTTGCCAAGGGGCGTGACCACACGACAGGCAAGCCTGCTGTGATCAAGCCCCGCCCCGCGGCTGTTACGGATGGCGGTAGCCGCAAGGCGTCGCCGTCTCAAACAGCCGCGGCTGCGGCGACGGCAAGCGTGTTTACAAAGTGCGCAAATTGTGCACATGTAAACACGGCTGTCGAGTGCGCTCCGGCTGCACCGCAGCCGGCTGTTGTGCGCACTAAAACCGCGCCGACGGTTACTAAGCCAGTCGCTGCAGGTAAGGCACCAAGAAACCCTCCCCCCGCTAAGTGCAACCTTCACGACCCCAAAGTACACGGTGCAAGCGGCGCTTCCAGCGCCCGCACCAGTGCGCCGACAGGGGAAAAAGGGAAGAAAAAGAACAAGGCCTCACGCAAAAGGCGAGATGAGCGTGACGACATCTCCGACGCCAGCAAGCGCACCCCTTCTGCTGAGCCTACAGCAGCCAAGCGGCCCAAGAGCGACGCTCCCGTGAGCGCCGCTCCCAAGCCGCCAGTAAATAAACAGGCCGCGAAGAAGAAGAGTGCGGGTGCCAAGGCACCGTGCAACACTCCTCCGCGACCCGCGTCCCAGGTGACCAAGACAGAAGCGGCCCCCAGCTGCTCATCTTCGGTCGCCGCAAACACGCCCACTGAAGCTGGGAAGCAGCTTTCCAGACACGAACGCAGGAAGGCTGCGGCACTTGCCGCAGCTGCACCTGCAGACGTGCTGAAAGTTCCCCCCCCCACCAAATTCGAGCTGCCTACGCATACGTTGGAAACTCTGAGCGACATGTCCCCGGCCCAGTTGCGCCGGACAGCGGGCCGTTTACTCGTTATGCTGGCCGGCGTATACGACGCTCTGGCGCGCTGTGACGCCGAGGCTGAATAAGTCTCCGCCGTCGCCATAATGCCCTTTCTCGACACCTATTAATGTTGGACAGATCAGTAAACATTCTTTACTGGAATGCCAACGGCATTAGGGAGCAGAAACCAGAGCTCCGCGAGACAGTTGAACGTCATAAGGTCGACGTCATCATGCTCTGAATCCGCTGAAGAAGCCTGATAATACCTTCTCACATACTGTTGAAGAGCGAGCGGAAATGCTAGCTGCTCATTTCGAGAAAGTGCACCGAGCCAGCGAAGACATCGGAAACGATGAACATACTTGACTCGTAGAGAAGTACGTCAGCAGATGGCGAACCAACGAATATCCAGAAGGGATCCACGAAGGATAGCAAGACGAAGAAGAAATTGAACTCACGTTTCCGAAAGAAATTGTCGAGGAAATAAAGCATATGAAACCGTATAAAGCATCGGGGAACGACGATATACAAAACGTCGTAATCAGAAAGCTGCCGACCAAAGGCGTCGTCGCGTTAACCGATATTTGTAACGCGGCACTCAGGCTGAAACATTTTCCGGAAAGTTGGAAGCATGCCAAGATCATGGCGATAAGAAAACCGGTAAAGAAAATTGAAGAAGTAACTAGTTACAGGCCGATCAGCCTGCTACCAATATTAAGGAAAGTCCTCGAGAAGATCATCTTAAATAGAATACAAGTTTATGAAGAGGGAGCCAAAATCATACGCAACGAACAACTTGGCTTCAGAAAACAGCATTCAACGGTGCACCAGCTAACTCGCATTGTAAAACATGCCACTGAAAGACTAGGAAAAAGAAGAAATATGGGGATGATACTCCTCGATATCGAGAAAGCCTTCGACACCGTGTGGCACGACGGTCTAACGTTCAAGTTAATACGATATCGAATCCCCAATTACCTAGTGAAGATCATCGATGGGTATCTCAGAAGACGTACGTTTCATGTAGACATCCGAGGAAAGATTTCCGATAGAAAGTCGATCAGCGCTAACGTTCCCCAAGGCTCGTTATTGGGACCGGTGCTGTTCAACTTCTACATAAAAGACATACCCAAGTCGGATGCCGTTCAGCTCGCACTCTATGCTGACGACACAGCGATTTTCATCCGAAACTCAAACCTGGAGACAATCAGAAGAGAATTACAGTGGCAAATGGACCTGCTCGCCGACTTTTTCAATACGTGGAAAGTCAAAGTCAACAATGCCAAGACGGAAGGCATACTGTTTACAAATAGTAAGACCGTTACTCCAGGGACGGTGACAATGAACGGATCTGAAGTCATATGGAAAGATTCCGTGAAATATCTGGGTGTACACTTGGATAGAAAGCTCACGTATAAAGGACATATCACAAGTGTACGGAAAAAAGCGAATGGAGCACTGCGACAAATTTACAGCCTGATGGCGAGAAAGAGCGGTTTAAGCAAAGAGAATAAGCTCATGCTATATCGAGCAGTGATCCGACCGATAATAACGTACGCAGCGCCGATTTGGAGAAACTCGTACGTAACGCATATAAAGTCACTCCAGACTACCCAGAATAAAGTATTAAAGGTGGCCCTAGATCGAAATAGAAGATTCAGCACTTCTAGATTGCACAAAGAAGCTGATATGGAAACGGTTGCGGATTATATAAATACTATGGGATGGCGATTTTACAAAAGAAAACCCCATGACAATTCTCTAATTAACAGTCTCGGGACAGCGAAAATAATACCCATTTGTAGCCGGGTAGGACGGCACTGCAGAAGAAACGTTTCGATGCAACCGTACATATTCAGCGAGAATTTCGAAGACAAGTCAGCGAAATTAGCAAAACGAAAGGCTTAAAGTACGTTATGACCGACGAGTAAATTCCAGTCAACAGGAAGGAGGAGGGGGAGAAACTCTTTCCCGATAACATTGCATATTTATAATTATATTCGACAACATTTATCTCCACTTTAAAGATAGATATCTGGGTTTTTTGACATTTTTCACAGATGGCAATATGAAGCCCAACAACCAGATGACCTAGAACAAATGATAATGAAGACAAACGACGGTAAACGGGGTATCTTACACACCCCTAGACACGTCAAGCATCAAGAAGAAGAATAGAACCAGAAGACGAAGAACAACAAAGGTAAAAAAAAAAGACGTCGTGTACGTCGCCACCATCTCTACAACTAATAACTACTCTTGTCTAGAAGGCAATCCTGAGAACGAAATGGACCCCATGGAATTCGACCCATGGACCACCATCACCAGAAAAAAGAAACGCCCGGCGTCACCTCTAATCAACGACGACAAGAAACCAAACAAGACGGCGAATAACGCAGCCGCACAACCGGAAACCTCTGACGTCGATTCAAACCGACGCAACCAAGACATAAACAGCCGCAAAGGACCTCCCTCCACCGGTAGTCCTACACACCTATCCAGACAACCACGATGACCTCATAGAGGCCATCAACAGATGCACGAAGAACTTCTTCGACGTCAAATACGTCGGATCTGAAACTAGAATTTACACCACCACGAGAGCCGACTGGCTCTCACTCGAAGAAACGCTTAAAACGAAAACAATATCATATCACACGTACACCCTCAAAGAGGATAAGCCGCTAGAAGCCATCCTCTCCGGGATGCCGAGGAATATGGAAGATAGAATCCTCCAAGAACAAAAACGTCTCAATCTACGACTCCAACAAGTCTTTGTCATGACCGGCCCCAACATCCGCCGGCCCATGTACAAAGTAAACTTTGAAAATACAGTAACATTAACTCGCGTCAGCAAGCACAACAGTTTCTTGAACTGACGTGTTTACTGGCGCAGATACCATTCCAACTCAGATTTCACACAATGCCTGAATTGCCAGGCATTAGGCCACGCCTCTGCCAATTGCGGGGCTCCGCCTAGATGCGTGAAATGCGCCGAGCGCCATTCAACAGCGTCATGTCCCCGAAAGGACAGGTCGCTCCCGGGCAAATGCTGCGACTGCGGCGGTGCACATACTGCCAACTATAGGAAATGCCCCAAGATTCTGGAATACTCGGGCAAAATCGAAAGTCGCCGAGCCGCATCCCAACCGCTCGAACCGGCACCCGCTCCAGAAACCAGTGCATGGTCCGTTAACAACGAGCCTCCACGCAACCGAACAGATGCGTCCTACCCGACGCTCAAGACTCCAAAATCCCGTCCAGCGCAAACACCCGCTCCAACGCCCAGATCAATACCTACACACCGGCAGCGAGGAAGAACCCGCCAAGCCAAAACCAAAATTCAACTACAAAACAACAAGAACAGCAACAGAAATCCAACAATCAACAACAAGGCAGCATGACACCTGCCGAAGCAGCCAGCATCGTCAGCGGATGCAGTCCATCTGGGACCGCATCGATCTGCGCGGTATGCTGGAGCAGTTCCGCAGCTTCGAACGCAACTTGGCTGCATGCAAAACCAAATGGGAGAGGTTCCAGCTCGTCCAATCGCTTAACCTACCGTAAAAGAAAAAACGAGTAAGTTATATATTTTAAATTTTAACTCCCGTGGTGGCCTAAAACGTCACCAACACGAATTCCTAAACCTCCTCTCCTCCCACAAAATCGACATTGCGGTCATCACCGAAACTCACTTCAAACCCAACATCACATTCAGAGCTCCAGGATTTCAAGTATACCATCAAGATAGAGTAAACAGACGCGGCGGAGGCGTGGCCATTCTGTTAACAAATCCTCCCCACGCTCTCCTACCACAACTACAGGTGGATGTTGAATACGTCTCAGCATCCATCGGTAGCGGTAACCCATTTGTGGTGACCGCTGCCTACATCCCAGACCAGAAAGTCGATCAGAACTCACTCTTACAAATCTTCAATCGACACAGACGCACACTCACATTTGGAGACTTTAACGCCAAACACACCGAGTGGCTCTGCAATGCTTCAAACCACAACGGCCGACTCCTCCAATCTATTCTGGAGGAATCGCCCGCTTACGACTTACTTGCACCCGACGAGTTTACACACTACCCCGACACTGGAGCGTCGCCGTCAGTGTTAGGCATCGCCATTACTAAAAACGTCACTAACTTCCAGACAAAAATCTCCGTCATCGACGGACCCGACTCCGACCATTGCCCAACTCTCACCACCATATTCTTGACATACTCACTCGACAAACCAAAACCATACTTGGACTTCAGAAACGCAAACTGGCCGGCCTACAAGACTGACATAAATATACACGCGGCCTGAGTGGAAAGTTTAACGCATACCATCCAATTACAAAAAATATTCAAAACAATAATTTTTGAAAATACGCTCGACATTCAAAAAAATGCAATTAAAAAATATTTAATCATTATACAGGAAATAAAACAAGCTTTTCAGGAGAGATTCAACCAATTGAAAAGTTTGGAAAATACATTTCACTTTATTTTATATCCATACAAAACGGAATTCGAAACAATGGAGTTAACCGAATTTATGTGGCTGTGTATCCACGATTTAGAAATGGAATTAGTTGAAATTCAAAGCAGCGCAGTGTGGAAAAATAAATTTGAAAACTTGATTTTCGAAGTAGAGGGAAAAATTTCTGGAAAGTAGTGCAAGTAATAATGATCCCACACTAAAAATTGAAAATATTATATTACGGGTTTCTTTACCAAACAATTTTATATCAACGAAGACATTTGTTAATGCTCTTTTAACGATGTTTGGATCCACATATTCGTGTGAAAAATTGTTTTCCTCAATGGATTTTGTAAAATTTACCAGCAGAAATAAACTTGGAAATGAACCGACTGCGAAATACGTTAAACTAACGAATACGGAATATGAACCTAATATTAAGAAACTATCAGAAAGTAAGCAACAACAGAATTCACATTAAATATACTTTTATCAACTTCATTATACATACAGATATCTGTAACTATGTTTATTAATAAAGAATATTTTATAATATATAGGTACTTTTCTTTATTCCTTGTTCATTTGAATACTCGGCGCAGAGGCGCCACTGGACATGTCGTCACCTGGTGCGGTAATTCATGGTATCACCCCATCGATATCAATTGGTATATTGCTTTTCATTATACTATTTAGTCTCCCAAATGTTGCCCATGTAGCTCCGATTCTCGTTTTGGTTCCTGGCCATAAATCACCATCGTATCTTATAGTTTTCCCTAGCTATTTTATTTCATAAATATTTTATAAAACATTCAGCAAAATATTAGTGAAAAGATTGGAAAAAGAACTAGATGGCCAACAGGCCAGAGAACAGGCAGGCTTCAGATCAAATTACAGTACAACAGACCACCTGCATTCCTAACAACAGATACAAGAAAAATACAATGAATACGAGCAACCCCTATGTTTGGCTTTTGTAGATTTTGAAAAGGCGTTCGATTCGGTCACTACATCATCAATTTTCTCATCTCCAAAAGAGTAAGGAATTAATAAAAGATACATGGATTTGTTGAAGGAAATATATAAAAGTTCATCAGCGCAAATTAAAATACACGACCTATCAGACAAAATAAAAATAGAGAAATATATATATATACATGTGCTTTTCTTTATTCCTTGTTCATTCGAAAACTCAGTGCAGAGACGCCACTGAGCATGTTGTCACCTGGTACGGTAATTCATGGTATCACCCCATTGATATCAATTTTTGACCTCGACCTTTATTTTTTGCTCTTCACTTGCAAAAGTAAAAGTTGTAAAACAAAAAGGAAACGTAAACATTTTTAGAGGATTTTAAAAGTGAGAACCAAAAAAAGAGTCAACTGTCAAGTTTCTCACTTAACAAATTTTCGGTGTTTCTAAATTATTGATATCCTTTTTACCACCTACCCCACTCCCTACAAGTGACGCCACTGACTTAGTGAGTTACGGGCTAATATTAAAAAAAATAATGAACAAAATCCGACCCACTTCTCTAAAAGGTTCGCCATCACTGACATATCAGTCGTACAGAGCCCCCGGCTAAAATACCGGTAGCAACGGTCTATAAAAGTACATCGAACGAACTACAAACCGGGGATATAGATATTTAACACTTTCCCAGCGTATTGTCATGGGGGGGAAGACTTCGATGCAAGACAAAGCGACTGGAACTATAAAACAAACAATAGAGCCGGTAGAATACTGTGACGGTATGCCACCAGAAGAAGCTACGTAATCTCAGCTCCAGACGAACCTATATATTTCAGAAGAAATTGCTTGCCGTCAATCCTGGACACGGCAATAAATTAATATTACAGATGGCCCTCGACAAAAAGAGATGTTATACGACTTCCAAGCTACACAAGAAATAACTCCGGTTGCAGACTTTCTGAATACAATGGGATGGAAATTCTTCAACAGAAAATCCAATGAAAACCCACTAACACAGCCTTGGGAGAGCAAAGATTATACCTACTAGTAGCTGAGTAGGGAAACATAGAAGAAGAAATCTGTCTGCAACCGCATATATTCAACGGATCATCCCCATCAACAAACCAAAAAAAAATCACTCCGATCCATCAAACTACTGCTCAATGAGACTCCTACTCTGTTTCAAAAAGGTCTACATGTGGATATAAAAAGTCTAGCTCACCATATCACATCCCATTTTACGACATAATCCTGGCAAAGAAATTCAGCTTCCGTAAACCGACCATCATTGCCTCGATCGATACTGAAAAGGCTTTTAAATTCAGTCCGACATAACGTTCTGATTTAGAAGCTGCATTCCACAGGCACCTCTTCCTATCTCACAATAGCAATCCCAAATTACTTATCAGACTAATCTTTCAATGCGGAGTGAAAGAGGAATTTCTTCCCTCAACGCTCCATACTACGGTGGATAGTTTTTGTCTCCCGGGAGTTCGTCCTCTGTACGATGACAGTTCAAGTCGATTGTATACGGATTATTTTTATATCGAAAACACTACTTCTTTTTACTAAAAATCATAGATTACAACGTACAAATAAAAAAAATAAGTCATTCAAATAGTAATTTAGAATTTGTTTCTACCAGTTTTCGTTACTAATTTATTCCATAACTTAACAAATTGAAACATAGAATATCATTAATTTATTTGTTTAATAAAATGTTAATATCGTTCACAAACTATCGATTATTATAAGAAGAAATAATATAACATCCGTGTTACAAGTTTTAAGGGCAAATATTAAAATTTTATATTGGTATAATTAGAAAAATACTAAAACAGGAATGGCAATAAGTAACTAAAACCAAAAATTATGGAATTTAAAAAAAAATCTTTAATGTACATCAACAAGATAAAAAAAATCAACGAATCAACATCATTCTATTAAATGAAACAAATAAGTATTAAAAGTACGAATGATCCCTTATATTGAATAGGCTTCGAGTCGATTTTAGAGTTATTCAATAGAATACTTTTAAAAAAACACCTCGCTAAATGAAAAAAATTTCAACGGTAAATACTCGTACCGATATAAGAACAGACAGTTTGTACATAAGATTTTATATCCGGAACGACGACTGAAAAACGAAAGAAGTAAGATTTATCGTCACTGACCTTTTAGTTCACGACAGATTTCGATTCTACGATCTTACAGGCACGCTTCTGTGTCGATCGATCCGTGCTCACTCGACAAGTAACAAATGCTTCCGTCGATTCTCGTTCACAGCTCATGTAGATGTACATTCAAAACGATATAACTCCATAGATAATTCATATACTCCCCTTCCTGAGAACAAATCATTCGACGGTTAAATAAAAAATAAGAATATCATAGACCTCGCAAAACACAACCATGAATTGATATGCAAGCAGATCTACGCGAAATACATACATTAGTATTAAAAAATAAATAAATATATAACATCGAGTGGAGAATAAATAAAAATATGTACCTGATAAGGGCGAAAGCGTTTCAAAACACTTTATTGTGTTCTCTTGGTAACAAATCGTCCGGTTTAACCTCAAATGCACACGCACACATGCCGTCATAACTGAACTTTTTAATCGCGAACAAACATTAAATTAAACGATCATAATTATTCATTTGATAACGCGAACACGAAATCACATAAAATACTATTAAATTGATGGAGAAAACGGAATAAATTACAACATAAAGCGGTATGCCGAGAGGCACGATATCTTGACGAAATGATAAAATCACGTACCGAACGATTCACTGAAATAAATAAAAACGAAATTTCGATAACAGAACGCATGAATAAGTTCATATAATGAATTTATAATAAATTCATACCGTCTTGAATACAAGAAAATAAGCGATGCTAAATCACTTTCCACCATCGTGAACAACAAACAAATTAACACCAATTTCATAAACGTCTATACGCATTCGAACTGCGACTGCGCGTACCGCACTAACGATAATAGTGGACAGGGCCGGATCGACAATTTTTCCAAAGTACACTTCACGGCAATGTACTGTAGATGTTCTGAAAAAAGTAATACATTTGTTATAATTTACAAATCCATTCGGTCAACATAAATACAATATTCGTAGAATATTAAATATTATTAGATTAAGTAATTAAAATAAAAAATCAGATTCAAGCAGACATCTTTTCCAATTTTTCACTTTTTTTGAATTAAAATTCTTAATAATAAAATAGAGGAATTTAGAAGAACTCTCTAACACTAAATAAACATAAGGAGATGAAGATTAAAGACGGAGAAAAAACGGGAACTCATTTTAAAGAAATTCTATTATTATGAAATTAAATATTTCTCTAGGTCTGAAGAAAAAAGTTTTTGATCAATGCATCCTACACGTTTTTTCACTTATAGCAGTGAAATATGAGTTTAAATATCAGAATAATTTAACAGCTACTGACAGAATCAGAAGGAATGGAAAAATAGATATTGGAAATAATTAGTAGAGATAAAAGAAGAAATCGGTTGATTAAAAAAAATCAATGTTGCTTACGTTATAGCAAAAGTAAGAAGTTTAAAATGGAAAAATAACCGATCATATAGCAAAAAAAGAATATCTACTATGTACAAGAGAAATTGTTAATTGGAAAATCAGGCATATAAATAGATTAAGAAGAGACCCATAGATATACGAGATAGATATGAGAACATTCGTCAAAATAATATGAAAGAACAAAGTACTGAGTCACTGGAAGTGGATAATTTTGTTGGAAAATCTTCCTCAACAGTGGATAGAAAGCGGTTGATAATAATGATTAATATATATATATATATATATATACATATATATATATATATATATATATATATATATATATATATATATATATATATACGACGATTGTTTGATAAGTCCGTGTAAAAATAAAAACTGCTTCATTTTTTTGAATAAATCGTTTTTATTTTTCAACATAGTCTCCTTTTAGGCTTATACACTTCATCCAACGCTGCTCTAGTTTGTCGATCCCTTCCAAGTCCAAGTCTGTAAAATAGTCATTCGTTCCTTCAATCACCTCCTCGTTCGAATAAAATCGTTTTCCCGCGAGCCATTTCTTCATATTAGGGAACAAATAATAGTCCGATGGAGCCGAGTCTGGAGAATAGGAAGGATGTAAAACGATTTGGAATCCTATTTCCATTAGTTCTGCGGCCACAACTGCTGAGGTGTGAGCTGGTGCGTTGTCGTGATGAAAGAGGA
This sequence comes from Neoneuromus ignobilis, assembly GCA_029203775.1. NCBI lineage: Eukaryota > Metazoa > Arthropoda > Insecta > Megaloptera > Corydalidae > Neoneuromus > Neoneuromus ignobilis. Next base: position 30,107,293 of record CP092094.1, on the reverse strand, counting down.
CTTTTTTGTGGGCTAATCGGGGACGTTTTTCTTGCAACTCGGTTTTCAAACGATCCAATAACAATGAATAATATGCACCTGTAATGGTTTTACCCTTTTCCAAATAGTCGATAAAGATTATTCCTTGCGAATCCCAAAAGACAGTCGCCATAACCTTCCCGGCCGAAGGAATTGTCTTCGCCTTTTTCGGAGCAGATTCCCCCTCGATAACCCATTGTTTAGACTGTTCTTCGGTCTCAGGAGTGTAGTGATGCATCCATGTTTCATCTACAGTGATGAAACGACGCTTAAAGTCCTGCGGATTTCGCTGAAACAGCTCCAAACCGTTCTTGCAACACTTCACACGACCTCGTTTTTGGTCGATCGTGAGCAATCGCGGCACCCACCTGGCGGATAGCTTTTTCATGGCCAAATGTCGGTGCAAAATATTATGTACCCGTTCACACGAGATGCCTACAGCATTAGTAATCTCACGCACTTTCACTCTTCTGTCATACATCAACGTATCGTGGATTTTATCAATGATTTCTGGAGTGGTGACCTCGACAGGGCGTCCAGAACGTTCAGCGTCTCTTGTGCTCGTATGGCCGCTCCGAAAATTTTGAAACCACTTATAAACCGCACTAATCGAAAGTGCAGAGTCACCATAATGTTTATCGAGCTTCTGTTTAGTCTCCTGAGGCGTTTTGCCTTTAATGAAGTAGTGTTTAATCGACACGCGAAATTCTTTTTCGTCCATTATTTGACAATCACTCGATTTCCTTGATTCCAACGATTGTCAAACACAAAAGAATAGACCGATATGGCTGAAACTTGATGTGTGTTCTTTCAAGAGATGCTACTAATTAAAAATAACCTCGATATGCACCAGTGGTGCCATCTTTCGGAATTTACACGGACTTATCGAACGACCTCGTACATGAACTGTGCGCATTAGGCATCGAAAATTTATAAAACATTCGCGTTTCACTGATTAAACAGAAACCGATTGCAGAGATCCAAAAACAGTTTATGTATCAAATTGAAGAAATTGTCATCTGATGAAAATAGATACTCACACGGTGATAGGAAGGTTAGTAAAATCATTCTGGGTTCATTCCATTAAAAACAGCCTTCATCTTGATCGACGCCCCGTCTGGAATGTTCATGTAGTGAATTCCTATCGTCGACGGATTTTGTTTGGTGGCATCAAAAGAAGGTCCTCGAATGCCACCTGAAACCAACAACAAAATTGCTGAAACCAAATGAAACTGTCTCAGCTGATCGAAATCAGTAGCCATTATACGAAGCTGAAGGAAGAATTACATCGAAAACGACCATAAATCACGAACAAAAGGCGTAGTGTTTCACATATAGTGAAGGGTGAAAAGGAGAATTTATTGAAATTGGAATAAGAAAACTCACTGCAAGATCGATGCGACATTAGCTTCAAAATGTACACTTCAAGAACGTTGACGAGATCAAAGAAATGGGCCGATTGAATGGATTCGGATTAAGATATGATTTTTATATTTTCGTTCTGTGAATCGAACTAAAAAATCTTTTTAAATATTATAAATGACAATAAAATCTAAAAACATTATTCGGCATTATTTTTTTAAAAAAATATAAGTAAATGAATGCATATTTTAAACAATAAACTGTGTTTTTCATTGCAAGTCTTGAAAAATCTGAATAAATTATAACGTTTTCCAATTCCTATAAAAGCATGGAGTATTACCTCGATTTCATTGTCATTTTTAATGTTGTTTATTATCACCTAAAAAATGAAAATTGAATGTTTAAATACGCATACACACACACACACACGAGTCATATGAACTGCTTATAACCTCAACTTACTTGATAACAATAATCCTCTTTGTCTTCCAGAAAAGCCAATAAATCATATTTGTCAGTAATAATGACCGTTTCTTGCACTCGGTACAGAAGTCCAAAGTTCGTGATAACAATAACCTTATTACGCACCCGGCACACAAGTAAACAGGAATCAGAGTTTTTTTTATAAGGAAATGAAATCTGGTTAGTCAGTTTTTAAATTAATCTTGTAGTCAAAACATTTTTAATCTAGAACTCATCGATCCATTCGACTCACTGTATTTGTCAATAAAAGTAAATTGTATTTCTGAAAACCTGTCCACAGTGATTCTAAATATTTAAACAAATAACTTTATGCATACAAATAAATAAATAATTGTCAACATTGCGACCATTGAAATTATAAACAAACACCAACATGAATTTCTAACTATTCAACTATTCGATAGCAAGGAAACGCATCTCTTCTCATTTATTACAACAATCGATTCTGTAATTGGCCGATACGGGCAACTCGCAGAGGTCATCCCGACAATAAAAGCAACGATATTTTGTAAAATGGGAGGAAAGGCCGAAAAACAACTTGGACAGACCTAGACACATGACAGAAAATAAAAGAGGCTATATTACAGAATTTCTCAGACAGTCGTTTATCACCGATTCCTATCCATCTTCCACATCCGTACAAACCGGTAAAAAATTAAAGACCACATAATCAACAGCACTCGCTCGATTCCTGTACACACAGATTCCTTTATTCGTTGCCTTGACCAATACCCATCTTATAAGACTAAAAATGCCTAATTCATCGTTTTACCATCCATGACAAAATATCACCACCCACCCCCAGACAACTCAACTCATCGATTTCCAACTTTAATATCGGAAGCGTCCCGAAAGAAACAGAACGCGATGACTGCATCATCGACTTAGTTTTAAGTTAGTTTTAAGATAGCTGTAAGTTTAGTTTTATATAAAAAAAATACTCAAAAACTGGTTATAAAAATTTTCCTGTAACCAAAAAAATCTGAAACAAAAGATTTTCGACACAATTGTAAATAAAAACACATTTCTTAAAGTAAAATATGATTTATTGTAAATAAGACACTAAAAAACAACACATAACAAATGTACAAGTACTGTATCATATTTTCATATTAATAAATCTCTCGTTATTCGCTATTTTTCTAAAACATTCAAACCAACCTGCACCAGGAACTCCACAAGTCTTCAGGATACAGAAACGACACAGATATCAAAAACAACCATCCAGAAAACGCGAACCAAATCTGGAATACAGTCAAACACCAGCACCGCCACAATCACAAATGAATCCAAGAAAATAGCCAAATTGTTGCGAATAGTGCTGCGCGATAAGTCGGACAACCGCAATACGTTGATCGAGGCCATTATATCACCACAATTAAAGAACAATTTCAAATCAAATACATACAAAAATGCAGAAAGGTCTTCATGACTGCACAAGAAGCCTGGCAAGACCTCCGGAATACACACACACACAAAAATACCGCACCACACATACACCCTTCTCGGGAACAAATCCTTGGAGATAGTTCCACGAGGACTCCCCGAGGGAATGTCTACCGAAATAAAAGAAGAACTGATTTGGTTCAGCCTAACGGTACAAGAGGTATTCGCTATGCGACGACCAAACATCCACCGACCAGCTTACAAAGTCAATTTTGACAATTTGTGTACATACTTTAATTAGTGGTTTCAACAATTGATATAATTGTCTTGATTATTGTACTCAAGAATCTGTCCACTCTAATGTATATAATTTTGTTGTAAATAAATCAGTGATCTGTTCATTAATAAACTCAACAATCAAATCTATTAATTGCCACGGCTACCATCTTCGACTGCGACATTCTGAGCAATCGCGTGCGCGAGTCACCATCATTTCCGCACAGTACGTCTCGCACATTAAGTCATTGCAGAGAACCCAGAACAAAGCATTAAAGGTGGCCCTCTTAAAACTTCTAGATTGCATGAAAAAGCCGAAATCGATACGGTTGCGGATTTTAATAACATATAGAGAAGGAACATACAAGAGGCAGCCCCATGACAACCCTCTTATAAACAGCCTTGGACGAGCGAAAGTAATACCCACTTGTAGCCGGGTAGGCACACATAGACGAAGAAACGTTTCAATGCAACCGTATATATTCAGCGAAGATATGGAATTGAAAATGACAAGGTCAGCTACACGAAAGCAATCAAGGTCAAATGTCCATGCGGGCCAAGGAGTAAATACTTGCCGGCGGGAGGGGGAAATTCTTATTCATAAATACTTTTTCTTTTTAATTCTTTTTATCTCCACTCATAGATAGATATCTGGGTTTTTTGAAGTTTTTCTCAGCTGGAAATATGAAGCCTAACAAAACACAAGAAGTTCTAGACAAATCATAACATGACATATGGCGGAAGATGGGGTATGTTACACATCTCCAGGTACGTTCTTGAATATAAGCTCTCTCTCTCTCTCTACCAGATGACGTACGACACCAAAGTGAAAAAAAATCTATACAGTTCTCCCCGTGCATCGGTCGTGTAAACACCGTTGCATGGATGAGATTTGATGACACGTTGCATGGAAGACCCACGTCATTCACCGTCGCAAATCCAAATTCAACAAAATTAAATTAACATACAAATCATATCTTTCGACAGGTCTAGTCAACCCCTCGGTTGCTAGTACCAAATCGGTGAAAAAAATCACACCAGTAAAAAAGACGATGGAGGTCAAAAAGATCGTCGCGGCAAACATTCCAACGAACAACCAATTCGATTACTTGACCAACGCTCCTGACAACCATCTAGAGTCCTACGAGTTCAACCCGTGGACTACAATAACTAAAAAGAAAAGGCCTGCTTCGCCCACCGTCACCGAAACAGTCAGTGCCAAGAAGCCAAATTCCATTCAGGCAAGTACGACATCATCTGCCTCTAACAGTAATAACACTTCCAAAGGTCCAACTAGCCTTGTTAAGGGGAAGCGGGACAAGAAAGATTTACATCCACCGGTAGTCCTGCATACGGATTCCGAACGACCATAATGGATCGAAGCGATCAACAGATGAACAAAGAATTTCTTCGACGTTAAGTACGTCGACGGTGAAACTCGCATCTACACCACTAGCAGATCCGACTGGGTTTCACTTAAAGAAACCCTCAAAGTAAAAGAAATATCACATCATACATATACTCTCCCGGAGGATAAACCTCTGGAGGCAGTCCTGTTAGGCCTGCCAAAGAACATGGAAAATTATCTGCTCAATGAGCTCCAGGAGTTGAATTTTTCGGCTCAGCATGTCTACGTCATGCACGGTCCCAACGTCCTTCGCTCGATGTATAAAGTTAACTTCTCAAATGCAGTTATATTAAACAAAATCGGTAAGTACAAGAGTATCCTTAACTGTCGCGTCTACTAGCGCCGATACAAATCGAACTCAGATTTTACCTAGTGCTAGAATTGTCAGGCACTCGGACATGCCTCCATCAATTGCGGAACTGCACCAAAATGCGTTAAATGTGCGGACAGACACTGTATTGCGGCATGCCCAAAAAAAGATAAAACTACTCCGAGTATATGAAGTAACTATGGCGGTGCCCACACAGCCAACCACAGGAAATGCCCCACCATCATGGCATATCTAGGAAAAATCGATGATCGCCGATTCTGCTTCCCCGACTTTTCCCAGCACATCATCTCGATCTGCACCAGAGCATGCAATCAAAAAACCATCTATTAAATCGTCACAACCATAACCGTCTTCATCTTCGAGGACATCACCATATCATAACAACATGTCACCTTCAGAGGCAACCGACATCATTAATGAGATGCAGTCCATCTGGGATCGGATCGACTTGAGAGAAATGCTTGAGCAATACCGCAACTTTGAGAACTCGTTGGCTTCCTGTAAGAACACATTGGAGAAGTTCGAATTTATTCAGACTCTTCGCCTCGCGTAGAATTCAACCCGCTATATGTGAAATCAGCGTCTTCTCGAAGCATCTCTATCTTCAAGCACGTGCCTCAGTGATATACTTATGTGTCAGTAATTGTTCATATTTTTTAGTTAATTAGGTGATTAGTTAGGTCTTAGTTAAGATTCATCTTCATTAATAAGCAGGATTTGAAACTTTCCCTGCGAAACCACATCATAACATTTATATACGTAAAAACTCTTCATTGTTCTCACCCCCATATAGCATAATATGCACATAAACAGCTAGACTAATTCATACCCAACGTACAAACACTCTGTACCACAACAATTTCAATAAATCTTCTTTTTCTTTTTTTATGTTCTATACCCCAATGAATTCACTTTATATCATAATGCCGATCTCCATCCTTCTGTCCTGGACATCACTATAACTAGATATATCCCAGCTGCTATGGCACGTGTCCGGGTCGTTGAAGGTCGAACTCTGACCATTGCCCCACCATCACTACCCTCCTTCTGCATACTGCTTCGCAGAAACTCCGACACAAATCTGACTTTAAAAACGCGAATAAAATGTGTCGTTAAATAACGCGTCTTTAAATCCCATATTGATAATAACCTGCTCATACAAGCGCGCCTGGAGTCCTGCGAGCAAGTATACCTTGCAATCTCGGAACTTCTTAATGTGTTTAGTCAATCTTCTCGTCTCCGCATTCCAACCATAAAACTTAAAATTTATCATCAACCTAAACTTCTCCCGGACCTTCTTGGCACCATTAGATATCGAAACTATATCTGTCAACACTAATAGAGAATGGGCGACCCTCTCTACAGAGCCGAGAAAAATAGACTTATCTCCTACATACTAAAGACTACCAGGCAACTTAAATTCTACTCGTGGAACGGACGACTCTTGCAATCGATAACTGCTGACAAGAACTCTTTGTGGTCTTTTACTCGCGGTTTCAAATCCAACTACATCAAAATACCTGCCCTCCTGACTGATGATAATGATCTACTTACTGATCCCCAGGACAATGTTGATATTATCGCTCAATTCTTCGCTAAATCCCATATCATTGGTGATTCCCTTCCTAAACCAAGTACCTTTAACTCCTACACCACTTTCAGTAGGAACCTTAGGTTCACGCCACCTTCTACTTTAGACTTATCTTTAAGTGAGGTTAAGTTTAGTTTTAAGTTTAAAGACATTCATAAGTGTGTTTTGAAATTTTTCCCACAACCACGTCCTAACTTATAATTGTCATCTCTTTATATAGCGTAATATTAAATAATAATAAGCTAGATTTATATATATATATATATATATATATATATATATATATATATATATATATATATATATTGGGGCTTCATTGCAACGTAAGAACTGAGACATAATACTGTAATAATTTTAAAACAATAATGAGTCAAATATTGCAAAAAATCGAGAATTTGCCGTCTACTAAAAAATGTACACAGACTTTTTCTGCTCAATTTGTATGAATTTTTGTGGTTTTTATATTTTAGTTTATTTTTTATCAATCTGAAACGTTTTCAATCGTCATGTATAAAGAGTTAATAGTTTATAGAATTAATATGAAATATGTTTGTTTTCAAATTTACATTAATAAGTTTCTTTTATTGAGAAATATATCCGCACTGATAGGTGTACGGAGACTTTTTCGAGCATGTTGTTATGTACCTTAATTGCACATTAGATGATAAACATATTGCGAATTACCAAATTGCACGCACTTATACCACGTACGCTTCTTTACGCAATATAACCCTGATAATAATATCTATCCCTGATAATAATATCCAAAACGTGATAGATTATCATTTAAATGGGTTTTTATTCAATATAAAAAGGGAACCAAAAATCATACAATTAAGTAGTAAGAGGAATTAGTGCCATTAGTGACAAAGTAGTGATAATCAAGTGAATACTCAGTGACTTCAGATCGGATCGTTATTGTTGAAATTGTTGTCTATTAAAATTGTGAGTTAAAATTTGTTCAATATTGTTAATCGTATATTTGTATGACATTCTGACCGTTTATAAATTGTTTTCAACTAATAATAATATATATGTAAACCGCTTATATTGTAACCACTTATATTGTTAATAATAAATATATATCTTAAATACAAAGTGCAAATTTTCTATCTATGGCTTTCTTCCATACAAAGATTTGTTTTTAAAAAATCAAATCATCGACGAGACATATACTTAAATTTTGGTGACAGCGGTGGGATATAATAAAAAATTATCCCTTAAGGTATATTATATATATATATATATATATATATATATATATATCCCTTTTAAAAAAAAGAATTTCTAGAAATAGTTATTTTCTTTATAAAAAAGCTAAAATCAGAATGGGAAGACGTTCTTTCTCTGAATAAACCAAAACGGGTAATAAAATATCGGTAATTCGGATTTATTTCAATAAAAAGAGCTTGGTACGCGTAGTCGACTTTCTGTGCGATCGTCTTTATGAAGTAGTGATATTCGAATAAAAAACTAATAGTGATCGTAACGTAGAAGAAGATTCTTCGCGGTGAATTTTTATTCTTTAAATGATCAAGAACCCAACAACATAACAATATCTTGTCGAAAAGAAAAACACCTATTAGACCTCAATTGTCATCAATTTCGAGACGATCGAGTCTATTAACATCAACCATCATCTCTACATCATCATCAACTTTTCACCATCGAGGATCATCACATCATCTACAATGAAGTTCATACTATTGTAAGTTACATATATTTGTTTTGTTCATATCCTAACCAATAATCATGTTTAAACCACAACAACTCGACGATACCAATCCTTTGAGTCCGCCTACAACTCCTCGATCGACTCCTCAACCAACTACGACTCCTCAAACTCAACAAACCATATCTCCTCAATTATTACCGCTAAATCTTTTGTTCAAATTTATAAAACCATACGACGGGGACTAGGAAAAACTGTCCTTTCTTAACGAATTGTGACAGAGCTATAAGCTTGACTGAAAACAACGCTAGTAAAACAACTCTATTCTCTTATATACTTTCTTCGTTAACTGGAAAAGCAGAAATAATATGCTCAAATCATTATTTTGCGGACTGGAATTCTCTTAAAGAATTCTCGAGAGCTCATTTTACTGATAAAAAACATCACGCACAACTATTGTTAGAACTTCAATCGTGTCAACAAGGTTACAATGAGAGCGTTACTCAATTTATTATCAGAATTGAATTGTGTATAAAAAACCTTCTCGTATCCGTAAATCAAAATGAAACTGATTTAGTAATACTACCTGGAAAGATCAAATGAATAGGAGAATTAGGACAGCAAAGCTTTATTTACAGGCTACACATCGAAATTGGAAAATATTAAGGGCGAGAAATCAATCAAATCTCAGCGAATGTTTTTCAATTGCTCTAGAAGAGGAACGAATTCAGAACTTGATAAACAAGTAGACACAAAGAAACTTCAATCCCAGTCATAATCAACAAAAGACAAATAAAAACCTCCATCCAAGATATGTCCACGCATTCAGTACGACTAAGTATTGAAATTATACTTCAGGATATACAATTCCAGAGTGTCGAAAAAGAAGATACAACAATGAAAATTTTAATAAAGATTTTCAAAATCTTCAAATTAACAACCGTCATTCGAATACTCCAATGAATCATTTAAACGGTCGAACGACTGCGGACAACCGAGCCAATCCGACAGACAGACGCTAGGCTCTTTGCGCAGGAGAGATCAAATAGTTGTCGAAAGCCTCAATCAATCGTCTAGTACATATTTACAGAGGGGAAATTCATGCTATAGCGATAATAATAAATCTATTTCAACTATTTTACTAATCCATGGGAACGGGCCAACCCATAAATTACTAATAGATACCGGTGCCAGTATATCACTAATCAAAATGGAAAGCTTAGACGCTTCCACTCCTCTGACTACTATTTCCAAAGTTCAAATAATGGGTATCAATAAAGACACTAGCCCTATGACACAATGAACTATCCTATACGAATTCTTTATCGGGAACAAAATTATCAAGTACATATTTCACGTTGTTAAAAACGATCAAATATGCCTTACATACGACGGCGTAATTGGTAATGACTTTCTTACAAAAAATAAAGTCAAAATCAATTAGTGATCGACGATCATTTAATCAATTTGTTTACCGACAATGATTATATACTAAAACCAAGATCAGAAACCGTCATCAAAGTGAACATAAAAAATCCTGATATCAAGGAAGGAATCCTTAACGAGGAATTACAAATAAATGGAGTATATCTTTCTAATTCGATCGTCAAAGTAGACGAACATAATCAAGCAATTTGTACAATTTTAAACACTAACAATGACGAAGTGGAGAGAATCTCAATTTTACATTATCACCTTTAACGGAAATGGTGTATACATTTCAAGAAAATAAAGGGTATAAAACAAGCAAACGTATAAAAGAAATCAGAGAATTGATAAGAGCTGATCATTTAAATCCAAAAGAAAAAACATCTTTATTCGACATATGTGACCAATATCAACATATCTTCCATCTAGAAGAAGATCAATTAACTACAACAAATTCCATTGAACATAAAATCATAACGACGTTAATCAGCAAAATTTGTGTATAAAAGAAACGCAAATCTAAGCCAAATCAGTCAGTACTCCACTTGACTCATTCAACTACACAACCAGTATCTCTGGTCAGTTGAATTACAACACTCGAGACAAAAATCTTGCCAACCAACGATCCAATCATCTTGTACAGCTCGTGATTAAGAAATAAATATTTTTTGTCATACAACTCGATATTTTATTTCACAAACGGAGACCCAAGTCTCCACATATATATAAAATATATATCCCTTTTAAAGGCAACAATTTCCAGAAATAGTTATTTCCTTTATAAAAAAGCTAAAATCAGAGCGGGAAGACGTTCTTTCTCTGAATAAAGCAAAACGGGTAATAAAATATCGGTAATTCGGATTTATTTCAATAAAAAGAGCTTGGTATGCGTACTCCGCTTTCTGCGCGGTCGTCTTTATGAAGTAGTGATATTCGAATTAAAATCTAATAGTGATCGTAACGGAGAAGAAGACTCTTCGCGGTGAATCCTCCCGATGCTCTAGACTCAAATGTTTAGATCTACTTACAGATATCAATGTTTATCGACCTCTTCGGAGAGGGGAGATTTCCAGGCAGTCAGTTTCGAATGAGCTCTCGAGAAACATCGAGATTAGTAAAGAGCTAGCCACTCTACACGTTGCACACGTTATTTTATGATCAAAAAGCATTGTATATATCATAAAATTTGTGTTCAACATTTAAGAAATAAACAGTGTAGTTCCCAAAATGGAGGAGTTTAGGAATGATTCTCACAATAACGAGAGTAGTGATGATGAGTTGGAAGTTGAAGTATATAATGAAAATATGAACAATTCAATGTATACCGTCTAAGAAAGGCACGAGCGGTCTTTCTATCACTAAGACCTTTATTCATCTCCAACATCCCCATCGACATCAAAACCCATATCCTACAAGTCGTGGATCAGATCTACCCTAACTTACGGGGCTCAAATCTGGTGCACCGCCTCCAAAACACAACTCTCCTGCCTCCAAACCTTCCAAAACAAGATCCTCTGACCCCAATCTCCAAACTTCACGCCCGTGCTAGCCTTGAAAAAAATCAAAGATTTTATCACGGCTATCACCACGCGATACCTTATCCACGCCCGCCATCACTCCAACCCACTAATCCGTAACCTCGATAAATCACCGACCTCCCGGTCCAAAAGGGCTAATTCGATCAAATTCCAATCTAAAACCCGTTTCTTATTCTTTTTTTTCGAAAAAAGGCTAGATAGTTTACAATGAGTGCTGCAGAAGCCGATATAATAATGCTAGTATCGGTAAGTGCTGCTGGTTGAGTAATAGCGTCTGCTATGAAAAAGGAGAAACGAGCAAAACGGAGCCGCTGGATCAAAAAATATAGAGAAACGAGGAAAGAAATCGGTAACACCGAGAATTTGCTGAAGGAACTGATTCCAAATTCCTTGGATTACAAAAATTTTCTAAGGATGGACGAGGATTGCTTCAATTTAATACTATCGGCTATTAGACCTGATATTACAAAACAAAATACAAGGATGAGACGAGCAATTCTTCCGGAAGAAAAACTCTCTGTCGCTTTAAGATTTCTGGCTATAGGAGAAAGTTATAAGGATTTAGATTACAATAGCAAATTATCACAAACTTTTCTATCTATAGCCATTATAGATGTGTGCGAAGCTATTTATAAAAACATGAAGGATCAGTTTCTAGAAGTAAAATTAAAATCAATTTATTTTCTCATATAAACTTTATTGAAAATTATTGTCAAAAATTAAATTAGTCATCATCACTCATACTTTCACAAGTATTTTCCATTACAAGTTGTAAAGGGTATTTCGAAGATGTCGAAGGTACTGGTGAAGAATTGTGAAAATGTCCTAGCATATGCTTCTCTTCTTACGAGCATTAAAATTTCTAATGTAACATCGTCAAAGGTTTTTTTTAATTGAATAACTTGTTGCAAGCTACGAAGATCAGTGCAAAATTTCTCCTCATTTGTAATGGGCATTTGCACTCGCTCTTGCATAATCTCTTTGGTCATTTTAGATGCACCTTGAGCGTCGCTTGGCACTTATTTTGTTTTAATTTTTTGTCTTTTCTGAAAATGTAAACAAAATTGAATAATCCATACTTACAATTTAAGAAAAACTATTAAAACAATAAAACATTTTCATTCTAGTTTCCAGATACAACAGAGGAATGGATAAAAATTGCCGAAGGTTATAATCTGAAATGGCAATTTCCAAATTGTATCGGTGCTTTAGATGGCAAGCATATTGCTTTTAGGCCATTAAAAAATATGCACCGATATTTTACAACTATAAGGGCTTTCATAGTATAGTACTATTAGCTCTTGCCGATGCATATTCCAAGTTTATTTTTATTGACGTCGGATGCAACGGAAGGATAAGTGATGGCGGTGTACTGCAGCAATCAGATTTTATGCATATATTACAACAACCGGAAAAATGTTTCCCTCCTGCAAAGTTAATTGGGAATTCCCGATCGTTGCCACCTGTGCTTGTTGCTGATAATGCGTTCCCACTGTCCAATAACATGATGACACCTTATCCGACAACGATAAGCGATAAAAGAAAAATAGTATTTAATTATCACTTAAGTCGAGCTCGACAAACTATAGAAAGTGCTTTTGGCATATCGACTAGCAGATTTAGAATTCTCCAGCAAACAATAAATTTGCAAGGCGACAAAGTTAAAAAAATTGTGTTATGTTGTTGCATTCTGCACGATTTTTTAATATCGAAGAGTCGTTGGTACGCTGATGCAATTGATATAAATCTACCTTAAGAAAGCAGTGATTATGCACAGACAGAAAATGTAAGCAGCGGGCAAAAGTTTAAATCTGGAGAGGCAGTTAGGAGTGAATTAATAAATTATGTCAACTGTGAAGGGAAAATCTAATTTTGCCCATAATTTTTTTAAAAAATCTATATGTAACAGAAAAATAAATATTTAGACTTACATTTGATGTTCGCTTTTCAACTAATAATCCCTTTGTATATTCCGATTTATTTACACCTATCCGAAAAAGAAAATTACATATTTGGTGCACAATGTCAAAATTTAATTTAAATACACGTACTTTTGATAGGTTTATATTCGAAATACTCGACGTTGTATAAGATGACTGGAGTAAAAAAGATAAATTATTATAACACCATAATTTCGGTTAGTATATTTCATCTGCTCCAGCACCACTTCTTCTCGAATTTAGAATTCGGAATTTTTCTTTGGATAATTGCCTTTGCAAGGTACGTATCTCGATTTTGATAGAGTTCATTGTAACATTTTTTTAACTTCCTCTAGTTCTTCAAAAATTATATTCATTTTTTCAAGTCTTTTCCTTTTATTTATAAAATCTACATGTAATGGATTATACAAACATGAAAATTTTTGAAGCAGATTAATAAGAGCCAACGTTTGCTCCTTATTCCAATTGTTTAGATCACTCATGTTCACTTAATATTTGTTTAAAATAATAAAACACAATTTCTATAATTAAAGTTCACTGTAAAAGTATTTAAAACAACGAACGTTTGAAATAAATTAATTTTACTTCGACTTTATTCGAAATACAGCAAATACAATACGACAAAATTTGAAAATGAAATGATTAGTAATATACGAGGTGTGATCAAAAAGTAAGGTGAATTTTGAAATTTAGCGGGCTACATCCGATCGATCTTCGATTTTTTTATTCGGTTATGTTGGTACACTCGTCTCGAATGTATGTTCCAAATTTCAGCTATGTAGCATGTTTAGTTTGTTGGTGAGACGCATAAAAGTTAGAAGTGTTTTGTAGGCTCCACGATTTTCCGCTGTCGAAAATCATGGATCAAAGAGTTTGCATTAAATTTTGTGTGAAAAATGGAACCGAGTGCTCCAAAACACTGAAATGTTGAAAGTGGCAAACGATGAGTCTACTTTAAGCCAAAAAAATGTTTACAAGCGGTATAAACTCTTCCGAGAAGGCCGAGAAGACACCGACGACGAACCTCGTTCTGGACGCCGCAGCACGTCAACAACCGATGAGAACGTTGAAGAAGTGAAGAAAATAGTGTTGGGAATCGTCGAATTACCATTAGAGAAATTGCTGATGATATTGGCATCTCGTTCGGTTCGTGCCAATCAATTTTAACAGGTGTTTTAGACATGAGACGTGCGTCAGCGAAGTTTGTTCCGAAATTGCTCGATTTCGACCAAAAGAACCGTCGCATGAGCATCGCCCAAGAGCTATTGAATGACGACGACGACGACCCAGATTTACTCGACAGGGTCATAACAGGTGACGAAACATGGGTATACGGTTATGACGTCGAAACTAAGACTCGATCGTCCCAGTGGAGGCATTCCGGATCACAGAGACCAAAAAAAGCACGCCGAGTTCGATCAAATGTGAAGGTTTTGCTTACGGTTTTCTTTGATTGCAGGGGCGTGGTGCATCACGAGTTCTTGCCACAGGGTAGAACAATAAATAAGGAATATTACCTGCAAGTTATGTGCAATTTTCGCGAAGCAATCCGCCAGAAACGTCCGAATTTGTGGAAGAATAAAAATTGGCTTTTGCACCATGCTAGCGCCCCTGCTCACACATCGTTGCTTGTGCGCGAATTTTTGGCTAAAACCAACACACTAATGATGCCGCAGGCACCGTATTCCCCAGACCTGGCCCCCTGTGACTTCTTCTTGTTCCCGAAACTGAAGAGGCCCATGAAAGGACGGCGTTTTGCAACGATCGAGGAAATAAAGACGGCATCGAAAGAGGAGCTGAACAAGATCACAAAAAATGATTTTTTGAAATGCTTTGGGATTGGAAAAAGCGTTGGCACAAGTGCATTATATTCGAGGGATATACTATATATTCGAGGGATTACTTTGAAGGGGACAAAATAAAAATTGATGAATAAATAAATATTCTTTGAAAAAAATAAAAATTCACCTTATTTTTTGATCACACCTCGTATATAAAAATATTTCCGACCTCATCATAATTCTTATTATCGCATTTGTATATGTATTAATTTCGTGAACATAGTTGCCGAGCTAATTTTTATGCGCAAGATAGTGGCGGTGTCAACACGAATATCCCCTTCAAAAGAAATTAGTTTTCTGGAAAGGGGGTGCGAGACGAGCAGGAATAGGCCCTGAAGACTGTATGATCGTTGACTAGTGTAAATACCCCCATACAGTATTCACGGCCCCGTTACCACTCGTCTCACACGCTCTTACCAGAAACCTAATTTTTTTAGATGGGGAATTTTCCGACAGCGGGCGTGAGACGAGCGGTGTTTGGCGTGAATACTGTAGACATGCTCGCTAGTGAAAATACCTTCAAACAGTTGGTCAACAAGTCTATTTGGCATTTGTGGGTGGACGTTACACGTGAAGAATTTATGACCCTCGTCGGTGTAATTCTAAATATGGGAACAATTCCACTTGCAAGCATATCGGAATTGTGGACAACCAGGAGCAACCGCAGAATTCCTTTCTATTCGGAGGTATTCAGAAGAGACCGATTCCGTCAAATTTTCTGAATGTTACGTCTACAAGATAATGCAACTTCTGATACGTCTTTGAGAACCCGGATTGGAAAGACAAACAATTTTTTGCAATATATCGACTCGAAGTTTGCGGAACATTTTATACCTGGTAAGGATATTTGTGTCGATGAATCAATCGTCAAGTTCAAGGGAAAAATTGCGTTTATAACGTATAATCCAAAAAAAACGACCAAATGGAACATAAGAATTTACGTATTAGCGGATGCGGAAACCGGATATGTATATTCGATTTTGCCCTACTATGGAAGTTTGACAACCGAGGGTTTAGAAAAACCATAACTTTCGGTTAGCTCTCGAATTCCATTGACCGTAGTTAAAAAAAACTTCTGGACAACATTCCAAATGCCGAAGGCTCTCATTTGTATACTGATAGATACTTTATAAGTATCCCGTTTGCCAATGAACTTCTAAAAGTATAGGTCCATTTAGCTGGTACAGTAATGCCAAATCGTAAATACTTGCCAAGTGCAATTAAGAAGCCGAAATTTTCAACAATTCGTAATTCCTGAAATTATTTACCTATATTAATTGTTTCGGCTAATTAAAAAAAAATATCAACTGAATAGTATCAAACGTTCACTATAACCTTTCTTGGATAATATTTTACAACCATTCGATCGACATTTAATATTTATCAATTAAACATATCTACATATGTTATTATATATGATCGATTTTTAATCATACGTTGTTTTTTAAGGGAAAGGAGGATTGGCATCAAGACAACGACAGACCACGTACATCTTCGAAGACTCGTCAAAAATTGGATAGGAAGTTTTGATGGATCCATCGTATAGTCCTGATCTTTCACCATCAGACTACCGTTTGTTTCGGTCGATGCAGAACTCCCTCCATTGGTTCAACTTGATTTCAATAGAGACCTGCAAAAATCAGTAATCTCTGTTTTTTGGCCAGAAACTCTACAAGTTCTACACTGATGAAGTAACGGCTCTATCTCAAAAATGGCAGAAGGTCATAGATCAAAATACCACATATTTGGTTTAATAAAATATTTCTTAACAATTTAAAAAATATATTTCAATTTGTAAAAGAACTTTTTTCTTAGCCCGATATTTTTTCTCCATTTTTTTTACATACGAACCATTCAATAACCATTCTACTTATTCTGCGAATATTTCTAACCTTTACTTTAATTTTAAATTAATATACATTTTTTTTAAAAAAAAAAGGATATGTGTACTATATACACATGCCAGAAGTGAAACTTCTTATCAATAAAGTAATCAAAAGGTACATGGACAAGCGTATACTTAAAACTCGTAGATGAACAAATTCTTCAGAATAAAGCAAATAACAAAATGAAGAAATATAGTAGGAAGAGAAGCGGTAAATACACGGGATAAAAATTTAAGTAGAAAATGATCAATGTTTTAATTAAATTAAATTTTTACAATTATTTCATATTAACACATCGTATGCGGACAACGAGTCTCGATGATGATCTTTCGCACTGTAGTAATAGTATGTCGTCGAGACGTTGTCCCCATACAATGTGTTAAGTAAGATTAATAATTATTTTCAAATTAAAACTTTTATAAAATTATGAATTATGAGAATTTCTTCCATTTCCATTGCTTTCTCCGGTAATGACTGAGTAGGTATAAACGATACAATTGGTTTTTGATAAGAAAAATTTTTGCGCAATAGACATTACCATCTTAAAACCTGTAAAAATCATTTTTTTTAATTACTATTACATTACTATTGTATAATATATAATATACAATTAGATCAATGTTTTAAAAATTAAACAATTAAAGGAAATACTCACAAATAATATATAACTGCAATGAACAACATCTATTTAGATACTATTTATACATAATTGATAATTTTATAACACCACATAAAATTCTATAAATCTTCAAAATGACACCTGAGAACAAAGAATTCATAATTATTGTGAGAATTTGTTACAAATACCGTTATAGGTTTCGATAATTTTTAAATACCATATGTTTTCAATAGTATTTCTTTTATTTGATAAATAGATTAAATGTGTATACATAATGTTATAGAATACTATATCTGTGTTTGTATACATGTAGATAACCTCAATTTCACGTTGATTTGATCAATTTTTAAATACCATGTGGATGTATTGTAATCTTATTATGCTTATTATTATAATATGACATTATATAAATTAATATACTTGCCAAAAATATCAATGTTATTACATTAATTAACACTCTTATTTAAACACAATTAAGATTGGTTGTCAAGTGACCTACTTAGCCGCGTTGCTGCCTCTGATATAAACCAACGCGCATGCGTTATTATTACTTCTCTTTCAATGGTATTGCTTGAATTAAAATAGCTTAGCAATCTAATCACATGTTAAAAGAGTGCACATTTTTTTCTCTCTCTACTGTAAGCATTCAATACAAATTTAAATTCAAATAAAAATTTTAATCTAAATTATATATATATATATATATATATATATATATAGATATATATATATATATATATACATAAATTTTACAGTAAATGAGATAATGAATCGATGTGGTCTGTTATCTGTTAAGATATTTTACCAGTATCCAGTGAAGGTAGGTGTTTATATTTTGATAGACCAAGAAAACATTTTTAAATAACGCGCCAAAAATGCGATAATCGCGTTGCTATGCAGCTTTCCGCCTCCGAAAAATGCGACAAGAGAAGTTTCACTTCAAAAAAGTTATTTTGAAAACTACAATTCCAATCGACTTGTCATAACTGAACATACAAGGAATAACATTTGCCATTATTTTAATCTCATTAAAATGTAACCAAACTAATAAGATTATAGGATCAGCCATTTTATAAGTAACTACTCAATTACCGCCCAATTTACGTATTTTAATTGGAAATACCGTTTGAATAATCAGATGAATCACTTTTCTATTTACTGGTTATTTGCTTAGTCTATTTTTAACTCAATAAACTACTCAATTAATTATATTGATAATTATCAGACGACGTATTTGATTTTTTCCAAATACTAAGTAAATATACATTTTCGACACTGTTTAGTTTTATTTAATTATAAATATATATATATATATATATAAATGTGTGTGTGTGTGCATTGGTGTTCATATGTATATGTGAACGCACAGTCGATAAAATTCAGTCAAGTTGAATTTGTTAAGCAAACATTTCACTAGCATAGAAAAAACACACATCGACGCCGTGCCTAGAAATATAATCAACGTAAATGAAATTACACGGGTATAATATTATCCTGGAAACAAATAAGTACCTACAGTGACCTCAGTGCCAATCTATTTGCTTTCTCCCACATAATACTAATCGGTGCTTTACATTGACCGTGCGTGACGCAAAGGCAACCCTCGAGAGAGACACCCCTGTTTGTCATAAGGCGCGTTCTCACGATTCAAGTTTAGTTGACCGATTTTAGTTGATCAACAAAAGTTGAATGAAATCTACAGTGAGAACCTTTGATTCAATCGAGTCGATCAACTTTTTAGTTGACCGAGAAAAGATTGACCGAGTCAAACTTTATCGTTCAAGTATGAGTCATCCCCACCGTTTGCTTTCAAGTTGAAACTGGTCTGAACGCATCAGTCATCTGTTTGCTTCCGATTGACTAGGCCACGTGTCCGTGTGTTTTGCTTTTTTTAATCACATAAATATAAAAGTTATATTTAAAACATGAGTCTCGAGTGGACCGAAAGTATGATGTTAAAATTTTTAGAATTTTACCATAAACACGATTGCCTATGGAATCATAGGTTAGATAGTTACAAAAATAAGGACGCGAGAGAGAATGCTTTAAGACATATAGTAGAAGAAATGGAAATTACTGGCCTTACAGTAACCGACGTAAAAAATAAAATTAAAACAATTAGAACAATGTACAAAAAGGAACATTCTCTAATTATTAAATCAAGGAAAAGTGGGATGGGAATTGATGATATAAATGTACCAAAACTGTTCTGGTACAAAAGGGCTGATCTATTTTTAAACGGTGTTACAAGTACAAGAGATACTTCATCAAATTTACTAAGTATACTTTTTATTCTTTGAAATAATTTTACATTGACTTATTATTAATCGCCATGTATCATATCCACTTGCCAAGATACAGCTCCTTGTCCGGAAAAATATTCCGCATATTCATCACGCACATTAGATGCTGATCTTGTATAGTTACGACTTCCTAATTTAAATTGCAAATCAAGTAAACCGTTCACTTGATTATTTTGTGTTCTCCAAGAACCTGGTATAATGCACCTGGTATTCAGATCTTCATTATCAATAGAGCCTGTCGGTGTATACCTTTCACTCGAACTCATTTTTAACCGATTATGTAACACTAACGCTGCTTTGATAATTCCGTCCACTTTAGTAATTCCGACCGCTAGAGGTCGCTCAAAGACTCTGAATCTAGAAACCAAAATTCCAAATGCATTTTCAACTACGCGACGAGCTCTTGATAAACGATAGTTGAAGATTTTTTTGTTTTCTAGATAAATTAGTACTACTTCCAAATGGTTTTAAAATGTAGGTTCTCAAGGGGAAAGCATCGTCAGCTACTGATACTCCAGTTTTTGGAAAATTTGATCTATTCTTAACATCTTCTAACGCTGCATTAAAAGATGATTTTGCAAAAACGGCAGCATCATTTGCTCGTCCATTTGCGCCTACGTTAAAATAGCGAAAACAATAGTTAGCGTCAACAGATGCAAGCAAAATTACGCTATAAGTGCCTTTGTAATTAAAATATTCCGATCCACTATGAGGGGCGTTTCGTATGACAATATGTTTTCCGTCTATTGCACCACAGCAATTAGGAAAATTCCATCGAAAGTAATATTCCTTTTGAATTGTCTCCCATTCTTCTTCAGTTTGTGGCACCTACAAAAAAAATGTTTTTCGCATTTTGAATACAATTTTTAATAAAATCTAGTATTTTAATTAAGTTCTATTTCTTTTTTAGAATTTACATGATGAAACTGAAAATGAAACAATTGAAATTCCTGCATCATCTATATGTATTACAACCGGAAATGTCGATTGTCAGGAAGATGTAATACATTTAGAAAACACAGAAACTGACAATCGTACTCCTAAAAAATCAAAGACGACAAATGTCCTCCATGCTCCCCGGAGTCGCAAAAGAAAAATGGTGAATGATAATATTTCGCACATAAAGGACGCTATAGAAAAACTTGATAAAGTAATAGAGAAAAATCAAAATGACAGAGATGATGAATGCGACTTATTCGGAAAACTTATCGCTCATCAGTTGAAACAAATGCCTCTATACGATAAAATTATCTCCCGAAAGCAAATTCAATCAGTTATAAGACGAATGCAATTGAAAATCCTATCGCAGCAGCATCAGTCAACTCTATCACCAGGGACTTCAAACAGCATGGAGGAATATTCATCGTCGTCGAATATGAGTGAAGAATGTAGGAAAAACCAATCCGAGGAGGATTCACAGGAATCATCCGATATTCTTTCAAAAGCTCTGTGTGATGTTTTATATTAAAATGTATTTTTGTTAATAAAACATTATACTTACTTTGATAAAATCTTGTAAAGCGTCGTATATTGCCGTACAAACTTCCATCGAAAAATTTGAAATGGTATTTTTAGGTACCCGGTATATGGAAGTAAGTGTTGAAAATGAATCTCCTGTAGATAAATATCTTAAAGTTATTTGCAGCTTTAATTTCGGTGAGATTGCTGTTCGCATTATTGTATCTTGTTTCTTTATGCGATCCTGAACTTTCAATAGCAATTCGTCAAATTTTTCTTCAGACATTCTTAAATGATTTCTATAACCTTCTTTATCCTCTAATGCTAACTCCTTAAGCAAGGTTTCTGATGCTCCCGATCGATTTCTTCTTAAAATCCATTGCCTCACCCAAAAACGACGTTTCTTACGATTTTTGTTCATATCAAGTAAATTTGTTTTTAGTTCTTCTTGTAACAAAACTGTTATTTCCCGTACAACTTCACGTACAACTGCTTTAGACGCCATTTTGAAACTGAAACTATCGATCAGTTTCTATTGAAACGTGTGAACAAAAACTGATTCAAGTCGTATTCAACTTTTGTTGATCAACTAAAATCGGTCGACCAAACTTGAATCGTGAGAACGCGCCAATACTATCCGTTCATGTACCGTGGCGTGGCGATGACCTTGATAGTGCACACGCCCCAGAGTCCTAGCTAGTACACCGTGTGGGATGCCCCGAAGAACATCAATCACCGAGGATCCCGGAGGTGTTGATACAGGGACACTATTCGAAAGACACGATTGTGGCTATGTATTGATAAGTGGAGGAAAGAAGAGCGCATGTAAATAATGTTTTAATTGTTATATGTGTTGGCTGGGGATTTGTTTCGAATCGTAGATACCATCGAATACAAATTCTGTACGGTTTCGTTAAAAATAGTATCAAACATTTTATATAACGAAATAATATCTGAATAAACATACATTGACAAATTATTCAGAGAAATAAAATTGTATAAAATGATAAATACAGTTTCGTTTCTCGAAAATATTCTATACTTAATTATATTTTCTAAAACATAGCTTATAATATATTAAAAAAGAGGACAATAGTTCCCATTCAGAATTCAGTATAGATTTAAAATGCGATGAACAGTTCGATGATATTGTTAACAAATAAAAATTGCGATCTTGTTCGAGATCTTCAAGATTCTCGGCACTGGTAGATGATAATTATTGTTTTTCCTACGTAGACGTTGGATGCAACGGAAGAGCTTCTGATGGCGGTATATTTGCTCAGTCGACTCTAGGGCAAGCCTTGGAAAAAAATACACTAGATCTATCCGAAAAGATTCAATTAAGAAAAGAAAAACGAAACAACGAAATAAAAATAAACACAATTGTACTGTGAGTAAATTTCAAAAGATTAAAACACGAACACAATAATCCCGAAACCCGTATTTAACCTCAGACTTAATTTCAACAATTGTAAATATATATACATTTTTTTATTATTTTTAACTGTACAAAACGGCGTTGAATAATTTGATTAGAGAATTAAACAACTATAGTTGTCTCTTGAATAAAAGGAAAACAATTAAAACAAATATGCAAAATCCAATTAGCTACCAGTTACTTAGATTGCACGTAGACACCATTCCTCAGTACGATGGAAATCCGCATACTCTAGGTATATTTAGAGATAACTGCGAAACTTAATAAATTCTTTTCCGACACCCGACGATCAATCAATAAACAACTTTATACTTAGAGCTATACTCGGTAAACTTAAAGACCGCGCACTAAGTTTGATAGGGTCCAGAATAGAATTGCGATCGTGGACCGATATAAAAAATGTTCTCGATCTTAGTTTCGGAGACCAACGGAACATAGATTGTTTGGTCCAAGACCTGATAATGTTGAAACCTCGAAAAAAAAATGAATCCATGTACAATTTTGGTATACGTTGCCAGAACGCGAGGAGTCTAATTATCTCTAAATTAAATACATTAAATTTTACTAAAGATGAAAAACCAATCTATCTGAAAAATTATGACGATCTAGCGTTGAAAACGTTCATTCGTGGCTTATCTGGACAAATACAAAATAACATTAGACTCAGAGACCCAAGAAGTTTAGAAATGGCCATGTCCCTGTTGATAGAGGAAGAAAACTTCATGTACAGCCGACAAAAAAGTGATAAGTAAATTTCCAAATCTTTCAACCTATTCAATGTCTAACACCGGTAAAACCGCAGACTAATTTTCAACACCATATCCAATAACCGACATATAGACAATTCAATTGTCAACAACATACATCCAAACGATTTTCACAATCAATGTACCGAACAGAAACTTTCCAACAAAACCCACAATTTAGAAACACCATGTGGGAGACCATACAATAATTCCCAAGCACAACCTGATCGAAATTTGCCCCGTTTGTTTGATCCACTTGGAGTTTCCTCGTAAAGGTCCGCGCAACTCGACTCAAACTTGACCAGCATGAAGTCACCTCGGTGGCTTGGAGCTCCCCCTGGTCAAACGCTAAGCAACAGTTCTAGTGGAACACTTTGTTCCACTAGAATTCGAGATAGGCTCCTCAGTGCATCCCTCCTACCCTCGCGATATTCAGACATTTGCGCTGCTAGACTAATTACCGACCAGGTACACTCTAACAACTGACCGTATGGTCGTTGCTGCTTGCGAAAGGCTGATCGAAATTTGAGCATAGTAAAAAAAAAATGAAGAATACGTAAGACACATTCAAAATCCAACAAGACGATTCGAAGAACCCATGGACACATCTTCGGGAAACACTAAACACTTCCAACGTCCAACATTCGCCCAAAACAAATTATTCGATCAGATAATCCAAAACCAAATAGACAATGAATTTGAAAACCCCCTTGAAGGCCAACATTTCGAAATCGATAAAAGGCAAAAGTCAGTATTTCACAACCCTGGATCTCGCTAACGGATTCCATCAAACTGAAATGGACCCACACGATATTCAAAAAAACAGCTTTCTCAATAGAAAATGGACATTATGAATTCAGACGTATGCCCTTTGGTTTAAAAAATGCTCCATCAACCTTTCAAAGAGTTATGGACAATGTTTTAAGAGGCCTTCAAAATGAAACCTGTCTAGTATATTTAGATGATATTGTGTCATCTTCAGTACATCACTACAAGAACATATTGATCGTCTAAAATCAGTTTTTTCGAGATTACGAAAATCTAACTTTAAATTTCAATTAGATAAATCTGAATTTTTACGAAAAGAAACAAGCTATTTAGGACACGTTATAACGCCCGAAAGAGCAAAACCTAAACCAGACAAAATTCAAGCCATAAAAAAATTCCCTATTCCAAAAACATCAAAAGAAATTAAAAGTTTCTTAAGACTAGTCGGATACTATCGTAAATTTATAAAAGACTGGGAAAATTACTAAACCTTTAACTAAATGTTTAGAAAAAGAATCAAAAAATTATCCACAATGAAGATATCATAAATTCATTTAATATTTGTAAGAACCTATTAATAAATTCCCTAATATTACAATATCCCGATTTCTCGAGAAAATTCATTTTAACCACCGACGCATCAAATGTTGCATTTGGTGCAGTTCTCTCCCGAGGATCAGTTGGATCCGATAAACCGACACTCAGTCTCACTCGTTGAGCCACACTCAATCTCACTCGTTGAGCCACACTCAGTCTCACTCGTTGAGTCACACTCACACAGCCATATTTTTCTTTAATCATTGAAAAAATGGCCGACTCAGTTGAGAAGACCACGCAAGAGGCAGGACGTCATGGTATTACTGAAAAAGAATTGATTCTGAAGGCACAAAATCAATTCGACAGGATCCAGAGCATGCAGGAGCTCTACGAGAGGATCCTAACTGTCGACTCGTTCAGAAAAACACCTGACGAGATTGTCTCCATGTCTGCGCAGCTCTACGAGTTGCACAGGACATTTGAAAAGCAACACTCATTTATAGAAAGCTACTGGTCAGAGGATTCCACGTTGCAAGAATACTTCATGTCAGGGCAATACTTAAAGGAAAGCTCACTCTATCAAAAGGCAAAGATAGCCATGACTAGTCTCGTGAGAAAAAAGAGAGACGAAATTTCACACACAGATTATTCAGAAGAACATTCAACCCAAAAACAGACCATTCAGAAAGACACCTCAAAGCCAAGCTCAAGTCACTCACCAAGAACCGCTCAATACCCGTGCGATGTGTGTGAAGACGACCACTTTGTGGCGTCGTGCAGCCGCTTCCACATGATGGATGCAACCAAACGTCTACAAGCAGTGGAGTATTTTTCTCTCTGCTACAACTGTTTGGGACATCACTCTTGTCGCCATTGCAGAAACACAAAAAGATGCAAGATCTGCAATATACGCCATCATACTCTGCTGCATGAGGCGTTAAAGCGTCTACCTAAAAATCAATAGAAGAAAGATATTCACAATGAAGACACCATCAGTCAACTCAAAACTCGCTCAAAACAGATAACTCAGCCCTCCTCGCAACAGCTGTTGCTCAAGTTCATTCACCATTGATAACTCATAAAGTAAGATTGCTCATCGATTCTGGTTCGCAGATTTCATTCGTCTCCGAACGACTCATCAAACAACTCAAGATTCGTTGTCAACACTCATCAGTTCAGATCC
Organism: Neoneuromus ignobilis; assembly: GCA_029203775.1. Lineage (NCBI taxonomy): Eukaryota > Metazoa > Arthropoda > Insecta > Megaloptera > Corydalidae > Neoneuromus > Neoneuromus ignobilis. The sequence goes on along the minus strand of CP092094.1, from coordinate 30,081,081 downwards.
AAGGAATTGCAGGGTTTCAGCATCCACCACTTGCCGGTGTTGTCAACATCACGCTGCATTCGTTGCATCGTGAATCATCAGACCACTCACACAAGGAACTCAACAGGAAGATACATAGTTCGTATCCCGCTAATCTCATCACCATCAGTTCTAGGCAACTCATGCACTGCTGCACGTGCGTGCTTGCAACAGACACTCAAGAAATTCAAAAGGGACGACGAATATCGAAGACTCTATGAATCTTTCATGGCTGATTATCTTAAAAAATACTATCCAAATGTATAAATCATCTGTACATACTATATATATATATATATATATATATATATATATATATATATATATATATATATATATATATATATGTAAGCTTTGTGTACACATCTTACGTTAGTAACGTCTACCAACACGCTTGAGAGGTCGACACTTGACGGATGAGCATATTGAAAGAAGAGGATAGAAAATCGGAGCAGTAGATACAGAGTAGATAGTAAAAACTGATATCAGAGTTTAATTAAATAACTAATTACTGTAATCTATAGATTCTAATTTTCTTATATCAAGTTAATGTAGTGTTCTATAAGTAAACCTTTCTATAAGAATTTATAATTAAGATAAAACATTACTTTGTTTTAACATAGAGAAGCACAGACATTAAATTGTTGATTCTCTATATTTTAGACGAATCAACCTTGTGTTTATTTTGCTTTAAGAATATAATGATTCACATATTATAAATCAACAATTTTGGTTTGTGAAAAAGAACAAATTAAAAAGTTTAGAAAAGAATAAAACAATACAGATTTGGATTGGCGACTATACATCATGTCAAAGCTGAAATTCACATTTGAAGTGGTGGCAGTAGAAGATCCTAAAACAAGTATTATAGTAATTTCATCTATAACAAATGAAAAAGATCAACAATTTGAAATACCAAGGAGTATGGGTGTATTAAAATATCATGCGCGTTTAACAGCCTTGCCAGAATTCAAAAAAGTTAGTCACACTTAAAAGACGTGGACAAATTCGTAGTGTATGGTTTAACCTAACCGAGGAAATAAAAAATGATTACATCGATGATAGTGGAAATATGGCAATGGGAGAATACCTTTTAGAAGAAACACAAGTTTCACAACAACAAGTAACGCGATTAGATGAAAATTTGTTGAAAATACTAGAAAAATTATCTGAACAAAAAAAAAATATACAACAGATTTGTACAGCGATCGACGCACCCTTTTCAAATGGTCTAAACGAAAGATTAAACCAAACGCTAGTTAATAGAATACGCTGCAAACTAAACGAAAAAGAAACGAAGTTAGCATGGTCTAAAATAGCAGAAGAATGTGTGCAAAAATATAATGAAACCGATCAAACGGTTACAGGATTTTCGCCAAAGTATCTGTTAAATGGTGAGTCTACTGACTTGCTGCCAATAGAACTAAAAGATCAATTTAATTACACAAATGACTTACGACAAGACAGAAATATAGCACTTTTAAGAACAAAAAAATATCACGATTACCACATTAGGTAAAACCACAGACTAATTTTCAACACCATATCCAACAACCGACATATAGACAATTCAATTGTCAACAACATACATCCAAACGATTTTCACAACCAATGTACCGAACACAACCTTTCCAACAAAACCCACAATTTAGAAACATCATGTGGAGACCATATAATAATTCCCAAGCACAACCCGATCGAAATTTGCCCCGTCTGCTTGATCCACTTGGAGTTTCCTCGTAAAGGTCCGCGCAACTCAACTCAAACTTGACCAGCAAGAAGTCACCTCGGTGGCTTGGAGCTCCCACTGGTCAAACGCTAAGCAACAGTTCTAGTGGAACACTTTGTTCCACTAGAATTCGAGATAGGCTCCTCAGTGCATCCCTCCTGCCCTCGCGACATTCAGACATTTGCGCTGCTAGAGTAATTACCGACCAGGTACACTCTAACAACTGACCGTATGGTCGTTGCTGCTGGCGAAAGGCTGATCGAAATTTGAGCATAGTAAAAAAAAACGAAGAATACGTAAGACACATTCAAAATCCAACAAGACGATTCGAAGAACCCATGGACACATCTTCGGGAAACACTAAACAGTTCCCACGTCCAACATTCACCCAAAACAAATTATTTGATCAGACAATTCAAAATCAAATAGACTATGAATTTGAAAACCCCTTTGAAGATCAACATTTCGAAATCGACAATACATATCTTAAATACGATAGCACATATGATATGGAAAATCAATTAATGGATGATTATGATAGTCAACCTTATCATAATGATCAAATACCACAAGAATAAACCACAAGGGCGTGACGGAGGTGTATCACTCTATGTTAAAAGTTATATACCGTCATATGAAGCGGCTACCCAACAGCTAGATACGTTACAGGTAGGAGCAGCAGTGATAGAAATACCGGCCAAAATAACGGTAACAGCACATTAGCTGCGTGTACGCGCTCAGTTACAGTTAGCTTACGTAATCGAGAATACTCTTATATTGTTATCAAGTGTGATATAAGTGCGATATTTCGTTTATAATTTTTGTTTGTTGTGTTTATTTACGTGCATAATTTAGTGCGTAATACATGTGTTGTGCATCGCTTTATGGATGACAGGACGAAGCAGACAATCCATAGGCGCGGCTCGTATTTTAGAAAAATCAATCTGAGATACAATACCCGGCTTTGTATGCGGGAGCTCATTAACCCGCAGGAAACTAATACTGATAAAATTTCTACGCCGAAAAAAAGCGTGAATGTTAGTAAGATCAAAGCTACTAACCCTCTGATATGTGACAGCAAACTCAAAATGGCGGACGTTAATGTGGCGCCAGTTTGCGTATCTCCTCAACCTTCGACATCAACCGCTGATAACCTTATACTACTACAATTGGCGTGGTATCAATTGAAGACATCAACATCCCAACTGCCAACAGATTTGGTGGTTTGGCTGATCGTCCTGAGAATGAGCTGGACCAAATGCGGCTCGGTCCACGGACGACGTTCATGGGTCGTAGGAGGTTCGCTCAAGCTAAAGCGGATGATACTTTTGCCGCGAAAAATCAATCGTCACCTGACGTGCAGTTGGCGAATGCCAAAGCAGCCACCGCCGCTACTACCACTTCGTCACAAAAAAGACCTCTGGGTCGTTGCCGCCTATCGTTGTCCACGAGAGGCCTCGTGACCATGATTTTTTTGGTCGCTGCTATTAACAAAGAAACATCTGAGAAGTGTATCGTAAAATATGTTGGAGACGAAAAAAAGATTTTCGTCAAGAATCATGCTGATTGGTTGGCAGTCAAAAACATTCTTCACTGTAAAGAGATCGATTTCCACTCTTATACGCTCCAGGAGAACCGGCCCCTGGAGATGACTTTGAAGGGGATGCCGGCCGACATGGCGCAGAAAATTCTAGATGATCTCCTGAGCCTCAAGCTGCCGGTGCTTGAGGTCCTATCTATGCGGGGGCAAAAATACCCCACTTATAAAGTTAATTTTAAACATGGGACCACCTTTACGGAGGTTAAGAAAATTAAAGACATTATCCGATGCCGCGTTTATTGGTCCCGGTATCAGTCGCGCTCTACGTTCACTCAATGCAAAAACTGTCAGTACCTGGCTCACGCGGCCCAAAATTGTAACTCGCAGCCGCGGTGCGTGAAGTGTACCGGTGATCATACCACGGCTGCATGTTTAAAGAAAGACAGGTCTCAGCCGGCCACTTGCTGTAATTGCAGGGGGCCGCATCCGGCCAACTATCGGGGTTACCCGGTCATCACTGCCTACGTAAACAAATTCCGCGGGCAGGTCTCCGAGAGTCAACTTGTGGAGAATCGAGATAATCAACTGCAGCGACAGTCATCTATTCCTGCGCCTCCGCCTGCTGGTAATGTGTGGCGGCGTAACTCCCGTCCCGTAATCGCCGACAGCAGTTCCGCTTTCCCGGCGCTGCCTGTTCCTCGGTCTTTGCGTCATAAACACCAATCGAGGCCTGCGCCTAGCAGCCAGCGCAGTGCGTCCGACCTTGGCGGTGCACCTGCATCATTGTCGACGTCTCATCAGTACAGTACATATCGCTTGCTTCAAGTCTCTCTCCAGCCGCCAGGTTTTTACTTGTCGATTGCTGTTAGATCCCGGGCAATCTGTGGGAGCAGCTTTCGGCGCTCCTGACTCTGGCAGTCGCCGGAAGCAGAGACTTGTTCCACGCACCGAGTACTAACTGGCGCGCAAGCGCCGCGTCTCTTTCCATTCCTGTTCCACCCTAAACTGTGGCGGAAGCGGCGACAAGTAGGAAGATGGGACCCGTGCTGCGCGGGAGATAGGTTCCGTCGCTATCGAGGGGGGCAGAGAGAGATACGGGGGGGGGGGGGTTCACGAGCGGATGGCGAGCGACCGCTCTCTTCGTCCTCGCTTGTACATAGTTTCCTTTGTTTTGTTAATAAAATTTATACTTTGTTAAAGAACGCGTTCGAGTTATTTACCCGGCACCAATCCCGCACTTCCGCATTAAAACACTAAACATCTACCTGCATACGTCTAAAGGCGCGTTCTCACTATTTACGTCTAGTTGACCGATTTTAGTTGATCAACAAAAGTCGAATGAAATCTATAGTGAGAACCTTTGTTTCAATTGAGTTTATCAAGAAAAGATTGACCGAGTCAAACTTTATCGTTCAAGTATAAGTGATCCCCACCATTTGCTTTCAAGTTGAAACTGATCAGAACGCATCAGTCAACTGTTTACTTCCAATTGACCAGGCCCCGTGTCCGTGTGTTTTGCTTTTTTATCACATAAATATAAAAGTTATATTTACAAAATGAGTCTCAAGTGGACCGAAAGTATTATGTTAACATTTTTAGAATTTAACCATAAACACGATTGCCTATGGAATCAAAGGTTAGATAATTACAAAAATAAGGACGCGAGAGAGAATGCTTTAAGTCGTATAGTAGAAGAAATGGAAGTTACTGGCCTTACAGTAACCGACTTAAAAAATAAAATTAAAACCATTAGGACAATGTATAAAAAGGAACATTCTCTAGTTACTAAATCAAGGAAAAGTGGGATGGGAATTGACGATATATATGTACCAAAACTGTTCTGGTACAAAAGTGCTGATTTATTTTTAAATGGTGTTACAAATACAAGAGATACCTCATCAAATTTAGAAAGTATCTTTTTTATTCTTTAAAATAATTTTTCATTAACTTATTATTAATCGTCGTGTATTATATCCAGTGGCCAGAACACAACTCCTTGTCCGGAAAAATATTCCGCATATTCATCACGCACATTGGACGCCGATCATGTGTAGTTACGGTTCCCTAAATTAACTTGCAAATCAAGTAAAGAACGCACTTAGCATAACTTACAGCCTACACCCTTATTAAATTCTCGATTGCCGACTTATCAAGTAAAAGGGTTGCCGATTCATAAAGCAAAAGGGACACTAATCAGACCACCGAGGAAAACGTGGTGCTGAACCAGTATAGGAATGTTAATTATACTCGACTAAAAGGAATTGTGGCGTCTGCTACACAGACGTCATTTGGAAAACCCAAACACCTGGACGAAACAATACGATCGACATACTTAGAAGACCCCATAGACGAAACGAAACAATTGACTGCACATTAATATTCGAAAAACCCAAATTCCAATTGTCCGCGTTTAGTTTACCTGAACCTTTTCTTCTGCAACATTTGGCATTGGCCGGATACCGTTACAACCAGTATAAAAGGACTGCCGAAATCGAAATCACCAGTCAGTGTCTCAGTCGCAAGACTAGACACTGGTCTCACCATCATCAGCAATACAACACAAGAGACTCGAGTCTCGCCATCGTTACAATAGTCAAATACGCAACTCTGTAAACCATCATTGTTCTATCACGTTAATCACGAAATAAATATATAATACATATTCACATTTTCAACTGTGTATTATTACAAATGGAGACCATCATCTCCAAAGTGGTGACCCCGACGTGATATAAATAAAAAAATAAATAATATAGTGGAACCGTGTGTACAAGTGCTAATAAAAAAAAAGGTGAAAAATAGTGAATAAAGTGCACCGAACACGAGCAAACAATGACGGACAACACAGTGCCAACAGTGCGCGCAAGCGAAATTGATCGAGTTGCCGTAAGACTTCCTCAATTCATACCAAATGATCCGAATCTTTGGTTCTTAATGGTCGATCGAAGCTTCGAGGCGTCCGGCATCAAGACGGAACAGACAAAATTCGGGTACGTACTCGGAGTGCTCGAGCCAAGATACGCGCGAGAGGTGAAAGATATCATCACGTTACCTCCGGCCGACCCGTACACAAGTTTAAAGAAAGAGTTGATCAAGCGACTCGGATCTTCGCAGGACGCGAACACGCGGAGACTGCTCGAATGCGAAGAAATCGGAGACCGTAAGCCGTCGCAATTTCTCAGACATTTGCGCGACTTAAGCGGCGGAACGATGAACGACTCAGTGATTAGAACTCTTTGGCTCGGACGCTTGCCAACAACGATGCAGGCTATACTAGCGACACAGATCGACACCCCGCTCGACAAAGTTGCTCAACTCGCCGACGCCATCGCCGAGTCAACGAAAGTACAGCCGAAGCAGATCGCCGAAGTACAGCCCACTACATCGCTCGAGGCGCTAATCAACATAAAAATGGCACAAATGGCTCTTGAGTTTCGCCAGCAGATCGCTTCTATCGTGAGAGAAGAAATCGGACCGGTAAGAAGTAATTATCGTGGTCGCTCACGATCTCGCGGACGGAACTCGTACAACCGCGGCCGTTCAAACTCTCGCGGACGTCAGCCGAACAACGGACATTGTTGGTATCATTATCAATTCGGTCCTGACGCTCGCAAGTGTAAAACACCGTGCTCGTTTGCGGGAAACGGGCAGAGCTGAGCATAATGGCGGCAGATGCTTCAGGCCCGACATTCACCCGCCTTTTTATAGGTGACCAAGACACAAAAGTGAACTTTTTAGTGGATACGGACGCGGATGTGTGTGTTTATCCAAAAAAGTTAGTGCGCGGACCGGTAAAACGCTCGGAATACGAGTTATCAGCTGCAAACGGTTCGACGATCGCGACGTTCGGCACAACGACGATAACACCGAACTTAGGCTTACGACGCGCATTTACGTGGAAGTTTATCATCGCGGATGTGACAAAGCCAATAATTGGAGCCGATTTTCTCGCGCATTTCGGATTGCTCGTAGATCTAAAAGGTGGACAGCTCATCGACCGAGAGACAAAAATGACATCACGAGGAAAATTATTCGAAAGCAGCGCACCGAGCGTCAAAGTGATAACAGGTCAGTCACAATATCACCAGCTGTTCGCAAAATATCCGAGCATCTACAGGCCCGACGGACGAGCACCTCAGGTAAAACACAGCACACGCCATTACATCGAAACGCTACCAGGACAACCAGTAGCTTGCAAGCCACGTCGTCTATCTCCCAACCGCGCAAAAGCAGCTCGAAAACAGTTCGACACGCTCATCAGCCAAAGAACGGCGCGTCCATCTAAGAGTAGCTGGGCCGCACCGTTACACATGGTCGAGAAACCAGGCGACGATTGGCGGCCATGCGGCGATTACCGAGGACTCAACGCTCGCACAATTCCGGACCGCTACCCCGTACGACACATCCAGAACTTCTCACAACATCTCCGAGGTAAACGAGTGTTCTCGAAACTTGATTTGGTACGAGCCTATAACCAAATCCCAGTAGCTGAGGAACACATCCACAAAACGGCAATCATCACACCGTTCGGCTTATTCGAGTTCCCGTTCATGAGTTTCGGCTTACGAAACCCCGCGCAGACATTTCAGCGATTCATGGACGAGGTACTTCAAGGTTTAGACTTCTGCTACGCGTATCTGGACGATACACTGGTGGCGTCGGAAAACGAAGAAATTCATCTGGAGCACTTACGAATAGTTTTCGAAAGACTCCAAGAATACGGCATCGTCACGAACCCGACAAAATGCATCTTCGGCGAATCAGAGGTACCGTTCCTAGGATACATCGTAACAGCAAATGGCATTCGCCCATTACCATCGAAAGCAGAAGCGATCAGTTCTTTTAAACAGCCGGCCACAGCAAAAGAACTCAGACAGTTTTTAGGTATGGTAAATTTTTACAGAATCTGCCTACCTAACGCTGCTCAGACACAGGCCCCGCTCCACGGACTTCTGCACGGCAACGCCAAGGGTAAAACACCGCTCAACTGGACACCCGAAGCGGAAAGTGCGTTCGAGAAAACGAAAAACGATCTCACGCAAGCTACGCTTCTCGCCTATCCGCAGATCGGAGCAGAGTTAACGCTAGTGTGTGACGCGTCAGATACTGCAGTCGGTGCAGCCATCCAGCAAAAAGTTGACGACGCATGGGAGCCGCTTGGGTTTTTCTCGAAGAAACTCAGCCCAGCCGAGACGAAGTATAGTGCGTTCGATCGTGAACTTCTAGCCATATACGTAGCTATAAAGCATTTTCAGCATATGCTAGAAGCACGGACATTCACTATACTCACCGATCACAAGCCGCTCACCTACGCCTTCAAGAAAAAACAGGAAAAATCAACGCCACGGCAGATACGTCAACTCGACTTCATCGGACAGTTTTCGTCGGACATCCGACACATTTCCGGCAAAGACAGCATCGTAGCTGATACCTTATCACGCATCGAAAGTATCAGAGCAGCCCTGGACTACGAAGAACTCGCAACCTCACAAAAGAACGACGAGGAACTGCGAACGTTCAAAGAAAAAGAGTCCGACTTGCAACTGAAGCTCGTACAGCTTCCAGGGACGGACATCAAGATATTATGCGACGTGTCAACATCGACAACCCGACCGTTCATAACTACGCCATTTCGCCGAGCAGCTTTCGACACCGTGCATGGACTCGCACATCCCGGCATCAAAGCTACGGCCAAGCTCATGACGCAACGTTATGTGTGGCCGTCAATAAAAGCCGACTGTCAAGCATGGGCTCGAGCTTGCATACAGTGTCAGCAGGCGAAAACATCAAGACACGCGACAACACCAACGGGGAATTTCGACTTGCCGTCAGCAAGGTTCAAGCACGTCCACATCGACATCGTCGTGTTACCTGCGTCGGAAAGTAAGCGGTACTGTCTTACGTGCATCGACAGATTCACCCGGTGGCCAGAAGCTTTTCCACTCGAAGACCAGGAAGCCGAGACGGTAGCACGAGCGTTCTACGAAGGATGGATCTGCCGTTTCGGAAGCCCACAAAAACTGACCACGGATCAAGGTCGCCAGTTCGAATCTGCTTTGTTCAAAGAACTTAATCAGTTGTCAGGCACCACTCGATTTAAGATCTTCACCCTACTACGCTCAAGCGAACGGGATGATAGAGCGTCTACACCGGCAACTGAAAGCAGCTCCTAAGATGTCACGAGAACAACCAATGGACACGTACGCTTCCAACAGTGCTTCTCGGCATCCGCGCAGCTTGGCGAGACGATCTGAAAACGACAACAGCTGACATGGTGTATGGCGAACCTCTTCGACTACCCGGACAATTTCTGGGCGAATCACAGCAAAAGAAGCCAGACACCAGCGCATTCATCACCGAACTTCGACAGCGCATGGAAAGCCTACGACCAACCCCAGTTCAACGGCACGGCGAACGCAAAATCTTCGTCTTCAAGGATCTGCAAACGACAGAGTATGTTTTTGTACGGCATGACGCCGTAAAAAGCTCTCTGGAACAAGCTTACGACGGCCCATACAAAGTTCTCGATCGCTCTGACAAGGCTCTGGGAGTGAACATTAAAGGCAAAAAGGTCACGATTTCCATTGATCGCCTTAAACCGGCCTACATCCTCCAAGAGCCAGAGGACGCACATCTACGCACGCAGCAACAACCGACGAGCGAACCAGAACGAACACGAGAAGAAGTGCACGACCAGCCGATCCAACCACGTAGAAAAGGTATTTTAAAACCGACTAACCACAACCCAACACCGACGACTAGCAGATCAGGACGACGACTCCGATTTTCAGACTACTTCCAAGCCGGATTCAAATAATACCAATTAATGTTTACACATTTTTGTTTTGTTTTTGTTTGTATCTCTCATATGTATGTTAATGTTGAAGTTTACCATGTAAAAATTATTTTTGTATCGCAATTTCATCACTGGCAAGGGGGTACTGTGGCGTCTGCTACACAGACATTTGGAAAACCCAAACACCTGGACGAAACAATACGATCGACATACTTAGAAAACCCCATAGACGAAACGAAACAATTGACTGCACATTAATATTCGAAAAACCCAAATTCCAATTGTCCGCGTTTACCTGAACCTTTTCATCTGCAACATTTGGCATTGGCCGGATACCGTTACAACCAGTATAAAAGGACTGCCGAAATCGAAATCACCACAGTTCCCGCTGCACACTGGCACAGACCAGACGTGCATGGAGCGTAAGAGCGAGATAATCCACAGACAGGGGCATAAACAAACCGCAATCAGAGTTACGTACAACACGAGGCAGGTCAGTGGTCTAGAAACCCCGCAGGGTACTAGCACCATGGCTGAAATAATGTCAGCCAATGAAAATTCAAACTACAGCGAATCCTCGAGTACATCCACGGAGCCGGACCTCAACGAGAACGGTTTCGCAAAACAAAACACCGAGATGGAGGCTAACGTCACGTACGTCGCCACCATCCCCACCATCAACCATTTCGCTTGCCTAGCAAACAATCCAAACAACACGATGGATGCCATGGAATTCGACCCATGGACAACCATCACACGTAAAAAGAAGCGTCCGGCGTCACCATTAACGAGCGACGCCAAAAAACCTAACAAGACTACGAGCACCCCTGCTACTCAACCGGAACAAATCAACGTCGACACAAGTCGACGCATCAAAAACAAAACACCTTCCAAGGATCTACCCCCTCCGGTGGTCCTCCACGCAGACCCAGATGACCACGATGATCTCATCGAGGCCATCACCCGCTGCACAAAAAACTTCTTTGATGTAAAATACGTTGGTTCGGAGACCAGAGTATACACAACAACAAGAGCGGATTGGCTCTCATTAAAAGAGACGCTAAAACAAAAAGAAGTATCCTACCATACATACACGCTTAAGGAGGACAAGCCTCTTGAGGCAATCCTCTCCGGAATGCCCCGGAATATGGAGGAAAGAATCCTCCAAGAGCTCAAGCGCCTTAACTTGCCGGTACAGCAAGTTTTCGCAATGTCTGGCCCAAAAATACGCAGGCCAATGTACAAAATTAACTTTGACAACACTGTAACCTTAACCCGCGTCAGTAAACACAACAGTTTTCTAAACTGTCGTGTCTACTGGCGCAGATATCATTCAAACTCCGATTTCACGCAGTGCCTGAACTGCCAGGAGCTTGGCCACGCCTCCGCCAACTGCGGAGCCCGGCCCAGATGCGTCAAGTGCGCCGAACAACATTCAACGGCGTCCTGTTCCAGGAAAGACAGGACCCTCCCGGGCAAGTGCTGCAACTGCGGCGGAGCCCACACAGCCAATTACCGAAAATGCCCGAAGATCCTGGAGTACTTGGGCAAAATTGAATGCCGCCGCGCCGCAGCCCAACAGCTCGAACCGGCACCCGCACCAACAACCAACGCCTGGTCCGCCAACAGCGAAGCTTCTCGCAAACCAGCTGAGACGGTGTCACACCCGTCCCCAAAATCAACCCCACGCGCAGCGCAAGCACCAGCTCCAGCGCCCCGATCCGCACCCACACCGGCAGCCAGAAAGAACCTGCCCACCCAAAACTCTAGCACGAGACAAAATCTAACTCCAAATCAACAACAACAACAACAAACTCCCGCAAATCATCAACAAGGCAGCATGACACCTGCCGAAGCAGCGAGCATCGTCAGAGAGATGCAGTCCATCTGGGACCGCATTGACCTACGCGGCTTGCTTGAGCAGTTCCGCAGATTCGAAAGAGACTTAGCTGCCTGCAAAACCCCGATGGAGAAGTTCCAACTTGTCCAGTCACTTTCCATGCCGTAGAAGAAAAACTAGGCAGGGTAAGAATTTTAAATTTCAACGTCCGCGGTGGCCTAAAACGCCACCGCCTTGAATTCCTAAACCTCCTCTCCTCGCAAAAAATAGACATTGCGGTCATTACTGAGACGCATCTTAAACCTAGCATCTCATTCAGTGCACCCGGTTTCCAAACATACCGTCAAGACAGACTAAACAGACGCGGTGGAGGCGTGGCAATTCTCATCAACAAGCGCCTCCCTCACGACTTACTACCACAACTGCAGGTGGATGTTGAACACGTCTCAGCATCCATCGGCAGCGGAAATCCACTTGTGATAACCGCTGTCTACATCCCCGACCAAACAGTTGACCCGGACGACCTATTAAAAATTTTCAATAGACACAGACGCACACTCACGTTCGGCGATTTTAACGCCAAACATACGGAGTGGCTCTGCAACAACTCAAACCGAAATGGGCGTCTCCTCCAATCAATTCTGGAAGACTCGCCCACTTACGACATAATCGCCCCAGACGAGTTTACACACTACCCCGACACAGGTGCGTCGCCGTCAGTGTTAGACATCGCCATTACCAGAAACACGACAAACTTACAGACTAACATCACCGTCATTGACGGGCCAGACTCGGACCACTGTCCCACCGTCACCACAATATCCCTAACTTTCTCATTAGACAAACCCAAACCGTATCTGGACTTCAAAAACGCCAACTGGTCCGGATACAAGACAGACATAAACGACAATATTTCCGTCCCCGCAAATCTCTGCACCCGGGACCAAATTGACCAACACATAGACGAACTCCAAACCACCATTCTCGCAGCTTCGCGCAAACACATTCCGAGAATTAAACCCGCCACTTACCCCCATCAAGTTAAACCTTCGGCCGAAATCCTCGCGGCCATCAGGTCCCGCAACCATGTTCGCCGTCTCTGGCAAAGAACTGGTAACATCTTTACAGAGCGGAAAAGAACCGTCTCACCCATTTCATCCAGCACTCCCTAAAACTTCTTAGGGAGGAAGCCTGGAATCAGTCCGTCTACCAGTCCACCAGTCTCGACCGCACGTCAGTCTGGAACCTGGTACGTAACCTTAAAACTAAATACCACAAAATCCCCGCCCTCTTGGACAATGACGATTCGCTCGTCATAGACCCACAGGAGAAAGCAAACTTAATTGCAAACACGTTTGCTAAAGCCCACCAAATCGGGGACACCCTCCCACAGCCACCCACCTACCACCCCTTCTCGGAATTCTGTTTAACGCTTGCAAACGCCCCCCCCCTCTTCATCTAACTTCACAGATGTATCTCCTTCAGAGATACATAAATACATTAAAAAACTCAAAAACCGATCTGCTCCCGGACCGGACAACATTTCCAACATACACCTCAAGCATCTTCCGCGCAAAGCCATCTCCAATCTCACTGAAATTATCAATTACTCAATCAAACTAAACTATTTCCCCGACCTTTGGAAACAGTCAAAAATCATACCCCTGCACAAACCGGGAAAACCCCCAACCCAACCAGGCAGCTACCGCCCAATCAGTCTTCTATCCACACTCAGCAAGATCTACGAGCGCGTCATCCAACGGCGCCTCGTAGATCACATCACAGAAAAGCAAATCATCCCCCAAGTCCAGTTTGGATTCCAAGCTGGTCACAGTACCATCCATCAACTTCATAGACTAACAAACATCGTCCGCACTCAACTCATTCGCTCTAAATCCGCGGTAGTTGCCTGCCTTGACATAGAAAAAGCGTTTGACTCAGTCTGGCATAATGCCCTCCTGGTCAAACTCTTTCGCTCTAAAATCCCCCTTTATCTAACAAAAACAATTCAGTCATACCTAGAAGGTAGATCCTTCTACGTAGACTCTTCTGGAAAAATTTCTCCCCCCCATGCCATCCCGGCTGGCGTCCCCCAGGGCTCGGTACTAGGCCCTATACTTTATAACATCTTCACTGCAGACATCCCCGCCCTCCCCGGCCAAGCGGAACTGGCCCTTTACGCGGATGATGCTTGCATAATTGCACCGACGAGAAATTGCACTCCAACACCGACCGCCTTCCTTGAGTCCCTTGACGGTATAGGAAAGTACTACGCCAAAAACCGCATTAAAATCAATCATAATAAAACAACGCTCATAACTTTCACGAGGTCTAGCAAAATGAAAAAACACACCGTTGTTTTCGAAAACACTAGACTTCATCATGTTAAACAAATTAAATATCTTGGCCTAGTACTAGATAGCAAACTCACCTTCAAGCAAACCATTAATGACCGCATCCAAAAAGCCCAAGCCGCCTTCTGCGCGCTTAGGCCAATCTTCATCTCCAACGCCCCTATAAAAACAAAAATCCATATTTACAAGGCCTGCATCCGATCTACACTCACCTACGGGTGTCAGATATGGTGCACGGCACCAAAATCCTATCTCTCTCGCCTCCAGACATTCCAGAACAAGGTGCTGCGATTAGCGCTTCACGCAGACCGCAGCACTCCCATCAAAAAATTACACCAACGCTCTGGTACTGAAAGAATTAACGATTTCATTACCACCGTTACCACCAACTACCTCAAACGCGCCAGTCGCCACAAAAATCCCATAATCCGCAACATTGAAATCCCAATCACAACAAACTGCCTCAAAAACAAAGCAATCACCTTCCCCTCACAAACTCGGTTCTTCGAACCCCCATAACTCCCCAAAAATCTCCCCAGGGCTAGAACAGCCCATTAATTCAAAACTATAAGGAACACCCAAACTCCATCAAGCAGCTCAATCATCGCGGAACTGCAACAGAAACAATACAAAGTGTCAAATCATAAAATCAATCAATCTCGTGCTACCAGTGCTTAAACACTCATAAACATTGTCAAAACAATTCTTAGTGTAGTGTTAATCTTAAGTTAGTTAAGTTAAATAAGTTAATCTTAAGTTAATTTTGTCATACGCAGGTTTTGAAAGTTTCCCTGCAATCAAAAACTACAACAAAACTTCACACAAACTTTAACCCTGTCACCTATATATAAATTAGCATAGTATAGTTTATAATAAGCTAAAATTAAAATTCAATCACATGTACAAAATACTGTACGAAATACTTACAACAATAAAACATCTTTTTATTTATTTTTTTATTTTTATTTTTTATTTTATTTATTGAAATCACCAGTCAGTGTCTCAGTCGCAAGACTAGACACTGGTCTCACCATCATCAGCAATACAACACAAGAGACTCGAGTCTCGCCATCGTTACAATAGTCAAATACGCAACTCTGTAAACCATCATTGTTCTATCACGTTAATCACGAAATAAATATATAATACATATTCACATTTTCAACTGTGTATTATTACAAATGGAGACCATCATCTCCAAAGAATCTAATCAGACCACCAAGGAAGACGTGGCAACCGACCAATAAAGGATTGTCAATTACCTTTCTGAACAGTATATAAGCTCGCGCATCACAAACTCAAATATTATTCACTATTACAGTCTTCAATGGACATGTTGTTGTAATTGTGTAATAATCTTGAGAGGAATAAAAACAGTTCGTATTGAATACATTGTTATTTTTTCACTTTCATTCGAACACGAAACATAACTTGTATTTCTACTGGAAATGTTGATTCGCAGGAAGAAGTAATGGATTTAGAAAACACAGAAACTGACAATCCGACTCCAAAGCAATCAAAGACGACATATGTCTTTCGTGCTCCTCTGAGTCGCAAACGAAAAATGCTAAATGATAATATTTCGACAATAAACGCAGCAATAGAAAAAGTGATAAAGTAATGGAAATAAAAAACCAAATGACACAGATGATGAATTTGACATATTCGGAAAATTTATCGTTCTTCAACTTAAACAAATGCCTCTTTACGATGCAATTATCTGCCATGAAGAAATTCAATCGTTAATAATGAAACTCCTATCGAGACAGTATCAGTCAACTCCATCACCAGGGTTTTCGAAGAGCATGGAGGAATATTCATCGTCATTAAATTCAAATGAAGTATATAGGAAAAAACAATGCGAAGACGATTCGCAGGAGCCATCCGATATACTTTCGAAAGCTCTGAGTGATATTTTATATTAAAATGTATTTTTGTTGATAAAATATTATACTTACTTTGATAAAATCTTGTAAAGCATCGTATATTGGCGTACAACTTCCATCGAAAAATTTGAAATCTCAATCGCCACAGTGCAGTGAGTAAACAATACTGTGTGTGCATAAAAAAACAATAAAGCACAACTTATGATATTAAAATTGATAATTCTTTCTTCAACGACGATCAAATTCGTAACGAAATTCCTCAAGAAAATATCAGTGAACATATTCCTGTTGAAGATAGTCTCACGGCCCAACAACATACCCTATTGTGGAATGAGGAACAGTATTTACGTATAGCACCTGGTGAACAAAATGTGCCTCAAAGTTTGCTGTCTGATGAACATGCCGAGGAACAATCTTTTCCTTCAATTTATTTAGGCCAGTTTCGAAATTTTAGAGAAGGCATTAATGTAACATCGTTCATGATGGCGCCGAGTGAGCTACGGAGATCTGATCGGCGTGAAATTACGCCAGACCATTTGTTATACATGGCGATGAAAATCAAGAGGATGCGAGTTCGAGATTCTCTTACGGTGGCATTCAAGCACGTCGGTAAAAATACAAAAATCACTCGAGAGCAAATCGAAGACGAACAGTACATTAACAACTGCATCGACACCGATCTTGCGTTCACACGATCGATTCCAAACTCAACTTGGTATTAGGCTGATCGGAAAACAGATCTCTTCGTCATGATCAGAAAGTTTGGTAAACCAACTGTATTTCTGACTGTCAGTGCTAATGAAATCGGATGGAATGATTTAATTCAAAAGTTATACAAATTTAAGCATAGTGTTGAAACTATGTCCGAAGAAGCAGCTGAACTATTACATTACCTCGAAAAAACAACGCTTGTTAACGAGGATGCTGCTACCTGTGCTATACATTTCAATAAATTGGTCAACGTATTATTGAACATCTTGAAATCACAGAAATTCAGTCCATTTGGACGTTATTCATTATTTCAAACGTATCGAATTTCAGCATCGCGGTAGTCCGCATGCCCATATACTACTGTGGTTGGCAAATATTCCATATGATCCACTTGATAAGGACGAATCGGATGCTATCGCATTAATTGACCACTTGATTTGTGTTTCATCGCAAGAAGCTTCTGGTAATATTAAATTACAAACACATAAACACACTTTTACATGCTATCAAAAAATTGTTCCTAATAAACCTCTCAGTAGTGCATATGTGAGGCACCTTTTATGCCTTGCCCGTCTACAACTACATTATCACCCATGCAAAAAGACGATTCTGATTTCCAAAACTATGCTCAGCGTTATAAAAATATTAAGGTTAATCTTGAAAACAATGATTACTCTGATATTGATTCTATTTACAAAAATACCAACAAAACCTCAGATGAAGATTATTACAATACACTTCGGAACTGGAATCAAGAGGCCCAGAGTTTTCCTCAAACGTCAACCATGTGAAAAATGGCATAATCCGTTCGATACATTTATATTTCATATTGTCAAATCAAATATGAATTCCGATTCATCACCGAAGAATATTCTTATGCCAATTACGTAGCTGAGTATGTGAATAAAACAAATAGGTGTTAGTCAACTTAAACGTCAAATAATTCAAACTATCGACGAACATCCAGAGTTTGATATTGTCGAAATCACACGAAAAATAGGCGTAAATATGCTCAACAGTGTAGAGATGACGAGTCGAGAGACTGCTTAGTATCTCTTTCGAGAACCAATGTCAAAATGCTCTACTGTTGTGACAACTATTCAAACTGTGTGACCTATTGATCGGCAAAGAGTAAGAAAAACACAAAAAGAGTTAGATGCAATGGAAATCGGAGAAGATTCCACTAACATCTGGAAAGAAAATCGGTTCGATGACATTGAAAAAAAGCATCCGGATCTGGAAAAAGTTACACTCGTCCAATCTGTTGCTAATTATACTATTCGAGCTGACGGTACTCACACGGAGCGGAAAATACCATGCGTTATTCGTTACCGAAATTATGATGTAGCACAAGATCTTAATGAATACAAACGTGAAATGATCACTTTGCATTATCAACTTCGAAGTGAAGACGAAGAAATATTTGCTGAAATGAAATTTACTGAACTCTATAATAACAATGAGGATGACATTTGTCGCCATCGGACAGAATTTGAACCAAATTATGATATTCAAAAAACTATTGAAATTTGTAAGAATTTATGCCGGGAAGATGATATCGATAATGAGGCTGAAATACAAGACATAGCTAATGTAGTACATGAGCATAATCCATTTCAACAAATATACGACAATCCCAACGCCGATATGAATAGTGATCTTCGATTAGTTACATTGAACAAACTTGGTGCTATTGCAAAAAAAGGAGCCAATTTAATGACTCATGATGAGTTTGATGAACTGATGAGAATGGCGAACGACAAACAAAACGTCATCTCCAATCTACAATACATCTCCAATCAGAGAATCACACTCCATTTCAAATATTTTTACAGGTACAACTGGATGTGGAAAAACTTTTCTTATCGAGCTTCTCATGGAGATTTTCAATCGGTTCACAAATAACGATGGGCATTGCAACGCTTACATTGCATGCGCTTCGACAAGCAAGGCTGCTGTCGCCATAGACGGAACTACTGAGCATACAGCTTTGAAAATATCTATGTCAAGATTGCTTCCGTTGAGCACAGAAGTAGCGTATCAATACAAATCATTATTCAAATATGTTAAAGTAATAATTATCGATGAAATAAGTATGGTTAGTGCTGAATTACTTACGCAGAATGATTCACGTTTAAAACAGATTACGGGTGATTTTAATACAAATTTTGGTGGAATCGATGTTATCATGACTACGGATTTAAGTCAGTTACCACCAGTTAGAGTTACTCTAATTTACAAACAGCAAAAACAAAAGATTGTCGAACCTATTTTATGGCGTCGACTCCAATTTTAGGAATTAAATCAAGTAATGAGACAAGCAAACCAACAGTTTTCTTCGACTTTGACTAAAATTGGAAATGATGAACCACTTCAAGATCATGAACTGGCTTTATTAGAATCTTGATTTTGTACCATACAAGAGGTTGAACCCCGTTGTCCACAAGGAATTCGTTTATTTCAGACAAACGAGGCTGTCACTAGGTACAATAATCGAATTCCAAATACTGCAGAAGAAAAAATTATGTCAATGGCGAAAGACATTTACATTGGTTGTACGTCGGTAGAACAAACAGCTTTTGTGCGACAAAAATTACATAAAATGTCGATGAACGACACTGGAAGCTAACCGTATGAAACTGTATTTGTGATGAATGTATTCTATTTGATTACAACAAACATCGACGTAACAGATGGTTTAGCGAATGGTGTTGTCGGAAGGTTAGTTCACATCGAACGAAATGAAAAAGGAGAAGTGAGTATGGCGTGGCTTGATTTTCCTGACACGCCAAAGATTGGCGAAAAGATTAGAAGAAAAGTTGCTGGCCACATGGCTGCTAATCAAATTGGTAGAACGGCTGTAGCGATAGGAAGAAGATCATCCACTATTCCTCTCAATAATAACAAAACTATAAATGTCAAATGTTCTCACCTACTTTTAGTTTGTGCTTGTGCAACCACTATTCACAAATCTCAAGGAAATAGATATCCGGAAATAGTTTATGAGTATGATAAATACCACTCATAGTCATTAATAGAATTTGCTTTACTAGTCTCGAAGGTTCACTACAAGTGATAATAACAAGACTTTTTATCATGGTCGAACAGCATCTACGACTACAGTTCATTAACAAAATGAATTTCCAAAGCTCGCACTTCATCGTTTGTAGACTGTCGGCAATGATTTGCTTCATTTTATCAATAATAGAAAGGGATTATCAACATATCAATTCGAGAGCCAGACTGAGCATCGGATGCGAAAGCACACGCTGCATGGCTGAACGTATCACAAAAATCTACAAGAGAAATAGCAGTAGCCGTCCATTTGTACGACTCACCTACAACAGGAAACTCGCATCTTCGGGACTTGTAATCCCCCCGGATTACATGAAACCCAAGAACACTCGGAACAAGAAACTTCTCCGACAAGCCATCGTCGTTCTCTCATCAGACAACTTGACCACCGCATCTACCACAACCGAAAACGACGCCACAACAACCGACGCCACAAACAACACAAACACAACAGCAACAACCACCGACATAAACCAAACCACAACCGACAACATCACAGACAACACAGACTTCACCACAATTAACTTCACCACCACCGCATGAACAACACAACCACCAAAATGGAAATCATCACAGCTAACATCCCAACATCTAATAATTTCGACTGTTTACAGGATCACCCCGACAACGAGATGGAACCGATGCCATTCAATCCATGGACATTGGTGAAACTCAAGAAACGCGGAGCTCCGCCCACCACTGACGTCACGCCACCAACGAAAAAGCCCGCCAAAGCGAGAGAGAGCACAACAACAAAAACAAAAACACACAACCCGACACCATCGACATCTGCTGCAGCCAATAAAACAAAATCAGCCACCACCACGACGACCCCGACCGCCACTAAGAAGCCGTATAGATCACCACCGCTCGTCCTTATCGACAAGCCGGATAATCATAAGAAATTCACCGACGCACTGGCTATTTCCGCGAAAGCGAAATACCAGGTCAAATATATAAATGATAATGACACCAAGGTTTTACTTTCAGAGCAGGAGGATTGGAAAACCGTCCGACACGCACTTGACGAACAACAAATACCCTACTTCACGTACACTCTTCCGGAAGATCGACCCCTCCAGTATATCCTCCGCGGCGTACCGGCGGGTTACAACACGGAAATTTTCGATGAATTAACAGAACTCGGCCTCCAAATACTGGAAGTGCATTCCATGTGAGGAGAGAATTTAAAGCTACCAGGATACAAAATAAATTTTGCAAACAGCACTACCGCTAGCCAGGTTACCCGGGTAGATGATCTGATAAACTGTAAAGTGTATTGGAGTCAATATCTACCCAGGACTGGCTTCGCGCAGTGCCATAACTGCCAGCGATGCGGTCATGCCGCTCAACATTGTAAACTTCCCCCCAGGTGCGTCAAGTGTCTAGGGGATAACGCCACCGCCCAATGTTCGAAAAAAGATAGAAACTCGCCGGCCACCTGCTGCAACTGCGGCGGTCCACATCCGGCCAACCACCGAAAATGCCCGACGATCGTCGAGTTCTTCGAGAACACGCCGTCTTGTCGCGCAGCTGCAGCCAAGAAAACCGAGATTGCAACTCCAGCCACAGCTCCACCACCACCGACATCCAACGCCTGGAACCGCCGCGCACCAGCCCCCCAGGCGCGCGACACCGCCTATCCAGCTCTCGGCTCCAGGTCGAAATCCGCTTCGCGGACTCCACCTGCCGCCGCACCACCATCGACTGACGACCGCAACCCCCTAGAAGCCATTAGAAAAATCGACGAGGTCTGCGACAGGATGGGTTTATGGGACATCCTCGCCGCCATGGAGGACCTCGAACGTCAACTAGCGAACTGCAGAGATATAGTCGAAAAAGCCCAAGTCATTCGGGCATTCCGCAGACGTTAGATGGCTTCTCACGTCGGTAAGATCAAAGTTCTTAACTTTAACGCCCGAGGAGGGCTCAAACGACATCTGACAGAACTCACGCGACTACTACAGATACACCGCATCGACGTTGCGGTCATAACCGAGACTTTTCTCAAACCACACATCTCTCTACGTGTACCAGGCTACCATATTTACAGAAAAGACCGTGTAAACAAAAAAGGGGGAGGAGTCGCTCTTCTAGTAAACAAACTCCTCCCCCATTCTTCTCTGCCACAGCTCGAATCTGATATAGAACACGTCTCTATATCAATCGACACCTGGAAGATAAAAATCAATAACGACAAAACGGAGGGAATACTATTCTCAGCCGGATCCGCCAACAGTCCAGGAACAGTTACGATGAACGGCACCGAAATCGAGTGGAAAAAGACAGTCAAATACCTGGGAGTCCACTTGGACAAAAAACTAACATACAAAAAACATATCACAGAAGTACGTAGGAAAGCTAACGGAATGCTGAGGCAAATCTACGCCGTCATGGCCAAGAAGAGCGCGCTAAACAAAGAAAACAAAATCATACTATACAAAACAGTAATACGACCAGTCATCACATACGCCGCTCCTATATGGAGAAACACATACAAAGGACACATCAAACAATTACAGATAGCACAAAACAAAATACTGAGGATGGCGCTCGGCAAGCACACCAGATATAAAACAGCCAAACTACACGAAGACGCAAACATAAACACCGTATCGGACTATATAAACATCATGGGATGGAAATTTTATACCAAACTTGACCACGACAATCCATTAATAGACAAGATCGACAGAGCGAAGATCATCCCAGCAAACAACCGGATAAATAAAATGAGACGAAAAAACGTAAGACTACAACCCAACATCTTCGGCGAAGAAATAAAGAAACTAATTAAGAGGTCGGCTACAAGGAAAAAACAGAACAACGCCGTCGCGGACGGCTCATCACAGGGGGGGGGGGATTAAAGATATAACGATATATATTTGGGTTTTTTGTAATTTTTCCCAAATCGCGAATGAGGATAAAAATAATGAGAAGACCTAGAAACAACCAAAAGAGGATACATGGCAACAATAGGGACATGTCCCCGGGTATGCCAAAGAAAAGAGGCTCAAAACAACCAGCGGGCGAACAACATCCAAATGCTAAAAAAAAAAAAAAAAAAATATCAATCGACATGTGCAGCCATGAGACCAGCAGCTCCGATGCCCCAGGTCACGCCGAGGGCACCCGAGCCCAAATCCTTCGCGAGCCGTCCATCCGCAATGGACGACTTCGTCCGACTCCGTTCGGCGGTGGACCGCCTGAACATCCCTCAACTAATCCAAGACGTAGAGGACCTGGAACGCGCCCTCGCAGGCTGCACCACCAAGTGGCAGCGGATCCAGATCATCTACGAGTTTGATTCACCGTAGTCGCCGAACTTTTCTCTAACGGTATATCTTTCTTAAATTTTAACGCCCGTGGCGGCATTAGACAAAACCAGACAGAGCTGCTAGCCATGTTGCGTTCTCGCAACGTGAGCATAGCAGCTATAACCGAGACACACCTAAAACCACACAACAGACTTAACCTGCCCGGCTACACCGTACACAGAGCAGACAGACACGACCGACGCGGAGGAGGTGTTGCCCTCCTCGTCGACAACCGACTCCCCCAATCCCTACTGCCACAACTACAGACGCCAGACATTGAGCATGTCTCGGTGTCTGTGGGTGGCTCCAACCCCGTGACAATAACAGCGATCTACGCGAAACTATCATTTGACCCTGGACAGCTCCTCCAGATACTGGACAGGGACCGCAGAACGGTAACGCTGGGTGACTTCAATGCGAAGCACACACTATGGCATTGCCGTTCCAGCGACAAAAACGGACGTCAACTCCTTGACATCCTTGAAGACAACGCAAACATTGACCTGATAGCACCAGACGAACCGACCCACTACCCTGACCCGGGACACACCCCGTCGGTCCTAGACTTCACGATCACCAAAAACATTACCGTGTTCGGAACTTCCACGCACGTCATACACGACGGACCGGACTCGGACCACCTCCCCGTTATAACCAAAATACAAATAAAAATAAAACCAACGCCTCTACGCCGGATCTTTAACTTCAAGATGGCGAACTGGGAGGCTTTCAAACAAGAACTGAACTTAAAACTACAAATCCCGGACTACCTGGACAACTGTGACCAGGTAGACAAACAACTTGTAAACTTTGAAAACTTAATAAAAATAGCTTCTGACAAATACATTCCCATGACGACACCGAAGCTCCACTCACAAGTGAAACCTACACCAGACATACTAGACGCCATCAAACTACGTAATCAAGTCCGCCGGCGCTGGCGGAGAACGGGTGACACCCTCTTCCGCGCCGAAAAAAATAGACTGACCGCGTACATACAAAGAAACATGCAACTTCTAAAAACAGACCATTGGAACCAAAAGCTCAACAAAGAAATCTCCCTCGATCGAAACGCGACGTGGAATTTCGTTCGAGGCATGAAAGGGAAAGCCTCCCGGGTCCCCGCCCTCATCACTGAAGACGGAGACACTGTGACCGACCCCCAAGACAAAGTCGATATGATTGCGGAGTCATTCGCCAAAGCTCATCGAGTTGGCGAGTCACTCCGTGAACCAAAAGACTTTGGTAGAATCACCAGACTAGGACAAAAACTCAGACAAATTCCACCCAACCTAGTGAAAACTGACGACGAAATCTCCCCAGACGAACTACATGCCTACATTAGAAAGCTCAAAAATAGATCAGCACCCGGACCAGACGGAATCACTAACGTACACCTGAAACATCTACCGAGAAAAGCCATAACGGCACTCGCAAAGATACTAACTTCAGCACTTAGACTCAGTCACTTCCCCGATGACTGGAAAAAGTCTAAGATAACCCCCATTCCTAAACCGGGGAAACCACCCTCTGACCCGACGAACTACCGCCCAATTAGCTTATTATCAACAATTAGTAAACTCTACGAGCGCGCTATCCAAAAGCGACTCGTAGAGCAAATTAACAAAAACCAGACTATCCCACTGGAGCAGTTTGGCTTCCAAGCCGCTCACAGCACGACATACCAACTGCACAGAGTGACAGACAAAATCAAACATGCACTGGCTTTCTCCAGGTCGGCCGTCGCTGTCTGCCTTGATATCGAAAAAGCTTTCGACTCAGTCTGGCACGACGCCCTCATGGTGAAGCTAATCAACACCGACTTACAACTACACGTACTGAAACTCATACAGAACTACCTCACCGGACGAACCTTCACAGTAGACAC
The DNA here is from genome assembly GCA_029203775.1 of Neoneuromus ignobilis. Taxonomy (NCBI): domain Eukaryota; kingdom Metazoa; phylum Arthropoda; class Insecta; order Megaloptera; family Corydalidae; genus Neoneuromus; species Neoneuromus ignobilis. The sequence continues at coordinate 30,055,927 of CP092094.1, read as the reverse complement.
ACTCGGGAAAACCTCCCCACCACACATTATACCTGCCGGGGTCCCCCAAGGCTCAGTCCTCGGCCCGGTACTGTATAATGTATTTACATCCGACATTCCAAAATTTGACGGCAAAGTCGACCTAGCACTCTACGCCGACGATGCCTGTCTTATCGCCCCAACTACAAACGGAGTGCCAATGCCAAGAATCTTCAAGGCAGCACTCACGGAACTTAACGAATTCTACCTTAACAATAGAATAAAAGTAAACCCGACTAAGACAAAACTCATCAGATTCACGAGACAAACACGAAGACGCCCCTCGACCATAACACTCGACGGCGTCCCCGTACCTGTTGCCGAGACAATTGACTATTTAGGCATGGTACTAGACAAGAAACTAACACTAGTTCCCGCTTGTACGGACCGACTACGCAAAGCACGTTCTGCCTTCTTTGCGCTTAAACCAATCATACACGCAGATATAGAAGGGGTGTGTAAAAACTGATAACCAATAAATGTATTCTTTCTTTCTTTCTTTATCAATCGACAGTTCCGCTCGAGCAGCGGTCGTGACTACTCGTGTATGGAGACACGCAGAAGCTATATTTTACACAGAAAAGGCTCATTCTTCAAAAAAGTGAAAGTGACACATATCAAAAAATCCTGCATGCAGGAGACGGGGAGCGTGCAGGGTGCAGACGTACCAGAAACCCCTTTAAACCTTACAATTACTTCCAAAAGGAAAAACACTGAAATAAATGTAAGTAAAATAAAATTACACAAGCACATAACCAAGTTACGCAATAGCGACAGCACGGCGGCGGACGAGTCGACTATGAGCGTCATCACTCCCCTCCCATCTACGTCATCAACAGCCGATATACAGAACTCTGTAACAATGGAGTGTGAAACTACACTCAATGAAGTTATTAACATTCCAACAGCCAACACTTATGAGTGTTTGGCTGACCGACCCGAAAATAATCCTGATGAGTCGCAACCTGACCCGTGGACCACGTTCATGGGCAGGCGGCGACTCGCTAAACAAAAAGCTGAACAATCGCCCAGCAAATCGAAATCTACTAGCAGCGTCAAACCGGCTCCGGCTAGACGAGCAGCAACAAAATCTGCCTCCACCACACAACCACCTAAGACTCCTGGGGCTCTGCCGCCGATCGTTATACACGAAAAGCCGGCAGACCACGATCTTATGATCGAGGGTCTTAATCGAGCAACTAAGCAAAAGTGCTCCACTAAATACGTGGGTAGCGAAACCAAGATCTTCGCTAAATCCCACGAGGACTGGTTGGCTGTAAAGAAGGTCCTCCATGACAATGAGATAAATTATCACTCGTATACTCTCCAAGACAACAAACCCCTTGAGATGATTCTCAAGGGGATGCCGGAGAATATGTCTCAAAAGATTAATTTCCAACGCCCCCCTAAAAACTAAAATCCACATCTACAAGGCCTGCATCAGATCTACACTCACCTACGGGTGTCAGATCTGGTGCACGGCCCAAAAATCTCAACTCTCTCGCCTTCAGACATTTCAAAACAAGGTCCTGCGATTAGCGCTTCACGCGGATCGCAGCACCCCCATCAAAAAACTCCATTCCCGTTCCGGAACCGAAAGAATAAATGACTTCATTACTTCCGTAACTACCAACTACCTAAAGCGCGCCAGTCGCCACAAAAACCCCATAATCCGCAACATTGAAACTCCAATCACAACCAACTTCCGTAAGAACAAATCATTTACTTTCCCCTCACAAACCCGGTTTTTCGAACCCTCGTAACTCCCCAAACCTCCTCAGGGCTAGAACAGCCCATTAATTAAAAATTTCAAGGAACATAAAAATCTCCATGGAAGCAGCAAAACCAACGCGGAACTGCAATTGAAACAAAAACAATGTGTCATAATCTCATAAACATAAAATCTCGTGCTACTAGTGCATTAGTGCTAGTGTTCTTCATCAACATTTCAAACATTTCTTAGTGTAGTGCTAATCTTAAGTTAGATAAGATAATTAAGGTTACTTCATATGCAGGTTTTGAAAGTTTCCCTGCAAACAGACTCATAACAAAACTTCATCCAATCATTAATCCTGACTTTCATATATAAATTAGCATAATATAGCCTATAATAAGCTAGTAATAAAATTCAATCTTATGTACAAAATGCTGTACCAAATACTCATATCAATAAAACATCTTTTTATTTTTTTTATTTTTTATTTGTGACCGCGTCAAGTCGACGAATGGACAACCGCACTGTCCAAACGGTAAAGCGGCATAACAGTAAATTCAGTACGGTCATAGTGAAATATAACACAGCCTCCTGCATCAAGGAGGCGGTCAGTCCTCCGGTAACCAGGCTGACACATAAAAAACGACTAAACAAGTGTAGTGAGACAAACAAAAACAGTGAAAAGACACGTGAAAGTGAAAACGCGGGAAACGGTGAAAGCGCCGACAAGGCCTTAATAAGCAGGCCGGCGCCAAAAATCCGCAAAACAATCATCAACGTAAACAGTGACAGTGCCACTATCAGTGAAAAAAGTGACAATGCCATAAAACAAAGCGAAAGTTGCATCGTGACAAATGATGCTATGGCAGCACCTCTCGGTCTACCACCTCTTGGCACCCCTGTCCCCGGCAGTCGCCGGAAACAGGTGCTCATCCCACGCGCCGAGTTCTGACCGGCGCGCAGCCGCCGCGTCTCGTTCCATCTCTGTTCCACCTCTCCGTCTCTGTTCCACCCACAGCGGTGGCAACAGGTAGGAAGGTGGAACGAGAGCGGAACGCGACCACTTGCTCCCCGGCTCTGGACGAAGATACACGCGCAGAAGCTACACGCGTTCACAACCTCACCCTTCAGTTGTACATATCTTCTACGCAATAAAGTATTATTCTGTAACCGACGCGTTTACGTTATTCCTACCAAACACTTCCCTCGCGAATCGCTAAAATGCAAGGGACGCTAACACAACGGTCATAACCAACGCGTCATCCCAGCCAGGATCCAAACCATCTGGCAGTGCTGAAGCATCCCAAAAGATGGCCACACCCGAGACAACCACCACATCATCTAGAAATACGGAAACGTCACAACAGATGGCTTCATCCGAGACAACAACCTTTCCATCTCCATCTACCAGTTCAAGGAAGTCGATCACCACTCCTACACCCCAAAGGAGGACCGCCCCCTGGAGGTGACGCTGATGGGGATGCCCGACAACATGGCCCAGTGCACCCTCGACGAACTGATCGCGCTAAAACTATCGGTCCAGGAAGTCCTCCCGATGAAAGGCCATAAATACCCGACGTATAAAGTAAACTTCGATCACGGAACTACCTTCACCCAGATGAAGAAAGTCCGTGACCTGATCCAGTGCAGGGTATACTGGGCTAGATATCTGTCTAGATCACTATACACGCAGTGTATGACATGCCAAAACCTGACATGCATCACCATCGGCGATTTTAACGCCAAACATCCGACCTGGCACTGTAACGTTCATAACAACAACGGTGCAAAACTTATCACTCTTCTCGACGAGCCGGAATACGATATTCTTCATCCGAACGAATTCACACATTACCCGGACAACGGTCTCCAACCGTCGGTGATAGACTTCGCCATAACCAGGAATCTTCCTGCCACTATGGCGTGAGTCGAAGTCATCGACGGTCCGGACTCCGATCACGTCCCCACGATCACGACAATTTCGCTGCACATCGCGGCGCAGAAACTCAGACCAATCATCGACTTTAAAAACGCGAACTGGCGCGAATTCAAATCATACATCGACAATAACATCCACATTCCAGTCATCTTAGACACACCCGACAAAATCGACTCAGCGATCACGGAACTTCTAAACGTGATCAAGGAGGCATCTCGCCTTCACATTCCGACAATCCAACCGACCGTCCACCACAGATTAAAACTCCCCCCAGGACATCCTCGACACAATCAAACTTCGCAACCGCGTCAGAAGGTACTGACAGAGAACGGGCGACCCTTACTACAGAGCCGAGAAAAACCGGTTGACCGACTTCATTCAACGCAGCATCAGTAAATTCAGACAAGATGACTGGAACAACAAACTCCTAAAGTCTATTTCTTCAGACAAAAACGCGATTTGGACTTTTGCCCGAAATCTAAAATCCAAATTCGCATCCATACCCGCCCTCCTGACAGACCACAACGAACTACTCACCGACCCCCAAGACAAAGTCAACGCCATCGCCACGACTTTCGCCAAGGCCCATACCATCGGGGAATCACTCCCCAAACCACACACTTTCGACTTTTACGTTCACTTTAGTAAAAATCTTCCCCATCTACTACCGACATTCCGGATATTTCCATCTCGGAAATCAACCGTTACATCCGAAAACTCAAAAATCGATCGGCCCTAGGTCCCGACGGCATCACCAACACCCATCTAAAACATCTTCCGAGGAAAGCCGTTAATGCTCTCCGAAACATTCTAAACCAAGTTCTATACCTGAACTATTTCCCAACCGCCTGGAAATCTTCGAAAACCATTCCGCTGCCAAAACCAGGCAAACCCGCGACCAACCCCGGCAGCTATCGACCTATCAGTCTACTCTCGACATTAAGTAAACTCTACGATCGGGCCATTCAAAAGCGCCTCGTAGCACACCTCCGACAGAACAACATCATCCCACAGGAACAGTTCGGTTTCACCGCCGGACATTCCACAGTCCACCAGCTTCACCGCCTCACGGATAAAATTCGCCACGATCTATCCCTCTCCAGAGCTACCGTCGTCACGTGCCTGGACACTGAAAAAGCGTTCGACTCTGTTTGGCATGACGCCCTCTTAGTTAAACTACACCGAACGAAACCGCCAGCTTATCTGACGAAATTAATTCAATCTTATCTCTCTCAGCGATCATTCGCGGTTGAATCTCTAGGTAAAACCTCACCGCTTCACGATATCCCAGCCGGTGTCCCCCAGGGGTCCGTGCTCGGACCTATCTTATACAATATATTAACGTCTGTCCTTCCGACTCTTCCTGACAAAATCGACATCTCTCTCTATGCAGATGACGCCTGCATAATGTCCACAGTCCGACATGGTGCACTACGCCCACCCAGAATTGAATCCGCTCTCGCGACTCTCGAAAAATATTATACTAATAATAGAATCAAAATCAATCATGCCAAAACAACGTCTATCACCTTCACGAAAAAGACTCGAATGCAATGCCCGACCATCTCTTTCGGTAACACCCGAATAAATAGCTCTTCAAAAATCAAATATCTAGGCCTGGTACTCGATAAAAAACTGACTTTCAATAACACCATACAAGACCGGCTCGGAAAAGCAACGGCTGCTTTCCGAACACTGAGACCACTACTGACCTCAAACATACCACTAAACGTTAAAACCCACCTATACAAAGCATGCATCAGATCAACAATGACGTACGGCATCCCGATCTGGTGCACTGCGAGTCCCAACAAGCTAAAACCCCTCCAAATACTTCAAAATAAAGTTCTGCGACTTATTCTTCAAGCAGACCCCCGCACCCGTAGTACAGAATTACATGCCCGCGCACAGACTGAGACAATACATGACTTTATCGCACGTATGACCACGAACTATCTTACCAACGCGAGGAGACATCGGAATCCTTTGATCCGTAACCTCGAAACACTACCGACATGTAAATCCAAAAACATTATTTTCCCGTCTATGACAAAATATTTCCAACCTCTCTCGTTCCCGTCCGGCCGCTCAAGCCGGACACCTACCTGAGACCAAAATAATAACAAACTGTTTCGTAGCAAAAAATAGAAATGATATTGATTCAATCTTAAATACACCAAATGTTGAAACTAACTAAAATTACGTTTGTCCTTCATAAAATTTCGTACATTTCATTACAAAAAAAAAAAAGAGAGAGTTCAGTACATCTGCATAAACTCATTAAAAACGCATTTACGAAAAAATATTGTATGTCGAACGCAGAACAACCTCGTTGCCAGATTTTCTTTATATTAACTTAAAATGTACAACTAGTATTCAGTTTTGTATTTCAAAACGGACATTTATATATATATATCTGTTAGAATATGAGAAGTAAATCTAAGCTACTAACAGATGGTGCATACGAGTAAGTCGGTATGTAAGGACTCTTTAAGAGACAAGGAGTGGGGCGTCAGCCTGCACAGGAGTAACGAGTGGAGTCGGTCATCGGAGTCGAAGGGAGTCGGTCATCGGAATCGGAGAGGACCACCACAAGAATCAACAATGTAGTTAATAGAAATAATATTGTGTAGAGACAAAGTGTAATATAGTATATAGTGTAGATATAATATAGTAATATGTATTTCATCATTAATAAATTCAACAACAATTATTCCAACATGGTATGCAGAACGTGGTTTCTTGGGCCCACAACTTCAATTATTCTCACATGGTAGCAGAGCATGGTTGGTTAAACGAATTATTCTAACAGTATTAAAAGTGGCATTATTTAAACTGTAGTAATTAAGTACGCTTTCTTTCGCCAGCCGAACCCGCACTGTATCCTTTAAAATACTCCGCAATAAAATAAACGGTCTAAAGCAGCGCAGATAAACGGTCTGTCTACAGGGGGCTGGCCAAGGCAAGCGAAAATTGAGATGATGTTTCTCAGCGATGGGAAACCAGGAGTCACATCGAACAACTCGAACGAACCGGTCGAGTTGTTGAAACATAGAAACACGAAGCACATTTGTATCACTTAGTTTAATTTTCAACTTGTATTCTTTCGATAGTTATAATCATACTGTAACTGCATTATTTCCTCATATTTATAAATAAATACAGCAATTATATTTGAACTATTGGTGTTTTTTACTCAGTAATAAAAGAGAGCAGTAAATACATCAAAACCTTTTTATATAAACGTTCAAAAACAGGGGTTTAACACTATTTTCCACAAACAACACCACCGACATGCCTATCGGCAAATACAACTACAAGAAACAAGTGAAGTGATTAGTTACCGAAAAGTTATCTAAGTGTTTGTGCCGTCTCGTGTTTTAGTTAAGTTTGTGTTAGTTTATAAGTTAGTTAATTTAGTTTTAAGTTTTTATCAACAAACATATATTCTTAAGTGGGTTTTGAAAGTTTCCCCACGAAACAAAGACATATAAACATTAAAAACTACCGAAATTGTAATCGTCAACCATTTGTATAGCGTAATATGTATATAATAAGCTAGTTTTAAGCATAGCATTGTAACAAAATTTTGTACAACATAAGTTATTACCGATAAATGTCACTGTTTACTGTCACGCGACGTTCAGTGCACACCTGGCATCCGAACGAAGCAGATACCTGAATACAAACCGCAGACAGTCATTAAGTGCACCGCTCGGCGGCCACAGGTATAGAAATACCTACCGCCGGGTCTAGTGATACACGGTCAACAATCCGTCCAACATGGATCCTGTTCCGAGTACTTCGAAAAGTACTGAAAATGAAAACACCACATCCGTCGAGGAGAATAGTTTTACTAATCCGACTCGAAGAATACGAAAAAAGAAAATCAAAGGGACCGCCGTATCCTACGGCCTCGCTTCAACGAGCGGGACCCAACCCAGCCACAGAACATCGCCGATCAAACGGCCAGCGGAGTCCCAGGACATCCCGCTGCAGAATAAATTCAAACATCTAGCCGGACTGGACGAGAACAATCTCGATCCCGTGCCGCTCGACATCAGCACAGAAAACAACGGCCGCGCTCGAAACCACCGCTAGAAAACATCAAAACAAATCCCTCCACCGATAGTTTTACGCGGAGAGCTATGCGACTTCGAAGATTTCGCAGACAGACTCGCCGCCGAAACTACGGAAAAGGTAAACTTCAAATTCATAACTAACTTCACCGAGATCATCACTCGTAACCGACAAGACCGGGAAACAGTCAAGAACATCATCCAGCAAGAACAAGTAGAATTCCACACTTACACCCTGCCGGAAGATCGCCCGCTGGAAACCGTGCTCCGCGGGATCCCGACAGGAAGGGCTGAGAAAATCAAGGAGGCACTCCGAGCAGACGGCCTCCCGGTACAAGCGGTTCACCCGATGCTAGGCCCACGCGTCGTACAACCACTGTACAAGGTAAACTTCGATAACACAATTAACATGGGCAGACTCAGCCGGGTCGTGTATGTATTGCACTGCAGAGTGTACCGGCGTCGGTATCGAATGCGCTCGGGTTTCACCCGGTGCCATCGATGTCAATGCCCGAGGCACGCTGCACGCAATTGCTACTGCGATCCGGCCTGCGTCAAATGCGCCGGAAATCATTACACCGAAACCTGTACAAAACCAAAATCCGAACAAGCAAAGTGCGTTAATTGCGGTGGTGACCACCCCGCCAATTACCGCCAATGCGAAAAAATCATCGCATATCGACAAAATATCGAAAAACGCCGACAAAAACAAGGACCAGCACCGGTCCCCAAAGAAAACGCCTGGTCGAAAAACCAGTCGCCGCCAGAGAACAACAGCAGCGAATTTCCGCCACTATGTAGCAAGCAACCAGCCCGGCACCTGCCCCAGAAAAAATCAGGTCATATCGGGTTTTCGAAAATTTTTCCCGAATTCTACGAACGCAAACACTCAAAAGGGACACATCAATAAATATAATACTACCTCCTAGACATATAGTTGTAAAGAAAATCCTTTTCAAAAGGGCCGCGCTCTACCGAGCGTCGGTAATGTAGGTGGTAATTAAGCCGAATAGATAAAGAAGTTTTGATAAACTTGAAAACACGTGCAGCTAGAATTCGTGTATGATTATTGAATTATTAATTAATTAAGTGAAACTTATTTGTGGTTAAAAGTCGACATTGTATTAATAGCATTAAATGTCGTTTCTTTTTATTACAGAGAAACTCAGCTGTGTTTTTAATTGACAGTGTCAACTTAATCCAATAATTTTCAAACATCCTTACATAGTTATAATAATTAAGATTAGTCAGACTATTTTATACCTTCAAATGTATCCACATTCTGTAAAAATGTATACTACTTCATATTCAATAAATACAATTTTGATTTTGATTGACGCGACGTTCGATTGAGGAGCGGTCACTCGTACAGTGCAGACGTGTTTTTGTGACGCTCTTGCAGAAACCAAACAACCTGTGATCGTGTGCTAAAAACTTAACGAGGTGCGGTTCGCCGCTTTAATTAACATCTGTGACTGTTAATACTACAACTAAATTATAGTGAATCGTTCGTGAAGTGCTAAATTGCGCTCCGCGCGATTCGCGTGTGACGCCAGTGGGCGTTTTTCACGCTTTGACGGGAAAATAAACAATTTACCGTGCGTGCGTTACGTGTGATTTGCTGGTCACGAACGGGAATTTACACATAATAGACACTTTGTGATAGAATAAGTGAGTGTGAGCGAGTGCTACAAACGTAAATACATTATGGAAAAGATGGACGTATCTACACCGGTAGATAAACGAACAGAGGAACAAGAGACGACCACAGCCCCGGCTTCCCCGGTCGTCAGCACGAGCGAGACAACGATGACGACGGTTAACCCGGTAATAAATCATGTAAGCGACGACGAAATGGGATGGCTGAAACCTCGCAAAAGGGCGAGAAAACAAACAGACAAAAAAGAAGATGTTAACACACCGGTTAGTAACAAATTCACTAAATTAGTTGACACAAACAAATAGCTGACACAAACACAGATAAGAGAAGAGAGAAATTATCGATAATTATAACCACTATGTTTCGAAAGATACGATACCGCCGATAATTCCAAGAAATTTTATGTTTCGAAACCATACGAGATGGCAGATAAAATGCGAGCCATATTTAAACAGGACGGGATCCAGGGTGACATAAGATTAAAAAAGACGCAAGGGGGATTCGTAGTCACCTCAGACGACATGAAAATATACAATAGAGTAAGAGAAGTACTAAAAGAGGCGGAGGCAGAATTTTATACATTCACCCCGCAAGATAAAAAAGAGACAAATACGATACTGAAAGGAATGCTTCCCGGCTCGCCGGATGAACTCATAATTAAAGAAATCGAAAAGAACGGCCTCAAACCGACGAGGATACGCTCGATTAATTATAAACGACAACATTACGACCCAATATACATAGTCGGATTCAGTCCAAATACAAAATTAGCCGGCGTGCTGAAACTAGCGTACCTGTTTTCGATAAGAATATACTGGGAAAATTATAGACCATCGAGTAACATAACGCAGTGCTACAGATGCCAAAAATTCGGACACGCAGCTAGAAACTGCAACATCAAATCAAATGGCACGATGGACTAACATACAAACTAATCATCGACGGATTCCCACGATACCTAGCGAGGATAATTGACGGCTACATAAGAAGAAGATCGTTCAACGTGGACATTGATGGAAAAACTAGGACCGGTGCTGTTCAACTTCTACATCGATGATATACCAAAAACAGACGAAACACAGCTGGCATTACACGCAGAAGACACCGCGATCTTCATAAGAAAACCGAATCTAGACAGAATAAGAGACGAACTACAGCTCCGGCTCGACTTATTAGCCGAATACTACAATGCATGGAAAATCAAAGTGAATAATACCAAAACGGAAGGCATATTATTCTCAGCCGGATCCGCCATCAGCCCAGGAACAGTCACGATGAACGGCACCGAAATCGAATGGAAAAACACAGTAAAATACCTGAGGGTGCACCTGGACAAGAAATTAACATTCAAGGAACACATCACATTAATTTAAACCGAATTGTACCCCGGGTACAATTCGGTTTCCAAGCCGGCCACAGCACCATCCGTCAACTACACAGACTCGCAAACATTATTCGCACGCAACTCATCCGGTCAAGATTCACGGTAGTTGCCTGCCTCGACATCGGAAAAGCGTTTGACTCAGTCTGGCATAACGCCCTTCTGGTCAAACTCTACCGCTCCAAAACACCACTATACATAACTAAAATCATCCAGTCCTACCTTGAAAACAGATCTTTACAGGCCGGTTTTACACAGTGCCAAAACTGCCACCAACTCGGCCACGCTTCCAGTAGATGCGGCGCCCGACCACGCTGTGTGAAGTGCGCCGGAGCAAATCAGACTGCTTACTATCGTGAACTTCTTGCAATTTACGCTGCAATCCAGCATTTTCGTCATTTTTCGGAAGGACATTCATTTACGATTTTCACAGATCACAAACCATCGATTTACGCTTTTCAACAGAAGCGTGAAAAACTTCCACCGGTGCAGCTCAGACAACTCTCGTTCATCGCAGAATTTTCAACTGACATTCAACACATTAAAGGTGTCGATAACGTCGTCGCTGATACCCTTTCTCGAATCGAAGCCGTTTCTGCACCGCTTCATTACGAATTGCTAGTAAAATCTCAAGAAGAAGACGAAGAACTCAAGAAGATCATTCAAGAAAACTCTTCTTTACGCATCGAACGTGTGCCGGTTCCTGGATCCTCACTTACTGTGTTTTGTAACACATCTACAGGAAAACCTCGGCCTTTCATCACAAAACCATTTCGTCGTTGCATTTTCAATCGACTGCACGACTCGACTCATCCTGGTGCCAATGCTTCGCTCAAGTTGATCAGCGACCGATTCGTTTGGCCTTCGATGAATAAAGACTGCCGAAATTGAGCTCGTGCTTGTAATGATTGTCAACGATCAAAAGTTTCACGCCACGTTCATGCTCCACTTGGAAATTTTGAAACTCCAGCACATAGATTTTCTCATATCTACATCGATCTGATCGGTCCATTACCGACTGCACATTCTTTTCGATGTTGCTCGACTGTCATCGATCGATTTACTCGATGGCCCGAAGTTTATCCTTTACAGAATATAACTGCAGATACTGTGATTCACGCACTTTTAGACTGTTGGATCTCTCGTTTTGGTTTTCCTCGAACTTTAACCTCAGATCGTGGAGCTCAATTTACCTCTCATCTCTTCAAAAATTTCACAAAATTCTTCGGTATTCAACACAACTTTACTACTAGCTGGCATCCTGCTGCCAACGGTTTAGTCGAACGTTTGCATCGCCATTTAAAAGGAGCGATAATGGCTCGTTCCGATATCGACTGGATTCACGCTTTACCTCTCGTACTACTCGGAATTCGCTCAGCTTTTAAAGAAGATATCGAGACTACTTCGTCAGAACTAGTTTATGGAGAAACTCTTCGCTTACCTCAAGAATTTTTCACTGCATGCCCGGAGAACAAAGGTTTTGACGATCCAAAAAGCGTCCTTATGAGCTTACGCGAGTTTATGTCACGCCTTCGTCCGATTCCAGCATCGAGACATTGCCAGCCGACAGTTTTCGTTTTCAAGGAGCTCTCGAAATGCAGTCATGCCTTTCTAAAAGAAGGACCGATTCTTAAGGCACTTCGACCACCTTACACTGGCCCTTACGAAATTCTTGATCGTGATGATAAAACAGCCACACTCAAGATACACAACAAATCAACCAAAGTCTCCATCGATAGTGTGAAACCTGCATTGTTTTTACAAGAAGAAGATTATACACCTGTTACTCTACACCAGTTCCTGCTACTACGTCAAGTTCTATGCCTGTACCTACATCAGTTCACGAACGGACGACGCGTTCTGGCAGAAAAGTGCGATTTAGAGACATTTTGAATTTATAGGCAAATTCTCTGCCAAGAGGGGTAGTGTGGCGGCGCAGTTCGAAGATCGAACGTGTAGAACAAAAAGGGCGCGCATAGCAACGAACATTCCAATTGTTTATTTCACTAATAATTATTTTTCGGTCTGTTGTCAACCTTTATAACAAACAGTGGTATTTTTATAATAAAAGTTTATTTATTAATAGGAAATATATTTAATCTAATCAAGTCTACATTTATTTCCTATAAACTCATAATTAAAGAAATGGAAAGTCACGGACTAAAACCAACAAGAATAAGATCAATAAATTACAAAAGACAAGAATACGACCCGATTTATATAGTCGGATTTACTCCAGACACTAAACTAGCTGATATATTAAAAGTACCATACTTGTTTTCAATAAGAGTGTATTGGGAAAATTATAGGCCATCGAGTAACATTACACAGTGTTATCGATGCCAAAAATTCGGACATGCAGCTAGAAATTGTAACATTAAATCGAAATGCGTCAAATGTAGCGGCGATCACGAATCACGAGACTGCAAAATCCCGAGAGAACAAGCAGCGAAATGCGCGAACTGCAGCGGGCCACACCCCGCGAGTTTCAGAGGATGCCCCTTCCACATCAAAGAAAAACAACGCAGAGAGAGATACAGAGAAGCAGCTTTACGTAGACGACAACCGCGAGCAGAATACAACCGTAGACAAGAAAATTTCCCCGAACACAGGTTAGGTTCCTTCATTCTGGTTGAAATTGTCGAACGTGTCGGTTGTGTTTGATAGTCTTGTTGTGCGTCGTTCACTATATCAAAAATAATTGCTCAGTTGACCGGCAGACTACACCAGAACACACTGTATAGTGTTCATGCCCAATATAGTCTGTCTCTGCGAATTGTTGTTGTTGTCTACGTATCGAAAAATCGCGGTTTTTTGTGTCGGTGACTTCACCTACTGCGTAGTTACTGCTAATCCACAGGGCGTGCCGTGTCCCACAGCTTCGACTATTGTTCGCGCGTTTTTAACCTGCGTTCGGTTGTTTGTGTTGTGCCACTGGGTAAGTTATCTGATAGCGCAATTTCCTTATTCGACCTGTCTATATCGCTACTTACACTGAACATGACTTCAACTAGCGCGGCAAACTGTGCTCCGCCCCTCGCCCCTATGGCCGGCCCTTCAGGCCTATGCTACGGGTTGAAGAGGGACCGCGACAGCTCCAGCGACGGGAGCGCGGAGGATGCCCTGTGTCTCCCGAAAAGGGGATGCGAGGCGCCAACTGCGTCACCTGTCGCAGTCGAGGGAGAGGGAGAGTTCGTGACGGTCGTACGTCACGGTAAACGTGCACCTCCGCTGTACGTTTACAGTAACTCGTACTTCTCGCTCGCAGACGAGCTGGAGCGGGGAGGAATCAGTTTATCAACATATCATCAAAATTACTGACAACATACAAAACAGAGTTCTCAGAAAACTCCTGATAAAAGCCGTCATCGCACTAACAGACATATGTAACGCAACACTAAGGCTGAGACACTTCCCAGAGAGCTGGCAACACGTCAGGATCGTAGCGATAAAGAAACCGGGGAAAAGAAGCGTATAATGAGTGAATGTTCATAATGGCACTGTAATGTTCATAACAGCAACGGTGCCAAACTAGTCACACTTCTCGACGAGCCAGAATACGATATTCTTCATCCGGACGAATTCACCCACTACCTGGACACCGGTCTCCAACCGTCGGTGCTAGACTTTGACATAACCAGTATTCTTCCTGCATCTATGGCGCGAGTCGACGTCATCGAAGGCCCGGACTCCGATCATCCCCACAATTACAACTATCTCTCTGCACCTCGCGGCGCACAAACTCTACCCCATTATTGATTTTAAAAACGCGAACTGGCGCGAATTTAAATCACACAGACAATAATATTCACATCCCAGTCATCTTAGACACCCCGGAAAAAATAGACTCGGCGATCACGGAATTCCTCAACGTGATCAAGGAGGCATCTCGCCTCCATATACCGACAATCAAACCGACCGTCCACCACAGTGTAAATCTCCCCCAGGACATCCTGGAGACGAGCAAACTTCGAAACCGTGTTAGAAGGTACTGGCAGAGAACGGGCGACCCTCTCTACAGAGCCGAGAAAAACCGGTTGACTGAATTCATCAACAAGATGACTGGAACAACAAACTTCTCAAGTCTATCTCTTCAGACAAAAACGCTATTTGGAATTTCGCCCGAAATCTGAAATCCAAATACGCTTCTATACCCGCTCTTTTGACAGACGACGACGACCTACTCACCGACCCCCAGGACAAAGTTAACGCCATCGCCAAAACTTTCGCCAAGACCCACACACCATGGAGGAATCACTCCCCAAGCCACATACCTTCGACTTCTTCGCTCACTTCAGTAAAAATCTTCGAGCATCTCCCCCGTCCACCACAGACACACCGGACATTTCCATTATGGAAATAAACCGATACATCCGAAAACTCTAAAACCGCTCCGCCCTAGGTCCCGACGGCATCATCAACACACACCTAAAACATCTTCCGAGGAAAGCCGTTAACGCGTTCCACAACATTCTAAACCAAGCCCTCCATCTAAACTACTTTACAATTGCTTGGAGGATCTTCGAAAATCATTTCGCTGTCAAAACCAGGCAAACCCACGACGAACCCCGGGAACTATTGACCCATCGGTTTACTATCGACACTCCGTAAACTCTACGAGCGGGTCATTCAAAAGCGCCTCGTAGCACATATCCGAAAAACATCATCGTCCCAAAGGAGCAGTTCGGCTTCACCGCCGGACACTCCACAGTCCACCAGCTTCACCGCCTCACGGACAAAATTCGCCATAACTTATCACTCTCCAGAGCCACCGTCGTCACGTGCCTGGACATAGAAAAAGCATTCGACTCTGTTTGGTATGACGCCTTTCGAGTTAAATTCCACTGAACAAAACTCCCGGCTTATCTGATAAAACTCGTCCAAAGTTATCTCTCCCAGCGATCATTCGCGGTTGAATCTCTTGGCAAAATCTCCCCGCACCATGACATCCTCCCCGTCGGAGTCCCCCAGAGCTCCG
This sequence comes from Neoneuromus ignobilis, assembly GCA_029203775.1. Classification (NCBI taxonomy): domain Eukaryota; kingdom Metazoa; phylum Arthropoda; class Insecta; order Megaloptera; family Corydalidae; genus Neoneuromus; species Neoneuromus ignobilis. Next base: position 30,040,158 of record CP092094.1, on the reverse strand, counting down.
TTCTCGGGCCAATCTTGTATAACATCTTCACATCAGATCTTCCGACTATCGGCGATCTGATCGCCAAACCATCCGAGTTGGCATTGCTCCTCCCACAACTTAAATGGAACTCGTCTTCGACCCCCAATACGACATCCTGCACCTGGATGAGTTCACTCACTACCTGGATACAGCAGGCCAACCCTCTATTCTAGACATTGCAATCACGCGCAATGTCAATATTTCAAACTCTACTGTCACGGTCTTAAATTCGCTAAGTTGTGATCACTCCACGACCACTATTCAACACAAATACATTCGACGCCCCGCACTCTCTATACCTGACTAAACCAACGCCGATTGAGATGCCTACAAATCGTCTATTGACGAAAACGTAGACATCCTGATCGGCATTTGGACAACGTCAGACGTAGACGACGCCATAACGAACCTCACTCTTGGAATTCCAAATGCCGCCAAGCGGCATATCTCCCTCAAACGAATTGCGACATGGACGACCCACTGCTCGAACACTTCCGCGACCTTCCCCGGGTGCAGAAGATGATAAAAACAGCGAGAAAAATGAGAGAGGAACTAGCGAAAGCCAAAACAGAGCGAGAAGAATATAGGATTGTCCTAAAGTACATGGACATTTTCGAGAATTAAATTCACAGCACAAACAGAACACATCAGAGTCGCATTTTGGAATGCAAACGGATTAGAGAAGAAAATAGGTGAACTAAAGAACTTCATCGCTGATCACAAAATCGACGTAGTTATGATAGCTGAGACAAACTGCAAGAACGACAAATTTATGACAATACCGGGATTCAAAGGATATCACAAAAACAAACCACAAAGACGTGGAGGAGGCGTATCACTATACATTAGAAACGACATCACATCATACGAAACGGTCGCCCGACAACTAGACACATTACAAGTAGCCGCGGCATACATAGAAATTCCGACCAAAATATTGATAGCGGCAGCGTACAGAAGTCCGTCGGATGAATTCGTAGTCGAAGATGTAAACAAAGTGATAAACCACGCCCATAGGGTTGTCTTGGCCGGTGACTTCAACGCCAGACACCAAGACTGGAATTGTAGAGCGCAAAACGCAGCCGGCAGAGATCTGCAGAAACACTCGAGCAGAAATAACTACGTCATCGCATTTCCCAATGAACCTACGTATTACAGAAAAAACACATTACCATCAACATTAGACATAGCGTTAATGAAAAATATAACCGAAGAAGAGATCACATCGTACCCGTCGCTCAGCTCTGACCACAATCCAGTGGTAATGAAAATAGACATAAACGCCAAAAGAAAAGAGACAAAAAGAAAAGACTACGACAGAGCGAACTGGGACAAATTCAAAGACAAGATCAACGATGAATTAAACATTGGGAATTTCATCGCGAACAAAGAACAACTCGAAACAAAAGTAGCTGACCTCACTGAAACAATAAAAGAAGCAATGACCGAATGTATACCGGACAAAAACTTTAAACCGTTCAATGTAGAACTCACACCCGAACTAAGAGAAAAGATGCGAACTAGAGATATGGCACGCAAGCTGTGGCAAAGAACGAGAAGAGACGAATACCGACGCATCCGCAACCGACTATCGGAAGAAATCAGACAGGAGATAAACACGCTGAGAAACAATAAATGGAAAGAAAAACTCGCCGCCGCAAAAACCAGCGACAACAGCGTGTGGAAAATCCTGCGAAACATAAAATGCAAAAGAGTAGACATCCCACCGCTAAAACATCAGGACGGTACATTTTCGCACACGATAGAGGAAAAAGCCAACCAGCTAGCCAGCCATTTCGAATCTGTGCATCGAGCCAACGAAAACACGGGAGACGCCACCCACGCCCGACACATAGAAAGATACATAGAGAGATGGAGGAATCATGTAAACCAGGAAGAGAAAGAAGAAGAAGTCAAATACGCTTCTCCCAAGGAAATCACTGACGCCATCAAACACATGAAGCCGTACAAAGCACCAGGAATCGACAACATACAGAACATAGTACTAAGGAAACTCCCGATGAAAGCCGTCGTCGCACTAACCGACATCTGTAACGCAGCACTACGACTGAAACACTACCCAGAATGCTGGAAACACGCCAGGATAATTGCTATAAAGAAACCGGGAAAAAGAAGTGAAGAAGTCGCTAGTTACAGACCGATAAGTCTACTGCCGATACTGAGCAAAGTACTAGAAAAAGTTATACTAAACAGAGTGCTAGAATTCGAAGAATCTGCCAAAATAATCAGAAACGAGCAATTCGGCTTCAGAAGAAAACACTCGACAATACATCAACTAGCACGAATCGCACAGCACGCGACAGAGAGACTGGGGAAAAATCGAACTATGGGGATGGTGCTGCTAGACATCGAAAAAGCCTTCGATACCGTCTGGCACGATGGACTGATATACAAATTAATAATCAACGGATTTTCACCAAACTTAACAAGAATACTCGACGGCTACATAAGAAGAAGATCGTTTAACGTAGACATCGATGGTAAAACCTCTGAACACAAGTTGATCAGCGCTGGAGTACCGCAAGGATCGCTCCTAGGACCAGTGCTGTTCAACTTTTACATCAATGACATACCTAAAACAGACACGACGCAACTGGCGTTATACGCAGACGACACCGCGATCTTCATAAGAAACCCAAGTCTAGACAAGATAAGACAAGAATTACAACTCCAGCTCGATCTACTGGCCGACTACTTTAACACCTGGAAAATCAAAGTCAACAACACCAAAACGGATCAAACAAGAACCACCAAATCCCCGCCGCCTCACAAGATACCCCCGAAGAGAGCCCAAACACGCCCTTCGGTCCCTACAACGACTCGGCGCGACACACGGCCGCAGCATCGCTTTACTACACCAAGAGACCAACATAGATACGGTTGCAGACTTCATCGGTCCGTCTGGCGTCGCTGGGTCGGCTGCGGCCGCCGATTTATCCGGCGTCCCTGGCCCGTCTGGCGTCGCCGGCCCGTCCGGCGTCAGGGCGAAGCGTGATAGGGAAAGCTGCTCTAGCGACGACACTCGCGGGAGCATGTCGCCCCCCCCCCCCGGAAACGAGAGTGCAATATCCCACCTGCGGCTGACGTAAACAACGATGAGGACGGGTTCACGACGGTAACTAACCGTCGTAGTAAATGTGCACCGCCGGTATACATTTATGATAGTTCGTAACTCACGTTAGCAAAAGCACTGGACCGCGTCGGTATTGATTCCAAACTAATTGACGTCGTAACCACTGACTCGGCACAACGTATTAAATTCCGCTCCGACGAGGAATTCCGTCGTGCGCAGGCTGTCATGAACGAGCTGGGCGTGGAGTGGGCCACCTACTCTCTACAGAGGGAGATGGACTCCAAGTTCGTGATCCGTGGCATGGCTGTGCGCGATTCTCCGGACGACGTTCGCGAGTCTGTCGTGAATGCTGGGTTCAATCCCCGGCACGTCACGCAGCTCCGAACTCGTGGAAAGCTTGCTCCACTGTTTTTGGTATATCTACCACCTGGGAGTGACGAGGCGAAGAGATTCTTCGCCTTGACTCGCCTCCGGGGGGTGCATATCAAGGTGGAGCACTTCCGTGGTCGTTGGGGGCCGAGGCAGTGTTTTCGATGTCAGCGCCGGGGACATCCGTCGGTATCCTGCAGGGCGGCGCCTCGCTGCGTGGCTTGCGCGGGTGCTCACGACGCTAAGTCGTGCACCAGGTCGCGGGACGTCGCGGCGACGTGCTACAATTGCGAGGGAGAGCATCCCGCGAATTATCGCGGTTGTCCCACCTACAAGGAATTTCTACGACGGAAACAGCGCAGCGCCCCGCGTGCGAAGCTGAACCTGCCTCCTGTAGCGTCTGCTACACAGACATCATTTGGTAAACCCCAAACAACATCTGCACAAAACAATTGACTGCATTTGAATATTAGAAAAATCCCAAGACCACCTGGGGCGAAACGAAACAATCGAATGCACTAGAATATTTGGAAAACCCGAAATTTCGATTGTCTGAACATACCTGAAACGGACACGCATCTGATCTACAAACGGTACACGACCGAACGGCCGACAGTATAAATACCGTCGTCCTTCGTACCTATGGCAGCTAGTCTCAATCAGTCTCTCGGCGTTACGATACTCGCTCTCGCATCCTTTGCCAGCGTACGTATACGACAACAGTTTACAATGTAGTTTACGCAAATAAAGATCTTATTATCAATCACTATTCGCGCTTACTTATTTCCATCACCTCGACGCACAAACCTCTACACTCCCGCTAAACTCCAAAGGCAGCGGAAGCTCCCGCGGAAGCCGGCAAGAAGAAGGCGAAGGCGCCTGCAAAGGCGCACAAACCTTCCGACACGCCGCGCGCTGTTGGTTATGCGCGCGTTGCTGGTGGGAGCGGTTGCGAGCCAGCGGGGGCTGGCGCAGCGACCGCTTCCACGACTACTGTGGCGAAGGCGCCGTCCGGGATTGGTGGTCCTGCACTACGTCCGGCCGGAGCTAAAACCGCGGCGGTCAAAAAAGCACCCGTAAAACCTGTCACCAGGTGCGAGCGCGGCAAATCCTCTTCCGAAACCAAGGCATACAGGGCGAATAGCACCCCGAGTGCTCCCCCCGACGAGCCGCGGAAGAAGAGGAGAAAGAAGAAGGGTAATAACAAAGGGCGGGACGCCCCCACGGGCGCCCCCGTTGTTAGTAGCGAGTCGAACGCGGTGCGGGTGTGTAGAGACCGCAAGGTTACTCCCCCGACCCCGAAATCAGGTGATACTAAGGTAACAGAGCAGTCGAAGGTGACGACGACTAGGCCAGTGCGTATCGTAAAGGCAAAGCCAGCCACCCCCGCCAAGGCCAAGATCTCCCCGCGCAACACCCCCCCAACTGCGAGGGGTGCTCCAAGGAGATTGAAGCCGGTGAAGCAGCGCGTCTCAGCACGTGCTCCCCCAGCCCCCAAGAACATCCCCGGCAGACGTCGGTCCCTGCGGGCGCGAAAGTTAGTCAAGACTCCGGTCAAGACCGACCCAGCGCACGCGAGAACGCTACCGAAAGCAATCTCAGGACAACCCTCAGGCAAAAGGGTCTTTGTAATATCTGAATCCGTGCAACTAGTAGATGTAGTACAACAAGCTCTCGCCGACTTGGTGATGCAGATGGTCCACGCCACGGGCTACTTACTAGCTCGTCGCTGTCGTGAACCATCTTCCCCTCCATTCGTGCCCATTCACGGACCTAGTTAATGTCAGACAAACCTCTAAATATAATTTATTGGAATGCCAACGGCATTAGAGGTCAGGGTACAGAGCTACGCGAGATCGCAGAACGCCTCAAGATCGACGTTCTGATGATTTGCGAGACTCACCTCTCGCCGGGTATGCGCTTTTGGATACCCAACTACATCACCTATCGTGACGATAGACGAGTGGGACGTGGTGGGGGAACCGCTGTTCTTATTAAGAAGAGCATCCCCCACTACGTCATGGCTTGTCCACCGCTTCAATCTATCGAAGCGACCACGGTCGTTGCTAAGTTGGGTGGCCGAGAGACGCTTCTCGCCGCGGTCCACAGTAGACCTAAAACCCCCTTGGTTACGGCGGATATCGACGCTCTGATGAGCATCAAATCGTCGGGCATTCTGGCAGGTGATCTGAATGCAAAGCACTCTATACGGCACTCTAGGGTGAATAACCCGAAAGGGCTAGCATGTTTCTAACGTTAATACATCGATTGACTTTGATAAGTGCTCTTTCTATATTACTATATTTTAATATTTGCTATATTTGTATTTTCATATTTGATATAATGGAAAATTATACTCAAATCGATATAATCGACGTGGGCAATACACCAAAACCTAACGTTCAAATCAAAGAGATCAAGACATCAAAGGGTAAAGCGATTTTAAGACGTCGCTTCGACAACGACACGACCGATCCCAATCTTGTAAATTTCGATTCGGACTTCGTTAAATCCGGCCACAAGTATCGTGCTAAAAAACATAAGAAGGTAAACATCATCGACGATAATTTATTAAACGACTTGCTTGCCTGAAACTGAGAAGAATTTCAAATTTGATTCGAAATTAGAAGACCACGACTTCGACGGGTGCATCGATTACACCGTGGCATTTTTCATCAATTGGTTTCTGATTACAACATTTCCAAATCCGTCCGACTACATTAAATTGACTTCGCTCTGTCAAGATAAAATTTCATCGTTATCAGGTGAACTGTCGGACGCTACTCGTAATTTCTTCAAACAATGTACGACGACAATCAGGAAACACACGTACAGCCCGACGGGTATAAAGCATTCGTGGGACGAATTAACCTTGAAAATTTCCGAAGATTTATCGTCCACCGAGTGCTATCCATCGAAGGCGCTCATCGATTTGAAACGATTATTCAAGGGATGAAATCCCACACCTCTCCTCCCCACACTTAGCAAAATCGACGAACACGTCATTCAACGTCGCCTCGTAGATCGCGTAAATGACATGGACATCCTCCCCGATGAGCAGTTTAATTTCCGAGCCAAACACTGCACCACATACGAGGTGTGATCAAAAAGTAAGGTGAATTTTGATATTTAGTGGGGTACACCCGTTCGATCTTCGATTTTTTTATTTGGTTATGTTGGTACACTCGTCTCGAATATATGTTCGAAATTTCAGCTATGTAGCATGCTTAGTTTGTTGGTGAGAGGCATAAAAGTTAGAAGTGTTTTGCAGGCTCAACGATTTTCCGTTGTCGAAAATCATGGATCAAAGAGTTTGCATTAAATTTTGTGTGAAAAATGGAATCAAGTGCTCCAAAACACTTGAATGTTGAAAGTGGCATACGATGAGTCTGCTTTAAGCCAAAAAAATGTTTACAAGTGGTATAAACTCTTCCGAGAAGGCCGAGAAGACACCGACGACGAACCTCGTTCTGGATGCCCCAGCACGTCAACAACCGATGAGAACGTTGAAGAAGTGAAGAAAATAGTGTTGGGGAATCGTCGAATTACCATTAGAGAAATCGCTGATGATATTGGCATCTCGTTCGGTTCGTGCCAATCAATTTTAACGGGTGTTTTAGACATGAGACGTGTGTCAGCGAAGTTTGTTCCGAAATCGCTCGATTTCGACCAAAAGAACCGTCGCATGAGTATCGCCCAAGAGCTATTGAATGACGTCGACGACGACCCAGATTTACTCGACAGGGTCATAACAGGTGACGAAACATGGGTATACGGTTATGACGTCGAAACTAAGACTCAATCGTCCCAGTGGAGGCATTCCGGATCACAGAGACCAAAAAAAGCACGCCGAGTTCGATCGAATCTGAAGGTTTTGCTTACGGTTTTCTTTGATTGCAGGGGCGTGGTGCATCATGAGTTCTTGCCACAGGGTAGAACAGTAAATAAGGAATATTACCTGCAAGTTATGCGCAATTTGCGCGAAGCAATCCGCCAGAAACGTCCGAATTTGTGGAAGAATAAAAATTGGCTTTTGCACCATGATAACGCCCCTGCTCACACATCGTTGCTTGTGCGCGAATTTTTGGCTAAAACCAACACACTAATGATGCCGCAGGCACCGTATTCCCCAGACCTGGCCCCCTGTGACTTCTTCTTGTTCCCGAAACTGAAGAGGCCCATGAAAGGACGGCGTTTTGCAACGATCGAGGAAATAAAGACGGCATCGAAAGAGGAGCTGAACAAGATCACAAAAAATGATTTTTTGAAATGCTTTGAGGATTGGAAAAAGCGTTGGCACAAGTGCATTATATCCGAGGGGGATTACTTTGAAGAGGACAAAATAAAAATTGATGAATAAATGAATATTCTTTAAAAAAAATAAAAATTCACCTTATTTTTTGATCACACCTCGTATATCTGATTTGTAACGAAAAAGTCACTTCACGTACATACAATGTACAAAGACATGTTGAAAAGTTGCATTCGAATCTCGGCTTCTCAACAGACGAAAAAAGGAGAGAAAATTTTTTTACAAAAGAAAAAATAAATCATCCACAGACCGGTGTTTTAAAAACTTTTTTGATTCCAAAAAATAACATTGCAGCTGCTGGTTTTCAAGTAGCCCATTGCATTGCTCGCCATGGGAAACCTCTTTCAGAAGGATAATTTGTAAAACAAGCGTTTTTAGAATGTAGTGCTACTTTGTTTGCAGATTTCAACGAAAAAGACTCGATCATAAAGCATATAAATGAGTTACCGATAAATCGCAATACGATTAAAGATCGAGTAACAGAATCGAAAAGAAATATTTCTTCGCAAATATATAACGACTTAAAGTATGCAGAAATATATTCAATTGCTTTAGATGAGAGTAATGATGTAAATGGTTATGCACGACTAGCAGTTTTTGCTCGATATAAATCGGGCAATATAATGAAAGAAGAGCTAATGAAACTAATAACGTTCAAAGGGAAGTGTACCGGTCTTGATATTTTTAAAGAATTTGATAATGCATTTAAAGAAATGTATATTGACCAACAGAAAATTGTTTCTGTAACAACAGACGGTGCACCCAATATGGTGGAAAAAAACATCGGTTTTATTCAGCAGCTTAAGCAAAATATTAGACACTCTCTAAGCAAGTTCTATGTGCGAAATAAGGTTTAAAAACATTTTCCAATGTAATGCCAGTTGTAATAAAAGTCGACTTTATAAATGCAAAAGATCTTAATAAACGAGAATTTGCACAATTATTAGAAGAAATCGAGTGCCGATATTCTGGAATTTTGACATACAACAATGTTTGCAGTTTAATTCACTGGTCCCAGACAAGGGAGAAAACGAATCAAATTGAAATTATTCTTTAAATTGCAAATATTTATAGATTATTTTCATATTTTCGAAATGGCTGAAGCAAAGAAGGTATTCACCGTGGAGGATATCCAAAAGATTGCACCCAGGTACAGGGGAAAACCTGAAAACTTTGATCCTGACAAGATGGGTAAACCAATCCTGGCCCTTCACAAAAGAATATTACAAAACCCGTTATCTGAAAAGAATTACCGAAGCCGACAAATTTGCAAGAAAAGCTAACTAAGCAAAGAAATAAATAAATTATTTCCGAAGCTATTTTTTGGAGTCGATGTAAGCGTAACAGAAATTGCACCGCGTCAAAACTTTTCTACAAATTTAGCAAAAATCGTAGATGTAGCTGTTGAAGTTTACGATGCCTATCGTTCGTATCGATGAACTTTTTCAAGCAATGTATCGCAACGATCCGGAAACATATGCACGGCCCGATGGGAAACGAGCATTCGTGGGAAGAATTAACACTTCGAATTTCAGAAGATTTATCGTCCACCGAGTGCTACCCGTCGAAGGCCCTGATCGATACGAAGAGATTATTAAAAGGATTACTCTGCACTTCGACCGATATTCCGGAAAAGTCATTATCGCCTCCCTACACCGACAGAACAGACGGACCCATCTCCATGTCATCCACGACTGCAACTGGACAGGACGAAAATACATTTGGAAAATACATTTCACTTTATTTTATATCCACACAAAACAGAATTCGAAACAATGGAGTTAACCGAATTTATGTGGCTGTGTATCCATGATTTAGAAATGGAATTAGTTGAAATTCAAAGCAGCGCAGTGTGGAAAAATAAATTTGAAAACTTGATTTTCGAAGTAGAGAGAAAAATTTCTGAAAAGTAGTGCAAATAATAATGATCCCACACTAAAAATTGAAAATATTATATTTAACATACGGGTTTCTTTACCAAACAATTTTATATCGACGAAGAAACTTGCTAATGCTCTTTTAACGATGTTCGGGTCCACATATTCGTGTGAAAATTCGTTTTCGCCAATGGATTTTGTAAAATTTACCAACAGAAATAAACTTGGAAATGAATTGACTGCCAAATACGTTAAACTAACGAATACGGAATATGAACCTAATATTAAGAAACTATCAGAAAGTAAGCAACAACAGAATTCACATTAAATATACTTTTATCAACTTCATTATACATACACATATCTGTAACTATGTTTATTAATAAAGACTATTTCATAATATATACGTGCTTTTCTTTATTCCTTGTTCATTTGAATACTCAGCGCAGAGGCGCCACTGGACATGTCGTCACCTGGTGCGGTAATTCATGGTATCACCCCATCGATATCAATTGGTATATTGCTTTTCATTATACTATTTAGTCTTCCAAACGTTTCTCATGTAGCTCCGATTCTCGTTTTGATTCCTGGCCATAAATCACCATCGTATCTTATAGTTTTCCCTAGCTATTTTATTTCATAAATATTTTATAAAACATTCAGCAAAATATTAGTGAAAAGATTGGAAAAAGAACTAGATGGCCAACAGGCCGGAGAACAGACAGGCTTCAGATCAAATTACAGTACAACAGACCACCTGCATTCCTTACAACAGGTACAAGAAAAATACAACGAATACGAGCAACCCCTATGTTTGGCTTTTGTAGATTTTGAAAAGGCGTTCGATTCGGTCACTACATCATCAATATTCTCATCTCTAAAAGAGCAAGGAATTAATAAAAGATACGTGGATTTGTCGAAGGAAATACATAAAAGTTCATCAGCGCAAATTAAAATACACGACCTATCAGACAAAATAAAAATAGAGAAATATATATGTAAAGAAAACAGACGTCTACTAATAGTGACGCCGTTTCCTTAGTTATAAGTTCAATTTGAAATTCGCCGCTCTTTCGCAAATTATGTCGATAAAGACAATCTCTACATAGATGAGCAGAAGAAGACAACATTTTTAGAGGTTAGATAAAAACACGTGGGGATAAGAAAAGATAAAATAAAATTAATCACATCTAACAAAATATTAAATAAAAGTTTAGAAGTGTAAAAAAAGTTACGGCACGATTATAGTTAATAAACTTAAAATGTCGTTTCTTTATTTTTCAGGCAAGAGCCTTGTAAATAATGTAAATATAATAATAGAGTAATAATAAATTGTTGAAAAATACGTGAGCGAGCACGGGTTATTGTAATAATATTTTGATGGTTTACCTATAGAAAGACCTTGATAAAATGACCGTTCGACAAGTACCGATGTCTCCAGATGTGGCAATAAACTGTTATTCGGGCCAAATGCAGCCCTCCGCATCTGTAGCATTTGTATAGTTAAGAGTTAGTTTTAGTCCGCGCACTCGTTAGAGCAACAGCAATTGCTTTCGAGATGCTTTGTATATCTTTACTGTATATTAAATGTAACAAACTGTAACTTTATCATTTATTTCAATAAACACTTAATTTTATCTGCAAACCGATTGGAATTTATTATACCCTAAATAAAATTCAATATAAATAAACTTTATTTTACAGAGAAACACAATACAGTTTGTTAATTTGTGCCCGATACCTAATTATTTTAACTACCATAATGAAATAAAACAGACATTTTTTGAAGACAATTGAAGTGTCACGATGGAAAAGTTATTATTTGAATTTATTGTTAAATCCGCAAAAGACGGAAAATCTAACATATATCCCATAGCCTCTGTTGGAGAATTATCCAACAATCATGTGTACATAGGCGATCGCAGGTGCACGGTATGATTACAAGCAGACGCGCGGAGGAGTCCCCCCGCAGTAAACAAACTCTCTGCTCATCTAGATACGCTCGAGAACGGACGTCTATTCTTTTGCTATTGCAAATAGAAACTCATCATCTTGTTATAATCATTCAAAATCATTATTGTGTGTTTTCTGTAATTAATAGAATCATGATAGAATCACTCATCTCTTTATCGTGTGTTTAATCATAAAATCAGTGTTAATTTTCATAACGTGTTGTAATCTTTTTGTGTTCATTCTGTTAATACAATTGTTATTCGATTTAATCATCAACCTCTGTCTTAAAGGTGAATATCAATCAATTGACTATTCGTGAATATACATTTATAGTGTGCCATCGACAATATACAATTGTTGTGGGTCAAACCCATGATTAAATAACGAGTGTCTTCAACAATCAATATAATTGTCGTCGATTGTCTACTCAACAATCGACTACGTCGATATACATATATTTATTGTAAATGTATTAGTGATCAATTGACTAGTGTCTTCTACAATTGATATAATTGTCGTTTATTGTTTATTCAACAATTGAACACTCACTTGTAACTATATATATTGTGAATATATTATTGATTTGTTTCATTCGTAAACCTGCCTAATTTATTTATTGCCCCAGCTAACATCTTCGACTACGATAATCCGAGTTATCGTGCGCGAGTAAACATCATTTCCGCACAGCCTCAATTTCGACAGTAGATAATCGACGTTTTAGCATACCAGAAGAGTTTCAACCTGCAAGTTTGCATGCAGCTGTTGTACAAACTTCTGCTTTTGCAAAGATAAAAACTACACTAACTAAAAGGCATCAAAAAAGAGATATATGGATCGCTTTAACTGAAGAATTAAAAGAGACATATGTAGATACAGATGGAAATATGCAATTTCAAAACTATTTTCTAGAAGAGATCACAGAAACAACAGACCGAGCCACGTTTGCAGATGAATCATTAATTAAAATATTAGAAAAACTTACAGAAAAAAATAACAAACCTGAACAACAAAATTTAAAAAATTTTTTAGAAAAATTTGTTATTGAAAAATTTACAGGAAAAAATTGCAATGCACATCAATAGATAGATATATTTGAAAAAGAATGCATTCGCTTTGATATAATGGAAGACGCTGAAAAGATATATATAATTGTGTGTGTGTGTGTGTGTGGCGGTCGCACACCCACACACAACAGGCGACTGAAACAATCAGCCGCAAACGCTGACTCCGCCCATCAACGATGACGGTGGAGTCGAGCGCAAAACAACAAATTCAGCTGACTCAGCCAAATCAGTGCATAAAACACAGCGATCCCGAGAATCGTTAGCCACAGCAAGCACAAGCGGCCCCGTGTGCTTGCGCCGCTGAAGACCGTCAACGGATAGAAACAGCTACCATCATTGACAAATCTTGGCCGGCGGTGGTCGCCTCCGCGAGGGTGACCAGGAGCTCTGCCGGCCAATCGAAAGCTTCAGTCCCACAGAGGACAATGGAAATGCTCCGATACGTGATAATATCCCTACCGAGCAACGAACCAGGTTTATGAGCAACGTGAGTCGGAAACTTCCCTCGGGAAAGTTGGCACTCAAGTTCTGTCGGTCAACGTAGACCACAGCCGCAATCACACGAAATCGTTAGCCAGTGTTCGCACTGCGCTCGACCGAGCCAGTGTTCCCACGTCAACAGACGGAGCACTGAGCTGAAACAAAAGAGTCAGGCACACAGAGACACAAGTCTCTCGCAGAAAGAAAACAACCTGGACATCCACGTTAACCACAGGGAAATAAATATCGCAGTCATCGGCAACTCGGTATTTCATTTCCCACAAACGGCGACAGACGAGTCGACACACACACATATATATATATATATATATATATATATATATATATATATATATATATATATATATATGTAAAGAAAATAATTTCTTTAATTGAATTTGCCGCGCTTGATAGATATTGCGCACGCCCTTCTGGTAGTCCCCGCTAGATGGGATAATCAAGAATGATTGGCAAATTTCGAAGGTTTGAATATATGAGTAAAACAGATGAAAATACAAAACATTTTAAGACAAAACAAGTTTAAGACAAAAACTCATGCAGGTTTTGAAATTTTCCCTGCGCGCAGAACTTCAAAACAAAAAAACAAAATAATTATCATAAATATTGTCATTACATAATATGATATAGTATCTAAGGATAAACAGCCAAATTATAAATTGTAAACATATGTAATCCTACATGTATATATTTTATAACAATAAAATTCATTCATTCCAGCATCAACAGTCAGTGTACACCGGGCATCCAAACGAGAAACATATCTGAGCAACAACCGAAGTAAAATCATTAGTGCACCGCTCGGCGGCCGCAGGTATAAATATACCTAACCGCCGGGCCAACTGTGACACTCGGTCTGCAGTCTTCCACCGTGGATACTGCCCCAAGCACATCGACCGCTGCCACATCATTCGAAGAAACTACATCGATCGCCGCCGGTGATGATGAATTCATCCTGAGACGCAAAGATCGAAAAAAGAAAATCAGAGGGACCACACTAACATACGGCCACGCTTCCATTAGCTCGGCCAAAACAGACACCCGAACAACGTCTACTAAACGACCAGCGGAATCTCTAGAGATCCCGCTGATGAGCAATAAATACAAACATCTAGCTGACTTGGACGAGAATAATCTCGATCCAATGCCACTAAACGTTAATACACAAAAAAATAGCCGTGCCCAAACACGAGCTCAGAAAACAAAAGAAACACTACCGCCACCGATAGTTCTACACGGACATGTAATCGACGTCGAAGAAGTCGCGGAAACCCTCGCCGAAGTGACCTCTGAAAAAGTCTACTTCAAATATCTAACACAAGATACGAAAATTCACACTCGTAATAGGAAAGACTGGGACGCCGTAAAGGGTTTCATCGAATACATGGAACTTGACTTCCACACGTATACCTTGCCGGAAGATCGTCCGCTGGAGACTGTTCTCCGCGGAATCCCGTCAGGAAAAGCAAACAAAATAAGAGAAGCCCTCGTCGAAGAAGGCCTCCAGGTAACAGCGGTTCATGAGATGCTCGGTCCACGTGTCATCCGACCGCTCTACAAAGTAAACCTTACAAATACAGTCACAACGGGCAGGCTCGGACGGATTGTGTACTCGTTGCACTGCAGGGTGTACTGGCGTCGGTACCGGATGCGCTCGGGTTTTACCCAGTGCCACCGGTGCCGACAGCCGGGGCTTGCTGCACGCAACTGTTACACCAGTTCGGCTTAAACAGCCGACGCCATCGCTCTCCAATCAACAAAAGGATGACCTAAAAGAAATCAAAGCAATCTTCGACGAGCTAGACATCCCTGGACTTCTAGCTCGCGCACGCGAACTGAAAGCCGCCATCCAGGCGAGCAAAAATGACTACGAGCGTTTCGAAGTTTTAAAAAAATACGGCTTCGTATAAACACCAAGCTCCGGTGCATAACAAACATTAAAATATAACAGTGATACGAGTGCAGTGCGTTAGTGCTACAGTGACAGTGTCCGAACAATTTCTCTAGAATTAGTTTGGTTTCAAGTTAGCATTAGTGAAAAAACACGTCGTATCGGGTTTTTGCAAATTTTCCCCCCCGAACACAAAGTACATAAACAATTAAACCGCATTTCATTAAACACTATTATTAAGACATATCATAAAACTGTAATAACATTGTTAATAAAGTTCACTGTAAACACCATTGTACAAACATTTTTGTAAATGTATAACTTACTTCCGATGAATAAATTTGATTTTGATTTTGATTTTTGATTTGAGCATCAACAGTCAGTACATCACTGGACTCTGTCGTCTCCTCGACCAGTACCACTGGACAGTGACTGACATTAAATTCGACAATTTGTTATACACACGAGACACGAGTCTCAACTACAATCATTGTACGATCACGTAATCACAAATAAATATACTTGTCATTTGTAACGGTGTATTTTATTTCAATCGGAGATACCGAATCTCCAAATATATATATATGTGGCGGTTACACAAGCCACCGACGGCCGATTTCCGTAGAAACACTTGGACAAATCATAATGACCGATACCGTTAAGAAACACTTAGACGAAACATAACCGACCTCATTAGTACAGAACACTGGAAAACCCTTCCATGGTTACAATAGCAGCAGCGGTCGACTACCGTTAATCACCGAGAGAACAATCGACCAAGACGCTCGGGTGATACCTGGAAGAACAACCCCCATAACGGTCAGGAATGCGATAATGACCAACTGACCAGTATAAAAGGGGCAGCCGAATATCGTCTCATCAGTCAGTGTCTCAGTCGCAAGACTAGACACTGGTCTCACCATCATCAACATCAACAATACAACACAGGACTCGAGTCTCGCCACAATTCTACAATAGTCAACTCTGTAAACGTTACTGTTCAATCACGTTAATTACAAATAAATACTCTAGTCATTTTAACTGTGTATTTCATTTAAACCGGAGATACCGAATCTCCAAATATATATATGTGTGTGTGTGGCGGTTATGCACACGCCGACTCCGCCCGCAACGGCGACGTTAATCACCAAAACATGCTGACTCAGCAAAATCACAGTTCTGTTCACGCATCGATTGCGAAAGCACGCGCTGCATGGCCGAACGTGTATCTAAGTTATACAAAAGAAACAGCGCCAGTCGTCCTTTTGTACGACTCATCTACAACCGAAAAAACACCGTTTCTACGGGACTTGTAGTCCCTCCAGACTACATGAAGCCCGGGAACAACAATCGGATCAACAAAAAACCACTTAAACGATCCATCAACGACCTAGCGACAAAAGAAACCACCGATTCTTCCATCGACAACGCCAACAAGACCACCGACACCGACAAAACAAAAACAACTATCACCGACATAAACATTACGACAACCGATCTCACTGTCACTGATTTCACAACAATAAATTTTGCAACAACCACCACCGACATGGATTCCACCACCACCGATATGGAGACAACATCAGCATCAGTGGTAAGTATACCAAACATCCCCACATCCAATAATTTTAATTGCTTGCAGGACCACCCGGACAACGAAATGGACAACCACAAAGTTTTCACCGACGCACTGGCCATCTCCGCGAAAGCGAAGTACCAGGTCAAATACGTCAACGACGCCGACACAAAAGTCTTGCTCTCAGAGCAAGACGACTGGAAGAAAGTCAGACATGCACTCGACGAGCAGAACATCCCCTACTACACGTACAACTTGCCGGAAAACCGACCGCTACAGTATATCCTCCGAGGTGTACCGGAGGGATACAACAAAGAAATTCTAGACGAACTCACCGAACTCGGCCTCAACGTCACGGAAGTACACTCCATGCGTGGGGAAAACCTGAAGAGACCCGGATATAAAATAAACTTCGCGAACGGCACCACCGCTAGCCAAGTTACCCGCATCGATGATCTGATACACTGCAAAGTGTATTGGAGCAAATACTTACCACGGACCAGCTTCTCGCAGTGTCACAACTGCCAGCGATGTGGACACGCAGCACAACACTGCAAACTCCGACCCAGGTGCGTAAAGTGCCCCGGCGACCACGCCACCGCACGGTGCGCCAAACGTGACCGAAATTCGCCGGCCACCTGCTGCAACTGCGGCGGGCCACACCCGGCAAACCATAGAAAATGCCCGACCATCGTCGAGTTCATGGAGAACACGCCGTCCAGTCGAGCCGCCGCCGCTGCAGCCAAGGAAGGAGAGACGTCAGCACCAGCGCCAGCCCCAGCCAGAATCGTCCCAGCTCCACCACCGACAACCAACGCCTGGAACCGGCCGCGCGTCCAAAGCGCACCGGCCCCCCAGGTCACAAAAACCACCGACAAATCTTCCAGCACCAGGTCGACCGCTCCTGCCGCCACATCACCACCGACAGATGACCGCGACCCCATGATAGCGCTCCGAAGGATCGACGAGGCGTGCGACAGGATGGGCCTATGGGACATCCTCGCAGCCATTGAAGATTTGGAGAGACAACTAGACAACTGCAAGGACCTCATCGAAAAAGCCTCGGTCATCCGGGCTTTCCGCAGACGTTAGATGGCGAATGCGGGTAAGATTAAAATCATCAATTTTAACGCCCGAGGAGGGCTAAAACGACACCTGACAGAACTAACGCGACTACTACAGACACACCGCATCGACGTTGCGGCCATCACCGAAACCTTTCTAAAACCATACATCTCACTACGAGTACCAGGTAGTAGAAGTGATTCTACAAGTGATTGTGACTCCGCATAGTGCGTGGGACATTAAATAAGTGCGAAAGTGCATTCGTGTGTTTTTGACATTTTCAGGGTGTGGCATTCGGGCGGTAACTGCTAATTGCAGGGATCTGCCCGGTGTCGGTATAACAGTGCTCTGTGTGAGACTGTCGATTTCGATCGACAGCTTCACACGGAAGACACTAGAGTACGCTTTTGCGTACGAAGGTGTGTTTTCAGATAAGCTAACATGGAGAGTGAGATGGAGACATCCACCGTCCCAGTCGACCTGACGTCGCCGTCCGTGACTGCTCCAGCGGTCAAACGGACGATTGATGAATGTGTGGCACCCTCGGCTCAAGCTGACGAGGCGGCCCCACCGAAGACAGCGAAGACTTCGAAAGCTGCAAAGAAGGAAAAGAGTGCTGCGATGACGACGGTCAACCCGGTCATCCAACATGTAGAAGATGAATCGGGGTGGCTGAAACCCCGCAAGCGAGCAAGGAAAGCTCACGAACAGAAGGACGTGTCTTCAGTAACGAAGACGCAAAATAGATACGCACGACTAGATGACGATCAAATCGATCAAAATACAGAAGAACCAAAAAAGGCGCTGAAAGAGAGAATTCCGCCTATTATACTGACGGACTCTATGGAACGTCCAGAAAAACTAGCCTTGGCCCTGAGAAAGAAACTCAGGAACAACAAAATCGAAGGAGATCTTCATCTGAAGACGATCAAGAAAGGAATGATGGTGAATGCGACGACGATCCAGGCATATCACCACATCAAACAAGAGCTGGCTGAGGTACAAGCTCAATATTATACGTTCACGCCCAAGGGCGAGAAAGAAATGAATGCCATATTGAAGGGGCTGCCTTCAGGCATCAAACTAGAGGACATCATCGCGGAGATGAAACTCAACAAGCTGAACCCAACACGCATAAGGGAGATTCAGCACAAACAACAAGAGGACGAACCCATCTACATAGTGGGTTTCAAGCCGACAGAAAAACTGGCAGAAATTAGGAAGGTAAAATACCTCTTCTCAGTTTGCGTATACTGGGAGAGCTATAGACCAAACAGCATGAACGTAGTTCAATGCTATAAATGCCAATATTTTTGGCATACAGCTGCAAATTGCAAGCTTGACGCAAGGTGCGTCAAATGCGGAGAGGGGCACGAGTCAAGGGACTGCCCCCTCCCAAAAACAGAAGAAGCGAAGTGCGCTAACTGTACCGGACCCCACCCGGCCAACTTCAGACGCTGCCCAACCTACTTGAGGGAACAGCAAAAGAAAAAGAAGGAGCTTGATGAATCCGCCGAGAAGAACAAGCAAAGACGAGAATACAAGCACAGGGACTCGCAGTACCCTGAGCTTAAAAAGGTGAGGCTCGCTGATGCACCTTTACCCAGCAAGAACGTGTGGAAGAGACTCTCAGAAAGAGAGGAAGAGAACAAGAAGACCTCGCAAGCGAGTACCAGCAAAGACGCAAAGCAGAAAGAACATGACAGGAGGCAGGAAGACAGACGACCCCACTCCCGTGAGGAAGAAAGAATAGAAAGGGAACAGAGGGATAGACGACCCCACTCCCGAGAAGAAGAAAGGCGAGAGAAGGAACAGAGAGATAGAAGACCCTACCGCCGTGAAGAAAATAGAGGAGATAGAGAGGAATACAGAAGAGATAGAAGCAACGAAAGAAGAAGAGAAAGAGAGAACAGAGGACCCTCACGTCGTGAGGAAAGCAGGGATTCTAGACGGGGCAGGAGTCGAGACCCGGAAGAACACCCCGTATTTGAGTACTTCAGTGACATGCCAGATGTCCAGAGAATCTTTGCCGCAGCACGCCGAATGCGGGTCGAACTAGAGGGCACATCCTCCCCCAGGGAACGTTGTAGGATCGTCATGTCCTACATGGGGGAGTTCGACTACTAGCCGAACTCTCAAATAGGAGAGAAAAACTGAGGACTGCATTCTGGAATGCAAACGGACTCGAGGGGAGACTCGACGAGTTCAAAAGATTTATAGTCGATCACAAGATTGACGTCGCGAAAGCGACAGAGACGAACTGTAAAAACGATAAATTTCTAGCGATACCTGGCTATAAGGGGTATCACAGAAACAGACCACAAGGACGAGGCGGAGGCGTGTCACTCTATATTAAAAGTGACATACCTTCGTACGAGGCAGCCATCCCGGAGTTGGAAACGCTACAAGTAGCTGCTGCCATTATCGAGATACCGGCCAGAGTACTAGTAGTAGCGGCCTACAGAAGTCCGAGCGACGACCTCATAACTGATGACATCGACAAGATTTTCAGTCTCGCCCACAGAGTAATAATCAGCGGTGATTTCAACGCCAAGCATCGAGACTGGAACTGCAGAAGACAGAATGCAGCAGGCAAGCTGCTGCAGCGTCATTCCAGCCGAAGCAACTATGTGATTGCTTTTCCGCCAGAGCCGACATACTATAAGAGAAACGCAATGCCCTCCGTTTTGGACATTGCCCTGATGAAAAACATAGTAGAAGAAGACATAGCCTCACTACCGTCGCTGAGCTCAGATCACAACCCGGTAGTGATGACCCTAGACGTCAACGTCAAACGGAAGATAGCCATGAGAAAAGACTATAAAAAAGCTGATTGGGAACAGTTTAAAACGCTGATCGACGACAAAATAGAGACAGGCTTTATAGAAAACAAAGCACAATTAGAGAGGAAAGTAAACGATCTCACCAGAACAGTCAAGGATGCCATGGAGAAATGCATCCCAGAAACTAGCTACAAGCCGTACCATGTACAACTCACGTACGAGCTTAAAGAAAAGATGAAAGCCAGGGACACCGCACGCAAAATATGGCAGAGGACCAGAAGAGATGCATATAGAATTCTGCGTAATCGTCTCTCAGACGAAATCAAGCGGGAGATAAACGTGCTAAGAAACGAAGCATGGAAAGAAAAACTCGCCGCACTGGACATAAAAGATAACAGCGTGTGGAGCATGGTGAGAAGCCTCAAGAGGAAAAGGGAAGAGGTCCCGCCGCTAAAGAAACCAGATGGCACCTTCTCGCATACAATAGAAGAACGAGTCGAGATGATAGCGGACCATTTCGAGAAGGTCCACAGAGCAAGTGAAGACATCGGAGACGCCGACCACACCCGCCAGGTGGAAGAGTACGTCCACCGATGGAGAGAAAACAGGTACCCAGAGGGGGTACAGATAGAGGAACTGATAAACGAGGAAGTCGAATGCACATCGCCGAAAGAAGTAGTCGATGCGATAAAAGACATGAAACCCTACAAGGCCCCGGGGAACGATGATATCCAGAACATCGTACTTCGGAAGCTTCCGAAGAAGGCTGTCGTCGCATTGACCGATATATGCAATGCGGCAATGAGACTACAACATTTCCCCGAGCAGTGGAAGAATGCCAAGATAGTGGCTATCAGAAAAGTAGGAAAAAGAAGCAACGAAGTAGCCAGCTACAGACCGATTAGCCTGCTGCCCATCATGAGCAACGTCCTTGAGAAAGTCATTCTCAACAGAATACACGCATTCGAAGACGACGCCAAAGTCATAAGGGATGAACAGTTTGGATTCAGAAGGAAACACTCCACGGTTCATCAACTAGCTCGAATAGTCGAACACGCAACGGAAAGACTAGGAAAGAACAGAAATATGGGCATGATACTGTTAGATATCGAGAAAGCCTTTGACACAGTATGGCATGATGGACTTATCTATAAACTCATCATGTATAAGACACCATACTACCTAGTAAAACTAATAGACGGATATATCCGAAGAAGATCTTTTAAAGTAGAAATCAATGGGAAGATTTCCGACAAGAAGACGATCAGTGCTGGCGTACCCCAAGGATCGATATTGGGGCCCATCCTGTTCAATTATTACATTAATGACCTACCCAGGAGAGATAAAGTTCAACTTGCCCTATATGCAGACGACACGGCAATATTCATACGAGACTGGAACCTGGAGAAGATCAGAAGGGAATTACAGTCGCAACTGGACCTGCTTGCAGAGTACTTCAGCACTTGGAAAATCAAGATAAACAACGCCAAGACTGAAGGAATTCTATTCACGAACAGCAAAACCGTAACACCTGGTGCGGTTGAGATGAACGGAGCCCTAGTCGAATGGAAAGACTCCGTAAAATATCTGGGCGTACACCTGGACAGGAAGCTCACATTCAAAGAGCATATCAAGATAGCACGACGCAAGACAAATGGAGCATTGCAACAAACCTACAGTTTGATGGCCAAAGACAGCGGAATGAATGCAGAAAACAAGCTAACGATATATAAAGCAGTGATCAGACCAGTGATGACGTATGCGGCACCGATTTGGAGAAATTCGTTCAACTCCCACATCAAATCGCTGCAAAATATACAGAATAAGATATTGAAGATGGCACTGAATAAGAGTCGCAGATACAAGACGTCAGTACTGCACCAAGAAGCCAATATAGACATGATCGAAGACTACATCAACAAATCAGGATGGAGATTCTACAAGAGGAAAAAGGTCCATGCTAATCCGTTAATAGATGGACTTGGAAGGCACAAGATTGTACCCTTGAAACATCGGATAGGAAAACATCGCAGAAGAAATGTTACATTGCAGCCGTACGTGTTTACAAAAAGTTACGAGGCAAACGAACAAACGAATGGAAAGAAACAAACGAGTATAAAAGATGTAAAAAGACAAACCGGAAGTCAGACAAGTTCTATTGGTCGGGGAAGTAATAGCCTCGACCGGGAATGGGGTGGGTAAAAGCTGCCAGCATAAAAGGCAGCAACTATTACAAGACATCTAGGTTTTTTAGTCAATTTTTCCCAGATAAAATACAGAATAGATTGAAATAAGACAAGATGACATAAAAAAGATAAGAAGACGCATAATGAGCGACGGGGGCATCAAACGTCCCTAGGTACATTAAATGATAAAGATGAACTTAATTAAAGAATCAAAAAGAGGTCAATATTGACACTAACTTGGGAACTTGGGAACCTCCGAAAAAATAATGTTATCCCGCAGGAACAGTTCGGCTTCACTGCCGAACACTCCACAGTCCACCAGCTTCACCGCCTCACGGACAAAATACGTCATAATCTATCTCTATCCAGAGCCACCGTCGTCACGTGTCTGGACATCGAAAAAGCATTCGACTCTGTTTGGCATGACGCCCTCTTGGTCAAACTAATCCGAACTGAACCGCCAGGTTACCTGGCAAAATTAATTCAATCATATCTCTCCCAGCGAACATTCGCGGTCGAAGCGCTAGGTAAAACCTCGCCGCTTCACGACATCCCTGCGGGCGTCCCCCAGGGATCCGTGCTCGGACCAATTCTATACAATATATTTACTTCCGACCTCCCGACGCTCCCAGAAAAAATCGACATTTCCCTCTATGCAGATGACGCCTACATAATGTCTACAGTCCAACACGGAGCGTTACGCCCACCCCGTATAGAATCCGCCCTCGCGACCCT
The DNA here is from genome assembly GCA_029203775.1 of Neoneuromus ignobilis. Taxonomy (NCBI): domain Eukaryota; kingdom Metazoa; phylum Arthropoda; class Insecta; order Megaloptera; family Corydalidae; genus Neoneuromus; species Neoneuromus ignobilis. The sequence goes on along the minus strand of CP092094.1, from coordinate 30,016,734 downwards.
CGAAAAATATTATACAAATAATAGAATCGAGATAAATCATGCCAAAACAACGTCTATCACATTCACGAAAAAGACGCGAATGCAATGTCCGACCATTTCATTCGGAAATACCCGAATAAACAGCTCCACCACTATCAAATATCTAGGCCTGGTACTCGATAAACAACTAACCTTCAACAAAACTATTCAAGATCGTCTCGGAAAAGCAACGGCTGCCTTCCGAGCACTAAGACCAATACTAAACTCAAATATACCGATAAACATAAAAACCCACCTATACAAAGCTTGCGTCAGATCGACGATGATGTACGGCATCCCGATCTGGTGCACAGCAAACCCAAACAAACTAAAACCACTTCAAACATTTCAAAATAAAGTCCTGCGCTTTATCCTTCAAGCAGACCCTCGCACCCGTATCACAAAACTACACGCCCGCACACAGACAGAGACATTAAATGACTTCATAACACGTACAACGACTAATTACCTCATCGACGCGAGGAGACATCGGAATCCGCTGATCCGAAACCTCGAGACACTTCCGACTTGTAAATACAAAAATATCATCTTTCCATCTATGACTAAATACTACAGACCGCCCACTTTCCCGTCTGGCCGCGCCAGTCGGACTCCCACTTGAAACAGACAAAACAATAACAACAACAAAAACAATAACAATATCACCGATAAAATCACAGTGTATCGTCACCGATATAGTGTTTTAGTAGTAAGTGTTGTGCCGTCTCCTAGTTAAGTTTGTGTCTAGTATATAAGTTAATTAAGTTAGAATAGTTAGTTTTAGCATCAAAATACAATTAATCTTAAGCGGGTTTTGAAAGTTTCCCCGCGAAACACGGACAAAAACATTAGAAAAACTACCACCGACAACCAATTGTAAATCGTTTATACAGCAAAATATGTTAATAATAAGCTAGCTTTAAGTCGATCATTGTATCAAAAATTTTGTACAAATCAATTCATATCAATAAATGTATCTTGTATCTCAGCAAAATCTGTGTATAAAAAGAAACGCAAATCTAAGCCAAATCAGTCAGTACTTGACTCATTCAACTACACAACCCGTATCCCAGGTCAGTTGAATTACAACACTCGAGACAAAAGTCTTGCCAACCAACGATCCAATCATCTTGTACAGCTCGTGATTAAGAAATAAATATTTTTTGTCATACAACTCGATATTTTATTTCACAAACGGAGACCCAAGTCTCCACATATATATAATATATATATATCCCTTTTAAAGGCAACAATTTCCAGAAATAGTTATTTCCTTTATAAAAAAGCTAAAATCAGAGCGGGAAGACGTTCTTTCTCTGAATAAAGCAAAACGGGTAATAAAATATCCGTAATTCGGATTTATTTCAATAAAAAGAGCTTGGTATGCGTACTCGACTTTCTGCGCGGTCGTCTTTATGAAGTAGTGATATTCGAATTAAAATCAGATAGTGATCGTAACGTAGAAGAAGACTCCTCGCGGTGAATCCTCCCGATGCTCTAGACTCGAATGTTTAGATCTACTTACAGATATCAATGTTTATCGACCTCTTCGGAGAGGGGAGATTTCCAGGCAGTCAGTTTCGAATGAGCTCTCGAGAAACATCGATATCGGTAAAGAGCTAGCCACTCTACACGTCACACACGTTATTTTATGATCAAAAAGCACTGTATATATCATAAAATTTCTGTTCAAAATTTAAGGAATAAACAGTGTAGTTCCCAAAATGGAGGAGTTTAGGAATGATTCTCAAAATAACGAGAGTAGTGATGATGAGTTGGAAGTTGAAGTATATAATGAAAATATGAACAATTCAATGTATACCGCCTAAGAAAGGTACAAGCGGTCTTTCTAACACTAAGACCTTTATTCATCTCCAACATCCCCATCGACATCAAAACCCATATCCTACAAGTCGTGGATCAGATCTACCCTGACTTACGGGGCTCAAATCTGGTGCACCGCCAAATTTTCGGTGTTTCTAAATTATCGATATCCTTTTTACCCCCTACCCCACCCCCTACAAGTGACGCCACCGACTTAGTGACCCACGGGCTAATATTAAAAAAAATAATGAACAAAATCCGACCCACTTCTCAAAAAGGTTCGCCATCACGGACATATCAGTCGTACAGAGCCCCCGGCTAAAATACCGGTAGCAACGGTCTATAGAAGTGCATCGAACGAACTACAAACCGGGGATATAGATATTTAACACTTGCCCAGCGTATTGTCATGAGGGGAGACATCGATGCAAGACAAAGCGACTGGATCTGTAAAACAAACAATAGAGCCGGTAGAATACTGTGACAGCATGCCATCAGAAGAAGCTACGTAATCTCAGCTCCAGATGAACCTATATATTTCAGAAGAAATTGCTTGCCGTCAATCCTGGACACGGCAATAATTCAATATTACAGGTAGCCCTCGACAAAAAGAGATGTTATAAGACTTCCGAACTACACAAGAGAGCAAACATAACTTCGGTTGCAGACTTCCTGAATACGACGGGATGGAAATTCTTTAACGGAAAACCCCATGACAACCCGCTAATAGACAGCCTCGGGAGAGCAAAGATTATACCCGCTAGTAGCCGAGTAGGGAAACATAGAAGAAATCTCTGTCTGCGACCGAACATATTCAACGGATCATCCCCGTCGACAAACCGAAAAAACATCATTCCGATCCATCAAACTACTGCCCGACGATACTCCTACTCTGCTTCGAAAAGGTCTACACGCGGATATAAAAAGTCTAGCTCACCGCATCACATCCCGTTCTACGACATAATCCCGGCAAAAAAATTCAGCCGAACATAACGTTTCGATTTAGAAGCTACATTCCACAGGTACCTCTTCCTACCTCACGACAGCAATCCGAAATCACTTATCGAACTAATCTTTCGATGTGGAGCGAAAGAAGAAGTTCTTCTCTCGACGCTCGATATCACAGGTGTCTCCCAGGAATCCGTCCTCTGTACGATAACAGTTCGAGTCGACTGTATACGGATTATTTTTATATCGAATACACTACTTATTTTTACCGAAAACCATAGCTTTCGACATACAAATAAAAAAAAAATAAGGCATTCGAATAGTAATTTAGAATTTGTTTCTACCGGTTTTCATTACTAATTTATTCTACAACTTATCGAATTGAAACAAAGAATATCATTGATTTATTTGTTTAATAAAATTTTCTTTTTATAATATTGATTATTATAAAAAGAAATAACATAACATCCGTGTTACAAGTTTTAAGGCCAAATATTAAAATTTTATATCGGTATAATTAAAAAAATACTAAAACAGGAACGGCAACAAGTAACGAAAACTAAAAATTATGGAATTTTAGTACATCGACAAGTTAAAAGAAATCAACGAATCGGCATCATTCTATTAAACGGAACAAGTAAATATTAAAAGCACAACGATCCGTTACAGTGAATACGCTTCGAGTCATTTATTAGAATACTTTTAAATAAACACCTCGCCGAACGAGAAAATTTTCAACGGGAATCACTCGTACCGATATATAAACAGACAGTTCGTACGTAAGATTTTATATCCGGAACGACGACTGAAAAACGTAAAAGTAAAATTTATCGTCACCGACCTTTTAGTTCACGAGAGATTTCGATTCTACGATCTTTCAGGTGTGCTCCTGTGCTCGCTCGACGAGTGACGAACGCTTTCATCGATTCTCGTTCACAGTTCATGTAGACGTACGTTCATAACGATATATCTCCATGGATAATTCACATGCCCCCATCCTGAGAACAAATCATTCGACGGTTAAATAAAAAATAAGAATATCATAGACCTCGCAAAACACAACCATGGATTGATATGCAAGCAGATCTATGCGAAATATATATAGTAGTATTAAAAAATAAATAAATATATAACATCGAGTAGAGAATAAATAAAAATGTGTACCTGATAAGGGCGAACGCATTTCAAAACACTTTATTGTATTCTCTTGGTAACAAAACGTCCGGTTTAACCTCAAATGCACACGCACACATGCGATCACAATTGAACTTTTTAATCGCGAACAAACATTAAATTAAACGATCATAATTACTCATTTGATAACGCGAACACGAAATCACATAAAATACTATTGAATTGATGGAGAAAACGGAATAAATTACAACACAAAGCGGTATGCCGAGAGGCACGATATCCTGACGAAATGATAAAATCACGTACCGAACGATTCACTGAAATAAATAAAAACGAAATTTCGATAACACAATGCATGAATAAGTTCATATAATGAATTTATAATAAATTCATACCGCCTTGAATCGAAGAAAATAAGCGATGCTAAATCACTTTCCACCATCGTGAACAACAAACAAATTAACCCCAATTTCATAAACGTCTATACGCATTCGAACTGCGGCTGCGCGTACCGAACTAACTGTAATATTAGACAGGGCCGGATCGACAATTTTTCCAACGCACATTTGTTGGCAATTCAATGCGGATGTTTTGAAAAAAGTAATACATTCGTTACAATTTACAAATCCATTCGGTCAACATAAATACAATATTCGTAGAATATAAAATATTATCAGATTAGGTAATTAAAATAAAAAATCAGATTCAAGCAGACGTGTTTTCCAATTTTTCACTTTTTTTGAATTAAAATTCTTAATAATATAATAGAGGAATTTAGAAGAACTCTCTAACACTAAATATACATAAAGAGATGAAGATTGAAGACAGAGAAAAAACGGGAACTCATTTTAAAGAAATTCTATTATTATGAAATTGAATATTTCTCTACGTCTGAAGGAAAAAGGTTTTGATCAATGCATCCTACACGTTTTTTCACTTATAGCAGTGAAATACGAGTTTAAATATCAGAATAATTTAACAGCTTCTGACAGAATCAGAAGGAATGAAAAAATAGATATTGGAAATAATTAGTAGAGATAAAAGAAGAAATCAGTCAATTAAATTAAAAAAGACCGATCATATAGCGAAAAAAAAATATCCACAATGAACAAGAGAAATTATCAATTGAAAAATCAGGCATACAAATAGACTAAGAAGAGACCGATAGATACACGAGACAGACATGAGAACATTCGTTAAAACGATATGAAAGAACAAGGTATCGAGTCACTGGAAGTGGATAATTTTTGGAAAATTTTCATCGACGGTGGATAGAAAGCGGTCGATAATGATGATTGTTGGATTCTTTGGGGTCCGTGGAATAAAATGTGCGATGGTTTATTATAATATATTTAATAACTAGAAATAATATACACACTTAAAACTATCTATACAAAAATACTATTGATAACATGTCTAAGGCGGAAATGTCTGCCGTCTTTAACAATAGTGCAATCCTGACTGACCCACACCGTAGTATATGAGCCGCTGCACATTGGCATCTATAGTTGAACTTCCTTTTACTGGATACGTCACCATACATGTACAACAACGTTCACGTTGGCAGTTTACATGCCTGGTCTGTAGGCTTAATTAAAGTATATAGCAAAGACTTTTGACAGTCGGCAGGGACAGTCCCCAGGGAAGCATGCGCGGTGATCTAACATATACCGTGACCTACTTAATGTGACAGCTGAAAAATCTAACGCAACGTAACCTTACTTAGATTGTATGACAGCTGAAAAATGAAGTTATCCCGTATACGGAACAAATTAAAAAAGATTTTATGGCCGGTACTTATTGTGTTAACAGATTAAAAGGATAATTTTGACTCTGCACAAGATACTGCTGTACGAGACCTCTATAGTATATATAGTGAAACGATAGTGAAACTATATTTTAATAAAATATTACAGTTCCCTTTTTTTCAACCAACACCATATTTAAAAATTTCAATGAAATTTTTTTTAAAATGAATACACTCGCTAAATAATAACTCGATAATACAAAAACGCAACATTTTATGCTCTGCAATTCAAACTTTTGCTAAAACAAATTTGAAATTTCTTCCTCTTACTTAAAAACGGCATAAAAAATAGATCATCGGTTAGTATAAATGACTGGCATTTTATGGGTATAAAAAGTCGTCACTACTCGGTTTTACGTCACTAGTGACACGTTTTCGATCATCTACGTTAACTATTGGAACAAACGAGGAAGCGTAGTTGTTCGGCAACAAGACACTTTTTCTTCCGAACCGCAAGCGCAGTTTGTAATATAGATACGAAAACGATATTTCACTATAACTGCGCTCGAGCGGTACAAAAGGAACGTCAACTAATTTGCCAATGTGCAACCGCGCTATGCATGTACAGACCACTAACACACCGACACACGCATACTCTGATTGTTATACAATATGAGCGATTACAACACTTACTCTATGATATAATTGTACTATATATTTAACAATGATTAATACATATATATATACATATATATATATATATATATATATATATATATATATATATATATATATATACGTATATATATATATATATATATATATATATATATATATATATATAGGGTGGCACAAATGAAACTGAAGGATTTAAATAAACATTTACTTCCTTACTATTATTTACTACTTTTACAATCCTATAGTTTTATTTGGGCATATAGATGTATATACATAGCGCGCTTGCACATCGGTCACATTAGGTGCCTTTCAATTTGTACTGCTCAAGCGCAGATATCGTGTTCGTGTCTATATTACAAACTGCGCTTGAGCAGTACAAATTGAAAGGCACCTAATGTGACCGATGTGCAAGCGCGCATATACTAAATCAAAAATAATGAAATCACTGTAAAATTCATTAAATATGTATTCGAAAAATTTCCTTTTCATCTCTGCCAGACCAGCAATACCCCAATTAATTTTCTTTAGTTTCCCTTCTAACTCGAAGATTACGTGTTCTAAATTTGGTGACCTTGCGTTATAAGTGTGCGTGTGTGTATATGTATACAAAAAGATCACATTTATTCTTTACCGTTACTTCCTCTGAAGTAGCTCCCAGATAGAGATCCAAATAGACAGAGCTATTTAACCCGGAAGAAACCACGTCATCCGATGACGATTAGTTATACTCGCTACGGTGACCAGGAAGATTAGTAAAGATTTTCCATTCTAGGGTTCATTCCGTTAAGCGGGTAACCTTCGTCTAGACCGAAAGCCCCGTCTGTACTATTCGGTCGCAACGCTTCTTAGTCGGATTCTTATCTGTCGACCTGACCGGTTCGAGAGTAATCATCGCTTCGCATCGAAAGAAAACATCCTCGAATGCCGCCTGAAACCGACGACAAAATTATTTACACATCGGATCATACCGACACTTCGATACTGATCGAAATTCAATTTCGTTAGGTAATTGTAATTACCACTGAGAAAAGAATAAACATTTTATAAAATACTATTCATCGATTCGACCTTAAAAAAATCTACTACGATAAAATACAAATTGTAGATCGAGTTTTAATAAGAGGAAACGTTTACATTCGCCGACCACACGACTTCAGTCGGCTGCTCTCCGATACAATTCGAACACGGAAGCACAAAATCGACTGTAAAAAATAAAATCGATTCGTTTGTGAACGTAGTTTCAATGTTGCCAGGATTTTCGATATAAAAAATTGCATTATCTATACACGAAATTATCAAATAAATGTCGAACGTTATCTATATTTCTCATTAAATATTCAAGAAGCTTTATTTAATTTGTTAAAAACAGGCCGATGCAATAAGTTTAAATACGGAATCATAATTGTCGGCATATTTCTTCGGGGAAAAGAAACAAATTAAAGTATATTAATGACCCTCACCGTTTCTTTATAGGATAAAGTATTATTTTTATCGTTTACGTATGTGGTCCAGGATAAACATTTTCAAAGAACCTGTTTAGTTCGAAAGGAAAAAATAAAAACTATTTTTGTAGATACGTGTTTGTAAAAATATATTAATATTAATAACAGATGCTCGGTCGATGCTAGCGGTAGTATTTAGTTTATCGTTCCGTGCAGCCGCTCTGATTCGACTCGTGGACAGTTGTACGAACGATGTGAGCCTGTTCTTTTCTGCTCTGTAAAGATGATTGCCGGTCCTTCTCCAGAGACGTCCGATGTGGTTTCTCTGTTCGATGATTTTAATTAGTTCAGCGGCCGGTGGTGTGAGATGAGGGTGTGTTGCGATTTTTATGTTTGGAATGTGGTTTTTGGCTGCAGTGCAGATAGTGCTGCGAAAATCATCGATGAGCGCATCTATGTGGTCAGTGTCAGTGATTGTTGGAAGGAGGGATGTCGATGTTGCGGTTGATTTCGGCTTTAAAAGCGCTCCGATTAGCATTTTTAAAGTCGGGGCGAGGTTTAAGGGAGTTCAGGGTGAGGTGTAACGGAAGTACCGTGACGGTTGGACAGCGGTCCGAATCGGGGCCGTCTGCGACGACGACACTGTTTCGGTACGAGGGAATGTTTTTAGTGAGGATCGAGTCGATGATAGAAGGTGCGGTGCCGGTGCCGGGGTAGTGGGTACGTTCGTCTGGGTAGACGATGTCGGGTTGTGGTGTCTTCGAGAATTTCGTCGAGTCGACGACCGTCGGTGTCGATGGAGTTGCAGTACCAGAGGGTGTGTTTGGCATCGAAGTCTCCTATAGCAATTGTCCGACGATGCCTGTTTATTATTTTGGCGATTTGTTCTGTCTCATATTGTTGATTCGGAAGATAGATTGCGGTGGCTATGAGCGGGTTACCGCAGCCGAGAGATATCGAGATATGCTCGATATCTACGCGCAAGTTTGGTACGAGAGAGCGTGGGAGGAACTTGTCGACGAAGAGTGTCCCCCCCCCTGGCGATCTATACGATCGGAACGATATATTTCGTAGCCTGGTGCTCGAAGTTTTATATGGGGTTCAAGGTGGGTTTCGGTGATGGCTGCTATGTCCACTTTGTGTGAGCACAGCAGAGCCATCACCTCGGAAAGGTTACGTTTGAGCCCGCCGCGAGCGTTAAAGTTAAGGATTTCGAGCATACCTGGGCGTCGACGTGTTTACGGGGGCGGCATGGCAAGGTTCTGGATCACCTCCAGGCGTTCTAGCTGGGTCTTGCAGTTTGCGAGCAAACTCGAGAATGCCCTTCAGGACGATCCTTTCCATGATTCCTCGGAGTTCACTGTACATCCCGACAAATTCAGCCGGGGCAGACAGGTCCGAGGGCGGTGTGTTTTGCTGTGCAGGTGTCGTGGCCGGAGTAGACTCGGCGTTAGCGGTAGATGTGGCGAGCGCTGGGAACGCCGCCTCGCCGTGCTGGTATTGTTGTCGTCGTGACCGTGCGTTGTTTGCGAGAAGAGGGGCCGGTACGAGTTTCTGCGCGGCGGCGTCCTTTTTGGCTTTTATTTTCCCGGTATACTCCGGGATGCGGGGACATTGTCTGTGATTTGCTGTGTGCGCTCCGAGGCGGTCGCAGCATTTCGGTGGCGATAGCAGGTCTTTCCTCGGACGGGAAGCTGTGGAGTCGGCGCTCCGGCGCACTTCACACGGCGCAGTCGGGCTCCGCAGTTACTGGAGGCGTGGTCGAGTCGCTGGCAATTTCGGCATCGTGTAAAACCGGCCTGCGATCGGTATCGCCTCCGGTATACACGGCACCGAACGATCGAATCGTGTCGGATTATTTTGTTCATGGTTGTATTAGCGAAGTCGACTTTGTACGGTGACTGTCCGACTTTGGGTCCCCGCATGGGAAAGACCTGGAGAACCGGGAGATTCTCCGAATCGAAATCGACTCGACTGTTTCGATCACATACGACAGAACGACAATAAAACAAACACTGACAATTACTTATCCGGGCCTGAAGCTCGATAGAAAGCTCACTTTCGTACAGACGATAAACGACAGACTAAGATCTGGTGCGATGTCGAGCATACTACGATCGCTACTGACGTCGGACCTACTGACCAACGTAAAAGTGAACATTTATAAAAGATGCATCGGACCGGTTCTGACTTATGCGTCTCCCGTTCGGTGTACCGCTTCTCGAACGAACCTGATAAAAATTCAAAAATGTCAAAATCGCATACCGAGACCGATACTCGACATTCGTCTCGAAGACCGCGTCCCGACAAGAACGGTTTACGAACCGACTAACGTACAGACAATAGACGAATACCTTACGCAGACAGTGACTAAATACTTTTGACCGACACAAAATCCACTACTCGATCGTCTCGAGTAACTCCCGGCCGTTCGTACAAAACGAGCAAAGCCGGTAGAGTTTCCAACGCAGACGATCTACAAGCCCTGAACAACGTCTAGCTACTGCAGTTCGCGCACTGGCCGACATAGACATCGCTAGAGGACGGTGACCGCTCTACGACTGGACGTGTCCTGGTCGTGTGGTGGCTTCACACATACTCGGCAAATTGGAACATTTACTAGAAAAATTGCCTACCCAAAAACTATATATATATACATTAGTTTTGTAATTTTATTTTAAGTGTTTTTGTGTGTGTTTTGAGTTAGTTTTTAAGTTTAGTGTTTAGTGTTTTTCAAACTCGCAGGTTTTTTGAAAATTTTCCTGAAATAAAAATATATGAACAATAAAAAATTAAAGACGATTTAAGCTAAAAACTCACCATTTAATATACAGTTACATTATTTTTATACAAATAGAACAGCTTATTTTATACAATTTTTATTATACATAGTAAAAATTCTTATATACCAAAATTTAAAGCAATAAAATATTCTTGAATCTGGTATCGTCTCCTGTATACACGGCACCGAACGATCGAATTGTGTCGGTTTATTTTCTTCATCGTTGTCGTGTCGGCGAAGTTCACCTTGTACGGTGACTGTCTGACTTTGGGTCCCCGCATGGGAAAGACCCGGAGAACCGCGAGGTTCAGCCTCTTCGGCTCTTCGAAGATGGATTTTTCGGATCCAGGAGGCGCGCCGTACAGGATGACCTCCAGTGGTTTATCTTCTTGCAGGGTGAAAGTGTGGAATTCCACACCCCTCGCCTCGAGAGCGTCACGCAAGGAAGTCCAGTCTTCCTCGTCTGTCGCGTATATTCTTGTTCGATCATCGAGGTACTCGAAATCAAAAAAATTTTTAGTAACGCCGGCGATGGCTTCAACGAGGTCATCGTGGTCCTCGGACTCGATGTGTAATACGATGGGAGGAGGAAGGTTTGGTTTGGAAGTGGTTGTTGCGGGTTCTGTGATTGTTGTATTGTTTTCGGGTATATCCGGGATTTCGTCAAGGTTCAGTTCGGTGTATTTGGTTTTCTTTTTGCCTTTAGAGGCTTTTGTTGCGGTGGAAGTAGAGAAAGTAGTGGTTTTGCTGGTAGACGGTCGTGTTAGGATGTGTGCAGTGGTACCGGCCGTCTTCTTGGCCGGAGTGTTGTTTTCAATTTCTGCTTCTGCTGTGCGTTTTTTTATTCTTTTCCCTTAGAGAATCCCACGAGTCGAAGGTGATCGGTTCTAATTCGTCGGTCGGATGTTCGGCCAAGCATTCGAATCGGTCGGCCGTAAGGACGGCCGCGACGGAGTCCACTTCCATCCCCGATATCTGCACGGTCCTTTCGACACTTGCGAAAGTGGCAACGGCCGGCTGCGAGGTTTTGCGGCTGTACTTGAATGTAAGTCTTACGCGGTTCGAGTACGGAAAAATTCGAGTTGTTGTTGTTACGATTAGACGTGTTTTTGAATGCGCTTGTTTTTTCTCGTTTTTGCATCGTTTTCATTATCATTATTATTTTTCATCGTTACTGATGAATTATTATGGATATAAGCGAACTATATTTCATTTTAATTTCAAAACAAAACATATGAATAAATTTTCATTATTTACAAGACGTATCTCACGAACGTACTTCTTTGGAGTAATTGAACAATTTAAGACATGTAAATAAGGAAGAACGGAACCCCGAGCTACCCCTACCGAATCAGACCCGCCCCTGAAATCCTCGCGGCCATCAGGTCACGTAATCACGTCCGCCGACTCTGGCAAAGAACCGGCAACATTCTTTACAGAGCGAAGAAAAACCGCCTTACCACCTTTATCCAGTACTCCATGAAACGTCTCGAGGAGGAAGCCCGGAACCAATCCGTCTACCGATCCACCAGTCTAGACCGCACTTCTGCCTGGAACCTGGTACGAAACCGAGCACCAAAAAATCCCTGCTCTTCTGAGCAACGACAACTTACTCGTCATCGATCCTCAGGAGAAAGTAAACCTAATCGCCAACACTGTGGAAACATCTCCGGAAGAACCGAGAGGACCACCGGCGACGGACGCGGATCAAACAAGAACCACCAGATCCCCGTCGCCTCACAGGATGCCCCCGAAGAGAGCCCGACCACGCCCTTCGGTGCCTACGACGACTCGGCGCAGTATCGCAGCGCAAACTCGCCACGGCACGTGGACGCGACCGACCGCTCGCGACCGGCCGACTCCGTTCACCAAACACGTAGAAGAGCATCCGAACCACCCACGCGCCATGTTCAAAAGTAGTCGAGTGGACGGACGGCGAGTCTGTTATAACAGTGAAGTTAGCGAAACAAGGAATCGTCAAGGTTAAGCCGACAATTCTTTTACAATACGGACTACCATTATCGACAACTTATCGAGAGTTTGAATCCGTCGTGGCATCACACGGGTCGTCTATAGGACGGCCCCGACATCAAACGTTCGAAACGCCGAATCCGTTCGCGGCTTCGACGTCCCAGGCGGAGAACAACCTAGGCGAGCTGCATCTGCGTGTTAATACCACAGGTAGGCAGGCCGAGTCTGAAACCCTGGCTACGGAATCTCAAAACACGACATCGACCACAGTGCAGCCGCTTCCACAGGATGGACGCAGCAAAACGTCGACGTGCAGTGGATCACTACTCTCTATGTTATAACTGTCTAGGGCGATTAAACATCATCATTTCCGCATAAACCTATTTTATGGCGTGAACTCCAATTTTATGAATTAAATCAAGTAATGAGACGAGCAAACCAACATTTTTTTTTCGACTTCGACTAAAATTGGAAATAATGAACCACTTTAAGATCATGAATCGGCTTTATTAGAATCTAGATTTTGTACCATACAAGAGGCTGAAACCCGTTGTCCACAAGGAATTCGTTTATTTCATACAAACGAGGCTGTCACTACGTACAATAATCGAATTTTCAATCCTGCAGAAGGAAAAATTATTGCCATTGCGAAACGCATTTATATTGGTTGTACGTCGACAGAACAAACAGTTTTTGTGCGACAAAAATTACATAAAATGTCGATGAACGACACCGGAAGCTTACCGTATGAAACTGTATGTTATATACTCGGTTCAGTCGACGCAGCGTAAGCCTATCTGTTCCGGACGACACATCATCGAGAATGTTCTGAATAACATCCGCTGTAGATTATAATACTTTATATAAGCCTGGTCTAAGCAATGCACTGTAACATTATTAATTATACAATCAATGTAAAAGGTCGTAATCGCGACTTTGATAATAATTGTTCGAAACTCATTTTTAAAAAACGAATTTTTCACACCCAAAACAAAACTTGTATGTTATATATCCGGTTCAGCCGACGCGGCATAAGACTATCAGTGCCAGACGCTACATCATCAGATCATCTGAATAACATCCGTAGTAGATTATAAGATCTTATATAAGCCTAGCTTAAGCTATGTATTGTAACATTAAATAACATTTGATAAAATAAATGATTATGGATTTGAAAAATCAACATTTATCAATTTCAAATATCTGTTCAGAGAGTGATGTACCTGAAACTGAAAAAAAAAAACAAAAAAAACACCAGTCCCAAAATGTGCTTCAAATCACAGCTTAGCTGAACGCTATCACGACGATCTTCCACTCAACCTGTCCGAATCCAACAGTCGAACGTTCTCATCTACTTTTAATTTGTGCTCGTACAACCGCTATTCACAAATTTCAAGGAAGTACGTATCCGGAAATAGTTCACGAGTATGATAAATCTCACTCACAGACATCAATAGAATTCGCTTCACTAGTCTCGAAGGTTTACTACGAGTGATAACAACATGACTTTTTATCACGGACGAACAGCATCTAGGACTACAGTTCGTTTACAAAATGAATTTCCAAGGCTCGCACTTAATCGTTTGCAGACTATCGGCAATGATTCGCTACGTTTTATCAATAATAGAAAAGGATTATCGACGTATACTTCAGATTCACGGGACCTGGGAAACGCTCCACCGAGAGATTAACATCTAACCGAGAAACATTCAAATTATTCGAGCGACTAGAGTAACTACCTCGAACGAGGCAAAACTCTAAACAACCGACCGGAAGGTCGTCGCTACCGTATAAGCGTATACTTCGGCGCGATCGGTTCAGACCGACCGTCGGTAGCGTGAGCACGCCGCTGCACGGCCGAACCGCATATCAGAACTCGCTCTCGCAATAACGCCGATTACCCAGCAGGATCACTAGTACGATTGAAATTTAACCGCAAGATCTCTTCCTCGGGACTCGTCGTCCCGCCGGACACCGTCGAGCCTCGAAATTCACGAAAAAAGAAGCTAAAACATCGAGCGATCATAGACCTCACCGAAAACAACCCACCGACCGCTACAGACGATACGACCACCGTCGACATAACAACAACCACCACACACGCACACGACTACCGACTCGTGCACCACCGGAAACCCAACAGAACGCTCCCTCTGAATTCATCGGCACGTTCAATGAAATCGGAGACGTTCTAAACCGGATAAATCCGAGAGGCGTCCTGGAACTCGCCAGAAGCCTAGAAAAGCCCCTCGCGACCTGCAAAACGCCGGTGGATCAGCTCGACGTGATCCGAAATCTTCCTCTGGCGCAGCCGTAAACACACGACGCAAGGTAACTATCCTACGTTTTAACGCTCGCGGAGGGCTAAGACGTAACCTACATATTTCAATCGATAAATATTGTTTTTATTTCTTCTTTTTATTTATCAAAGGCATCTCCGTTCGTCGACGATAGCACGGGTCGACACACGACATATAGTGGCGTGCCGTTTTCACTGCTCGTGCAGTTATAGTATTCGTGTGTATGTTACTTACTGCGCATGCTCTTAGGCCACGTAGCGACATGTGTATACATCGACATGCCGATAAAACGTGAATCGTTTATATGAACTAACGGTCTATTCTCAATGTCGTTTCGTAATGAACGACGAGAATATAAATACGAAAAGTATTCGTACAAAAATAAAAAATTTAATATCGACTTATAACGTCGAAGTAAAAAAAATACAAAATTCCAAGCGATCCGGAGCCGATGGATCATCGGTGTATAAACCTATTCTAGTGTGGTTCGACGAGATGAACTCATTTCTTCAAGACTCAGTGGAATATCGTCAGACAACGAGCACAGAAATAGTAAGTGATTTTCGATTATTTAAAATGTTATTTCTTTTTGCAAAAACTTGTTCTAATTTATTCTGTGCACTCGACGACTGAAATGACAAAATTTAACCGATATAACACAAAGCTATCACGATGGATCATCGGTGTATAAACCTACTCTAGTATGGTTCGACGAGATGAACTCGTTTCTTCGAAACTCGGCTGAATATCGTCAGACAACGAGCACTGAAATAGTAAGTGATTTTCAATTATTTAAAATGTTATTTCTTTTTGCAAAAACTCGTTACTAATTCTATCGATATCCTCCTGGGAAGAAGGATCGGACTTCACCATCCGCACAAGATCCCGGGGCCTTAGCGGAGATCATATCGAATTCCCAAACTTTTAGTCGATTTCCGATCGACTCCCGCCAATCCTCCGATCGGACGGTAGAGCACTGCTCTTGCGAGATCACTATATCGACATCCTGGACACCGTCAGGATCGGTTTGTTCCTCACGGGGAGGAACCCCAGCCATCGAAATCGTCGGCTTCACCCGGGGGTAGAGACACTAGAGTCGCCGGCACGGAAAAGATATCCGCGAGCGGAATCGATGAATTCGAACGCCCGACAGAAGACACGATAAATCTATCCGACAGGCCGGAGGAAGTACGCCGTGAGGGTCGGCCTTCCCTCGAATTCATAGAGGAATCACCGATCGAACGAACGGAATCATAAATCAAATCGACGGAATCGACGATCGAATCGGCGGAATCGACCGTCTTATTCTCGGAATCGGAAATCATATCTCCGGAATCAAAACCGTCAAATTGGACGGCAACCTTGTCGCCACAACCGACGTCGCTGACTGGCGTTTGTTTTTGACTGTTTCGTCAGCAGTTCGGAAAATATATAAAAAGACAAGGTGTCATAATCTAGAGAAGTCGACCGATTTGCGACGACAATACCTCATCATCTCGACATGCACGTCAATTTTAACGATACATATCTGAGTATAGGTTTATTAAACCTTCCGTTAAGTGGAGAACCGTATATTCGGAAAAAGGAATTAGAGAAGGTACGATCGGCCAACGACTCGATAATCGTTTCGGGATTTTCAATAATTGGTGATTTATCTGGAGGAGAACTGAATATTAACGGTAGTTATATTTTAAAACACTGTCCTGAAATTCCTGAGAGTTATGCTTTTATTTCATTCCATTAATCAAACGAACTAATCATATGTATTAGTATATATAAGCTACATTATAAGTTTATCATTTTTATTATTTTAGTTTTTTTATTTTATTCGTTTTCAATTTCTATTGTTAGCGATTATATTTCAAAATGTCTACTCTCGCAAGCTTTCGACAATCTATAAAATCTAGGGAGAATCTAGGGAATTAAGCAATTATCATATCGTGTACACGAAACAGAGGAACATTTTAAAACATACCATCCGCCCACATATCGGTCCCGAGTCATGGGTGACGCAACCGTGCCTAACCGATTCTTTGCGAAATCACCAAAAGCGAGGAATCTTTTTAATTATCATTTCGGTGCTTTACAAGGTCGGGACCGAGACTTTATTGAAACCGCAATTGATCTTGCTCTCGCATACGGATCGTCTGTATCATATAGTGATCATTCTGGACCGGTATTCTCGAATGAGATATTTCACGGCACTACTAGTTCAGTTACTGATGTGTTAACAACACTCGGAAAAAATATTAACTCGGTACCTAGGAAAAGTTTCTCTGAATCCTCGATTCGATCACGATCGTTTTTCATCGAGTTTATCCGATCGAACGATATCGATCCGGATGCGACCGTCGAAGCGGACATAGACGTTAATTTGCGTAGATATATTGAAACATTCGCATCGATATTAGATGTAAATAAGTCGGATTCAGCGATATCGTGTTATGGGCTCGTTACAGCATTAAATGCACGTGCTGCAAAATCAGACGTCGATTTCTCCGTCATGAGTTTTCTTATAAGCTTCGTGAAATCCGGTCAATTTTCGGACACGTTCTACGACAAAAAGGTAAAGAGCTTCGACTCTTTCGATAAGGAGCAAAGAGCGATAACACAATCATTGGACGGAGAAGATTTTAGGTCTTTCCGACCCACGATCGAGCATTCGATCACACGACTTTTTGCTACACCCGAATTCATTATCGGTCGACTTTTAGTCGTGTGCGAAGCATCGGAAAATATGGCTTTAAAAACCTCTATTATCTCGAGCTGCGTACAGAGGAACGACTGCTCTTCTTGCTTTAATAGAGGCAATATCAATATTCACAGATTTTGTACGGGTAGGACTAATAAAGCGATCACCCGTCATTAATACCGAGGTAAAGGCGTTAATTAAAATCCCGACACCGATTAATAACGACACGTATGCCGGATACAAATTTACCGGAGCAGGAACCTCGATTCCTCGTTTGGAATATATTTCAATACGACTTTTAATGCAATGCGGAGGGAAGGAAACTTATACAAATTATAAGGGAGTAGAAAGTTCAAAACTATGGAATTCCAAACAAATCGACGTGGGACGAGCTTATTCTCGATTACGTTGAGCGTAGAGAAGACGACTACGATAACTACGAGCGACTCCGAAAAATCAGTAGACATAACGACAAGTTCCTCGAGAAGAGTGGACTTACGAAGTCGTTAACAGCATTTAAAACATCGACTCGCGATGAAGACGACGAGACAGATAGCGCAGAACCCCCGATCGATTTTACGAGCTCGTTTAGAGACTCCGACGACGATGACGGCGACGGAGGCGACGCTCCAAATAATCGACCGTCGACATCTTCAGAGGAATGCATTCGAAAAAAACGACGACAAAGATCCGATAGTTCAGGAGATGACTCGGATCATTCACCGATGAAGAAGAGAACAAAAGAATATCGCCAAAAACGTTACCACGAGATGAGAGAAGTGCAATTTGAAATCGATAGTACTCTCGTCCAACACGACAAGCTACCGACGATACAGGAAATATTTTAATATCCGGTGCTTCTGGAATAATCGACTCGAGCAGCGGAAGTCTACCTGACGACATTATAATGGAATCCGATATAGCGTCTCATCAAGATGATATCGAAAGTGAATTACCAATGATTTCTGTCACGGAACGGTCTGGAGAGGTCTCCAATACAGAACTTATCGATAAGCCGTAACGAGCAGAGATTAAAGAAAATGTCCACTCAGAGATTATTCGAGCACTTGAAAAAACCTCTAAGGGTTTGTCCAAGATGTCGAAATTAGAATATTTGCCATTAAGTACAATCGCTTCATTGTATTCAAACATATACGGAATCATTTTTGGAAAACATTGTACTTTGTTTAGAACACCAATAAGAACACCTATTGATCTGAATAAATTTCCGGACTTTATTAATGCAGTTGTTGGAGTATCACGAGCATCGAGGAATACCGCCATCATAGATGATATAATAAATCAATTAAACTCTGCAACAATTCCTGACGTTTTTGTTCTTGTGAAAGCAGGAATTGGAATTTATAAATTATCAAAGTTTCAATATGTAATGAATCATATCCTTTTTCTGAAATGTAATCTCATTTATAATTCGTTACAATTAAGTAACTTTGTTATTACCTTATATTTCATTATTGTTATAATTAAAAGAATATTTGTAACCGACCCTTTGAAATAAAAATCTATATCCTCACATTTTTAAAACTCTATTGTTATTATGTCTAAAAGACCATCATTTGATTTTGCTGGTTTGGCTTCTGTTCAACCCCCGGTCAAGAAACCCAAACAGACGAAATCCGAGACAACTGAAATAATATCGTTACAAATCGTACTAAAAAATCAAACGGAAATTATCAAACGCATCGACGATATTGAATCTAAGATAATTAATCTTCAGAACACTCGTTGGAATTCAAATCGTACTACCCTTATCCCCAAAGAGGGTAAAGATCCAAAGAAGGCGACTGATTATCGCCCGATAACAATAAGTTCTCTATTAAGTAGGGTATTTTGGGGTATTATAGATGAAAGAATACGTAGGATAGCGAAGTTGAATCCCAGACAGAAGGGATTCGTACCAGAAGCAGGGTGCTTCACGAACGTCCAAACCCTCTACGGGGTTGTGAAGCAGATGAAGGAAGGTGGGGGCGGTGTCGGAGTTCAGCTCGACATCTCTAAAGCCTTCGACACCGTACCCCACGAGGCAATTAGGTGGGCCCTGCTTCGCAAAGGCGTCCCGGAGGCCGTGGTAAAGTTGATCGAATCGTCTTACGGCAAGGCTCGAACTGTCTTTGGGCATCCCAAGGGAGACATTGAGATCACACTACTTCGTGGCGTCAAACAGGGGGACCCTCTTTCCCCCCTGCTATTTAACTCGATATTGGACAGGCTATTAGAGACTTTAGAGAATATGCCAGGGTTTCCGCCAGGGGACGGAACACAAATATCGTCCATGGCCTTCGCGGACGACCTTTTCCTCTTTGCACAGGACGCCGCAGGTGCCCAAGCTCTCATGAACCATGTTGTCGAGTACTTAGAGGCTCTAGGAATGGGTATTGCTACGAGTAAATGCCTATCATTCGAAATCGACAAGCATCAGAAAACACGGTCGATGAGGGACCCGAAAATTGAGCGGCTAGGGGTCTGTATCCCTAGCACGAAGGCAGACGATTATCTTACATACTTTGGCGTACAATTTTCTCCTCGGTCGGGCTTTAGAAACAACGATCAGATCTTACAAGCAACAATGGGGAGGCTAAAGACTCTGCCCCTCAAGCCCGACCAAAAGCTGCAATTACTGCAGACATACCTGCTCCCTCACTTCCTTCACCAGCTAATAATTGCTATACCATCCAAAGCAAGGCTGAAAGCCCTAGACCTAGAAATCCGCGGAACGGTCAAGGAGATCATGCATTTGCCTAAGAGCATCGCGGACGGGCTAATTTATTGTGGAAGGAAGGACGGGGGGCTGGGTATGGTACGTCTGGAGCATCTGGTTCCAAGAGTGGCGTCGAGCCTGGGCCTCAAAATGTTAAAGTCCGAGGACCCAGTCGTCCGATCTCTCGCGAAGAGCGAGTCAACAAGTGCCAGACTCGACTCGACGGCCAAAAGCATCCGGCTCACGTACCCATGTACGAAAGCACAATCGAGCAGATTCAAGACCAGATGCCGACGCGAAGAACTTAAGAGGTGGGGAGCGCTCCCAGCGCAAGGACGCGGCGTGGCTACCCACATAGGTGATAAAGTTGGGAACGCGTTCCTTTTGTAACGATAAATCGTTGCAAATCGTACTAAAAAATCAAACGGAAATTATCAAACGCATCGACGATATTGAATCTAAGATAATTAATCTTCAGAACACTCGTGTAGCTCCACCTCCGATAACTCCAGAACCGACGGTTCGGTTCAAGACTCTCAACTCCGTATGGAAAAATCTTAATGATGTCACAAAGTAGGATTTTGCCGTCTCAGGTCGGATTGTTAAACCTGAAATTCGACACTGCTTTGAATTTGAATCGTGTTAAGACACTTCCGAAAATTTTATGATAATATAAATTCAGTAAACAAATATAAGTCGGAAACATTGTGCGGACCAAAATCGATAACAATTTGTAATGTCGGTGTTAATGTAATTGGACATTTTATGGAAAAATTATTATCACCGTCATTAACCACCATTTTTGATAGTGCTCAATTTGAAAAACTTACATTTTTAGCTCGAGAAACTCTAATTATTCAAGAAGAACATCTAGTTTCTAATAGCTCACAAGAAATTCAATTAGAGATTTTAAATTTAATTGAAGATTCAAAATCAAAAATTTCTAACATTCCGAATTCAATCGAGAAAATTTATTCGATCACACGTGAAGTTAAAAGAAATCACAATGTATTAAGAAATTTACAAACGTTTGGTAAAAAATATGTCGATTCAAACTTGCTAGAATTCAAAGAGAAATCTACTTATAAATTTAAAAATTTTAACCGTACAATGTTCTTTTCGAAAACTTTACACATCATTACAATATCAGGGAAACATTATTTGGAATCAAATGATCAACTATTAATGATTTTAAATCAAGTCGAAGAAATATTTAATGTTCTATTTTTATCTTATTTATTAACTAACGTTTGCTGGTCTATCGATTGTTTCCATGCGAGTCAGGAATCGTTAAAATGGATGGCATCATCTTGTGTAAAAAAAACACGGAAATAAATCATATACTTTATTTAAAAGCTTCGACGGTATCGCTAGAGCATACATTTTAAAGAATGAAAAGCATTTTAATAATATAGGTCCACTTGATGCTATATTCAATGAACTTCGATCGACTGGCATTTTATCATTCGATGATAAATTATTAATTGAAAGATGCTTTGATCGTGTTCCTCACGAAGCAATTGAACTGTCAAGTTATAGTAAACTATTAGGTCATCCGGATATTCAAACTAGCCAAGGAATTGATAAAGAGAGAGAACTTTTAAATATAATCCAGTTTCACATTCAAAAGTTGATTTACTTATAGCATCAATGAAGCATAACTTTTGTGAGAACTATTTCATAAAACACAAGAAATGGCCACCAATCTCTCAACATGCATCAATTAACAAAACATTGCAGTTTTGCATAATCAAGAATTATTGGATAAATGATAAAAGAATTCCAAGTACCATGTCTCCAATTGAAATAAGGGATTTTTGTAGTATTACTTTAAATAAAATAATGGAATTTGACAACATGTTATCACAATTTGATATTCTGAAGGATACAACAGGTTTTCTGATACTAGATCCATTCTAGAAAATCCTTTAAATCATAAAATCAATGACTATAAAACTAAAAGAACATTGGTAGATTTCCTAATTAATACAGCTCCTCATATTCAATTGAAAAAATATTTAGAAAAATACGCTATCAATGATCCTGAGATATTAGAATATTGTGTTATAAAATCGACACAAAAAGAGAGTGAATTAAAAGAAGAAGGAAGGTTTTTCGGCCAATCACCTTACGAAGAAAGAGCTAGAAGATGTATTACCGACGCTAATATTTCACGACTTATGCAGAAATACAATAGTGATCAAGCAATGACATTAAATGAATTGGAAAGATTCAACAAATTATACACATTAAGTAGATTTGCAATTAACAATCCAGACTATTATACAGCTTTTATATATATTGATGCTGAGTCATGGAATAACAGTTTTAGAAATCAAGTTTATGAGCCAGTTGGGAAAGAATTCTTTGACAAAATTTTTGGAGTGAATAACTTTTGGAATATCATGAGAGTTTTTGAATCATCACTTTATATATATGATGATGGATTATTTCAATACAAATGGACAGGTCAATATGGAGGAATTGAAGGATTAGCACAAAAATTCTGGACTTGGATTTACGATGCAGTAGCTAGTAGAGTGGCAACTCTAACTGGATTTAATATGTAATTAAGAGAGTCCATAGTTACTCCCGCCGTTTACCCGCGCTCGCTTGAATTTCTTCACGTCGACATTCAGAACACCGGGCAGAAATCACATCGCGTCAACACCCGCCGGGGCCATCGCAATGCTGTTTTATTTACAGTCGGATTCCCCCGGTCCGTGCCGGTTCCGAGCCGACCGTTGAACGGCGATCGAAGAGTACAACAGCGGACGCGCGAGCGCACAATCCTCAAATCGGACGGTAGAGCACTGCTCTTCCGAGGTAACTTTATTAACATCCTGGACACCGTCAGGATCAGATCGTTCCTCACAAGGAGGAGGGAGACCCGGCCATCGAAAATATCGGCTTCACCTGGAGTAGAGACACTAGAGTCGGCGACACGGAAGAAATATCCACTTGCGGAATCGATGAATCTGCATGCCCGACAGAAGAAGGCACAATAGATCTATCCGGCAGGCTGACGGAAGAACACTGCGAGAGACGACCTTCCCTCCGATTTCCATAGAAATCAAAAATCAAATCAACAATCAGAAATCAAATCAGCGGAATCGTAAGTCCAATCAACGGAACCGAGACAATCCGATCGGATGGCAATCTTATTGCCACAACCAACATTGTTGACTACCGTTTGTTCGCCTCCCCCCCACGCTCGCCAATGTCCGAGGCATCTGAAAGATCTGAATAATATGAATTATATGATAGATTTATTAACTATTATACTCTATGATTACATCGTGTTCTCCTCGATTGATTATAAGATAAAAATCGGATTAAATACCTGCAAATCTGGATATTTATCTGAATCATTATTGCCAGTAGGATCACTTTATACTCAATTGACAGAGTTGCAACACAATTTAACAAAATTAAATTTTGATCTTTCTATTCCTTTAACTAAAATCTCTTATTATTATTGGCTACCTTTAAGTCATTGTCATGAAGATCATGAATTTATTAATATTGTTCTCTCGATACCGATTATTGAAAAACAGTCGAAACAAGCTGCAGCCTGGGCATATCACCCGAACAACACCAAAAAGCTACAGGTGTTCCGAAACAAGTGCGCTCGGCTCATCACCGACGCGCACTACCGAGTGCGGAACACCACCCTTCATCGTGATCTCCGCCTCCCTCACGGTAGACGAGTTCGTCCGCGGACTAGCTCGTCGCCGTACGCCGGGCGCACGTAGTTTGAACTGCCGACACGTGTAGCACAGACGTTTCGGACATCGGGACCCCGAGTGCAATAAAGCAATCACGAGGAAAAAAGTCTTGCATTTATCGATAAAGTAAGAAACTGCATAATAGAAGATCTCGGATCATGTCTCCCTCCGAGAGAAGACGTTTCGACAACCTTTTATGCGCATTTCGGGTCAACGATAACCGACGAGAACGCGGCAGGAGTGTTCGAGCATCGGATAGAACCGATAGGAGAGAAGGCATTACGATCGAGTTTAACGATACGACGATCGGCAGGAACCGGTACGACCTCCTTTATTACGATCGGTAACGCTATCGAGTCTTATCCGGACTTCTCGTGGAATGTCGTAGCGGAGCGATATCCTGAAGAATGGCAAAACTTTAGAGCGGCAGTCGCAGCGAGTCGGGAACAATGCATATTATGGATATAGTCGTGATCTAGGATCTGTTAGATCGATTAAATACACATTTACTACAATTTCATCCGGAATGATCCAGCCCCACGAGCTAAAATCATAAACACCAGGAGGAAGCAGTTTAATCGTTCCATCGCCAGATGGCTAGAAAGAGCGGTTTAAGCAAAGAGAATAAGCTCACGCTATATAGAGCAGTGATCCGACCGATAATAACGTACGCAGCGCCGATTTAGAGAAACTCATCCGAAAAAATGTTTATATGAATGGTTTGAAAATATTGATGAATATGTTTAGCTTGTGGAACTGCAGTACCATTATCGCGAGCTATGTATCATACAGAATGTTCAGTCACAAAATGGTTGACAAAACATTGCAGATTTACGTACGACGTAAAAGATGCATGTCTAACACCAAAAGCTACGAACTACTCGGCGCAAGATAAAAGACGCTTATTAGTAGAAATACTTCAATTACACGCGCAGTTAAACGTCGATATTATCAAACGGACTGCAAACGAAACAACTATCTGGAAGAGAAGTGATGACGGAAGATCGATAAAGATTCCAGTTCGCTCTCAAAGAGATTCAGAAATAGTCGGAACGTACGCACGGCGCAAAGCACACGGACTCGCTAAGTAACGAAGACGAAGTATAAAACATCATAGAATAAAACCGCAAAACAAGTATCGACTTTGTAAGCGGACAAAGCGACCGAGGCCACGGCGAGTAGCGACGAGGGTACGGTCCTAATTAATATAATCGATTAAAATAAAATAGTTCTTTAACTTATAAGAAAGTTTTAAGATATATTTTAAATTTTAAATCGATATTTAAATTTAGAATAAGCACCAGTGCATGGAGAAACGTACAAGCTGTGTTATAAACGGAAAAGGATCATATTTTAAACAAATTAAAGTGACATACATCAAAAAAACCTGCATGCAGGAGACGGGGAGCCTGCAGGATGTAAATACTCCAAACACCCCAGTAAACCTGACAACAAAAAGAAAAAATATGTCTGTTAACGTAAGTAAAGTGAAATTACACAAAAATTCAATAAAATTACACAATAGCGACAACACGGCGGCGGACGAGTCGACTACGAGCGGCATCCCTCCCCCCGTGACTACGTCACAAATAACATCAGCCGAGACACCTGCAACGGATTACGACACCGTAACTACTACCGACGTAATCAACATCCCAACGGCCAATACATACGAACGCTTGGCCGACCTACCGGAAAACAACCCCGACGAGTCGCAACCTGACCCGTGGACCACGTTCACGGGCAGGCGGCGATTAACACAACAGAAAGCGGAACAGTCACCTGGTACAAAACCAAAATCAACAAGCAGCGCGCAGCCGGCGCCGGCAAAACGGGCAGCTGCGAAATCCACCACCACCGTATCGTATTCGGGAAAAATAGTACTCTATTAAACAGAAGCGGGGAAAGCGGATCACCTCGATCGACTCCTCGAAGCGAGGTGATCTCGATATTACCTTTTGAATGGAAAAGAACAATTCGAGACTCGTTATACGATCCGCCCGGGAACAACACAACTCGGATCAGAAGGTACTAAATACCTGACGAATGCAATACGAATTCTATCGATATCCTCTCGGGAAGAAGGATCGGACTTCATCGTCCGCACGAGATCCTGGGCCTCGGCGGAGACCGTATCGAATTCCCAAACTTTAAGTTGATTTCCGATCGACTCCCGCCAATCCCCAGATCGGACGGTAGAGCACTGCTCTTTCGAGGTAACTATATTAACATCTCGGACACAGTCAGGATCGGTTCGTTCCTTACAAGGAGGAACCCCAGCCGTCGAAATCATCGGCTTCACCTGGAATAGAGACACTAGAGTCGCCGACACGGAAGAAATATCCACGAGCGGAACCGACGAATCCGAATGCCTAATAGAAGAAGACACGATAGATCTATCCGACGGACCGGAAGAAGTACACTGTGGGGGATAGCCTTCCCTCACATTCCTAGAGGAATCATCGATCAAATCGACGGAATCATAAATCAAACGTACAGAATCAACAATCAAATCGACGGAATCAACAATCCTATCCTCGGAATCAGAAATCATATCTCCGGAATCAAGACAAAAGATTTTTAGGGTATTTGTTAATACAATCCCACATCATCTAGATATTCATTTTAATTACAACAACACATATTTAAGTATTGGATTAATGAATCTACCATTAAATGGAGAATTATATATTAAGAAAAAAGAATTAGGACGAGTCCGATCAATCAAAGATACATCGATCATTTCCGGATTCTCAATTATACAAGATTTATCAGACGGTGAACTCAATATAAATGGAAATTATCCCTTAATAAATAATTGTCCATCCATTCCTGAAAGTTATGCATTTTTATCCTACCATTAAAAAAATGAACTAATCGTATATACCTAGGTTAGAATAATTATAATTTTATATCATTTTTAAAACTCACTTTAATTTGATTACTTTCTTTTTTCATTATAATTTTATTAATTTGTGAAGGATTATATTTTATATATAACGTCAACACTTACCAGTTTTAAACAGTGCATTCGAGTTCAGGAGAAACTCGTGAAACAATTAGCAGGACGAGTACATCAGACCGAAGAACATTTTAAAACGTTTCATCCTCCTAGTTATTGGACAAGAGTAACAAACGGGAGATACTACAGTTCCGGATCATTTTTTCGCTAAATCTCCTAAAATTCGTAACTTATTCACTTATCATTTTGGAACTCTTTGAGGTCGAGACAGAGATTTTTTTGAAACAAGCCTCGACCTAAGTTTAGCATAAGGTATATCGTCATCTCATCCAGATCATTCCGAACCAGTGTTTTTAAACGAAATTTTCCATGGAACTTTAAACGCACATGATACAAATAGTTCATCCAGATGTACATTTTCCAGAGGAACATTTTCATCCAGATGTTAAAATATCAAGTTATTTAGAACAATTATTATTAACTTTTTCAACAATTAGAAAATCAAGCAATTGAAATTTTCAAAACCAGTCTATTAAAACAAAACGATTTCTCGACCGTGGAGAATTCTTCCGTTTATCGGACGGTTTCAACAAAAATTATACGGAACAGCAACTACTGCAGATCTGGACGATTTAAGAGTAACTTCTCGTGATTCATCATCATATGTCGAATCATTAAAAGATAACCGAATGCGATCGAATAACATCTTAATTAAAATATCCAACTTAACCGTATTAGAAAACGATCTAACGATGTCGTCGGAAGAAGATTAAGAAAATTTTAAGACGATCGGAAAGAATATCTACGACTTACGTACCGGAACAAACGAACTTGAAAATAACGTTAAAGGCATTCATTATCTTCTAGATATAGTTACGGTAATTTTAAACGATTATATTATTTATTTTGATTCTGAATACAGAATTAGATTAGGCTTAGATGTATGCAAATCTGGATTTATATCTGAATCCACGATACGACCGGACTCCTCGCTAACTCGATTAATCGAACAAATCTAGTCAAGTCTAATTACGCATTATCAATATCTCTTAAGAAGTTATCTTATTACGACTGGCTTCCGTTAGATCATCGTACAGAAGATAAAAGAATTTATTAATATTATAATTTCAATTCCTATTATTCACCTTCATCTCTTGAATTTACAATATTTCACATCGACTGCAATCCCAATAAATGTCGATGAAGAATATTATAGCATTTCTGATGTAAATCATCCTTTTTAATTATTATTTCGATCGACATTTATATGGAATTCGAGAATATAATTCACATTGTATTTGTGGAATTCATGGGAAACTATCTGGATGTTTAATTAATATACAGCTGATCGACACGTTACCCGATTACGATCGTCTACGTCCGACTCGAAATAGTTTCTCGTGAAATTCGTATAAGAAAAAATGTAAATTATCTATACCGAAACTCCCGATCGATCCGTGGATTCAAGTCGACGAAAGCTGTCGGATCTATACCGGAAGGTCAAAATATCTCTTTAGAAAAGATTTACAATCATTGAATGCAGAAAAAATTATGATAGAAAAAGGGAATAAAACTACTATAATACATTTAAAATGCAATCAATTAATAAATGATGAGTTTAATCAGAAGCCAAACATTTCTCGATTTTGTTCTAATAAATATGAAACAGTTGAATATATTATCTCACTTTTTACACTGTGGGGGATAGCCTTCCCTCAAATTCCTAGAGGAATCACCAATCAAATCAACAGAATCAGAAATCAAATCAACGAAATCATAAATCAAATCAACAGAATCGACAATCAAATCAATGGAATCAAAAATGGTTAAGTGGAGAACCGTATATTCGGAAAAAGGAATTAGAGAAGGTACGATCGGCCAACGACTCGATAATCGTTTCGGGATTTTCAATAATTAGTGATTTATCTGGAGGAGAACTGAATATTAACGGTAGTTATATTTTAAAACACTGTCCTGAAATTCCTGAGAGTTATGCTTTTATTTCATTTCATTAATCAAACGAACTAATCATATGTATTAGTATATACAAGCTACATTATAAGTTTATCATTTTTATTATTTTAGTTTTTTTATTTTGTTTTCAATTTCTATTGTTAGAGATTATATTTCAAAATGTCTACTCTCGCAAGCTTTCGATAATCTATAAAATCTAGGGAGAATCTAGGGAATTAAGCAATTATCATATCGTGTACACGAAACAGAGGAACATTTTAAAACATACCATCCGCCCACATATCGGTCCCGAGTCATGGGTGACGCAACCGTGCCTGACCGTTTCTTTGCGAAATCACCAAAAGTGAGGAATCTTTTTAATTATCATTTCGGTGCTTTACAAGGTCGGGACCGAGACTTTATTGAAACTGCAATTGATCTTGCTCTCGCATATGGATCGTCTGTATCATATAGTGATCATTCTGGACCGGTATTCTCGAATGAGGTATTTCACGGCACTACTAGTTCAGTTACTGATGTGTTAACAACACTCGGAAAAAATATTAACTCGGTACCTAGGAAAAGTTTCTCTGAATCCTCGATTCGATCACGATCGTTTTTCATCGAGTTTATCCGATCGAACGATATCGATCCGGATGCGACCGTCGAAGCGGACATAGACGTTAATTTGCGTAGATATATTGAAACATTCGCATCGAAATTAGATGTAAATAAGTCGGATTCAGCGATATCGTGTTATGGGCTCGTTACAGCATTAAATGCACGTGCTGCAAAATCTGACGTCGATTTCTCTGTCATGAGTTTTCTTATAAGCTTCGTGAAATCCGGTCAATTTTCGGACACGTTCTACGACAAAAAGGTAAAGAGCTTCGACTCTTTCGATAAGGAGCAAAGAGTAATAACACAATCATTGGATGAAGAAAAGATCTTAGGTCTTTCTGGCCCATGATCGAGCATTCGATTACACGACTTTTTGCTACACCCGAACTCATTATCAGTTGACTTTGTCGTGTGTGAAGCATCAGAAAATATGGCTTTAAAACCTCTATTATCTCAAGCTGCATATAGAGGCATGACGGCTCTTCTTGCTGTAATAGAGGCCATATCTATTTTCAGATTTCATATGGGTAGGTTTGATCAAACAATCACCAGTCATCAATACGGAGGTAAAGGCGTTAATTAAAATCCCGACACTGATTAATAAAGAAGACATGTATGCCGGATATAAATTTACTGGCGCAGGAACCTCGATTCCTCGTTTGGAATATATTTCAATACGACTTTTAATGCAATGCGGAGGGAAGGAAACTTATACAAATTATAAGGGAGTAGAAAGTTCAAAACTATGGAATTCCAAACAAATCGACGTGGGACGAGCTTATTCTCGATTACGTTGAGCGCAGAGAAGACGACTACGATAACTACGAGCGACTCCGAAAAATCAGTAGACATAACGACAAGTTCCTCGAGAAGAGTGGACTTACGAAGTCGTTAACAGCATTTAAAACATCGACTCGCGATGAAGACGACGAGACAGATAGCGCAGAACCCCCGATCGATTTTACGAGCTCGTTTAGAGACTCCGACGGCGACGGAGGCGACGCTCCAAATAATCGACCGTCGACATCTTCCGAGAAATTCATTCGAAAAAAACGACGACAAAGATCCGATAGTTCAGGAGATGACTCGGATCATTCACCGATGAAGAAGAGAACAAAAGAATATCGCCAAAAACGTTACCACGAGATGAGAGAAGTGCAATTTGAAATCGATAGTACTCTCGTCCAACACGACAAGCTACCGACGATACAGGAAATATTTTAATATCCGGTGCTTTTGGAATAATCGACTCGAGCAGCGGAAGTCTACCTGACGACATTATAATGGAATCTGACATAGCATCACATCATGAAAATATCGAAAATGAATTACCAATGATTTCTGCCACGGAATGGTCTGGAGAGTTCTCCAATACAGAACTTATCAATTATAAGCCGTACCGAGCAGAGATTAGAGATAATGTCCACTCTGAGATTATTCGAGCTCTTGAAAAAACCTCCAATACATCCTAATCATACATAATGGAACTTTTGCTTACAACGGGTTTTATCGTTGTCACTGCAATTCGGACATAATGAAAATAGGTTTTAAAAATGTTAATTTATTGATTGTTAAGTTCAAACGTCAACTTTTTGATTTTGCTGGTATTTCATCGGTCCGACCACCAATTAAAAAACCTCGTCAAACGAAATCAGAAACCAATTAAAAAACCTCGTCAAACGAAATCAGAAACGACTGAGATCTTAACATTATTGAAAGTAGTCTTAAAAAACCAAACCGAGATCTTAAAAAGAATAAACGAGTTAGAATCTAAAGTTATTGGACTTCAGAATACCTGTGTTGCTCCTCCAATTATTACTCCAGATCCGACTGTGCAATTTAAACCACTAAATTCAGTGTGGATAAATTTACGTGATGGCTCAAAGTAAAGTATTACCTACTCAAATAGGATTGTTAAATTTAAAATTTGATACCGCTTTAAATTTAAATCGAGTCAAACATTTTCAACGTTTCTTTAATAATATTGAGTCGATTGATAAATATAAATTAGAATTATCATGTGGAGAACATCAAATTAAATCTAGTCAAGTCGGGGTTAATGTTATTGGTCATTTAATTGAAAAAGTTTTGTCACCTCCATGGAGTGTTGTTTATGACACAGAAAAGTTTGAGAAATTAGTTTATCTCGCGCAAGAAACTCTTATTATACAAGAGGAACACTTGATTTCTAACAGTTCGGAAGAAATACAACTTGAAGTACTTAACTTAATTGATGATTCAAAGTCTAAAATAAAAAATATTCCAAATCTAATTAAAAAATTATACTCTATAACAAATGAAGTTAAGAACTTGCATGATATATTAAGGAATATTCAGACACTCGGAAGAAAATATATTGAATCACATTTAATTGATTTCAAATCTAAATCCACATACAACTTTATTATTTTGATTGCACAATGTATTTTGCGAAAAATATTCATGTAATTGTCATATCTGGAAAATCATATCGGATATCTAATGATCAATTATCGATGCTATTAAATAAAATTGAGGAAATTTTCAATGTCACCTTTATTTCATACTTACTCATTGGAGTATGTTGGACATTAGACTTCTATTCAACTAGCATTGATTTACTACGTTGGATGGCATCAATGGTTAAGAAAAAAGGTAATTCAGCATATTCTATCTTCAAGAATTTTGACGGTATCGCTACAGCGTATATTCTTTCAGAGGAAAAGAATTTTGAAAATATTAATCCTCTAAATTCTATTATGTCAGAGTTGGAATCCATTGGAAGATGATCTGGAGTTGATAAAATTATTCTAGACAAAAGTTTTAAAAGAAAAGCACACGAGTCCATAGAACTTTCAAGCTATAGCAAATTACTTGGACACCCGGACATCCAAACCAGTCAGGGAATTGATAAATTGCGTGAACGAACATTTAAGTATAGTCCAATTTCGCATGATAAAGTTAATCTACTTATTTCTTCCATGAAGCATAATTTTTGCGAAAACTTTATCATTAAGCATAAACGGTGGCCTCCAGTGTCGCAACATTGTTCTATTAGTAAAACTCTTCAATTTTGTATCCTTAAAAACTATTGGATTAATGACCGGAGAATACCGAGTACAATGCCACCAGTTGAAATGAGGGATTTTCATAACATCACTTTGGAAAAAATTATGGAGTTTGATTCTATGTTGTCGCAATTTGATCTACTTAAAGATACTGCCTTGGCAGATACCAGACAAATTATCGAAAATCCTCAACTACATAGAATAACAAACCGCATATCAAACGAACTCTCGTCTACTTTTTAATTCAAACCGCACCTCATGTTAAATTAAAAGAATATCTAGAACTTTATTCTAATAATGATCCTGCACAATCTTAGAATATTGCGTAATAAAATTAACTCAAAAAGAAAGGGAGCTTAAAGAAGAAGGTAGATTTTTCGGACAGTCGCCATATGAAGAACGTGCTCGTCGTGTCATTACAGAAGCAAATATTTCAAAATTAATGCAAAAATATAACCGAGACCAAGCTATGACACTTAATGAACTTGAGAGATTTAATAAACTATATACATTGAGTCGTTTTGCTGTAAATAATCCAGACTATTATACTGCCAATATATCAATAGATGTTGAAGCATGGAACAACGGATTTCGTAATCCAGCATGTGAACCAGCTGGTCGTGAGTTTTTTGATAATCTATTTGGAGTTAAACATTTTTGGAACACAATGAACATTTTTGAGTCATCAATTTTTACTTACACTGATGGACTTATTCAATTTAAATGGACCGGACAATACGGTGGTATCGAGGGTCTCGCTCAAAAATTTTGGACGTGGATCTACGATGCTGTCGCAAGTAGAGTAGCTTCATTAACTGGATTTAATAACTTTATTATGGTTAACGGAGATGATTTACGAGTCATTTTTAATAATTCCAAAAGCTGAAGTTCCTGCAGGGAACCTTGGTAAATTACTTCAAGATATCGCATCATCATTCGAAATTGAATATGGAACATTTGGATTTAAATTGAAACTCCAGGAGACTTATTTTAGTACAAGTTTATTAGGATTCGGAAAAGTTTACTTATATGATGGAGCATTTTGTTCTACAATTTTAAAGAAAGGAGCTAAATTGCATGGATTAGCCAATTTGATGGGGGATTATCCACTTGAGTATTTACAAGGAGTTATGTCTGAGATGCTTTCAGTTATGTCATACGGAATTAATCACCGATATATTTATTTTCTCTGAGTTTTTTTATACTTAAATTATATCCAGTTTTATTGTCCGTCATATTTAAAATTGAATTATATCGATCGGTTAGTAATCATATTTTACAACGGACGAAGATCGACAAAAGTCATCGTCTACATACGCTTACGTCAAAGGTACGTATTATAATAAAATGAGATATAAAGGCTTTATATTAAAAGGCTATTGATTCACTCTCACTTAGAAAAGCTCTGTAATATAAAAATGCCAGCTCATAAAGACCACGTGTAGTGGGACACCGTCAAGGGTCTCGCCGAATCAATGAAATTGGATTTCCACACATACACACTGCCGGAAGACCGACCGCTGGAGACCGTCCTCCGCGGAATCCCGACAGGAAAAGCCGACAGAATAAAAGAAGCCCTCGCCGCAGAAGGCCTCCAGGTGACGGCGGTGCACGAGATGCTCGGCCCACCCGTCATCCAACAGCTTTATAAAGAACATTTCACCGAAACTTGCACCAAAGAAGCCACAGTACCAGCAACGTGCGTAAACTGCGATGGAGCACGTCCAGCCAACTACCGCCAATGCCCAACAATCAAAACATATCTACAACAAATCGAAAAACGCCGAGCCAAACGTGGACCTGCCTCGGCACCCGCAGCAAGCGCCTGGACTGGGGACCAGCCGCTGCCGGAAAACAACATTTATCAGGCGGTGAACTCGATATAAATCGAAGTTATCCCTTAATAAATTGTCCATCAATTCTTGACACGATTCAATCAAGATACTATCTCAGAGATGTATGTACTAGTTAAAGCTGGAATAAACATATACAAGTTATCCAAAATTTAATCTTCATTAGTAAAATTTAATTTTCAAAATGGTTCGGTGACTAACCGCCATCTCCCGGGCGATGTCACGAGATGTGACATGCCGATGTAACTCGATGATTTCCACGATTCGATCGGTATTCGTCGTCACAGGTCTTCCGCCGGCCGGCTTATCCACGGTGTCGTTTTCACCGGCTCTGAATCGTCGAAACCATTCCTCCGCGGTTCGAAGCGATAGAGTACCATCCCCCGAAACACTATCGATCTCACGGAACGTTTCTCTAGCGGATTTGCCTTTAACGAAGGAAAACTTCAAAATAGCGCGAACTTCGGCGTTAGTGAACTCCATGTTTACACGTCTATAACTTTTGAACGCAGTATCCAAACTGATCGTGCATAGCGTCGTTTTGTAGGTTATGTAAAGACCTTTCAAACGATGTATAGTGTTGCCCGATACGAGCTCTGTAACGCTTTGTACATAGCCGCGAAATTCAAAGGACAAAAAGGCGGAAGGGAGATATTTGACAACCTAATATATTACAACGATTCAATCGAGAAACTCTCAGAGATGTATGTACTAGTTAAAGCTGGTATTAATATTTACAAATTATCCAAAATTTAATCTTAATTAGTAAAATTTAATTTTCAAAATAGAAAATATAATCCTATTCATTTTCTTGTTATAAATAATTACTTGTATTATTGTTAATTTAAGCATCACTTATGTTTTATATTATAACGAAAAACTTTGAAATAAACATCAATATCCAATCATTTTTAAAACTCATTTTAATATGTCGAAACGTCCTCTATTCGATTTTGCTGGATTAACTTCAGTACGACCACCGGTAAAAAAGCCGAAACAGACCGAATCCGAAACTACCGAAATAATCTCATTGTTACAACTTATTTTGAAGAATCAAACAGAAATTATAAAAAGAATCAACGATATCGAGTCTAAAGTGATAAGTCTTCAAAGTACTTGCGTTTCTCCACCGTTAATTAATCCCGAGCCGACTATACAATTTAAACCTTCGACATCCGTTTGACGTAACATCAAGGATGTCCCGAAGTAAAATTCTCCCGTCCCAGATAGGATTATCGAATCTTAAGTTTGACACTGCACTAAACTTGAATAGAGTTCATCATTTTCAACAATATTATAATCGAATAACTTCAATTGATAAATATAAACTAGATATTCTTTGTGGATCGAAATTTATCAGATCTTGTCATGTTGGTGTAAATGTAATCGGGCATATAATGGGAAAAGTCTTATCACCACCATTGTCCATGATGCATCACAATTTGAAAAATTAATATTCTTAGATAATGAAACGTTATCGATTCAAGAAGAACATTTAATATCAAATAGTTCAGAGGAGATTCAACGACAGGCTGGAAGAAGTACACTGCGGGGGACGGCCTCCCCTCAAATTCCTAGAGGAATCACCGATCAAATCAACGGAATCAACGATCCTATCTTTGGAATCGGAACAAATTATCTCCGGAATCGAGACGAAAGATTTTTAGGGTATCGATATCGGTCCCGTTAATCCGACCGTGAGTTTTACCGCTCCTATATGGAGTCGTCGAGAGAGCGTACCGAAAGGTATTCTCGATGCGGACCACGACGGTTCGTATGAACTTGCGCGTCGAGCAATGCGCGATTCGAGATCTTCTGGACCTCGGCGTGGTCGGGGTGGCCGAGGGAATAGGTCCCGACGCAATTACAACGAACAACGCACGACGCAGCAACGTAAAGTCCCAGTATAATCACAAAAACGTGAAAAAGTTGCAGGTGTTCCAAAATAAGTGTGCTAGGTTAATCACCGACGCGCACTATTTTGTCCGAAACACTACCCTCCATCGCGATCTCCGTCTTCCTACGGTCGATGATTTTGTCCGCGGGCAGGCTCGTCGATCGTACGTACGAACGATCGGAACGTAACGATAACCCCCTCGTTAGGGCGTCGAGGACTATCGACCTCGTCGACGAATACTCCAAGTACAAGCGGTCCCGTCTGCTCGACCCGCTCGGAGCTGTCTCGTAAAGGTCCGCGCAACTCTAAACTCGACCGGCAAGAAGTCACCCCGGTGACTCGGAGCTTCCCCTGGTCAAACGATACGAAACAGTTCTAGTGTAACAACTGTTCCACTAGAACTCGAGATAGGCTCCTCTAGTGCATTATCCTACCCGTGCGACATTCAGACATTTGCGCTACTAGAGTAATTACCTCCAGTAAGGTACACTCTGAAAACTGACCGCATGGTCGTTGCAACTTCTTCGGACTTTAGTTCGAAATTTATTATCAACGTAGTATTTAATTTGGAAAAATGACAAAAACGACTGCAATAATGAAGAAATTCTTTATTACGTATGCTATGTAGTGTTTTTGTTATGTAGCACACCATACTACCAAACGGTAACTAGTTCTATTGCCGGTAAGTAAATAAAAACGATTTAGTTTCTTAGAATAAACCTAATAGAGAAATGATTCCTGAAACATTAATTAGTGTCATAAAACGTCGACACTTATTTCAGACACGTTCGCGTTAAAATCGAATGGAAATCGGCCAACAATGATACCCGACGAAAATCAAATGATTCAAATAAAAAACGATAAAATATCTATATCATGTGAAGGAGACCAAATCGATGTATTGATCCTTTCCGACGCTGGAAAATATTCGCAATTCTGGATCGAGCGTATATTTTGCTACTTTATAATCGAATCAATTGTTCAATTCGACTCGATGTGGTTTTATATACGAGGATTGTTCGATAAGTATCACCGAACCTGTAAAATACGTTAAATGCGAAGAATCTCATCCCGCAAAATTATCGACAATGCGAAAAAATCAGAAAATATCGTAAAAACATCGAGAAACGCCGAATCAAACGTGGACCTGCCTCGGCACCAACAGTGAACGCCTGATCTAACAACCAGTAGCCGCCAGAACTCGACAGCCGCGACTTCCCACCGCTGCCACCACTATCCGCCCAGCAACAGGATGCTCTGGGCGAAATCCGAACAATCTACGACGAAATCGACATCCCCGGAATGCTTGCTCGTGCCCGTGAAACGAAAGCCGCCATCCAAGCAAACACCACCGATTACGAGCGCTTCGAGGTGTTCGAAAAATACGGCTTCGTATAAACATACCAGCCCACGGAAGACAACGAAAAACTTTAGTGCTAACGGTGACGCTCGTGCAGTGCGTGTTAAGTGTCCGATACATTTTACTAGTGTTAAGTTTAGCGAGTGAAAAAACTACGTCGTTCGGGTTTTTGAAATTTGTTCCCGCAAATAAACAAAAATCATAAACATTTATACTGAGACTTATCAAAGACTACTAGTTAATATTTAATATTTTATAACATAGTTATATTAACGTAGATTAGGAAAACTATTATGTAATGCAATGTACCCACATTCTTGTAATGTATCTTACTTTAGATCGATAAATTTATCTTCGACTTTGAACCGATCAGTATCGATCACGCATGGCCGATTCTAACACTAAAATATATCGTCGTCGAGGATCGAATTTGTGGAAACATTAAGAGAACGGTGTTAGAAGAAAAAGTGGTTGGAATTACATACCCTTGTATAGTTGACCAATTTAGAATTATCTCATCGAAACCAACTGAAGTTTTACATGACCAAGATGTATTCAAAATATGGAGACAATCAATTTATCCTTCGACAAATATAGTATATGATAATGGAAAATCATCAGCTTTTACAGGATTACATACACACATGAAACTATTATCTCCGGAATTAGAATTATGTATCTCATCTTCAGGAATTAGAAGAGTTAAAAAGAATGCTTCAGATTTACTCGATGTCTGAAAAGTTTGGTGATCAATGTAAAAATATTATCAAAATCACGTGAAACTGAAATTCAATTATAACAAGAAAACAATATTCAAGCAAGGGCTTTACCCCCGTGGATAACTTAAAGCTCCTCTGGTCAAACATCGTGTAACAGGCCCACTTCATAGAGCCTGGGAAATGCTCCACCGAGAGCTTTAACACATAACCGTGAAACATTCAAATTATTCAAGCATCTAGAGTAACTACCTCGAACGAGGCAAAAACTCTAAACAACCGACAGGACGGTCGTCGCTACTTTATCGGGCCAGGAACCTTGAAAAGGCCTCGCCGGCCTGCAAATCACCGACGGATCAGCTCGAGGTGATCCAAAACCTCCCCCCGCTGCAGCCGTAAACACGTTACGCAAGGTTAATATCTTCAATTTCAACGCCCGTGGCGGGATAAAAAGAAACGAAAGCAAATAAAAATTCGATCGAAAAGATTTTTAGATCATGGAATCTTACCGTTTGTCGGTCGGATTAATCAGAAAATGACTGGAGTAGCAACTATTTCTGATTTAGATGATTTATAAGTTTCTAGTAAACAATTTTCTATTTATTTGAAACAACTTAAAAATTCGACAACTTCAAAATACTAATACAGTAGAAATTGAAAAGTTTATTTCTGATGTTATGTTCTTGAACGACATTTTTTGTTCGATCCTCGTCTCGTCATTATTTTGCTCGAAAACCGGCAAATCTAGCGTATATTTTGCTACTTTATAATCGAATCAATTGTTCAATTCGACACGATGTGGTTTTATATACGAGGATTGTTCGATAAGTATCACCGAACCTGTAAAATACGTTAATTGCGAAGAATCTCATCCCGCAAATTACCGACAATGCGAAAAAATCTTATTTTACATTCGTCTTTTTTCCTACATAATACATGAATTACAAATGGTGCATTAACAGTTGAAACTAACTCACCTTTAGAATTAACACCAAATGAAAATATAGATTGGGAATTAAATTTAAATTCAAGACTAATTACAAATGGTATATATAGAATTGATGAATTAGATAGTTTTTCAAAAATAATACTCGATCCAATCACTCACAAAACAATAACTGAAAATTTTATTAGAACTGTTGATGGCAAAGGCTCAGTAGAATCTAAGACTTCTATATTAAAAGCTGTAAATGATGAAGATTTACAGGTTTTACACACAAGTTATTGGAAAAATATTTTTTCAACATTTTTTGATAAAATATCTAAATTTGGATCAATAATGTCATTCTTATTAGGAACTTTCATTGGAGTAAAATTTATTAAATCAATTTTGGAAACAATTATAAATGGAACAATTATAAGTAGAGAATCATC
This sequence comes from Neoneuromus ignobilis, assembly GCA_029203775.1. NCBI lineage: Eukaryota > Metazoa > Arthropoda > Insecta > Megaloptera > Corydalidae > Neoneuromus > Neoneuromus ignobilis. Next base: position 29,976,968 of record CP092094.1, on the reverse strand, counting down.
AATCAAATCAACGGAATCAACAATCCTATCACTGGAATCAGAAATCATTTAAATCAGTTTTAAACAGTCAATTAGAGCTCGTGAGAAATCAGTGAAACAACTGGCTGGAACAGTACATCAAACTGAAGAACATTTCCGGACATATCACCATCCAAATTATTGGGCACGTGTAATGGGAGATGCAACGGTACCAGACTACTATTTTGCAAAAATACCAAAAATCAGAAATTTATTCAATTACCATTTTAGGACTCTTCAAGGAAGAGATCGTGATTTTTTCGGGACAAGTTCAGATTTAGCTTTGGCATACGGAATATCACTTTCTCATGTTGATCGCTCAGGATCGGTCTTTTTAAACGAAGTGTTTCATGGAACACTGAATGCCCATGATACTTCGAGCTCTGTGACGGATATTTTATCTTCATACATTATATCTGTTCCGCACAAGAGTTATTCTGAATCACCTCCACAAACAAGAACCTTTTTTCTCGAGTTTATCCAGTTAAACCGAATTAACTCGGACGTAACTGTAGAAACAGAGATCGACTTGAATCTTCGTAGATATCCGGAAACGTTTACGCTGATTTTGGATGTTAATCGACCTGATTCGATAATATCCTGTTATGGATTAATCATTTCTTTAAACTCTCGATCGGCTAAATCTGATTTAGACTTTTCGGTTATGGGATTCCTTATTAGTTTTGTCAAATCAGGACAATTTCTCGACACCTTTTACGATCAGAAGATCGATTGAAACGTTCGACACCGAGCAATAATTACAATTACACAAAATCCTGACGCTGAGGATCTTCGAGGTTTTTGGCCGATGATACGACACTCGATAACACAATTATTCGCAACTCCTGAATCAATAGTTGACCGATTATCGAGTTTGTGAGGCATCCGAAAATATGGCGCTCAAACCATTACTTTCACAAGCAGCTTATCGTGGAATGACAGCATCGCTCGCTGTTATAGAAGTTATCTCGATCTTAACGATTTTGTCTACGTAGGTCCGATTAAACAATCACCAGTCGTCGATACCGAAATTAAAGCATCGATAAAGATCTTAACCTTGTTAAACAATCGTGTTTATGCTGGTTACAAGTTCACCGGAGCTGGTACCGCTATACCTTGCCCTCGCTTATCCGTCAATTCAGTTTTTAATTCAATGTGGAGGTCGAGATACATGGATTACAAATGATGCATAAACAGTTGAAATTAACTCACCTTTAGAATTAACTCCAAATGAAGATATAAATTGGGAATTAAATTTAGATTCAAAACTATTATTTCAATACTATATATATATATTTCGCATAGATCTGCTTGCATATCGATTCATGTTTGTGTTTTGCGAGGTCTACGATAATGTTTTCTTTTTTATTATTTAACCGTCGAACGATTCGTTCTCAGGGAGTATGTGATTTATCTACGGAGATATATCGTTTTGAATGTACATCTACATGAACTCGGCAACACAGATGCATCCGTGCAAAGCTGCAAGCTCATCTCGATGAACTCGGAACGTTCTATCGAACATGGAGAGTAAGAGCGAACGTGCAGAAGAGCGCGGCGGTCTTCTTCCTTTCGAACAACTCACGGAAACATGAGCACGACCCGGTCGAGCTCGATAGGACCCCGTCGGATCGGGTGGAGGAGGCCGAGTACCATCGAAAATCGTGTGATTTTTGGTTGTGTTTGCATACTGCGTAGTAGCTGGTTCAGCAGGGTGTTGCCGTGTTTTCGCGTAGTGTTATCATCTGTTCGCGGATTTTGTCTCGTGTTCGGTTGTTAGTGTTGTGCTCTGATGCAGTTATCTGATCGACGTAATTCTTGTCACCTGAACTAGTTCACATCACAATGGAATCAACAAGTGCGACTGATTGTGTCTCACCTCTCGACCCCGTTCCCGGCCATTCAGATTTAGGTTGCGGGATAAAGAGAGACGGTGATGGTGATGGAGATGGTAATGGGAGCGTAGAAGATGCCGTGCGTTCCCCGAAAAGGGAGCGTCCCTACTAGCGCAATACAGCCGAGTCGTACAATCGACAGCCGGCCGGTGATAAGCGACAGTCGACGTGCGCGGAATATTTCGCTCGCAAATGCAAACGGGTTAAAGAAAGCCAATGTCCAAAGAGACATTAAACTAAAGACAACCGAAAAGGGATCAGTGATAAACTGCGAGAACACGGCAGTCTATAATGAAACGGGTTTAGTGTCATCGAGCCGGAGAGAAATTCATCGGTCTGCTCGAGTTTGTTGCTGTCACATCGTGCAACGGGGTTAGCGTACACGCCGATATCAGAAAAGGAAGAGAATATAGTATTAAAGGGACTCTCGCCAGGATTAACGAACGAAGAAATACTAGAAGAAATGAAGGTGAACAAACTTTAGTCATAATAAAAAAACCTCATGTTTCACCAGGTGTTTTGAAAGTTTTTCTGGTCTATTCACATTAACGGTTAAAAACCACACATATCATTATGCTTACCCTCAACATATATTAGCACATTAGAATAATCTAGAAAGCTAAGTGTTGTAACACAAACATATGTATCACTACATGTATAGTAATTTCCGATAACATATATTTGATTCGAGGTAAACAAACTGAACCCTACCAGGATCCGCAACATGGGCATTTCAAAAAGGGAACGGGGCCCAATCTACATCGTAAGCTTCCCTGCTGGAGTGACGCTATCAGAAGTCAGAAAAGATGTATAACTGTGACAAATGGAAAAGAGATCGATTGCCATAGCATTTTACATTCGTCTTTTTTCCTACATAATACGTGGATTACAAATGATGCATTAACAGTAGAAATTAACTCACCTTTAGAATTAACTCGAAACGAAGATATAGATCGGGAATTAAATTTAGATTCAAAACTATTATTTCAATACTATATATATTTCGCATAGATCTGCTTGCATATCAATTCATGCTTGTGTTTTGCGAGGTCTATGATAATGTTTTGTTTTTTTTTTTTTATTTAACCGTCGAATGATTTGTTCTCAGTAAGGCGAGTACGTGATATGGAGATATAAACGTACGTTTTCGATGTACATCTACATGAACTCGGCAACCCGGACGTGGAGAGTGAGAGTGAACGTGCAGAAGAGCGTGGCGGTCTTCTTCCGCTCGAACAACTCGCGGAAACATGAGTCCGACCCGGTCGAGCTCGACGGGACCGCGTCGGATCGGGTGGAGGAGGCCAAGTACCCGAATGTCATTCTGGACAGGAGCTCGACCTTCAGGAATCATACTGCGTACGTCATCTCGAAAGCACAAGCCCGACTCTGCAGACACTGTATCCGCTTCCGAATAGTAGCACACTGCGTAGTAGCTGATTCACCGGAGCGTTTCCGTGTTTTCGCATAGTGTTATCATCTGTTCGTTGGTTTGCCTCGTGTTCGGTTGTTAGTGCTGTGCTCCGATACAGTTATCTGATCGACGTAATTCTCGTCACCTGAACTAGTTCGAAAAATCCATCATTTCCCACATCACAATGGAATCGACGAGTGCGACCGATTGTGTCCCGACCCTTCACGTTTAGACTGCGAGATAAAGAGAAATAGCGATGGAGAAGGTGATGAAAGCGTAGAGGATGCCGTGCGTCCTCGAAAAGGAGCTTAGGTCTGTTCGTGTGCAGTCCGTTGCAGTCGAACGTCGAAGTCGTGACGGTGAATCGTCACGGTGAGCGTGCACCGTCGGCGTACGTTTACGATACCACTTACTTCTCCCTCGCAGACGAGTCGGAGCGGAGGGGAATCGATCTAGCCGACCTCCAGGCGGCGAAAACCGACTCGGCGTTGCGGAATAAATTCCGCATCGACAAAGTCTTCCGTGCCGCGCAGCGGATCCTGGACGACACGGAGTCGGACGGTCTACCTATCCTCTCGAGAGGGACAAATTCCTAGTCCGGGGGGCTGTACGACGCAGTTATAGTGGAGAAAGCACTACGTAAAGACAATGAAGGCGAGAAAGAGCGCGTACCACCGACAGTGCTCTTAAACGGGGTAAATAAACCTGGACTATTTGCACCTAACACGAGAGAACTATTAACCCGTTTGCATCGCAGGTCTAAAGTCCCTACTAACGTAATACGGCCGAGTCGTACGATCGACAGCCGGCCGGTGATAAACGACAATCGGATATTCGAGCATCCGGAGTAATTACTTAGGGGAAGTACACCTCCGACCAACCGACCGCACGGTCGTCGCAGAGGTTATAGCCACGGTCAAAGATCGAGCCATCGACGAGAAACGAGAGAACAGCATCACACGAGACATCGCATGAAACACGGGCAACGCAGGTAGTGAAAGTTAACGTGAATAATTTAAGTGAATTTAAAAGTGAAAATCCTAATACGATTCGGTGGTTATTAGATAGCGGGTGTTCGCACCACATTGTCAATGATGAAAAATACTTTTACGAGTGTAAAAATTTAGAAAACCCTGTCGATGTAGATTTGCAGACGATACAATTATAGTATTAAAGCCGAATACCATGCATTTATCGACGATCGATACGACATTCAGGACGACTCGGACGATGCGAGTTATGACGACGATTACCGGTACGAAACCGAGGTTTCGAGTAACCATTTACCACCGTTAGATATCGATGAGAACGGATAGCATAACGATCCTGATCTAGCCGACGACGAACTCCCGGATTTATCCTGGTGTTATAGATATAATAAAATCTATTCAGAAGAAGTTACGGACGTAGATACGACTCCGCTAATCGACGAGAGCGTCGAAGACCTTTCTCGAGCGGTCAGAGCAGACGTCAGCGTGTATTCTATCCACGACGGACTAATTACAGTCGTTCCCGCCGAGATGGAAAGCGATGAAATAATCGAGAGCGAAGAGTTCTCGAGCGAGGCCCGTCGAATTATTTCCGATTTAATAGCTAGCGATGAAACGGTTCCTTCCGCTCTGCCGGTCAATCGCATGCGTCGGTCCCGACGGGGACACGGAAAAGCTCACCTACGCGATAATATCCCGACCGAGCGACTAACCAGATTTTTCAGCGACAAGAGTCGAAAACTTCCCTCGGGATAGTTGCAAACATCTTCAAATCGAATTGCACTCGCTCTAAAACAGCGCCCGGATCCGAAGAATCCTTAACGCCACTAGCTCCGATCATCGTTCCGTTTGGAAATTCACCCGAGCACCCTTTTCCAAAAAGAAGAGTCGCATCCGAGCTCTCCTGACCGACGATAATGTTCTCCACGTCGACACGCAGGGCAAATTTAACAATAATGCCGATACCTTTGAGAAATCTCATCGGATCGATGACGCACTCCCCAAACCTAATAACTATGATCGAACTCTACTTCGGTCATAACCTCAAATCCCTCCCATATTCTAAACAACAATTTACATGAGAAAAAACAACGGTTAACACTAGGATAACCCTTTTTGTCCACTCCAAAACCAGGTCTTCACCCTATAAATGTTATTGTCGGTACGGTGGGATTTTACAGGAATTATTCACCAAGAGGTTCTAAATCCTAATGAAACCATAAGTGCTGAATATTATCGTGTTCAATTCGATAGACTAAACATGATTGTTGCAAGAATAACATCAAGTTCTACAATGGATGTTGTAAGAACAACACCAAAATTGAAATTGTAGCAACAACAAATAGAGCTCCTCAAGCCACTGTTGTCGACTGATTGATTGATAAATAACAAATATTTTGTTAAACGCTGCAACCGGTTGAAAAATCAAAAAACGTATTATTTTAAAAATTGCGTGTTCGATAATTTAAAATAAAACCGGCAAGTTCTAAAATTCAAAATTAAAACTTCAAAAAGTAACAAAAAAAAATATATTTTGACCGAATAAAAAATCACGCGAGGTTACAATCTAAAATGAATTTCCAACTATTTAAAATCGATCTCGATACTATCCCCCCGTTCGAAAGAAAGGAAACTCGAACATCGACATTTATGACGATAATCGATTCGATAATAGATAGATACGGGCAAAATCAGGAAGTAGTACCGACTATTAGAGCGACAGTAAATCGAGAGAAAGAGCACAGTAATAGAACACGAGGACATCATCGCCGAGATGAAGACGAACGAACCGAACCTCACGAGAATACGGGAGATTCAGTACGAGAAACAAGACTACGAACCGATATATAGGCTCAGCGGACACCGTAGATGTAGTCGCGTTCGTATTTGTTACTCGGTGCGCAAACGTGATTCGTGTCACTAGGCGTACGTTCAGACAGTTCGCGCTTTTACTCGCTCTGTCTGCGGCTTATATACATAACCCAGGCTTAAACTAGACTGTTTGCGGCTCTTACTCGGCACGGTCCCCAGGGAAGCGTGCGCAGCGATCTAACACGACGTAACCTACTTACGTCGTGTACACCGACAGCTGAAAAATGAAGTTATCCCGTATGCGGAACAATTTAAAAAAGATGTTATCGTATCACACATTATACGTAGTAAAAAAAATCATTTCAAATAAAATTGCGAAACGACAAAAGAGGAGAATCCGGGTGAGAAATCGGATTAGTAGACGATCAAATTTAAATAAGAGTTTACTTAGTGAAATGCGCCAAGAAGACGTCGGCGGTTACAAAAATCATTCGTGAATGTATCGGAGTACAGCAACGATATACGCAGACATAACGCTAACATCTAGGAAGCGTGTATTATATACGATATATCGTTTTGTTTATTATTAGTTCATTTTTTGATATTATAGAACACTATCGTTTTTTTTTTTCATTCTGTGTAATAAATTTATTTGTGTTAAACTTGCAAAAGGTTACGGGCCCAGGGATTTAATACACATAAGTTAAAGTTTGTTCAAAAGTGCATAATAAAGTGTTGTGTAATTCACATCAAGTTCAAAGGTGAATTCATATAAAAATGACAGATTACAAGATAGGTAAAGCAAATCGAGCGTCGGAGTGCGAAAATCCGATGGTAAGGACAGTTGTTTTTTCACGCAAGTCGTTGAAACGCAAGCCGATAAAGATGAAATTGTCGGCAAAACATGCGTTAGCATAAAGGAGAATCGAGCAGTTTACACACGGTAGGTACGTCGAGATTCAGGGGCTACAAGCCACACGACAGCTTCAAAAGATCTTTTCGTTAGAACGGATCCATCCGTGAAAGGTGCAGTGCGGTTAGCAGAAAAAGGTAGAAAATGTGCAATCGAAGGCGTAGGCTCAGGTATTATAAAGTGTGTCGTGAAAAGAGGGCCAGCGGAGCCTATATACATATCCATAAAGAGCAAAGGAGAAAGTTAGATGATAAAGCCGAAAAATTAACTTTTGTCGGCTATTCGAAAGAATCAACAGATCATATTTAATGTTTTAAAAGTTTTCTTTCTATTTTTTCTAAGCTTTCAGATTTAAAGGTATATTATACTAAAATGGCATCGAGACAAAGAGGCCCGTGTGAGAACAGGACATTTTACGATAAATATCTAGCGGCAGATCCCATCTTCTCTCGGCTCGTGTTCCAAAATTTGAATATGTACCCGTTTGTCGGGATGTGGGATGATAACTTGATTCCAACTACGATGTATTTAGGTAACTACGGTAGATCTCTAGTACTAAGCGGTTCTGCGAGACCGAGGACTCGTGGCGGTTATCCCATCGCATCGATGGCAAAATCGGTCAACTACCCGCGGCGATTAGAAAACGTCACCAAGGACGCAAATTAGAAAGTGTCGACCTGCAAGGAAAAAACCAAGCCAGATGTCACAAAGACAGCGTCGGATCTTGGTGATTCCCGTTAGAACCACCAAGAGAACAATCGGCCGAGCCGCACGGTAACATCCAGACCTGCGACCCCAAAGACCACATGCCGGTCAGGAATGTGAAAGCGACCGACCGACCGGCAAAAAAGATCACGGAATATGAAATCTTCAACGAATCTCGAACAAAAAATCATCGACGAACTTACTTCACAGAACTTCAAAGTTCTCGAAGTATTCACGATGAAGAGTCCGGCTCTAAACTCAACGACATTCGCCCTTTACAAGGTAAACCTTGTAAACGGCACTACGATTAAAAAGGTCGACGGCATCCGATATATCTCGCATCGCAAGGTATACCGGCGACGTTACGTGACAAATTCCGGATTCACACGGTGCCACCGTTGCCGGACGGTCAGACACGTAGTACGTAACCGTGGGGCGAGCCCATATTGCGTGAAGTGTGCGGGCAACCGTGGCACTAAATCGTGCACGAGGGTCGATCGCTCGACCCCACCGAAGTGTATGAATTGCGGCGGCGATCACACCGCAAACTTCCGGAAATGCGAATACATTCTTCGATACCTTAAGAAGACCGAGGCGTCCAAAAAGAAGCCTGCAAAATTCACTTCGGCCCCGACGACAAACCCGTGGGGCAACAAACATCGACCGGCAAGCGCTACATCAGCGGCGAACTTTCCGCCACTCCGACCCGCTCGGGCCGCGGCGCCCCCAGCCCGACCGGTTTCAACTACCGGCACGACCGCCTCTAACCCGCCAACGGCTTCGTCTGCGCCTGCTCCGCAGCAGCCGAGCGGCGTACGAACTCCTGCGAGCATGCTTCAGGAGATCACCGATATCTTCAGGGAAATCGACCTCCCCGTCCTCCTAGCTCGAGCCAGGCGATCGAAGGAGGCCCTCTCCAGATACTCCACAACAGGCGAGCGGATCATCGCCGCTCAGAGGATCCTTTGCCCGTAACTTCAACGGCAGATAAGCTGAAAATCCTAAACTATAACTCCCGCGGTGGTCTACACCGAACCCATGACGAACTGCATCGAGTCCTGATTAATCACATGATCGACGTTACAGCCATCGCTGAAACCTTCCTAAAACCCCATAAAAAAATTCAGAGTACCAGGCTATACAGTCTATCGTCATGACCGAATCGGTCGAGGCGGAGGAGGCGTCGATAACCTGTGGTTATGGTGGAGACCATTTAAATCGTAGACCATTTAAATCGGTATGAATTAATTCTAATATTTCTTTAGCACGTGTTCTCTTATTCTGAATAAGATGAATATTCTGGTCTTTTGAAATTATAAGAATCAACAAAGATCGTCAATCACAGGGCTAATTATTCTTCCTAATGTTAGAATAAACCCTATCGGGAGAATGTATAGATCTTATCAATGTCCTTTCTTCTTATCATATTCTTCGGTTAAATTGAATCTACCAGAATTTTTTATGTACGAGTACGAGGAGATGGACTGGATACAGATAGGCTATGAAGAATGTGTTAACTCTCCTGGTGAAGTTCTCTGCCCACCTCATGCCGTAGCAGGGAAAATTAGTGGATGTATGAATTCAATGTCTAAAAACACATCAGATCGATTTCTAGAATTCTGCGATATAATACCAGAAATAAATTATGTCGATCACGTTATTAACAATGCAATAGGATTAATCGCTTGCCCTACTAACGCCGCATCTAATATTATTCGGATTACTGATCATGGAATAAAAAAAACACAATCTACTGATTTAAGAAAAAAATCTAGACTATTTACTGCTGCTAATGGATCTGAATTATTATACAATAACGACATCCAAACAATTAGAGAGAGCTCGATGGTTAATGTCTCTGTGAGTAGCATAGACATCAGTTCATGGAATATAAAAGATTTAAATTTATCAAAAATAAAACCTGGTTGGAGAAAAGTAGAACATTTGGATCAAATTCACAGAGCTATATCCAATCATAGTGGCCATTTCATTATTATATATGCTGTGTCGGCCATAATAATAATTATATTGGTAATAGTCGGGATATACAACAATAAAAGATATTGGGCAGGAATAACTCGTGTTGTAAATCATGTGAAAACAGTAACATATGATAAAGCATATGTAAATTAATTACATGACATTTTTATTAATCTATCCTATATGGATTATCTCATAAAATATTGTATAACTTTAAGCAAACTATATATTTTTTATCATATTTTATACTCTTACATTTTTATCCAATGCTCAAAAACCTCCTATTCGCTTCAGCGAGGTTTACGAAAGAATAAAAAAAAAGTCTAGTTCACCGCATCACATTCCATTCTATGACATAACCCTGGCCAAGAAATTCAGCTTCCGTATACGAACTTTATCGACCGACAGGCAAAACCAGACGCCGCACGATCGAAAAGCGACCGCTCGCTCGAAATCGAAAAGGCTTTCGATTCGGTCCGACGTAACATTCCGATTCGGATGCTGCGTTCCGTAGACACTTCCTCCTAACTCACGATAACCGTCCAAAATTACTTATCGGACTAATCTTTCGATACGGAGCGAAAGGGGAAGACCTTCCCTCGACACTCCATACTGCAGGTGTTTCCCAGGAGTCCGACCTTTGCACGGTAACAGTTCGAGTCGACTGTATACGGATTATGTTTATATCGAATACAATACTTATTCTTACCAAAAACCATAGCTGTCGACGTACAAATAAAAAACAAATAAGGTATTCGAATAGTAATTTCGAATTTGTTTCTACCGGTTTCCGTTACTAATTTATTCTATAACTTATCGAATTGAAACATAGATCATTTTTAATTTATTTGTTTAATAAAATGTTAATATCTTTCAAAAACTATCGATTATTATGAAAAAAAAAATTATAACATCCATGTTACAAGTTTTAAGGGCAAATATTAAAATTTTATATTGGTGTAATTAGAAAAATACTAAAACAGAAATTGCAATAAGTAACTAAAACTAACAATTACAGAATTTATTAAAAAAAAAATCTTTAACGATCAACATGTTAAAAAAAAATCAACATCATTCTTTTAAATGAAACGAGTAAATATTAAACGGTGCGAGTAAGCTTCGAGCTGAAATACTACCATTTAATAGAATATTTTCAAATAAACATCTAACCGAATGAAAAATTTTTCAACGGTAACTACTCGTACCGACAAAAACAGACAATTCGTACATAAGATTTTATATCCGGAACGACGATCGAAAAACGAAAGAAGTAAGATTTTCGTCACCGACCTTTTAGTTCACGACAGATTTCGATTCTACGATCTCACAGGCACGCTTCCGTGTCGATCGATCCGTGTTCACTCGACAAGTGACGAACGCTTCCGTCGATTCTCGTTCACGGCTCGTGTAGACGTACATTCAAAACGATATACCTCCGTAGATAAATCACGTACTCCCCTTCTGAGAACAAATCGTTCGACGGTTAAATAAAAATAAAGGGATACCACAGACCTCGCAAAACACAAGCATGAATCGATATGCAAGCAGATCTATGCGAAATATATACATAGTAGTTTTAAAAAAATAGGTAAATATATAACATCGAGTAGAGAATAAATAAAAACATGTACCTGATAAGGGCGAACGCGTTTCAAAACACATTATTGTGTTCTCTTAGTAACAAATCGTCCTGTTTAACCTCGAATACACCCACGCAAACATGCGATCAAAATTGATTTTTTTTAATCACGAACAAACATTAAATTAAACGATCATAATTACTCATTTGATAACGCGAACACGAAATCAGATAAAATACTATTAAACTGATGGGGAAAACGGAATCAATTACAACACAAAGAGAGGAATGATTTCTTGGCGAAATGATAAAATCACGTACTGAACGATTCACTAAAATAAATAAAAACGAAATGTCGATAACAGAATGCATGAATGAGTGAATATAATGAATTTATAATAAATACATACCGTCTTGAATGTAAAAAAATAAAGCGACGCTAAATCACTTACGGCCATCTTGAACAGTAAAAAAGTTGACCTCGATTTCATAGACGCTGTGCGTATGGAACTGCGACTGCGCGTACCGAACTTTCTAGAATATTGGACAGGGCCGGATTGACAATTTTTCCAACGTACACTTCATGCAATTTACTGCAGATGTTCTGAAAAAAAGAATACATTTGTTACAATTTACAAATCCATTCGGTCAACATGAATACAATATTCGTAGAATATAGAATATTATTAGATTAAGTAATTCAAATAAAAAATCAGATTCAAACAGACGTGTTTCTCAGTTTTTCACTTTTCTTGAATTAACACTAATTATACAAATATCTCATACATACCTATCTCTACCGACCGGTCAAAATGACCGGTTAGTATTTTAGAGGAAAAATATTGTAATTTAGTCAACTACTGCAAGCGATAAGAAAACAAAGAGATTCAATAAATTAAAAAAAAAAAAACACTTAAATATATTAGCTCTACCGGAAGGTAAGTATTGTCTGTTTTTAAATTAAAATATATATAACATTTTCAATATATTTATTAATATTTACTGAACAATATAATTTTTCCTTCATTACTAATGGCCTTTTCCCCGTGTGATGGTAACTTGTGAATTTTATTACTGAACTTTCCGATAAACCTAATGTGTGTGTGTATATATATATATATATATGCACACACACACACACACACACACACACACACACACACTGACGTGCATAGGTATTCGCCGTATAGGTAACACAAGCAATTTATTGATATAATTCAATAAAATCGTTAAATTAAAAAAATATATTTAATTAATTATAAATATAATATTCAATGGGAAAAAAATACAAAAAAACAATAATTAATTCTATTATATATTAGAAATTGTTACAATAAATACAGTAGGTTACATTTTTGGTCAACAAAAGTATTCACCACTTATTGATAATGGCATACAATATCAAAGTTTTTGGTAAATAAATGTGACAGTATTGCACTATAACTGAATATTTATATTTTCCGAGGATGCCCCATTCAATTTACGTTGACAGTTTACATCATTTAGTGAGTTTTGCGAAGATATTTCAAAAATGGGACGCAAACAAAAAGAATCTTGTATATTCGAGAGAGAAATGGTTATAAATTTAGACCAAAAAAAAAATAAACCATATAAGGAGATTTTGGAAATAGTGTCCAAGAGTCGTACTACTCTCCATTATATAATAAAACGTTTTAATGATTCCGGAAGCTTAGAAAATTGCCAAAAAAACTGGTCGGCCATCCAAACTTACAGTACATGAACAACGTAAAGTAATTATTATTATTAAGAAAGAGCCTAAAACAAGCTCGTCCTTTCTCACAGGACAGTTAGAAAAATATATTGGAATAAAACTACATCCTTGTAAAGTACGGAGAATTCTTAAAAAGGCTGGTTACAACGACCGCGTCTGCAGAAAAAAATCAGCTATATGTAAAGTGAACCAAACCGAAAGGTTTCAATTTGCAAATGATTATAAAAATAAATGTAATGAGGAGTTTTGGACCAAGGTTGAAAGTAGATTCTGTATTCATCGTCCTGATGCCCAAATTTTGATACGGAGGAAGGAAAATACAGAACTACAAGAAAATCATATACATAAAATTGTTAAACATGGCGATGGTAGGGTTGCATAGCCGTTTCTGGAGTTGGCAACCTGGTTTTTATCAACGAAACCATTAATAAGTTCTAATATTTGAATATTTTAAAACAAAATTTAAAAGAAAATGCAAGAAAATTGTGTTTGAATAATGAATATTACTTCCAACATGATAACAACCCATACCATACTGGTCATACGGTGAAGCTTTGGGCTCTCTACAATACTCCTCATACACTGAAAACACCACTACAATCTCCCAATCTAAATCCCATAGAATATTTTTGGGATTTATTAGAGAAAAATTCGACAGCACCATATTACCTCCAAGAAACAACTTAAAACCGTACTTCAAAAAGAGTGGACAAATATAACATCGGAAGCAACAAAAAAATTAATTTATTCAATGCTAAATCGTTTAAATGCAGTAATAAAAAGAGAAGGGAAACAGACGAGATATTAAACTCTTTTTTTAAAAAAAATGTTGATATTTATTCTGCATAATATTAAAAGTGGTGAATACTCCTGCTCAGCCCAAATGTCTCCTACTGTTTGTATTTTAACAATTTCTACTATATAATATAATTAATTAGTGTTTTTTGTATTTTTTTCTAATATTATATTTATTATTAATTAAATAAAAAAAAATTAACGACTTTATTGAATTATATCAATAAATTGCATGGGGTGAATACTTATGCATTTCATTGTATATATATATATATATATATATATATATATATATATATATATATATAAATGATATGCTAAATGGTAGTAATGGCAACTTTATTTTTAAATTTTCTTAGTGCAATTTTCACAATGTAAATTTTTTTTAGTGTACACTTCCCACAGATATATTTTTTACAACCAGCACAGATATTTGTGACTTTGTTTTTATTATAAAAACCGATTTGGCAACATTTTCATTCACAAATTTCACCTGTGTTTACCATTAGCAATTCAATCAGGTTTTCTTATTCGCATTGATCTTCATTTCTAGTAAAAAGTTCTTCTGCTAATTGAAATTGTAGTATATTGAAAGAGTGTGTGTGTAATGAATTAAAACTATATTTATACAATATACACTCGCTCGAAAAAGTCTGAATACCTCTCGATACCGATATATTTCACAATAAAACAAACTCATTGATTTAAATTTGAAAGCAAACATATCTTTTATCGATTCTATAAACTACTGGTTATTAATATATAACAAATCAAAACATTTTAAATTCATAACGTCTCGTTGCTGGATGAAGTAAATGTATTAATAATGAAAATAATAAGTACAAAAATAGTGTACAGAGAAACAGATTATAATGTAGTTGCTTATTTAAAAGAAAATACTATACTATATCAAATGTGAAACAGACAAAAGTTAAGGAGCAAAAGTAATAATAATATTTGGAGAATCGTATTCTCCTATTGTTTACGTACATGAATTGTCTACTATAGAGCAGCTGGAATACGTCTGGTTCACAGCACAATTTTATACTTGCTAATGAAATAATATTCATAAAAATCAGTAAATAAATTAACTGGACACTCGAATAATTGTTGTTGACAAGAAGAACATAATAACACCCATTGTTGATTGTTACAAAATTCATAACCGCCACAGATATATGTTATGATACAGGAAATTTTCAAAAACCTGTTTATGAAACCTCGCTGCTCGATTTATCGGTGTGTTTATACGATGCTCAATCACATACGAATAAAAAAACATTAAAGAAAATATACATGAACATCTACAAAAACACCTACAAAAGCAAACCGTTACATATAAGCGTATTATTTCATTGGAATGTTACAAATAGTTATAGCATAAAATGTAAATAATTCTCTGTATTATATTTACACATTACCGCTCGGCCATGTCTAAACGCGCGTTTCGTGTTGGACTATTGCTCAGATAATTCAATAATAATTATAAAAAACACACACACTATAATAATACACAATCGAGGCCAATATGCAAATAGCGTCACTTTTTTCCGCCATATTGGTTTTGAAAAAAATCCCCGTAATTACAAAACTTTGTTATAAAAAAAAATCTTAATAAAACAGCGAATTAAATGCGTATGTACATAGATATGTATTTATATCAAACAACACATTATTAATAATATATACGGCAAGACAAACGATACGATTGAATAGTATACAAGATTGTGCAGAATTGCAAAAAATTATTGCGTCATATTAATAGCGTCACTACGCCTTTATTTCGCCATTTTGTTTTCGATACTTGGTCACTTACGCGTCGTTTAATCAATGATATTTATTGACAATTCCTCAATATATACGCGAAATATACTCTTTTCAAATACAATAAGAGAACACGGGGTTATATTTTAACGAAATATTAATTACACAACATATTGAATAGGTCAAAATCATCTCACCTATATTATCACCCGCCCATACTGTTATTCGGAAACTTCTTTCTTTTCGTGCGCGTTATTTTCTTAATATACTTTATTCAAAATTTACAATATTGAAAACGTAATGTATAACACGTTATGTTAATAATACACACACGAACGAAAGAGACAATTCAGGTTTGATTTTCTAAATTCAAAAAATGAAAAACGACCGCGTCGATATACGTAACAAGCGACCGAGTATTCGTCACACACTGATCGAACACCGATCGTCCCGCTCGCCTAAAGATCAAGAAATGATGATTCAACATATCAAAAACTTTGTTTATAAATGTAACACGTAAGAACGTCACACAATAAACATTCACAAGAATATACTTTATAATCCGAATGGGAAATAATATCTTATATATAACTCGATATGCATACGTGTATATATTTTATATATATATATATATATATATATATATATATATATATATATATATATATATATTTATATATATATATATATTTATATATATATATATATATATATATATATATATATATATATTTATATATATATATATATATATATATATATATATATATATATATATATATATATATATTTATATATATATATATATATATATATATATATATATATATATATACACTCGTTCGAAAAAGACTTAGTACACGTATCATTATGGATATATTTCTCAATAAAACCAACTCATGAATGTAAATTTGAAAGCAAACATATTTTTTATCAATTTTATAAACTACTAATTCTTTATACATGACAATTCAAAACATTTTAAATTTATAATAAATAACACAAAAGTTCATACAAATCAAGCAGAAAAAGTCCGCGTGCACATTTTATTAAACGGTAAATTATCGATTTTTTGCAATATTTGCACTTACCTGTTTGATAAGTTTGTGTAAAAATAAAAACTGCTTCATTTTTTTGAATAAATCGTTTTTATTTTTCAACATAGTCTCCTTTTAGGCTTATACACTTCATCCAACGCTGCTCTAGTTTGTCGATCCCTTCCAAGTCCAAGTCTGTAAAATAGTCATTCGTTCCTGCGATCACCTCCTCGTTCGAATAAAATCTTTTTCCCGCGAGCCATTTCTTCATATTAGGGAACAAATAATAGTCCGATGGAGCCGAGTCTGGAGAATAGGGGGGATGTGAAACGATTCGGAACCCTATTTCCATTAGTTTTGCGGCCACGACTGCTGAGGTGTGAGCCGGTGCGTTGTCGTGATGAAAGAGGACTTTTTTGTGGGCTAATCGGGGACGTTTTTCTTGCAACTCGGTTTTCAAACGATCCAATAACAATGAATAATATGCACCTGTAATGGTTTTACCCTTTTCCAAATAGTCGATAAAGATTATTCCTTGCGAATCCCAAAAGACAGTCGCCATAACCTATCCGGCCAAAGGAATTGTCTTCGCCTTTTTCGGAGCAGATTCCCCCTCGATAACCCATTGTTTAGACTGCTCTTCGGTCTCAGGAGTGTAGTGATGTATCCATGTTTCATCTACAGTGATGAAACGACGCTTAAAGTCCTGCGGATTTCGCTGAAACAGCTGCAAACCGTTCTTGCAACACTTCACACGTGATTGTGAGCAATCGCGGCACCCACCTGGCGGATAGCTTTTCCATGTCCAAATGTCGGTGCAAAATATTATGTACCCGTTCACACGAGATGCCTACAGCACTAGTAATCTCACGCACTTTCACTCTTCTGTCATCCATCACCATATCATGGATTTTATCAATGATTTCTGGAGCGGTGACCTCAACAGGGCGTCCAGAACGTTCAGCGTCTCTTGTGCTCGTATGGCCACTCCGAAAATTTTGAAACCACTTATAAACCGCACTAATGGAAGGTGCAGAGTCACCATAATGTTTATCAAGCTTCTGTTTAGTCTCCTGAAGCGTTTTGCCTTTAATGAAGTAGTGTTTAATCGACACGCGAAATTCTTTTCCGTCCATTATTTGACAATCACTCGATTTCCTTGATTCCAACGATTGTCAAACACAAAGGAATAGACCGATATGGCTGAAACTTGATGTGTGTACTTCCAAGAGGTGCTACTAATTAAAAATAACCTCGATATGCACCAGTGGTGCCATCTTTCGGAATTTACACGGACTTATCAAACGGCCTCGTATTGTTGTTTTAAAATTATCACAGTTTTATGTCATAGTCCATATGTTGCAATCGAAGCACTAAAATATCATTTTTAGTAACTAATAATACAGTTTTTTACAAAAAATAAATAAGATGGAATTCAACAAAAGGAAATTTCTTTTAGTGAATGTAAAATTGTTTTAAAGTTAAGAAGGAAAAAGTTTTCGTTAACCGTTATGTTACTACCCGGGTACACATGTACCCGTTTTCGACTTTGCGTTGGAGCCAATAAATTTCTATGCGAAGGATCGTTTTGCCCAGTCAGATCCCCGTTATTTGGAAAATTTCGAGAAGATTCAGGTATTTATATTTTTTTTTTATTAAAAAGATATTAATTCAAACGACATTTAACTGATATACGCCTCTAATTACTACCCGGGTACACGTGTACCCGTAGGTATTTTGTAAAAGGTAGGAATAAATTAAATAAATAAAAAAATAAGTAAATGTCACATTTTAATTATAGGACTTTATTGTATCTTCAAAAAAAAAATAAGCTGAAAAATGTCATTTTTCGGAAGGTGGTGGACACTTTTTACAAACTGAATACGTCGAAGAATGTTCATCATAAATAGGTTTCTGGCATTGTTCACATGATTTGCGAGTCTTTCTTCTCCGTTTAGGCGGTGCTGCACGACAAATGCAGCAAGAACCAACGATGATTTTATGACCACGTATATCACGTTGAGCTGGAGTAGTAGTAGATGTAGAAGCAATCGACGCAGAAGTAGATGCAGTTTGTATGCAGGAGATCGACTTCATTGGCATGCTCTCGATCGCTAATTTTGTAGATAAGTTTCTTGTAATTTGTACATTGAGGGAACGGTCTTGAATGATTGGAAGACAGAGCTCTTGTCCTAATTGTATCGAAAATACTCGACGCTGATTTGACTTTTTCTTGAGCATACAGTTATTTTCGAAATAAATAATATATGCTGCAAGAGCTGCAATATCAACGATATTGAAGAACAATGCGAGTGGTCACCTGTTCGTAGGCCTTCTCACATTATAGCGTCCTACTAATTTTCCCATAATATCTACACTAGATTTTGTTTTGTTATAAAAATGGATTATGTCAGGTTTATTTTTGGGTCCAGTCATTGCGTCGTCGTGATGCATCGATGACAAAACTATGAGGGTTTTATTTATTTTTTTTGGCACATATGAACATATTGTCACGTTGTCGTTATAGCCAAATAATAAAGAATTTATTCTTCGAGATTTCGTCTTTGTCATTTCTGCAGGAATATATTTTTTATTACGTTTCAATGTCTCGACGACTGTCAACTTCCATGATAATAAATGTCGGGCTAACGGGAGAGTTGTAAAAAAAATATCCATAGTAATATTTCGGCCTGATCTTTTGAACGGACCCATCAACTCATTTATAACTCGCTCTTTTATTTTTTTTTCTTTTCACAATGCTGATTGTCCAGTATAAATTTGACCAGCGAGAGGACAGATGTTCTCCGCATCACAAATCCACCATATTTATATAATAGACGTCGCTAGATATACGAATTTGGGGCCGTGATAATGACATTTTGTAATGGGGTACACGTGTACTCGGGTAGTTATCAATGTGAAAAATTTCGGGTAGTAACAACGGTTAAATAGGAAAGGGTGTTGCAAGACAACATACTTTCATTCAAAGGGTAGTAATCAATTTTAAATCCACTTCGAAACCACTTTCTGGCCGATCTTCGAACTTAACATTTAGATAAAGGCGTAATATTGTAGCTTCAGTGAAAGAAAATCTCCGAATAACTGCACGCCAAATTGCAAAAGATATTAAAGTACTATTTAAAAAACAAATCTGTGCTGATATTGTGCGAAAAATAATAAAAAAGGATGGGCATCATGAAAGTGTTGCGAGTAAGAAATCGTTTATTTCATGTATCAATAGATAAAAACGGATTGTGTATGCAAATGAACACATTAATTAACTAATACGGTTTTGGGAAAACATGATTTTCTCAAATAAGAGCAAATATTGCATTTTTGAAATAATAGGACTCGAAATTGTATGTACATCACGGAATAAAAAAAATCTTGCTCCTACTGTGAAACTCGCTGGCGGTAGAGTAATTGTATAGGGGTGTATAACAAGTAAGGGCGTGGGACAAATGGAGTTTTTAGAATCCACGATGGATAAATATGCTTACTTAAATATTTTAAAACGAAATATAAAGCAAAGTGCTAAAAAATTAAGTCTCGATCCCGATTATAATTTTTTGCATGACAATGATCCGAAGCACACGGCAGAAGTTGTTAAGCTATAGATATTAGATAACGTTCCAAAACAGTTGCATGCACCTCCCCAATCTCTAGACCTAAACCCTATACAGCATATTTGTGATTTTATTAAACGTAGAATTCTCCAACAAGACATAATTTCAAAGAAAATGTTGAAGAAAGTTATAGAAGAAGAGTGGAATAAGATTAGTACTAAAGAAACTACAAAAATGGTAAATTCCATGAAAAAACTATTATAGGAGGTTCTTAAAAGAAGAGGCTATCCAACCAGTTACTAATTCACTTGAAAAGTTTATTTTACTTTATATTATTTTCGATTTTCATTTTTTGTACGCAGACATTTTTTGCTCAATTTGTATGCATTTTTGTGTTTTATTTTTTTAGTCCATTTGTTATAAATTTAAAATGTTTTGAATTGTCATGTATAAAGAATTAGTACTTTATAAAATTGATAAAAAATATGTTTGTTTTCAAATTTACATTAAGAAGTTTGTTTTATTGAGAAATATTAGGTTGGCAAGTATCTCCCTTCCGCTTTTTTTTTCATTTTTTCAATTCATTTTTTTGTATCATAAAAGAGAGAACAGACAATCGAAAATATTAAAAAAAATAATATATAAATATTTTCAAGTTTTTCTGTTAGCAAATTTTCGGTGTTTCCAAATTATTGGTACCCTTTCATCCCCCTCGCACATCCAAGTGACGCCACTGAATTAGTATTAAAAAAAATAATGAACAAAATTTGACGCACTTCTCAAAAAAGTTCGCCATCACTGGCCTAGGTCATCGCATCTCACAAAAAATCCTTTCTGGTAATATCTGTTCATGTGACTTCTTTATACAAAACCCAAGCATTTTTTCCAACTAAATCAAGAATATTAAAAAAAAAAAAAAACACTTGTAAAGACCATCTGCGAGGTCCTGACTGACGCTATATTTTTTAGCCATTTGGTTCACTACATTTAAGTTGATGAAAGAGAATAAACAATTCCAAATGAACTCTTAGACTTATTATGTAAACAATGATAGTTTATTACAGGTACTTTCTGAAATCAATATCATTATGTATTTTATTAAAAACATTTAAATAATACACACAGTGTTTTTTTAGGTTAGATAGAACTGTCGATAGGAATTCAATTTAAAGTCCTATCACATTATTTGTAAACAGAATACTATATTTAGTATTAGATCATGCGAGAATAATTCTATTTAGACTTTTATTAAGTATTCGTGACAGTGCTACATGATTCGTACGGCTGGTGTTGTCGATTTGAAATTACTCTTGTACCTGTGACATGGATACTGATTGTGTAATCTAATTATTGTTTTATAATTTGATATCAACAAAAATATCAATTAATTATGACAGAGATCGATCAATATTACTGAGACAAGACAAACGATTGGAAATGATCAACAGAATTTATTTTCTATTCAAGAACTAATATACTATGCGATAAAACAGACAATTAATTCATTGAAGGAGTCATTATTGGAAAATTATTATAACACTATGTTAATTATTTACAATACGAGGGTAGTCCCATAAGTACCCGGCCTGACCTAGAGATGGCGGTAGTTGTTTGAAAAATATCACTGTATTAGAAGGTACACAATCTATAAAACGTATGTTTCAAGTTTGAGGACGCCACGTTGATTAGTATTTGTTTGGCAGCCGTCGATAGTGAACGTTTTCAGTGAATTTGTGAAAATGGAGAAAATCGGTCATCGTTACGTGATACAACACTTTTATTTGAAAGGCCTCAGCCCGACCAATATAAAAGCTGAACTGGATTCCACTCTGGGTGAGTCTGCTCCTTCGTTTACAACAGTGAAATATCGGGTAGCAGAGTTTAAACGAGGCCGTACGAACTGCCAAGACGAGCAATGCAGCGGTCGACCAAACGAGGTGACGACTCCAGAAACGGTGAAGAAAATCCACAAAGCGGTACTGGATGATCGTCGACTGAAAGTGCGCGAGCTAGCAGACATAGTAGGCATTTCAAAAAGTGCGGTACATCGCATATTATCTGAAAATTTGGACATGAGAAAGCTGTGTGCAAGACGGGTGCCGCGTTTGCTCACACTCGAGCGAAAACAGTGTCGTGAAGATGTTTCAATCGAGTGTTTAGCGAAGTTTCACAGCAACGAAGCAGATTTTTTGCGCCGTTTCATAACCATGGATGAAACATGGGTCCGTCACTTCACACCCGAGACAAAAGAACAATCAAAACAATGGACTGAAAAGGGAGAACCGGCTCCAAAGAAGGCGAAGACCGTTTCATCTGCAGGTAAGAGCACGGCGTCGGTTTTTCGGGATGCGCGTGGGATAATTTTCATTGACTATCATGAAAAAGGAAAAACTATCGACGGCGAGTATTATGCGAACTTATTGCAACGTTCGAGCGAAGAAATCAAGCAAAAACGGCCACATTCGGCTAAGAAGAAAGTGTTGTTTCGTCAAGACAATGCACCAGCTCACAAATCCGTTATTGCAATGGCCAAAATTAATGAATTAAAGTTTGAATTGCTACCTCGTGCACCCTATTCGCCAGATTTATCCCCCTCGGATTATTTTCTGTTCCCAAACTTGAAAAAATGGCTCAGCGGTCAAAGATTTCCAAACGATGAAGAAGTGATGTCGGCAGTTGATGGGTATTTTGAGGAGCAAGACAATTCTTATTATAAAAAGGGTATCGAACTTATTGAACATCGCTGGGAAAAGTGTATAGAGCTGAAAGGAGATTATGTTGAAAAATAAATATATTTTTTTCCAAAATTTTTGTGTTTTCTTGTTGGGTCGGGTAGTTCTGGGATCACCCTCGTAAGTCATTGAAAGCATACAGATAATTATTAAAATCGATTAATTAATCCTTTGAACAATAGTCTACAAACTCACATATGTATTTAACAAAAATATGCACATATATATATATGTATGTATACTCAGTGAGTCAAAGTGAAACTCATACAGAGTAATGTTTCCAATAATTTTACACATATATTTTAATATAATAACAATTTTCTTTATTTTTTTTTGCTTAAGTTCTTTATTAGGGTTATTTTTATTATATTTACAAATTTCAATCGTAAATTAATACTTTTAGTCCAGAAAAAGTAACCATTTCTGAAAAATGAACAAAAAATGCATCAAAATGAAACTCATACAACTAACAAATTATTTATTAAATTAAAATTTACATTGGATTGATTTATTTTACTACTTAGTAGAGTAGCCTTTATTAATTTTAATAGCCTTTAAACGATTCGGGATGGATTTAACTAATTTTTCACAATAAGCTAGATCAATGTTTCCCCATTCTTCTAATAACGCTTTTTTAAGGGGGGAAATAGGTGTAGAGGCTTCAAAAAATTCAATTTTTTTTCTTTCATAAATCGCTTGTAAAACTGTTCAAAAATATACTCTTAAAATTTCAAAACAAAATTCCAATTCGTTCAAAAGTTATAACCGATTAAGTGAGTGTCCCTCGTTAACAAACGGTCGGAGCGCGTTGTTTTCAAACGCGTTTTTCTCGAAACGACTTTTTTCGAATTTGTGTACACTCTAGTTTTTAATCAATCATCATTTGAAATTCGGCATATAGTTTCTTTATTTAACACTAAACCTACCGACATATTATATATACCTATTTCTACCGATGGCGGTCAAATGACCGCTTTCGAAATAAACATTATAGTCTTTTCCAGTCGATTGCAATTAATACGGAATTTAGCATAAACAATAAACACAAAATAATTATCATATAATAATTAAAAAACATTTATTTTTCGGGCGTTAGGAGTACATTTTTAGAAAGAAGGCTCGAAACTGAAAAATTATATGTTACTTCAGTAATTTACATACATATCCTTATTCGAACTAAAATAAAATTTATTCGTTGTCGCACTTTTTACAGATGGAGGGTCTCTCCCGTAAACACTTTCCACAAACAAATCTGACAAATCTGAGCTATGACGCTGATTTTATCGCGACGTCGGCTCTCGCACGCAGCTCTTTCATAGTCATTACCATAATCTGATTTTAGTATATTTTATCATTTTAATTTCATTATAAAGCGATACACTTAATGGATACATTATCGAATAGTTTTTTTTTTTTGAAGTGGAACTTCTCTTGTGGCGTTTTTCGGAGGCGGAACTTCTATTATCTCTTTTCGGATGCGGAACCCTTGATGCACCACACCATTACCGCGTTTTTTGAAAATATTTTGAAAATATTTCCTTGGTCTATATCAAAACACAAACACCTACCTTCACTGGATACTGGTAAAATATCTTAACAGATAACAGACCTCATCGACTTATTATCTCATTTACTGTAAAATTTATGTATATATATATAATATTATATATACTTTAGATCAATAAATTTTATTTGAATTTCCATAAGATGCTTATAGACAGAGAAAGACGTATGAAGCCGTATGCGCGTCGCTTTTATAAGTTAAGCTAAGTAAATAGCTGAGCGCGTCATTACGTGAATTGTGTTTAAATAAGAGTGTTATTTAATGTAATTACATTGATATTTTTGGTAAGTATATTAATTTATATAATCTCATATTATAATAATAAGCTAAATAATACTAAATTACATCCATGTGGTATTTAAAAATTTATCAAATCAACGTGAAAATGAGGTTATGTACATGTATACAAAACATAAATATAGTATTTTATAACGTTATGGTATATACATTTGATCTATTTATCAAATAAAAGAAATACAATTAAAACACATGGTATTTAAAAATTATCGAAACCTATTACAGTTTTGATGTTATCTATTGTTTTATTTGTAACAATTTCTCACAATAACTATGAATTCTTTATTCTCAGGTGTCATTTTGAAGATTTATTGAATTTTATGTGGTGTTATAAAATTATCAATTATCTATAAATAGTATCTAAATAGATGCTATTTATTGCAGGTAGATATTATTCGTGAGTATTTCCTTTAATTGTTTAATTTTTAAAACATTGATCTAATCATATACTATATATTATACAACAGTAATATAATAGTAATTAAAAAAAATGTTTTTACAGGCTTTAAGATGGTAAAGTCTATTGCGCAAAAATTTTACTTATCAAAAACTAATTGTATCGTTTATACCTACTCAGTCACCATCGGAGGGAGCAATGGAAATCGAAGAAATTCCAAACGAAAACGAATAAATTTTCATAATTCATAATTTTATAAAAATTTTAATTTGAAAATAATTGTTAATCTTACTTAACACATTGTATGCGGACAACGTCTCGACGACATACTATTACTACAGTGCGAAAGATCATCATCGAGACGTGTTGTCCGCATACGATGTGTTAATATGAAATAATTGTAAAAATTTAATTTAATTAAAACATTGATCAATTTTTACTTAAATTTTTATCCCGTGTATTTATCGCTTCTCTTCCTACTACATTTCTGCATTTTGTTACTTGCTTTATTCTGAAGAATTTGTTCATCTACGAGTTTTAGGCATACGCTTGTCCGTGTACCTTTTGATTACTTTATTGATAAGAAGTTTCACTTCTGGCATGTGTATATGAGTACACATATTCTTTTTTTTTTTGATACGTTTCCATCGAAGTGTTTCTATTTTAAATAAGCAAATAATAACTGTTATTATTGAAAATATATACGAGCCACTGAATACAATACACGGTTTCGGTTTGTAATGAAATATTGTATGAAAAGATGCAATTTATAAAATGTAACGCACGCGAATAAGGAAATTTGTTTCGGTACTATAAATCATTATAGGTCGAATTTTCGTTTAAAACACGAAATTCGTTGAATATAAATAAAATTTCGATTTACGAGAAACGCTCGATTCGGTTGCCTGTTTAATGACTCTAAATGTATTTTAATCCTATTTTGATTTTATTCAAATATATTTTTTTATTCGAATAAAAACAATACAAAGTTCTATAAACAACCATTAGTTTTAATGAAATATTAATTAATTATAATTCAATATGTGATACATTTCATGTATCAAGTTTATATAAAAATATTTATGTTTGTGTATGCGGTCATAAGAATGAGAAGAACACAAATAATCGTATTTAGTAATAAACTGCAAACTCGTTGAAATACACATTAACGTAATTTACGAAAATCATTTCCTTTAATTTAAATCTGTTTCACGAAACTAACTTGTCATCCTTTTGATAAAAACGAACCGCAATGTAATTTTCGTAAATGGAGGTAATTCTTAATTTATTCGTACTACTAATTTGTTTTCTGTCTTACAAATTTTACTCTCGAAGTGAAACAATGCAGCGGGGTTGTGTACAAACACGCGGACGATAAATTAAAAACGTGAATTTCGTTTACTTTAATTTCATAATTAATTAACCACTAATACACTTTCATAAATATTACGAACGGAAACGGTTCTTGAAAAACCGCATCTTTTATGTTCAAAGAACATGACTAATTACTATCTTTATACTTAATAATAAAAACAAGAAAACATAATTAAAAACA
Source organism: Neoneuromus ignobilis (assembly GCA_029203775.1). Lineage (NCBI taxonomy): Eukaryota > Metazoa > Arthropoda > Insecta > Megaloptera > Corydalidae > Neoneuromus > Neoneuromus ignobilis. The sequence goes on along the minus strand of CP092094.1, from coordinate 29,950,224 downwards.
AACATTATGGTCATATGAAAAAATAAAATCAGTACTGCTTATTTTGGATGTCGAGTGCAAGTGTAACGCTTCAGGATTTTTTTTTAATTATTGTACGATTTAAAATTATAAAGTATTTTATAAAATTTTTAAAAAATACATATATATATATATATAATATAATTTTGTATAAAGATATATAAATTAAATTTTCATCATAAACTGTAAATAATAAAATAGCAACGTAAATGTGCTACAGCTATCACTGAAATGAATTTGTAGCTGTCATGAATATTATAGTACACGAGATAAATTCAAAACGCAGCAGCTGTTAGCTTGTTTTCAAACAAAGCTGGTGAATCATAAACCGTTGCAAAAATGATAAACACCTTTTAATTAAAAGTGATAAATCAGTATTTCTTTAAGGTAGTTGGTCTGTTAAAAAATATGCTAAGATTAGTCTAAAATTTAAATATAATGATCATAATAATGATCAAATTCTTCAGGAATTTTTTTTGAAATTTTTCTCCATCCCGTTTTAGAGAAATTAAAACATGAAAATTGTGTCTTTAAGGTAGTTGGTCATAGTCTTTTTGGGACGCGGGGTAAGGAGTAGTGGCCTATACTTTTGTATAGGCTAAAATAATGTTTGCCAACTGCAAATAAATAATTCTGTACAGTATACATGTAATGAAAACGACTAACACACGCATCGTATGTGTCACGTGCCTACAGTACTGCGCCGTGATTCGTCTGGCTGTAAAATTCGTATTGCCTGTCACTTGAAAATCATTCATTTACAATTCTTTTTCAACTAAAAACTTGCAAACGGCGTTGTGAAGATTTGTTTTACTCGACTGATAATACTATTAAAAATATAAGCTTTACAATAAAACATATTTTAAAAAATCCTCGGCATTTTTTAGTGGAGTTTCAATGACTTAAGTTTCAATTTATACCACACCGCCATAAGAGCCCATTTTATAAGACACAATTTTCATGTTTTAATTTTTCTAAAACGGGATGGAGAAAAATTTCAAAAAAAATTCCTGAAGAATTTGATCATTATTATGATCATTATATTTAAATTTTAGACTAATCTTAGCATATTTTTTAACAGACCAACTACCTTAACATGGGCTCTTATGGCGGTATGGTATAAATTTAAACTTAAAGTCATTGAAACTCCACTAAAAAAGGCTAAGAATTTTTTAAAAGATGTTTTATTGTAAAGCTTATATTTTTAATAGTATTATCACTCGAGTAAAACAAATCTTCACAACGCCGTTTGCAAGTTTTTAGTTGAAAAAGAATTGTAAATGAATGATTTTCAAGTGACAGGCAATACGAATTTTACAGCCAGACGAATCACGGCGCAGTACTGTAGGCACGTGACACATACGATGCGTGTGTTAGTCGTTTTCATTACATGTATACTATACAGAATTGTTTATTTGCAGTTGGCAAACATTATTTTAGCCTATACAAAAGTATAGGCCACTACTCCTTACCCCGCGTCCCTAAAAGACTATGACCAACTACCTTAAGGGGTTATACGCAGTTGCGAGGCGCAAAAATGACGTTTTTTTAGGAATTTTTTTTAGAAACAGTATTTATTTTGCAATTAGAAATTATGGTTATTTGAATAGATCCTACTTTCAAGAATAAAATAACATGTCGATCATAAAAAAATATTGAAGTGCACCGCTCCTGCAGACGATGTCCCGAAAGACCTCCAAAAAAAGGCGCTTGGCGGTGATCTCCATATCGGCGGTTTGGATTATTTGAAATCAAAAAATATGGTCAATTCTTTTAAAGGATAGATTAATGCAGGTATTGAACGAAGGAATAATAAAAATTTTCATTTTTGACAAAATGGCGTCTACTTGAAAAAAATTTTTCGTTTTTTACTAAAATTTTCGCTCTAAATTGTTTAAAAAAAATAGTAATAATTTTTGTAAACCTTATTCCTTCGTTCAATACCTGAGAAATATATCTGAGAAGATTGTGTGAAAATTTGAGACCGATCGGTTCAGCCATTTCTGAGATATCGAGATCACCGACTATGAAAACACCGTTTTGAGATAAACGCGTTTGAAGTTTCAGAAGTAGTTTACACATAGTTAAAAATTACTTACAAATTCAGGTGTATGTCCGAAAATATTTATCGGATTTACTTCAAATTTTCAGAGAATATACTCAAATATATGTGCATTCCGAAAATGCAAAAAAAATAAAATCGATTTTTTGAAATTTCTAACTGCGTATAACCCCTTAAAACATATTCTATGGCATTAAATACGCTCTATTTGCACCTAAATTCTAAACAATATCTTTGTTTAAAGTATTTTTTATTGTATAAAAAAGCACGAAAAAATGGTAAAAAAATCATGTTTTATGTTCATACCCCTCTAAAAACTACTGATTTTCAATTTTTTTGAAGATAGTGGGGTTTACATACAAGAGACATATAAAAAAAGTAAATTCTTTGTGCAGTTGATATCGGATGAAAATTGCGACCTCCAAGATGTACACAAACTGTCAGTCGGATGGCGATCTACAATGTGCGGCAGCTGATATCTCCGTTAATTTTCGAGGAAAATTTTTGAAAATTTCACAATATATTCTTAAATATATGTATAAAATGACCTCGCAATATCAATAAATTATACAAAAAATTTTATATGTTAAAAAAATTCATGAAAATCACTGCAAAAACGCCGTCCTACACCTATTTCCCCCCTTAAATCATTGTTATCAATAATAGTGCGTGTTCTAATGACAACTTCTACGTGATTCGATAGATTTTCAATCACCTTTATATCAGGTGATTATGGTGGTGTTTCCAGTACTTTGGGGCAATTATATAACAACCAACTACGTGTTTTATAGCTTTGTGCTTGGGGTCGTTGTCCTGATAAAATTTAAATGTTTGTAAAATCCCAAGTTTTTGAGCACTGGCTTTCAAATTTTTTTTTAATAGATCAGTATAAACATTTTGATTCATAATGCCATCTATAAAATTAAATTTCCAACCCCTCTCGTAGACATTCACCTCCATACCATAACATAACCGCAATCATGTTTGACTGTAGGACGTAAGTGTTTTAAAGACTTTTGTATTTGGTTTCTGCCATACATTAATTCTCCCATTGGATCCAAATAAATTATATTTGCTTTCGTCCATAAACAAAACACCTTTTCAATAATCAAAACTCATTAATATGTTCCCGAACGAAGCTTAACCTTTTGTTGCGATTAGCTAGATTTATGAAAAGTTTCTTCCTGGCAATACGAGCACGAAACCCATTTTTATTTAGTATATTGTGAATTGTTTGGGGGCTTGCTTTTTTATTTAGATACTTTTCAACTTCCAAAGTCAATTTGGGAGCGTTAATTTTCGAATTTTCTTTAATTTTTCATAGAATCCAACGCTCGTCATGGTCATTAAAAACCTTGCGGAGACTCTTTTTGACTTTATCGTCAACACTTTGACCGTTTTTAAATCTTTTTATTACAGATTGCACTGTAGTGTGGCTTTTATTAACTATTTTCCTAATTTCCCGTAGTTTTTTAATTTTTGTAATGAAAAATCATTGACTTTCGCTTGTCCGTCGATGATTGTCCCCTTTGTCTGCTCAGAGTGAAAAACCAACTTATATTTTTTACAAAATGATTATAAACGACTTAAAAATAGGTTTTGGAACGAGAGGGATTGGAAATTTATTTTTGTATGAATTTTTTATGAATCAAAATGTTTATATTGATCTATTAAGAAAAAATTTGAAAGCCAGTGCTCAAAAACTTGGGATTTTACAAACATTCAATTTTTATCAGGACAACGACACCAAGCACAAAGCTTATAAAACTCGTAATTGGTTGTTATATAACTGCCCCAAAGTACTAGAAACATCACCATATACACCTGATATAAATGTGATTGAAAATATCTGGAATCACTTAGAAGTTTCCATTAGAACACACGCACTATTATTAATAACAATGATTTAAAAAAGCGTTATTACAAGAATGGGGAAAAATTGATCTAGCTTATTGTGAACAATCAGTTAAATCCATCCCGAATCGTTTAAAGGCTATAAAAATTAATAAAAGCTACTGTACTAAGTACTAAAATAATTCAATCCATTGTAAATTTTAATTTAATAAATAATTTGTTAGTTGTATGAGTTTCATTTTGATGTATTTTTTGTTGATTTTTCAGAAATGGTTACTTTTTCTGGAGTAAAAGTATTAGTTTACGATTGAAATTTTCAAATATAATAAAAATAATCTTAATAAAAAAATAAAGAAAATTGTTATTATATTAAAATATATGTGTAAAATTATTGGAAACATAACTCTGCATGAGTTTCATTTTGACTCACTGTACATATATTATTGTTTAGCTGAAAGTTATTTTCAAATAAAATTAATGATAATTTAGGATATTGCACACGATGCATAAACAATGTTTTATTACTCTGTGCGTAAAGGGTTAAGCGATCGTTATATTTAGACACGTCTCGAAAAGAAATAATCGATGATGAAAAATTATTGACAAAAAACATACGTGTTTTTTTCATAATCTGTACGAAATATCTATTTAATTAATGAAGCTAGCGACGAGAAAAAATAAACCAAAATAATATATTCGTAGCATGGAGTCGAATTCCCGAAGGAACTACTCAAAGTGTTCCGTGTGTTAAATTTAGAAAATCACAATGTGATTTTCTAAATTTAAGAATTATAAGATCACAATGTGACAAAAATACAATATAATAAACATAATTTTAATAAGATTAGATCCTTGTTCGAAAAACATAATACAATAATATACATTTGGAAAAAACAAATTACATTCTTTTTAGGCTGAAGTAAACTTTTTATAATCCAATATATACTTTACACAAATGAATTTTAACCCCGGCACCACAATAATTTAAAGTGTTCAATAATCACTTATCGTTCACTTCTTATTTATAATTATATCAGCCGATGCATTTCGAAGGCGACGCCATCATCATCAGAGCGTTTCTGTTCAAATCTAGACTAACTTTTTATATAAACATATACTATAGGTTAAAATAAAAGAGGTTTAAGTTAAAATTCATTTGTGTAAAGTGAATCAGCCACAGTTACGAAACAACAAATAAAACCAATATATACTCTTTGTGAACAAATATTTTTTTATAATTAATTACTCGTTATAAGCTTTCAAAAAAAATGATTAATTATTTCGAAATTAATATTAACAAATGTTAATTATTAACAATCTCAATATGCACAATTAGTTAAATAATTATTTTTAACATACAGACAGACAGGTACATATACACATAGATTCAATCATGAAGTATAATTCATAACAATAAAAACTATTAATTTTTTTTCAAAAATATGCAGGAATTTAGTTACATATTTTTAGAACAACACAACATTTAACTAAACTACATTAAAACACTAACATTGCAGCGTGGTCGACCTCGATCCCACCTGATGTCTTGGTCGGACTTGAAACCTTCGTCAGGTCTAAAAGTCCAGACGAGAAAACGGACTTGTATTTGATTTTCATGTGTTTAAATATGGATTTTTTTTCTCTACATAATTTTTGAAGAAGTAGACTCTGCCATGCAGCAAGGCGTTGAACCGTCCGATGCACGGTCAGATCTGTGAATTAGAATCAGAATATCTATATAGTGTTTTTGAATTAAGAAGTATAATTCGGTACGATGGTTGTATAATTAAATTAGCTTATTATAACTGTGAATATTTTGCTGTGTGTGTTGTGATTTTTTTATTTTGACTCTGTCACAGGAAAATCTTTAAAACCTACCTCGAATGGATAATTTAATCCAAATTAATAAATAAATTACTTACTGAAACTACCTTAACTAGACAACTAACTTAAAAACTACACTTACACTAAAGTTACAGACACTACGGATAGTCCATAGTGCAGACGTCGGCAACCTATGACCCGCGAGCCACCGAGTGACCCATTCGAGTTCCGTAAATAAACTATAATATATAAAAATAAATTATCGAACGAATTCATTAATATTATTTGAAACTGACATAAAAACTAAAATATTTATTTTCTTTCCTTTGTTAAAAAGCCAATATGAGAAAAAAATATCGATTAAAGAAATCTAAATTTGTTCGAAAGTTGGATTTGAAACTTTAGAAGTTAATTTGAAAGTAGATTTCAAAGTTTTAAGAAGTACGGCGAAATGTCAACATTTATAATAAAGCCCGACGAAATAGACGAAAATATTTTAGATTTGCAGTATTTTGAATATCTTAAAATCGACAATTTAAGTTTAGAAATTATCGATTTTAAAAGTTCAACGATGTGGACGGATAAATTCAAGCCGTTGCGGAAAGATTTAGAAAAAACGGATGATAATCATCTTCTCGTGATATCAACGTATCGGGCATCACTTTTCATCTTTGAAAAAAATAGTTTTGTCATTTTGTCCGTGTTCGGTTCTACTTATAAATGCGAACAAATATTTTCACACGTGAAATTTATTTTCAGTAAAAACAGGAGCGGTTTTACTACCGAAAATTCAGACGCTTGTATTTGTCTCGAGGTGACTAATTATAAACCAGACTCGACTAAACTGACATCACAAATTCAGCATCAGGAGAGCCACTGAAAACGGAGAAAACGGTTATAAATAAAGTTCATAAATCAATGAACTAAAACTGGACAATTACATTTGTTTTTATAGTAATTACAATTAAAATTTTGAATTTCTATGTTTTAAAAGCATCTTGTAATTATTTTCTCAATAAAATTTATCTTATTATTCACTTAAAGACTGTTTTAAAATGAAAATACCACCGACCCGAAATGACTTCTCGATAATAACATTTTCGCTGATTTCGACCCGCAGCTAAAAAAGGTTGCCGACGCCTGCCAAAGTGTATACGTTATCACTTTTATCGCTTCTTTCTATTTTCAGGTATCGTAATCGTTGGACACACGGTCTAGGACTGGCTACGGGAGATTACAAATAACGAGTTACGAAACGGAAGATGACGGGTTTAGTCTTCTTCGACTCGAAGGGCTGGTGTCGTTCTAGGTTACGGGTTAATGTATCGACGAGCGCGGGTAAGACAGCAGGTAGAAGAGGAATGTTAGGTTTAAGGTCGGTTTTAGTTACGGCCGTCATATCGACATTACGTAAGCGTAACACGATCGGTTTTGGTAGGTTGTGTTTTAGCCCGCTTCGGGCACTGAAATTCCAAATGTTAAGCTTACCCACGATTTTAGGCGCTTACGGGAACTGAAATTTACAGATCATCTCGAACTTGTCCAGATCCGTCTTGCAGGTAGCGAGCGAACGCTCCAATTCTCTGAACCGTACCAGGAGGCCATGCAGATAGGAGTTCAAAATGCCGTCCATGTCGATGCGGTCCAGGACGGTCCGGATATTCGAGACGGTCCCGAAAGACTTCGGAAGCGGATCGAATGCGGACGTCGATATAGTCGGTGATAGTACAGGAGTCGTCCTGGGTAACGCCCACGGTCCTGTGGAAAAAAGCGGCGAGAACACCACCTCGTCGTGATCGTAGGTCGACGCCTGCGCGCAGTCGCCCCGAGCGCTCGTCGTCGGTGTCGACACCGGAACGAACCGCTGTTCCGGAGGAGAGCGAAAAACGTCCTTATTCGCTCGGTGAGTCGGTATCGCCGGACACCGGCGACAGTTTCTCGAACGGGAGCCGTCGCAGTCGCAACGGAAAGTCGGTGTCGATCGGTCGTTTCTCTCGCATACGGCAGACGTACACTCGCCGATACACTCGACGCACCCGTGGGGCGCGTTGCACTTTTCGGCGGTGTGTCCGATCCTCTGGCAATCGAGGCATCGCTTGAAGTGGGACGGTACTGCTCGGTAACGCCGCCAATAAACGAAGCAGTGAAGCAGTATTTTGTGTTTTCTGACCCGGTTCAGCGAGACGGTGTTCTTAAATTTAATCTTGTAGGCCGAACTCCCGTCGAACTCTCGCACGGCTAAGACTTCCAGCACCGGCAGGCCGAGCCTGATCAGTTCATCCTCGATGTCGGCGGTCATGTCGTCGGGCATGCCTCTGAGGATAGCCTCGAGAGGCTTGTTTTCCGGTAGTGCGGAGTGAATGAGAATCTGCTTCTTTTTCAACACGGTAGTGTCGTTAACGGAAGAGCCGGAGCTGTTTCCGGAGGCGGAGATTCTTCTAGCCGATAGAGTTGTAATTTCTTTTCCGTTGCCCCGGAATTTTGGAATGACATCCATCCACGTTCCAGCGGGCCGCGTGTCCGGCTGCACGGGTTCGAGGATGTTATTCGGAGAAGCGGTATTTTCTGTTCCGTCGTCCAGGAACACGGAAGTGGATTCTTCACGTGTCAGAACGGCGAACCGGTTCGACTGCACGGATTCGAGCATGTTATTCGGAGAAGCGGTATTTTCTGTTCCGTCGTCCAGGAACATGGGAGTGGATTCTTCACGTGTTAGAGCGGCGAACGGATTCGACTGCACGGGTTCGAGGATGTTATTCGGAGAAGCTGTATTTTCCGTTTCGTCGTCCAGGAACTCGAGTGTGGGTTCCTCACATGTTTGAGTGTCAAACGGGTTTGAGTGCACGGGTTCGAGGATGTTATCTGGAGCTGTATTCTCCGTTTCGTTGTCCAGGGACACGGCAGTGGATTCTTCACGTGTTAGAGCGATGAACGGATTCGACTGCACGGGTTTCAGGATATTATCCGGAGAAACTGTATTTTCCGTTCCATTGTCCGACAACACGGAAGTGGGTTCCTCACGTGTAAAGGCGGCGAACGGGTTAGTCTGCACGGGTTCGAGGATGTTATCTCGAGATGTTGTATTTTTCGTTCCGTTGTCCAAGAACTCGGAAATGGATTCCTCACATGTTAGAGCGACGAACAGGTTCGTTTGCACGGGTACGAAGATGTTATCTAGATGCGTAGCCATGTAGAAGAATCGGTCGGCCGTAGAAATAGGATCTCGATGTCCTGTCACTATCGAATACAGTATCGTTAAAATCGGGTCAGAGACCTTCGTAAAGTCTATTATATCGGTGATGAATACCGGCTTGAACTTGATTTTAAATCTCTCGAACTTGAAATTACGACGAGTCGCTAATTTAATATTATTTTCTACTATGCAGCGATGTTACATCACCGGATGCACGGTCAGAAGTGGCTGGTTTGTAAATTACTTTTGTAGTGATGTTTACGTACGGTTCCCGCCGAAACAAGCTATCAATTTCGGCGCATACAACGATCCGATCAATTCAATTTCGTCGACATTTAAGAAAACGAATAACAATGCAATACGAAATTAAACATCGATTTACTACAATCGTATTCTAATTGTTGTAATTCTCAATCGAGACACGTATTCGGAATTAGACTTTGTAAAAACACATATATATACACGGTGAGATACTATAGCCGCTGAAGAAAAATCTGCAAAAAAAAATAAATAAATAAATCGTCAAACACACTGTTCACGTTACAGAATATTAATATATTTCAGAAATACTCAAATTAAATGTTTATAAACTATACCTGATGCGGCAAATCGACCATATGTATCAAAATTACTATAACATATTTACTAACACACAAATATTTACTGCACGAACAAATCACGTAGATCCTTCGAAATGATTCAACAAAAAAAAACCGAGTTGTTGGTCCAAATAGACATTACCAAACTAAATCAGTTAAAAAGTCCACGTCGTGGTTTATACGAACGAACGAGACGGAATATACATCATGAAGACGTGCGAGAAAGAATAAGACGATGATACGGTGAGTGAAAAACGATGGCGCGCGACGACCAGTAGATTCAAAAAAGTATGAAAACGACTTGAGATTCAATGTTGAGGACATTCGTATCAAACATTATATTATAGAAAGTTGCGCAACGGTCGTCTTAGCAAATCTGATTAAATGTCCATCGACATTTCTTCTTTCAATAATTACACAATATAACCTACAAATCAGAACAAAATAGTTATTACAATATTGTACTTCTAGAAACGCTCAGAGATTTCACAAACGCACACATACCATACACATCTATGTTTATATGAATGTAAATGATTATTTTTCTTAATTATAGTAAATAAATAATAAATGTTGTACGAGAATATTATTTTAAACGTATAGGGTCATCCAAATGTGACGCCTAGATCTGTTCTATTAATTACCTCTAAAAGCAGTTATAATGGCTGTATAAATAAAAATCTATTGCATTACAAATAATTCATCGAATAAACGTACTGGCACGCATGTATACTTGTTCATAAACTACCCGTTAACGAGCTTATCTTCAATGTACATCGATAATAGGTAGTTTCCCGAAATTCCTTTAATATTTATAATTGTATTTCGATAAATAAGGTATTGAAAATAGTGTTACTCTTACTTGAAATTAAGTCAAAATGTCTAAATGGAAAGAAACTACAGTTGAAGAGTAACAGATAATATTGAAATTAGTCAAACAAAAGAATTTCCAATCAGAAATAGCAAAATTTATTAATAAAAGTCATTTTACTGTTAGAAGTGTTGTTATGCGAATTTATTAGTAAGAAAACCTACAGAGTGACAGAAGAAGCCGTTCGATAGAGAATGGAGTAAACTTATCGGTGTCAAAATTGAATTCTAAAATCACATCCTCCGAGATAACAACGTATATCTATTAGATCGTTATTAAAAAAAAGTACATTCGATAACGTTACGAAGAGTTCTCGGAAAAGATGGTTATAGTTGTAGAAATGCGAGAGGAAAACCGTACGTCGGTAAGGAAAATAGAAAAAAAGATTATTTGCTAAAGAATACATTAATACGGATAATGAATTTTCGGGCAAAGTATTATTCTCTGACGAAATCAAATTTAACATCTTCCACTCAGACGGTACGATTAAGGTACAGCGCAAGACCGACACTGAATTAGGGGAAAAGAATTTACATGCGACAATTAAACCCAGAGGTGATGTGGTCATGGTATGGCGTTGTATGTAAATACTGATATTGGATTTTTTGTATTTGTAGATAGTATTATGAATAAACATGTTTATTTAAACATTTTAAAGGAAAATCTCTATAGAAGCGTCCAAATATTAGACCTAGACAATTTTGTTTATTTTAAATAGGAAACATATAGCTGATGTAGTTCGCGAATAAATCTTTTTTAATACTTCTTGTATCTTGTCAATATCACCCCAATCTCATGATTTAAATCCTATCGAAAATCTTTGATCACATCTAGAAAAATAAATAAAGAGAAATCATATATCAAGTGAAACACACTTAAAGGAAATATTAGAAGAGTGGAAAAAATAGGCTCTACTTTAAATCAAAATTAATTGTATTCGATACCTAAAAGAATATTAGCCGTGATGAAATGCAAAGGACGATCAACAAAATACCAAAAAAATACTTCGTTTTTTTCCAGTGCCAATACTTTTTTGTTTAGCTCTACGTATACATATATATATATATATATATAAATATATAAATGTAATCAAAACCCATCTATTTTATTCAATGGAAACGAATCCTTGTAACTCTCTCTACTCTTTGTGAACGAATCGTTTCTTTTTTATATATATAATTAATTGCAGTCGGTTATGTTGTCACCGTTATAAGCTTTCAAAAGAAATAGTTTATTTCAAGATTGTTATTAACAAATTTCATTAATTAACACATCGCTGTCCGAGTTGTTCGTGTGAAAATTGATGCGTATAGCAGACATATTTTAAAGCAATTTAAAGAAATCTTTGAAAATTGTTGGGTTGAAGGTTGAAATTTACTGTCATCTTTTGTTTTGAATATTATCAAAGCACGCAGTATTAGTCTAGTCGATAAGAAATATTATTTTTAGCATATAAATTGCAACACATATTTATATGTCGCAGGCATTTAATGCACAGTACACAAAACTCTATATATGTCTCCCGGCATATATAGAGTTTTGAGCAGTCGACAAAAACCATATTTTTAAGTCTCCGGATGGTAATGTATTAACAATCTCAACACGCACAATTATTTAATACATTTATTTTGAACATACAGAGACACAGGTAACATACACATAGATTCAATCATGAAGTATAATTCATAATGATAACTATTCAAATTTTTTTTAAAATTTGCTGGAATTTAGTTTTATATTTTTATAACAACACAACATTTAACTACACTACATTAAAACACTAACATTGCAGCAAGGTCGACCTCGATCCCACCAGATTTCTTGGTCGGACGCGAAACCTTCGACAGATCTAAAAGTCCAGACGAGAAAACGGACTTGTATTTGATTTTCACGTGTTTAAAAACAGATTTTTTTCTCTACATAACATTTGAAATAGGCTCTGCCGTGCAGCAAAACGATGAACCGTCCGATGCACGGTCTGAACTGTGAATTGGAAGATTTGAATTAAGTAGTACAACGTGGTAAGGTGATTGTATAATTAAATTTGCTTATTTTTACTGTGAATATTCTGCTATGAGCGTTGTGATTTTTTTTATTTTGTCTCTGTCACAAGAAAATCTTCAAAATCTACTATCGATGGATAATTTAATCCAAATAAATAAATAAATCAATTACTGAAACTACCTGAACTAGACAGCTTAAAAACCCACGGTGCCTACGAAAGCGGAAAATCACAGATCACCCGGATCTTGTCCCGATCTGTCCTGCAGGTAGCGAGGGCCTGCTCCAATTCTCTGAACTGTACTAAGATGCCGTGCAGGTAGGAGTTCAAGAGGCCGTCCACGTCGGTGCGGTCCAAGATTTTCCGGATCTTCAAGACGGTCCCGAAAGACTTCGGAAGCAGATCGAATGCGGACGGCGATGTGGCCGGCGACAGTGCTAGAGCGCTCCTGAGTAACGGCCACGATCCTCCGGAAGAAAGCGGCGAGAAGGCCGCCTCGTCGCGATCGTAGGTCGACACCTGCCGACGGTTACCCCGAGCGCACGTCGTCGGTGTCGACACCGGAACTAACCGCCGTTCTGGCAGAAAGTAGAAGTCGTTTGTATTCGCCCGGTAAGCCAGTATCGCCGGACACTGACGATAGTTCGCCGGATGGGGACCGAGGCAGTTGCAGCAGTAAGCCGGACTCGATCGGTCTTTTTTCTCACATTCAGCGGTAGCGTGCTTGCCGATACACTTGACGCACCTGGGCGGCGCGGTGCACTTTCTGGTGTCGTGTCCGAACCCCTGGCAATTGTGGCATTGCTTGAAACCGGATGATCTTGCCTGGTAACGCCGCCAGTAGACGGGATAGCGAAGCAGCGTTTTGTGTTTTCTGACCCGGTTCAGCGAGATGGTGTTCTCGAATTCGATCTTGTAGGCCGAACTCCCGTCGGATCGTCGCCCGGCTAAGACTTCTAATACCGGTAAACCGAGTCTGATCAGTTCCTCTTCGATGTCGACGGTCATGTTTTCCGGCATACCTCCGAGGATAGCCTCGAGGGGGTTGTTTTCCGGTAGTGTGGTGTGAGAGAGAATCTTACTCTTTTTTGGCATGGAGCTGTTTCCGGATGTGGCGACTCTTTTAGCCGCTAAAGAAGCTGTATTTTCTGTTCCGTTGTACAGGAACCTGGGAACGGATTTTTTAAGTTTTACAAGGGCCCACGGGTTCGGCTTCACGGGTTCGAGGATGTTATCTGGAGAAACTGTATTTTCCGTTCCGTTGTCCAGACACATGGGAGCGGATTCTTCACGTGTTAGATCGGCGACCGGGTCCGGCTTCACGGGATCAAGGATGTTATCTAGAGAAGCTGTATTTTCTGTTCCGTTGTACAGGAACCTGGGAACGGATTTTTTAAGTTTTACAAGGGCCCACGGGTTCGGCTTCACGGGTTCGAGGATGTTATTTGGAGAAGCTGTATTTTCCGTTCCGTTGTCCAGACACATGGGAGCGGATTCTTCACGTGTTAGATCGGCGACCGGGTCCGGCTTCACGGGTTCGAGGATGTTATCTGGAGGAGCTGTATTATCTGTTCCGTTGTCCAGGAACATGGGAGCGGATTCTTCACGTGTTAGATCGGCGACCGGGTCCGGCTTCATAGGTTCGAGGATGTTATTTAGAGAAGCTGTGTTTTCTGTTCCGTTGTACAGGAACCTGGGAACGGATTTTTTAAGTTTTACAAGGGCCCACGGGTTCGGCTTCACGGGTTCGAGGATGTTATTTGGAGAAGCTGTATTTTCCGTTCCGTTGTCCAGACACATGGGAGCGGATTCTTCACGTGTTAGATCGGCGACCGGGTCCGGCTTCACGGGTTCGAGGATGTTATCTGGAGGAGCTGTATTATCTGTTCCGTTGTCCAGGAACATGGGAGCGGATTCTTCACGTGTTAGATCGCGACCGGGTCCGCTTCATAGGTTCGAGGATGTTATTTAGAGAAGCTGTGTTTTCTGTTCCGTTGTACAGGAACCTGGGAAAGGATTTTTTAAGTTTTACAAGGGCCAACGGGTTCGGCTTCACGGGTTCGAGGATGTTATTTGGAGAAGCTGTATTTTCCGTTCCGTTGTCCAGACACACGGCAGCGGATTCTTCACGTGTTAGATCGGCGACCGGGTCCGGCTTCACGGGTTCGAGGATGTTATCTGGAGGAGCTGTATTATCTGTTCCGTTGTCCAGGAACATGGGAGCGGATTCTTCACGTGTTAGATCGGCGAACGGGTCCGGCTTCACAGGTTCGAGGATGTTCTCTGGAGAAGCTATATTTTCTGTTCCGTTGTCCAGGAACATGGCTGAGGGTTCCTCACTTTTTAAAGCGGCGAGCGGATTAGGCTGTACAGGTTCGAGGATGTTATCTGAAGAAGCTGTATTTTTCATTTCGTTGTTCAAGAACTCGGGTGCGAGTTCCTCACATGTTAGAGCGGCAAACGGATTAGGCTGCACGGGTTCGAGGATGTTATCTGAAGAAGCTGTATTTTTCATTTCGTTGTCCAAGAACTCGGGTGCGAGTTCCTCACATGTTAGAGCGGCAAACGTATTAGGCTGCACGGGTTCGAGGATGTTATCCGGAGAAGCTGTATTTTCCGTTCCGTTGTCCAGGAACACGGCAGTGGATTCTTCACATGTTAGAGCAGCGAACGGGTTTGGCTGCACGGGTTCGAGGATGTTATCTGGAGAAGCTGTATTATCTGTCCCGCTGTCCGAGAACTTGGAAGTGGGTTCCTCACATATTAGAGCGGCAAACGGGTTAGGCCGCACGGGTTCGAGGATGTTATCTGGATGAGTGGCCATGTAGAAAAATCGGTCGGCCGTAGAAATAGAATCTCGATGTTCTGTCACTATCGAATATAGTATCGTTGAAATCGAGTCAGAGACCTTCGTAAGGTCTATTATACCGGTGATAAATACCGGCTTACCTTGATTTTCAATCACTTGAACTTGAAATTGCAGCGAGTCGCTAATTTAATATTAATTAACTGCTATGCAGCGATGTTACATCATCGGATGCACGGTCAGTAGTGGCTGGTTTGTAAATTATTTATGTAGTTACCGCCGAAACAAGCTATCAATTTCGGCGCATACCACGATCCAATCAATTCAATTTCGTCGAAATTTAAGAAAAAGAATAACTTGCAATACGAAATAAATATCGATTTACTACAATCGTATTCTAATTGTTGTAATTCTCAATCGAGACACGTATTCGGAATTAGACTTTGTAAAAAAAACATATATATACGGTGAGATACTATAGTTACTGAAGAAAAATCTACAAAAAACAAAATAAATAAATAAATCGTCAAACACACTGTTCACGTTATAGAATATTAATATATTATATTTCAGAAATATTCAATTTAAATGTTTATAAACTATACCTTATACGGCTAATCGACCATATGTATCAAAATTGCTATAAAATATTTACTAACACACAATTATTTACTGCACGAACAAACCACGTGCACCTTTTGAAATGATTCAACGGAATAACCCAGATGGTCCAAATAGACGCCTGCATGCGACCAGCAATTAAATTAAATCAGTTAAAAAGTCACGTCGTGTTTATATGAACGAACGAGACAGAATATACACAAGGAAGACGTGCGAAAAGAATAAGATGATGTTATGGTGGGTAAAAAACAATGGCGCGCGACAACCAGTAAATTCAAAAAAGTATGAAAACGACTTGTTGATCGTCAATGTCAGATCCCCTGTTTGAGGACACTCGTTTCGAAAATTATATTATAGAAAGATGCATAACGATCATGTTAAGAAATCTGATTAAATGTCCTTCGACATTTCTTCTTTCAAGAATTATACAATATAACCTACAAATCAGAATAAAATAGTTATTACAATATTGTATTTCTAGAAACGCTACGAGATTCGACAAACGCACACATACCATACACACTTGTGTTTATATGAATGTAAATGATTATTTTTCTTAATTATAGTAAATAAATAATAAATGTTGAATGAAAATATTGTTTTAAACGTATAGAGTCATCCAAATGTGACACCTAGATGTTTTATTAAAAAGAAACAATACACGTTTCTTTGTAATTAAACAAATCTAGGCGTCACATGTGGACGACCAATATTTTACAGATATTTTTTATTCATAATAAAACCTTTACCATGCAAGTTAATTCCCCAAAGCCACAATAATTACTTTGAAAAATCTATTTCATTATTCATTTTGTACACTTTTAATTAGAACACTGTTTATATCTAAGAGTTTTTGTACAATATTATATATAATGCCATATGAAACTACTATTACCACAGTTAAGTAACTAGAATGTTATAAGGTATATATATATATATATATATATATATATATATACATATATAAAGAAAATTATCAATGTTTTTAATAAATTACGATAATGCATTCATTGTTTACATTATAATGCAACAAAAAATCTCACCTCTAAAAGCAGTTATAATGGCTGTATAAATAAAAATCTATTACGTTATAAATAACTAATCGAATAAATGTATTAGCACACATGTATAGGTTCATAAACTACCCGTCAATGAACTTATCTCTAATGTACATTGGTAGTGTACATTGTTAGGTAGTGTCCCAAAATTCCTTTAATATTTATAATTGTATTTCGATAAATAAGGTATTGAAAATAGTGTTATTCTTACTTGAAATTAAGTTAAAACGTTTATAGGGAAAGAAAGTACAATTGAAGAGTAACAAATAATATTAAAATTAGTTAAAATAACTTTCAATCAAAAATAGCAAAAATGATTAATAAAAGTCATTCTACTGTTAGATATGTCGTTAAGAAATTTTATGAATAAGAAAACCTACAAAGTGACGGAAGAAGCCGTCTGATAGAGAATGACATAAACTTATCAGTGTCATCCTAAAATTACATCCTCTGAGATAAAAACATATCTGTTAGATCATTTTAAAAGTACATTCGATAAAATTACAGAGTTCTCAGAAACGATGGTTATAGTTACAGAACTGCGAGAGGAAAACCATACGTTGGTAAGAAAAATAAAAAAAAAATTATTTGTTAAAGAATACATTAATAAGGATAATGAATTTTTGGACAAAGTATTATTTTCTAATGAAAGCAAATTTAATATCTTCCACTCAGACGGTACGACTAAGGTACAGCGCAAGACCAATACACAGAGTTAGAGAAAAAGAATTTACATGCGACGATTGAACACTGGGGTGGTGGAGTCATAGTATGGCGTTGTATGTAAATACTTATGTTGGAATTTTTGTATTTGTAGATAGTATTATGGATAAACACGTTTACTTAAACATTTTAAAGGAAAATCTACATAGAAGCGTCCAAGTATTAGACCTAGATAATTTTATTTTCAATAGGACAATGATCCGAAACGTATGGCTTACGTAGTTCACCGATAAATCTTTTTCAATACTTCTTGTACCTTGTCGATACCATCCCGATCCCCATTTAAATCTTATCGAGAATCTTCGGTCACATCTAGAAAAATAAATAAGAAGACATCATGTATCGAGTAAAACACACTTAAAGGAAATATTAGAAAAGTGGAAAAAGTAGGCTCTACCTTAAATCTGTATTCGATACCTAAAAGACTATTAACCGTGATGAAATGCAAAGGACAATCAAAAAAAAACTAATATACTTCTACAAAATTAGTTTTTTCCTGCACCAAAACTTTTTGATTCAGCACTACATAAACATATATATATAAATGTACCCAAAACCCATCTATTTTATTCAAAGGAAACCATATACTTGTGACTCTCTACTCTTTTTGAACAAACCGCTTTTTTTTATAATTAATTGCTGTTGGTTATGTTGTCATCGTTATAAGCTTTAAAAAGAAATAGATTATTGATTATTTTGTAATTAATATTTACAAAATTTCATTAATTACTAACAATCTCAATAAGCACAATTATTTAAATAATATTTATTTTTAACATAGAGACACAGGTAACATACACATAGATTCCAGTCATGAAGTATAATTCATAATGATAAAAACTATTAAAAAAAATTCAAAAACATGCAGAAATTTAGTTTTATATTTTTATAACAACACGACATTTAACTACACTAAAACACTAACATTGCAACGTGATCGACCTCGATCTCACCAGATTTCTCAGTCGGACCTGAAACCTTCGTCAAGTCTAAAAGTCCGGACGAGAAAACAGACTTGTATTTGATTTTCACGTGTTTAAATATAGAATTTTTCTCTGCACAACTTCTGAAGCAGGCTCTGCCATGCGGCAAGATGTCGAATCGTCCGATGCACGGTCAGAACTGTGAATTGGAATATTTGAATTAAGTAGTATAATTTGGTACGATGGTTGTATAATTAAATTAGCTTATTATTACTGTGAGTATTTTGCTATGAGTGTTGTGATTTTTTTTCATTTTGTCTGTCACAGGAAAATCTTTTAAACCTACATTGTGTAGATAATTTAATCCAAATGAATAAATAAATTTGTTACTGAAACTACTTTAACTGTATAAATAACTTTAAAACTATAATTAAAATTATACTCACACTAAAATCACAGACACTATATATAGTTTATGGCGTTTATGTAATCACTTCAGGTGCTTATTAAACAATGTTTCTTCCTATTCAGGTATCGTAATTGTCGGGTGCACGGTCCATGGCCGGCCACAGGAAGTTACGGAGGTTTAAAATAAAAAGTTATGGAAGGGAAGATAATCTATTATCTTCTTTAACTTGTAAGACGGGTGTCGTTTTAAGTTACGGATCGACGGTTTAATATGACGGCGAACACGGGTAGGGTAGCCGGCGGAAGAACGATATTAGGTTTTAGTTACGGCCGGCACATCGACATTACGTAAGCGTAACATAATCGGTTTTAGTAGATTGTGTTTCGGCCCGCCACGAACATTGAAATTCAAAACGTTAAGCTTACCTATGATTTCAGGCACTCAAAGGAGCTGAAATTCATCGATCACCCGGATTCGTTCCAGAGTTGTCGTACAAGCGGCGAGGGCCCGTTCCAATTCTTCGACCTGCATCAGAAGGCCGTCCAAGTCGATACGGTCCAGAAGAGTTTGAATCTTTTCGATGGTAACGTAAAATTTAATGACCCCACCGATCGTGAATGTCGATGTGGCGGGTGACTGTGTCAAAGACGTCCTGGGCATCGGCTGTGGTTCTATGGGAAAAAGCAGCGAGAAAATCTTATCGTAGTTCGACGATTTCGCACGGTCGCCTCGAGCATTCGCCGTCGGCGTCGGAACGAACTGCTGTTTCGACGGAGAGCGGCGATCGGCCAGCTTCTTCCGGTAGGCGAGTATCACCGGACACCGGCGATAATCCGCTCGATGGGGGCCACCGCAGTTGCAGCAGGCGGCCGACACGAATCGGCCTCTTTTCTTGCATACGGCAGTCGCATGCTCGGCAATACACCTGACGCACCTGGGACGCGCGCTGCATTTGTCGGAGGCGTGATCGAACCTCTGGCAATTGCGGCATTGCAAGAAGTCGAACGTCGCTCGGTACTGCCGCCAGTGGACACACCAGTTAAGCAGTACCTTGTGTTTTCTGACCCGGTCCAGCGAGACGGTGTTCTCGAATTTGATCTTATAATCCGCAAACCATCTAGATGTTCGCATGGCTAAGATCTCCAGCACCGGCAGGCCGAGCGTGATCAGTTCATCCTTGATGTCGACGGTCATGTCGTCAGGCATGCCTCCGAGAATTACCTCGAGATGCTGGCTATCCGGTACGAGTTCACGGATGTTATTCGGACGAACGGCCATGTAGAAGAATCGGTCGACCGTAGGAACAGAAACTCGGTCGTTCTGCAGTTATCCGCTTTAGTTTCGTTGAAATCGGGTCACAGACCTTTATAAGACCTATTATATCGGTAATAAATACTATCTTGAATTTATAACTCTCGAACTAGGAATCGCGACGACTCACTAATTTAATATTATTTTCTGCTAAGCAGCGATGCGACACCTTCAGATGTACGGTTAGAACAATCTGGCTCGTAAATTATTTATGTAGTAGTATTTATGTCCAGCAAGACAGTAATTTCGTCGTTATCACGATCCAATCGATTTAATTTCGTCGAAATTAAAGAAAAAGAATGACATGCAATACGCAATTATACATCGATTTACATCAATTGTATTCTAATTGTTGTAATTCTCATCGAGAAACGTATTCGAAATTAGGCTTTGTAAAAAAAAAAACAACAATGAGAAGGGATTCTATAGTTTCCAAAGAAAAATCTGCAAAAAAAATAAATAAATCGTTAAACGCTGTTCACGTTATAGAATAATAATATATTTCAGAAATATTCAATTTAAATGTATATATATATGCTATACCTGATACAATTTATTGACCATATGTATTAAAATTATTATTACAAAATATTTACTAATCACAAATATTTACTACATGAACAAACCACGTGGACCTTTTAAAATGAACTGAATTGTCCAAAATTGACGCCACCATGCGGCCAGTGGTCAAAGTAAATCAGTTAAACAGTAACGTCCCGATTATACCAAAGCGAGCGAGACAGAATATATACCATGAAGACGTGCGGGAAAGAATAAGACGATGTTACGGCGGGTAAAAAACGATGGTACGCGACGGTATGAAAACGACTTGAGATTCAATGTCGAGGGCCCTCGTATCAAACATTATATTGTAGAGATACGCAGCGATCGTCTTAGAAAATCTGATTAAATGTCCGTCGACATTTCTTCTTTCAACAATTACGCAATATAACCTACAAAATCAGAATAAAATAGTTATTACGAAATTGTATTTCTAGAATCGCTACGAGATTCGACAAACGCACACATACCATGCACACCTGTGTTTATGCAAATGTAAATGATTATTTTTCTTAATTATAGTAAATAAATAATAAATGTTGAATGAGAATATTATTTTAAAAGTATAGGGTAATTCGAATATGACGCCTAGATTTGTTTTATTAAAAAGAAACAATACATGTTTCTTTTCAATAAAACACAAATCTAGGCGTCACATTTGGATGATCAATATTTTAGATATTTTTTATTTATATTAGAATCCTTAAACATGTAAGTTAATTTGCTAGAGCCAAGATAATTACTTTTAAAAATGTATTTATTTTTTTATTATGTGCTCTTTTAAATAGTACACTTTATATCTAAGAGTTTTTATACTGTATTATATATAAAGTGCTCTACGAAACTACTATTAGCACAGTTAAGTAATTAGAACGTTATAAAATCTATATACGCTAATATAAAGAAAATTATTGTTTTTAATAAACCACGATAATATACACCTTGTTTACATTATATCACAAAATATCTTACCTCTGAAAGCAGTTACAGTGACTATAAATAATCTATTGCATTACCAATAATTCATCGAATAAATGTACTGGCATGCATGTATACTTGTTCGTAAACTACTCGTTAACGAGCCTAACTTAAATATATATTGATAATAGGTAGTTCCCGAAAATCCTTTAATATTTATAATTGTATTTCGATAAATAAGGTATTGAAAATAGTGTTACTCTTACTTGAAATTAAGTCAAAATGTCTAAAGGAAAAGAAATTACAGTTAAAAAGTGATAAATAATATTAAAATTAGTTAAAAGAATTTTCAAGCAGAAATAGCAAAAATTATTAATAAAAGTTGTTGGGCGATTTTATGAGTAAGAAAACCTACAAAATGACAGAAGAAGCAGTCTGATAGAAAACGATGTAAATTTATCAGTGTCGTAAAATCGAATTCCAAAATTACATCCTCTAAGATAACAATATATCTATTAGGTCATTATATAACATAAAATTGAATTCTAAAATTACATCATCCTAGATAACAACATATATATATTAAATTATTAAAAAAAAGTACATTCAATAAAATTACAAAGAGTTTTCAGAAACGATGATTATAGTTGCAGAACTGCAAGAGGAAAACCATACGTTGGTAAGGAAAATAGAAAAAAAAGATTATTTGTTAAAGAATACATTAATAAGGATAATGAATTTTTGGACAAAGTATTATTCTCTGATGAAAGCAAATTTAATATCTTCCGCTCAGACGGTACGATTAAGGTACAGCTCAAGACCAACACTGAATTAGAGGAAAAGAATTTACATGCAACAATTAAACACAATATTAATTGGTGGAGTCATAGTATGACGTTGTATGTAAGATTTTGATGTAGACAATTTTGTGTTTGTAGATAGTATTATGGATAAACACGTTTACTTAAACATTTTAAAGGCAAATCTACACAAAAGCGTCCAAATATTAGACCTAGATAATTTTATTTTCAATAGGACAATGATCCGAAACATATGGCTTATGTAGTTCGCCGATAAATCTTTTTCAATACTTCTTGTACCTTGTCGATACCACCCCAATCCCCTGATTTAAATCCTATCGAGAATCTTTGGTCACATCTAGAAAAATAAATAAGAAGACATCATGTATTGAAAAAAACACACTTAAAGGAAATATTAGAAGAATGAAAAAAATAGGCTCTACCTTAAATCACAATTTAGTGTATTCGATACCTAAAAGACTATTAACCGTGATGAAATGCAAAGGCAGAACAACAAAATATTAATATAATTCTACAAATTTAGTTTTTTTCCTGTGCCAATACATTTTTATTCTACATTACATATACATACATACATACATATACATATATATATAAACGTCCCCCAAAACCCATCTATTTCATTCAATGGAAATCGAATCCTTACTCCTCTCTGCTCTTTGTGAACGAATATTTTTTTTTTATATAATTAATTGCAGTCAGTTATGCTGTCACCGTCGTTACAAGCTTTCAAAAGAAATAGATTATTAATTATTTCGAAATTAATATTTACAAAATTTCATTAATTATCAACAATCTCAATACGCACAATTTTTTAAATATTTATTTTTAACATAGAAACACAGATAACATACACATAGATTCAGTTATGAAGTATAATTTATGATAATTATTTAAAAAAAAATTCAAAAACATGCAGAAATTTAGTTTTATATTTTTATAACAACACGACATTTAACTACACTAAAACACTAACATTGCAACATGATCGACCTCGATCCCACCAGATTTTTTGGTCGGGCCTGAAATCTTTGTCAAGTCTAAAAGTCCGGACGAGAAAACAGACTTGTATTTGATTTTCACGTGTTTAAACGTAGAATTTTTCTCTACACGACTTCTAAGTAGGCTCTGCCATGCAGTAAGGTGTCGAATCGTCCGATGCACGGTCAGAACTGTGAATTAGAACATTCGAATTAAGTAGTATAATTTGGTACGATGATTGTATAATTAAATTAACTTATTGTTACTGTGAATATTTTGCTACGTGTGTTATGATTTCTTTTATCTCGACTCCGTGACAGGAAAATCATTAAAACCTACTTTCAATGGATAATTTAATCCAAATTAATAAATTACTGAAACTACCTCAACTAGACGATCAACTCGAAAACTACACGTAAGATCACACACGGTGAGTTTTAGTTATTAAAGCTACATCGACATTACATAAACGTAACACGATCGGTTTCGGTAGGCCGTGTTTCAGCCCGCTACAGACATCGAAATCCGAAACGATAAGCTCACCTACGATTTTAGAGACTTAACGGCGCTGAAATTTACGAATCACATCGAGCCGATCTAGAAATTTCGTGCAAGTAGAGAGGGACCGTTCGAGTTCTTCGACCTGCACCAGAAGGCCGTCCAAGTCGATGCGGTCCAGGACGGTCTGGATCTTTTTGACGTTGCCGATAAATTTCGTAAACACATCGAACGGGAATGTCGATTCGGCCGGCGTCGAAGCCGGAGCCGTCTCGGGCATCGACAGTGGTTTCGTGGAAGAAATCGGTGAGAAGGCCACGTCGTCGAACCGCGCTCGCGCACAGTCGCACCGAACGTTCGTCGTCGATGTCGACGTCGAAACGATTTGCCGTTCCGGCGGAGGGTGCCGGACGGCCATCTTCTCCTGGTAGGCGAGTATCACCGGACACTGGCTATAATTCGCTTGATGGGGACCGCCGCAGTTGCAGCAGACGGCCGGCACGGATCGGTCTCTTCTCCTGCATAAGGCGGTCGCATGCTCGCCGATACACCTGATGCACCTGGGACGCTCACTGCAGTCGTCGGCGGCGTGTCCGAGCCTCTGGCAATTGCGGCATTGCTCGAAGTCGGATACCGCTCGGTAACGCCGCCAGCGGACATCCCAGTTAATCAGTACCTTGTGTTTTCTGACCTTGTTCATCGAGATGGTATTCTCAAAATCAATCTTATAGTCCGCAAACCCGTCAGATCCTCGCATGGCCGTGACCTCCAGCACCGGCAGGCCGAGCGTGATCAGTTCATCCATGATGTCGTCGGTGAAGTTGGTAGGCATGCCTACGAGGATAACCTCGAGAGGATGGCTATCCAGTTTGGGTTCGAGGATGTTATCTGGACGAGAGGCCATGAAGAAGAATCGATTGGGTATGAACGGAAGCCCGATTGTTCTTCTGCTATCTGCTTTAGTTTCGTTGAAATCGGGTTACAGACCTTTATAAGATCTATTATATCGATGATAAATACGATCTTGAATTTATAACTCTTGAACTTGGAATTGCGACGAATCACTAATTTAGTATTATTTCTGCTATGCAGCGATATGACACCACCAAATGTACGGTTAGAACGCTCGTTTGTAAATTATTTACGAAATAGTATTTATGTCCAGTTCCCGCAAAAAAGGACTATTAATGCCGGCGCACATCACAATAGATGCCATCACGCGACCAATGAATAAACTAAATCAGTTAATAAATCCATGTCTCGGTCTATACGAACGATCGCGACGAAATATAGAGGATGAAGACGTGCGAGAAAGAATAAGACGATATTACGGTGGGTGAAAAACGGTAGTGCTCGACGACCAGTAAATTCGAAAAAGTATGAAAACAACTTGGGATTCAATGTCGGATCTGTCGGTTAACGACACTCGTATTGAAAATTATATTATAGAGATACGCAGCGATCATCTTAGGAAAGCTGATTAAATGTCCGTCGACATTTCTTCTTTCAACAATTACACAATATAACCTACATAATCAGAATAAAATAGTTACTATGTATAGTTACATTGTATTTCTAGAAACGCTACGAGATTCCACAAACGCACACATACCGTGCACACCTGTGTTTATATAAATGTAAATGATTATTTCTCTTAATTATAGTAAATAAATATTAATTATTGAATGAGAATAGTTTTAAAAGTATAGTCATCCAAATGTGACGCCTAGATTTGTTTTATTAAAAAGAAACAATACATGTTTCTTTTTAATAAAACACAAATCTAGGTGTCACATTTGGATTAGCAATATTTTGGATATTTTTTTATTTATAATAAATTCCTTAACATGCAAGTTAATTTGATAGAGCCACGATAATTACTTTTAAAAATGTATTTATTTATTCTGTGCACTTTTAAATAGATCACTGTTTATATCTAAGAGTTTTTATACAGTATTATATATAAAGTGCTGTATGAAACTACTATTAGCACAGTTAAGTAATTAGAACGTTATAAAATCTATATACGTTAATATAAACAAAATTATTGTTTTTAATAACCCACGATAATACACACCTTGTTTACATTATATCACAAAATATCTTACCTCTGAAAGCAGTTACAGTGACTGTATAAATAATCTATTGCATTACAAATAATTCATCGAATAAATGTAGTGGCATGCATGTATACTTGTTCATAAACTACTCGTTAACGAGCCTACTTTAAATTGTATATTGATAATAGGTAGTTTCTCGAAATTCCTTTAATATTTATAATTGTATTTCGATAAATAAGGTATTGAAAATAGTGTTATTCTTACTTGAAATTAATTTAAAATAACTAAAGGGAAAGAAACTACAGTTAAAAAGTGATAAATAATATTAAAATTAGTTAAAAGAATTTCCAATCAGAAAGAGCAAAAATTATTAATAAAAGTCATTTTACTGTTAGAAGTGTTGTCGAACGATTTTATTAGTAAGAAAACCTACAAAGTGACAGAAGAAGCTGTCTGATAGAGAATGGCGTAAACTTATCAGTGTCAAAATTGAATTCTAAAATTACATCCTCCGAAATAACAACACATATCTATTAGATCATTATTAAAAAAAAGTACATTCAATAACATTACGAAGAGTTCTCAGAAAGGATGATTATAGTTGTAGAACTGCAAGAGGAAAACCATACGTTGGTAAATAAAATAGAAAAAAAGATTATTTGCTAAAGAATACATTAATAAGGATAATGAATTTTTGGGCAAAGTATTATTCTCTGATGAAAGCAAATTTAATATCTTTCACTCGGACGGTGTGATTACGGTACGGCGCAAGACCGACACTGAATTAGAGGAAACGAATTTACATGCGACAATTAAACGTAGGGGCGGTGGAGTCATGGTACGGGGATGTACGTAAGATACTGATGTTGGAATTTTTGTGTTTATAGATAGTGTTTTGGATACATACGTTTACGTAAACATTTTCATAAGGAAAATCTCCATAAGAGCATCCGACTATTAGACCGGATAATTTATTTTTTTTCAATACGACAACGATCCGAAACACATTGTTCACGTAGTTTGCCGATAAATCTTTTTTAATACTTCTCGTACCTTGTCGATACCACCCCGATCTCCAGATTTAAGTCCTAGCGAGAATCTTCGGTCATATCTAGAAAAACAAACAAGACATTATACATCGAGTAAAACACGCTTAACCGGTCGTGCTGGCGATTAATTAACGTGCGTGGCAAATCCGTCCAAAGCGATTCGCAGCGAGTCGGTATTTAAAATGATTTTATGAAGTTTTCGACACACACACATTAACATTATAGTAAAAGTATTGAATTGATTAACAATTTTTGAAAAGGAGTATATCTTGGGTACGTTTATTTTACCGAATAGAATAGAGGTATTAAAAATTTTCATATCCGTTAGATAAAAGAATATTTTTCGGTAACTTTTTGCAAATTCTCTCATTAAAAGAAAAGATGATAAGTAGCTATCATGCAGATCTATTCCACTCATACCATCATTGTAATCTAAAACTATATTAGGTTTTGTAATGTTCCATTTCGGTCGGTATAATTTCTACATTTTTTCTTTTTTGTTGTAATCATTTCTGCTTTGGAATGTTTTGAAAAAAGCAAATATGTATCTTTTTTGTTCTTCCATTTTACAGCTAAGATACCATTGCAAGGTCTTGAAAAAAATTCAAATCTTTTTAATTTTGTCACGAAATCTTTTGGCATATTCTTTCTATTAGATCCGACTGTTCCGATAGTATTATTTTTTTGGAAATGTAATTTCCGATACAGTTTTGGTGACGAATACCAGTTATCTAAAAAGAGGGTGTGTCCAAAATAAACTAAAGGTCTACATAAATCTAGTACAACATTTTCTGATGCGCTATTATCAGAATAAAATAGTTCTTTATAATAATAAAAATAATTATTGTGTACTATAGTTACTCGATTATTATTCAATGAAAATATTTAAAATTAATGAAGCTCTACAAAAACGCACTTGTATGCCTTCAAAACAGAAATGTGACATTTGCTAACTAAACTCCGATGTTATACTTAGCAAAGATCACACGACATGTTATACACGTCATATCGGCATTTGGTACAAATAGCATTCGACGTGCATAGCACGTCATTCCAGCACAACTGGTTAAAGGAAATATTAGAAGAACGGAAAAAATAGGCTCTGCCTTAAATCACATTTTAGTGTATTCGATACTTAAAAGACTATTAACCGTGATGAAATGCAAAGGCAGAACAACAAAATATTAATATAGTTCTATAAATATTGTTTTTTTCCTGTGCCAATACTTTTTTATTCTACATTACATTTACATATACATACATACATACATACATACATATATATATATATATATATATATATATATATATAAACGTCCCCAAAACCCATCTATTTTATTCAATGGAAATCGAATCCTTGTAACTTTCTACTCTTTGCGAACGAATCTTTTTTTTATATATAATTAATTGCAGTCGGTTATGTTGTCACCGTCGTTATAAGCTCTCAAAAGAAATAGATTATTAATGATTTCGAAATTAATATAAACAAATTTCATTAATTATCCACAATCTCAATACGCACAATTATGTAAATAATATTTATTGTTAACATAGAGACACAGGTAACATACACATAGATTCAGTTATGAAGTATAATTCATAATAATAAAAACTATTTTTTTTTTTCTAAAAACATGGAAGAATTTAGTTTTACATTTTTATAACAACACAACATTTAACTACACTAAAACACTAACATTGCAACGTAATCGACCTCGACCCCACCAGATTTCTTGGTCGGACTTGAAATCTTTATCGAGTCTAAAATTCCGGACGAGAAAACAGACTTGTATTTAATTTTCACGTATTTAAATATCGAATTTTTTTCTACACAACTTCTGAAGTAGGCTCTGCCATGCAGCAAGATGTTGAATCGTCCGATGCACGGACAGAACTGTGAAATGGAATATTTGAAAATTAAGCAGCATAATTAGGTACAATGGTTGTATAATTAAATTAGCTTATTATTAATGTGAATATTTCGCTATGTGTGTTGTGATTTTTTTTATTTCGAGTCTGTCACAAGAAATGCATTAAACCTACTTTCAACGGATGATTTAATCCAAATTAATAAATTAATTAATTACTGAAACTACCTCGACTAGACGACCGACTCGAAAACTACACGTAAGATCACGATAATGAAACGATAAGCTCACCTGATTTCAGGGACTTAACGGTCCATAAATTCAATGATCACACCGAGCCGTTCCGTAGGTGTCGGGCAAGCAGAGAGGGCCTGTTCGAATTCTTCGACCTGCATCAGAAGGCCGTCCAGGTCGATGCGGTCCAGGACGGTCTGGATCTTTGTGACGGTGCGAAAAAATTTCGGAAACACATCGAACGGGGACGTTAATTTGGCCGGTGCCGAAGCCGGAGCCGTCTCGGGCATCGACCGTGGTTTCGTGGAAGAAAGCGGCGGGAAGACCGCGTCGTCGTTCGGCACTCGCAAACAGTCGCCCTGAACGTTCGTCGTCGGTGTCGGCGTCGAAACTAATTTCCGTTCCGGCGAAGAGCGGCGGTCGGCCACCTTTTCCCGGTAGGCGAGTATCACCGGACAGTCGCGATAATTCGCTTGATGGGGGCCGCCGCAGTTGCAGCAGACGGCCGGCGTGGATCGATCTCTTCTCTTGCACGAGGCGGTCGCATGCTCGCCGACACACTTGCCGCACCTGGGGCGTTCGCTGCAGCTTTCGGCAGTGTGTCCGAGCTTCTGGCAATTACGGCATTGCTCGAAGTCGGATATCGTTCGGTAACGCCGCCAACAGGCCCTACAGTTAAGCAGTATCTTGTGTTTTTTGAGCTGCTTCAGCGAGACGGTGTTCTCGAATTCAATCTTATAGTCCGCAAACCCGTCGGATCCTCGCATGGGTAATACCTCCAGCACCGGCAGGCCGAGCGTGACCAGTTCGTCCTCGATGTCGACGGTCATGTTATCGGGCATGCCTCCGAGGATAACCTCGAAAGGCTTGCTATCCGGTACGGGTTCGAGGACGTTATCTGAACGAGCGGCCATGAAGAAGAATCGATCGGCCGTAGGAACGTAAGCCCGATTGTTCTGCCGCTATCTGCTTTAGTTTCGTTGAAATCGGCTCACAGACCTTTATAAGATCTATTATATCGATGATAAATACTATGTTGAATTTAAATCTCTTGAACTTGGAATCGCGACGAATCACTAATTTAGTATTATTTCTGCTATGCAGCGATGTGACACCATCAAATGTACGGTTAGAACAGGCTGATTTGTAAATTATTTACTAAGTAGTATTTATGTCCAGTTTCCACAAAAAAGGACTATTAATGCCGGCGCATATCACAATAGATACCAACACGCGACCCGTGATTAAACTAAATCGTTAATAAATCCACATCTCCGTCTATACGAACGATCGAGACGGAATATATAGGATGAAGACGTGCGAGAAAGAATATGACGATGTTACGGTGGTGAAAAACGGTAGTGCTCGACGACCAGTAAATTCGAAAAAGTATGAAAATAACTTGAGATTCAATGTCGGTTCCGTTGGTCGAGGGCATTCGTATCGAAAAATATATTATAAAGATGCGCAGCGATCGTCTTAGAAAGTCTGATTAAATGTTCGTCGACGTTTTTCTTCTTTCAACAATTACGCAATATAACCTACAAAATCAGAATAAAATAGTTATTACGAAATTGTATTTCTAGAAACGCTACGAGATTCGACAAACACTCACATACCATACACACCCGTGTTTATATAAATGTAAATGATTATTTCTCTTAATTATAGTAAATAACTAATAATTATTCAATAAGAATATTATTTAAACACTTTCATTACCAAACGTGTTCCCACAAATTCAATTTCTATATACTGACGATTAATACGTTTATTATCAATAGATTCGTGTAAACTGACCGTCCACCGCTGTGGACCAAAATTAGAAACTGATGAAAAATGATGCACACATGTAGATATACCCAAAATTCATTGGTGTTTAACGTCTTTACCCTTAAGGCGCGTCACATGATTCAAGTTTAATTGTTGACCGATTTTAGTCGATCAACAAAAATTGAATGAAATCTATAGTGAGAACCTTTGTTTCAATTGAGTTGATCGAGAAAAGTTTAACCCAGTCAAACTTTATCGTTCAAGGTTGAGTCACACAACTTTTGTCGATCGACTAAAATCGGTCAATTGAACGCGCCTTTAAAATTTTTTGATTTTTGAAATTAAATCGTATTGCCGAGCCGTATTCTCATTTTATTATTACTTATTTTCCAAACGTTTATACAATATTACACTTTATTTGTGTGTGGTTAGTGTCAGTAGCAGTTTTTATTTGTCTTACAAAATTTATAACATACTTTCTTTTAATAATTTGTTGTTTGGGCTACTGCTGATAATATAGATTTAGAATTTCAAAGAATGGTTGCTTCTGTCGAAGACGATTATTTGGATTCTAATAACGAAGTTCATTCAAATACATCATTAGACCTTTTTTCTCACCGGATTCAGAAAGCGAACAATCCAATCAATATTAGAAACGATCGTGCAGTATTTCCCTGTAATGTCGACGAAAGACCAAGCCGAATTCCGATCCTATCGAGTTTTATAAACTTTTTGTAACTGGCGAAATATTGGAAATAATCGTAAATGAAACAAATTTATATGCTACCCGATACTTGCTAACCAAAGATATTCCCCCCTTCCTCTCTTCTACATAAACGGAATCTTACCAGCAAGGATGAAATTATTAAATTTATCGGTTTAATTGCATGGATGGGCATTGTTTCCATGCTTACTAAATTATTAAATTTTATTAGAGGAATCGTTCTCTTTTTCCTAATTGTGTCTCGAATACCGTGTCACGAAATAGGTTTGAATTTCTTCAGAGAATGTGACATTTCTCTGACGATGCTAACCGCCCTAATAATCGTTTATTTAAAATTGAGAATTTTTTTAATAAAATATATGATTATTTTGCAACTTATTACACAACAGGAGAAAACATATGTATAGGCCAGGAGTGGCCAAACTTTTAGATGTTGGGGGTGACGTTTTTTTTGGTGAAAGTGTACCTAAGGGCGATTACGTTTTTTAGAATGTACTTACGAATCGGTGACTTTTTTTTCCTATAAAACACGAACTGACGAAGACATTTTACTACGGCTACTATTAAATTACCTACAGTGAGTCAAAGTGAAACTCATACAGAGTTGTTTCCGATAATTTTACACATATATTTTAATGTAATAACAATTTTTTTTTAATTTCTCTTGGTTAAGTTCTTTATTAAGGTTATTTTTTATTATATTTGAAAATTTCAATCGTAAATTAATTCTCCTACTTCAGAAAAAGTAACCATTGCTGAAAAATGAACAAAAAATACATCAAAATGAAACTCATACAACGAATTATTCTCGCTTGAAAACTGCTGTGTTACGAAAGTATGCTCTTCAAATATGTATTTGGCCACTTTGGTTACAAAAAAAAACTATTGTTGAGTCGTTTGTAATCATTTTGAAAAAATATAATTTTGATTTTCACTTTGAGTAGAAAAAAGAGAACAATCATTGAGGGACGAGCGAAAGCTAATGATTTTTCATTACAAAAATGGAAAAACTCTACGGGAAATTGAGAAAATAGTTAATAAAAACCACACTACAATGTAATCTGTAAAAAAAGATTTATAAACGGCCAAAATGTTGATAATAAAGTCAGAAAGAGTCTCCGCAAGATTTTTAATGATCATGACGAGCGTTGGATTCTGTGAAACATTAAAGAAAATTCAAAAATTACCGTGCCCAAATTCACTTTGGAAGTTAAAAAGTATCTAAATAAAAAAGCAAGCCCCCAAAAAATTCACAATATACTACATAAAAATGGGTTTCATGCTCGTATTGCCAGGAAGAAACTTTTCATAAATCTAGCTAATCGCAACAAAAGGTTAAGCTTCGTTCGGGAACATATTAATATGAGTTTTAATTATTGGAAAGGTGTTTTGTTTATGGACGAAAGCAAATATAATTTATTTGGATCCAGTGGGAGAATTAATGTATGGCAGAAACCAAATACAAAAGTCTTTAAAACACTTACGTCCTACAGTTAAACATGATTGCGGTTATGTTATGGTATGGAGGTGAATGTCTACGAGAGGGGTTGGAAATTTAATTTTATAGATGGCATTATGAATCAAAATGTTTATATTGGCCATTTAAGAAAAAATTTGAAAGCCAGTGCTCAAAAACTTGGGATTTTACAAACATTTAATTTTTATCAGGACAACGACCCCAAGCACAAAAACTTATAAAACACGTAGTTGGTTGTTATATAACTGTCCCAAAGTACTGGAAACACCACCGTAATCACCAGATATAAATGTGATTGAAAATCTATGGAATTACTTAAAAGTTGCCTTTAGAACACACACTATTAGTAATAAAAATGATTTAAAAAAACGTTATTAGAAGAATGGACAAAATTGATCTAGCTTATTGTGAAAAATTAGTTAAATCTATCCTGAATCGTTTAAAGGCTATAAAAATTAATAATGACTACTCTACTGAGTACTAAAATAATTCAATCCATTGTAAATTTTAATTTAATAAATAATTTGTTAGTTCTATGAGTTTCATTTCGATGTGTTTTTGAATGATTTTTCAGAATTCATATTTTTTTTTTGGTCTTTAAGTATTATTTTATGATTTATTTATTTTAATATGATAAAAATATCATTAATAAACAATCGAAGTCAAATATAAAAGGGATTTTTTTATTTAAAATTTATATACAACAATTTATTGAACATAATACTGTATGAGTTTCACTTTGACTCACTGTATAAATAATTATTTTCTAAAACTGGTCCTGAATTAAAAAAAAAATCAAGAAAATATAGAGGAAAAAGAAATAGACGGTATAAATGAATCAATTATACCGTTCAAAGGTCATCTATCTTTTAAACAATTTATTCCTTTGAAAAGACAATAAATACAGGATTAAACATTTTGAAGTTTGTTGTTGCAATGGATAGACATATAATATGATAATATATAGAGGACGACGACACGAAAGGAAAAAAGGCATTAATTTGGCACCCCGAGTGGCATGTAAATTGTAAAATTGGTCAAAATAATCAGTAAAGAAAATCAAAGGAGAATCATTACATTCAAATGGTATGACAGACGTCATGTATGTTATTTTAACACTAGGTTTACAGACGTTTCATGTATACCCTATCTTTACGGACACGGGTCAATTTGACGGATGAACAAAATCATACATTTTCTTAAAAAACAACAATCATACAATATTAACTTATAAATGAAACTACAAGATATACATTTATATAACATTTATACTATTTAACATTATATAACATTACTTTTATTCCACGTATCTTTTACTCATATATACTGGTAAATAAATTATCAGTTGTTATATTCCTGCCTTGATGTAAATATGATTCGGATAACTTTAAAACTACAAAATACGTCCAAAAGTGTTGAAGTTTGCGTTTCATCTTTACCCAGACTAGGGAAACCATTTTTTAGATATTTTGAATTTACATCTACTGGCAACCAAAACTTTATGCCAAATTTACGTGGCTTATTTGGCACGTATTGCGTGAATCTGCATCGGACTTCCGTAGGAAACGGTTGCTCGTCTATTGAAATATTTTCGTGAGGTTTATAACAGGATCGACTATTATGTGTAAATTTATTCCATATTTCAGATATCAATGCAAATTTATCTGTACGTAAACGTTCGGATCGTTCTGTTCTTTTATCAAATCATATGAATCGAAGAATTGGCGTAAATTGATCTCTAGACATTGTGCTCGAGAAGAAAGCGGGTCCCGATTTCTTCGACCATAAATAAAAATCTTTGTGACTTTTCTTCATATGCTTTCCGAATATACCAAATTGGCTTTTCTATATCAGATCAGGGTTTCCCGACTAGCATTAATGGTTATTTTACGATTGCGTCAAATTGACCCGTACCGTAGAGATAGGTATACCACATACATAATTTCTAAATTAGAAAGTTTTGAAAAAAATTAATTTCCGTATTTTATTCGTCTCGTTAAATGGATAAAAGTCAGTACAAGTGGTATAAGAAAAATGTAAACGTTTACTGTAAATTCCCTCATGAAATTCGAAATGTGTCAAAATGACACGTACCGTAAACCTAGTGTTAAATACAAAGCACGGAGTAGACATGGAAATTAGAAAACTAATTAATGTTAAATTAGAAATTTGTGTTTTCTCCGAACGATGGACAAATGAGTAATTGTCTCTTTCAAACTTACAGACAATAATACACGTTAAAATATTTATTCAGGAACTGAACGAAAAATTAGAAATTCAAATTTAAAATACTTCTTTTTAATAATCATTTATTATTATTATCGTATGTTATTGTTTATTATAGATAATGCAGTTTGTAGATATTTATTTACAGCAAAGTATTAGAAATAATTAATTTTCTTCGACACCATTCGAAACAGTTTAACATTTATAATGCGAAAAAAATTATTCATAAATATGGAACATTCGAATGACCTTGGCGAATTACTTAACTGATAAACATATAACATTAGCACTCAATGGGGGTATTCACACTAGTCAACATTCATACAATATCCAGCCCATTACCGCTCGTCTCACACCCTCTTATCCCAAACTCTCACACCTAAAAAAATTAGTTTTCGGATAAGAACGGGTGATACGAGTGGTAACGGGCCATGAATACTGTATGAATGTTGACTAGTGTGAATACCCCCAATGGGCCTATTCACACTAGTCAACATTCATACAGTATTCAAGGCCCGTTACCACTCGTCTCACACGCTCTTACCCGAAAACTAATTTTTTTAGGTGTGAGAGTTTGGGATAAGAGGGTGAGACGAGCGATAATGGGCGTGAATACTGTATGCATGCTGACTAGTGTGCAAAATCCCATACAGTTTATCAATAATAAACTGTCAGAAATGATTAATTTAACTCGATGGTATTTGTAAAAAAAATTAAATTTTACAATGAAATTAATTTTATCTTTTATTAATGACAGACAAATTTTGATATTTATTATATACGACATTGATCTTTATACAAATATATTCAGCGTTTCAATCATTACGAACAAACTATTATAGAATATTAACACACTACGGTCCAGGCTGATTGCACGAAAACCGATACGTGTAACCGGTATATTTTAAGGTTTTCGAATATGTTGCATCGCTTTACAATTTCGAGGAGTTATAAACCTTAAAAGATAATCTACCTCTCCAAGATATAATACTTTCGTCGAGGGAAAGTTATCGAGGTTTATATATGTTTATAAATTTTGGTACAAAATAGTTTATTATTAGCAAAATTTGAAATAATCTGTCAGATTTAGGGAAATAATCTGGCGATTTAAAGATATTTTTGGAAATTGTAGGGTTGAAGATTGAAATTTATTGTTATCTTTTGCTTTGAATATTATCAACGCATGCAGTATTAGACTAGTCGATAAGAATTATTATTTTTAGCATATATATTGCAACGCATATTTATATGTCACTGGCATTTAATGCACAGTACATAAACCCTATTTATATGTCTTTGGCATTTAACGAGCAGTCAATAAAAAGCATATTTTTATGTCTCTGGACGTTAATGTGTTAAGTTCCATTTATGAAATTCAAAAGAAAATTCAATATAGAAATAATTATTTCATTGATTATAGACCATTAGAAAGGCTACTGGAAATCAATTGGAATGAGCCAAAAATAATTACTAATTACAAATAGACAATAATTTATACTCTAAGCAAATGGTTATCAATGAAATGATTGAATTTATATTTAGCTACGCAAACAACAGGAAACTTTTACATTATTATTTATTATTCTTATTCCAGAATAATAATAAAAAGAATTGAATATATGAATTGTATGAATATATATATATATATATATGTATGTATGTATGTATGTATGTGTATAGTTGTATATGTTATGCATACACTCACGTTATTAACAATCCGATGAGTCCTCTTTAACAAGAAAGTTCCTCTCAGATCTATAAATGACCTTGGCTTCTATTCGACATGTACGGTCAATCTTCCATTGTTCAATGGTTGCAAATACATTCCAAGATACAGCACATGAATGTGATCAATTTGGTAATGCTTTTACGAAGTGATACTGTTTCGAAGTAAAATTTTCATCGACTGGATCGCATAAAAACAAAGATAAGTATATCAATTAAAGGAATATTAATACGAGGATCGTTTGTATAAATGTTGTAAAAAGTAAGGAAAACTAAATCGAAAAATTTAATTAAATTAAACAATAAATAAATTTACCATACTTATCGAACGACAGTTTATATTGTAACAGTAAACGCAATACTTTTTGATCTGGTGTTCGTTTATCAAAGGCTCAGCACTGATCATCATATCCGTAAATATAATTCTAGGATGTAGAGAAATCTATGACGATGACATGTGGATACAGAATTACATCATCCTTAATGCATGAATATACTCATCGGTTCTGGAAAAACATCAATAAAACCGTGGTACGACGAAGTAAAGTTCTTTTTAACTAGATCACATGAAAAGAAAGAGAAGCCATATCAATGGAAGCGGGTATAATCTGTAAAAGTAAATATAGGGTCATCCGAATGTGACACCTAGATTTGTGTTTTATTAAAAAGGAGCAAAAGAAAATATACACATTTCTCTATACACGTTTATTTTTAATAAAATACAAATCTAGGTGTCACATTTGGACGATCCTTTACAATATTTTCTGACCTCGAGTTCATCACTCGGAGATCCATTACCAATCGATATATTCATACGTATAATTCTAGGACGTAGATAAATCCGGTAAGAATATCTTAAATACGACGACGTCGGATGATACGAAAACGACGATATTATGTAAACGTAATCGGTTCTGAAAAAACCTCGATATAGTACGATGAAGAGAATAAAAAGAAAAAGAAGCATATCACCGGAAGAAAGAATAATCCGAAAAGGTGCGCAATATTTTCTGACCTGAAGTTTGTCGATCAGGAACTCGGCACTAATCAAAATACGTACCGGTGTAATTCGAGAACGTAGATGAATCTCGCAGTGACTTAGATACAGCGATGACGTAAAGAAGATACGGATACTTTGTTCATAATACATGAACGAACTTAAGTTGTAAATCTTGAAAAAACGGTACACCGTGGCAAAGCAAAGATCTCGTCAACTGAAACACACGTAAAAGAAAAAGAAACATATCAATGGAAGAAATCTTCATTTATAAGTGTATAATACATGATCTGAAGGTCATCGATCGAGAACTCGGCACCATTCAACATAAATATATATATAAATCTAGGATTATCTTGGATACGGTAGAGATAATTGTGGTAGGAGCTATCGACGAAGTGCAACATGAAACAAAAAGAATACGTTAACAGAAAGTACGTCCGGTTGAAAAAATGAACACAATTCGTTTCGACCTGGAATTCATTAGCTCGGTCACGAAGTCATTCACCGACAATCAATACATCCCGAGACACTCGTATATTATTTAAACGGAATCGAGTACGGTGATAAATTAAGGATACACACTTTCCGACACAGCGAAATCAGTGTAGAAAAAACGAGGAAGACCATACTAGGACTTACGTTCCTTATGATATCGGATTCTTGAATTACAGAGTATCTTTAGACTGTTTTATCTTACACTCGAATACTGGAAAAAATGATGTTATATTACGATGACTTTATTCATTTGTATACGGTGATAAATAGAAGTTAAACGTACAGAAATAAGCTGCGATGATCCAGAAATTTAATTCTTAATTCTGTTCCATAAAATCATGCCAAGCTTTCGATTACTTGTCGATGTCTGCTTGTATATCGGTCTTCTATTCTGAATTCCCAGATACTCGATTCGAAACACGACATCAATCGAAATCTAAAAAACAACGAACAGTTAATTCTATATAGTGTATATAAATTGATCGATAGAGTCGATTACCTCGCCACAATCGGTTTCCTTCTTCGTCGAATCTCATCTCCGGCGTCGGAAGTCCGTAGGTTCTTCACATACCACGATGTACCTAAAGCCCATACCACATCCTAAATGCTGCGACACACCTTTTTGATTAACGTTCCGAAGCCGGCCTCGTCATGTTAACCAGCCGTCAATTTGTCTCCTCGCGGTCGACTATGAAGCGACGGTGTTCGCAGGTCCTAGTGCGCCCGAGAACCTAAACCGAATCTAACCCGACGATCAGACGCGGGACAAGTCCTCGAATGCACGTCTGCGGTCATGCTGTACGCAATCCAGCCGTGCCGGATAACCCGATGATCGAGCGGACGAAGTAAACTATACTCGCGCGGAGGAAGCTAGGCAGCGTCACAAGTCCTCTCGCTTGCAATGACGGCAGGAAACGTGGCACGATACGGCGAATCGTCGACCGGGCCGGGGACATGCCAGAGTCGGCGTCCGACCGTACGGCGCTACGTTTCGACAGCGCCGTCTCGAGCTCGATCCGCTACCCGCTCTTCGGAACGGACCGTCGAGGGAGAAAACGATCCGTACCGGACGTGGCCAAAATGTAACCTAAGCTAGTGAACGTTTCTAAGAAACGTCGGATCGACAGACGGATATCACGACTGAACCGTCCGTCCTAACTTCGTCGCCGGCGCTCGTCCGGCAGGCGCCGTGGCGAGCGTCCGCACGCACGGACCACCCCGTCGATGACGGTTTCATCGGCTAAAATCGTACCTCCACGGTATCGAGTGACGAAGTCCGATTGTGCGGGAGTCGCGATATCTCGGCGAACGTTTCTGAGCGAATACCGAGACTACTCCAAACGACGAGTCCCTCCAGAAACCGATGCCGCGACTGAAAACCCTAAACGTAGAAGACATATCGCGGAATAAAGCTACATATACGAACAGTTCTAAACAACAACAACAACTGTCCCGGTCTCGATGTCCTACGAAAAATACAGACATACTAAACCTGTGATTGAGTGCGTCGTGCTACAAATATCGTCACCATACGAAGAAAACGAATATCTCCAGGTCCCGTACAAAGCAGTCACAAGCACTAGCACTACCTATTATCACTAGCGACTTATTCACAAAGATTATTGTAATTGTGCACCGTTTACTGGACAACATTTTTAAATTTACACTACCTAAAAATAATAAAGAAGGTTAATATTCAAATCGACCGATGATATAAGAAATGGAATGACTGCATTTATTCATATAATAGGTTGTCAAATATCTCCCTTCCGCCTTTTTGTCTTTTGAATTTCGCGGCTATGTACAAAGCGTTACAGAGCTCGTATCGGGCAACACTATACATCGTTTGAAAGGTCTTTACATAACCTATAAAACGACGCTATGCACGATCAGTTTGGATACTGCGTTCAAAAGTTATAGACGTGTAAACGTGGAGTTCACTAACGCCGAAGTTCGCGCTATTTTGAAGTTTTCCTTCGTTAAAGGCAAATCCGCTAGAGAAACGTTCCGTGAGATCGATAGTGTTTCGGGGGATGGTACTCTATCGCTTCGAACCGCGGAGGAATGGTTTCGACGATTCAGAGCCGGTGAAAACGACACCGTGGATAAGCCGGCCGGCGGAAGACCTGTGACGACGAATACCGATCGAATCATGGAAATCATCGAGTTAGACCAGCATGTGATATCTCGTGACATCGCCCAGGAGATGGCAGTTAGTCACCAAACCGTTTTAAACCATCTGCAGAAGGCTGGATACAAAAAAAAGCTTGATGTTTGGGTGCCGCATGATTTGACGCAAAAAAACCTTCTGGACCGAATCAACGTCTGCGATATGCTGCTGAAACGGAACGAACTCGACCCATTTTTGAAGCGGACGGTGACCGGCGACGAAAAATGGATCGCATACGACGATATTAAGCGAAAACGGTCGTGGTCGAAGGCCGGTGAATCGTCCCGAACAGTGGCCAAGCCGGGATTGACGGCCAGGAAGGTTTTGCTGTGCGTTCGGTGGGATTGCAAAGGAATCATCCACTACGAGCTGCTCCCATATGGCCGGACGCTTAATTCTACCATCTACTGCGAACAACCGGACCGCTCGAAGCAGGCGATCGACCAGAAGCGTCCAGAATCGGCCAAGAGGAAGGGTGTAGTGTTCCGCCAGGACAACGCCAGGCCACACACATCTTCGGTGACTCGTCAGAAGCTACGGGAGCTCGGATGGGAGGTTTTATCGCATCCACCATATAGCCCGGACATAGCGCCAAGTGATTACCACCTGTTCCTGTCCATGGCGAACGCCCTCGGTGGTGTAAAGTTGGCCTCGAAAGAGGCTTGTGAAAAGTGGCTGTCCGAGTTCTTCGCAAATAAGGAGGGAGGGTTCTACAAGACGGGTATTATGAAGTTGCCGTCTAGATGGAACCAGATTATCGAACAAAACGGCGCATATTTGAACTAAATCCGATCACTGTAACACTTTTTATAAAGCATTGAATAAAGAGCAAACAAGCGGAAGGGAGATACTCGACAACATAATATATATTTAACACGTTGACGCTTACTTTGAAATCGGCGATGGACGACAAAAACAACTTTTTTGTTGTTGTCAATTAGTTGATTCTTGGGGAAGTCGATCGAGATTTCATACCTCCAGAATGAAATTATTATTCGTCTAACAAATTTTCTTGAAAAATGGTAGACGTCTATAGCCGTCATTTGTTTTAACACTAAACCTTCCGCGACGGGTCAAATGACCCTTTTTAAACTTTTTTTCAAAATTTCCCACATAAAGCGTTATCGCATCGCTAGTTGACCTTATGACTTTTAATATAATTTACATACAATGCATTTTTCCATATTTACTCCTCTCTTGTTATTTTTTTAACCGAGAAATATATGTAATCTGCCTTAACTACCGCAACGGGTCATTTGACCCGTGCAAAGATTCATATGATATCGTGAAGATCTGTATGTGTGGTTGTGACACAAAACCATTGCATTAGACATTTTTGCTATTCCATCATATATTTTGCTGTATTGCGTTATATTTATTGTTGGCTGACGAATGAATAGCGAATTTCACTCTACTCCAAGCGAGCGATAAAAAAGTCAACGAAGCCAGCGTTTACAAACGGATAAATTGGATTTAATCTCTGAAGTATGGTACAAATTCATCGAGAATAGCCAAAATTGTTACAAGCCTGGGGAACATGTAACTATCGATGAACAGCTTTTCCCAACCAAAGAGAGGTGTAGGTTTACGCAATATATGCCGAACAAACCGGATAAGTTCGGTATCGAATTCTGGCTAGCATCTGACGTCAGCACCGAATACATTATAAATGGATTTCCATATTTGGAAAAGGATGAAAACAGAGGGGAGTTTCATCTCCGCTCGGGGAATTCGTTAGCCAAACAAAAAAGTGCTTCTACTAAGCTCAACGCATAAATCTATAAGCGTCGAAAAAAACGGTAAGCGTATACCTGAAACGATCAGATTCTACAATAATACTAAATACGGTAAAATGTCTTCACATGACGGATCGAACGGCAAGAAAACACTCCGTGAAATCGCAAAGATGGCCTGCGCAGATTTTCTTCAATATTCTTGACCTGGCTGGAATCGACTCGTGGGTTTTATACGGAGAAACAACCGGCGAAAAAATTTCTAGACAACAATTTTTATTCCGATTAGCTGAAGAACTTGCCGAAGATTTTCAACATGAGCAACAGGAAGAAAAAGAAAAACGTCAACAAATTCAAGTTCGGATTCTCGTGTGCAAATGCGAAAAAGGTGCCAAATAGGTTTTATAAATAAATAAATAAACAATTTTGAATCGTTATTTGAAAAAAATTGTTTTATTCATGTACCAAATTGTGCTAAATGATATATTTTTCGCTATACATAGTAATATATATAACATTTTAAAGAGGAGTCATTTGACCCCGCTGTGGTAGGAATAGGTATACATGAAGTATCGGTAGGTTTAGTGTTAATAGCTCGATTTATCTGATGCGCAAAAGACAGCTATAGAAGTTTTGGTAGCTGTACAGACTATAACGATATTTTTTGAGAATAATTTAGTAAATTGGGAAAAATATATCTTTATAAAAATATAACTAGATTTTTCGTCAATACAAAATTAAGAAATTCAAGAACAAAAATTTATAATAGCATAACAAAAATTCAAAAATCCATTTAACCGTTATGTTACCACCCGGAATTTTCCACATTGATCGCTATCCGGGGTACACGTGTACAAAATTCCATTATTACGGCACTAAATTCGTATACCTGACGCCGTCCTATTATGTAGATACGGTGGATTTGTGATGCGGGAAACTTCTATCCTCTCACTGGTCAAATTTATACCGGACAATCAGTATCGGGTAGAGAAAAAAAATTAGGAAAGCGAGTTGTAAAAGAGTCGGTGGCTCCATTGACAAGATCAAATCGTAATATTATCGTGGATATTTTTTTTACAACTCTTCTCCCGTTAGCTCGACATTTACCATCATGGAAGTTGACAGTCGTTGGAACATTGAAACGTAATAAAAAAAAAAAAATATTCCTGCAGAAATGACACAGACGAAATCTCGAAGAATAAATTCTTCATTATTTGGCCATAACGACAACGTGACAATATATTCACATGTACTAAAAAATAAAAATAAAACCGTTATAGTTTTGTCATCGATGCATCGCGACGACGCAATGATCGGACCCGAAAATAAACCCGACATAATCCATTTTTATAATAAAACCAAATCTAGTGTAGACATTATGGACAAATTAGTAGGACGTTATAAAGTGAGAAGGCGTACAAACAGGTGGCCACTTACGAGGACGTTTGATAAGTCCGTGTAAATTTCGAAAGATGGCACCACTGGTGCATATCGAGGTTATTTTTAATTAG
The DNA here is from genome assembly GCA_029203775.1 of Neoneuromus ignobilis. NCBI lineage: Eukaryota > Metazoa > Arthropoda > Insecta > Megaloptera > Corydalidae > Neoneuromus > Neoneuromus ignobilis. The sequence continues at coordinate 29,906,126 of CP092094.1, read as the reverse complement.
TAGCACCTCTTGGAAGAACACACATCAAGTTTCAGCCATATCGGTCTATTCCTTTGTGTTTGACAATCGTTGGAATCAAGGAAATCGAGTGATTGTCAAATAATGGACGAAAAAGAATTTCGCGTGTCGATTAAACACTACTTCATTAAAGGCAAAACGCCTCAGGAGACTGAACAGAAGCTCGATGAACATTATGGTGACTCTGCACCTTCGATTAGTGCGGTTTGTAAGTGGTTTCAAAATTTTCGGAGCGGTCATACGAGCACAAGAGACGCTGAACGTTCTGGACGCCCTGTCGAGGTCACCACTCCAGAAATCATTGATAAAATCCATGATACGGTGATGGATGACAGAAGAGTGAAAGTGCGTGAGATTACTAGTGCTGTAGGCATCTCGTGTGAACAGGTACATAATATTTTGCACCGACATTTGGACATGAAAAAGCTATCCGCCAGATGGGTGGGTGCCGCGATTGCTCACGATCGACCGAAAACGAGGTCGTGTGAAGTGTTGCAAGAACGGTTTGCAGCTGTTTCAGCGAAATCCGCAGGACTTTAAGCGTCGTTTCATCACTGTAGATGAAACATGGATACATCACTACACTCCTGAGACCGAAGAGCAGTCTAAACAATGGGTTATCGAGGGGTAATCTGCTCCGAAAAAGGCGAAGACAATTCCTTTGGCCGGGAAGATTATGGCGACTGTCTTTTGGGATTCGCAAGGAATAATCTTTATCGACTATTTGGAAAAGGGTAAAACCATTACAGGTGCATATTATTCATTGTTATTGGATCGTTTGAAAACCGAGTTGCAAGAAAAACGTCCCCGATTAGCCCACAAAAAAGTCCTCTTTCATCACGACAACGCACCAGCTCACACCTCAGCAGTTGTGGCCGCAAAACTAATGGAAATAGGGTTCCGAATCGTTTCACATCCCCCCTATTCTCCAGACTCGGCTCCATCGGACTATTATTTGTTCCCTAATATGAAGAAATGGCTCGCGAGAAAAAGATTTTATTCGAACGAGGCGATCGCAGGAACGAATGACTATTTTACAGACTTGGACAAATCCTATTATTCGGAAGGGATCGACAAACTAGAGCTGCGTTGGATGAAGTGTATAAGCCTAAAAAAAGAGACTATGTTGAAAAATAAAAACGATTTATTCAAAAAAATGAAGCAGTTTTTATTTTTACACGGACTTATCAAACAGCCTCGTATACACCCGTCCCTCAATTCACGCGGAGTATCCGTTCTATGTGAATTCGTTTTACGCGAATGAAAATCGCGCAAATCGAGTCTGTCAGTACAATAGAAAAGATATTGAAAATAAAAGCTAGTAAAGTCGTAGAAACACGTATTTATTTCACATAGCTTGACAAAAAAATAAAAGTTATTATCGCTACTGTAATTCAAAACAATCGACCTTTTATATATTTAAATCCTGCTTTTATACGTTCGAGTAAGAATTTGCGTCACTCTGATATATAATAAATTCCATGAAAAATTATATAAAATGAAATCTATCTGACCGCGTATAAAAAGTGTCACGTAAATCAATACCGCGTAAAAAAAGTCCCGCGTAAATAGAACAAAGTTCTGTATTTTCGGAACAAAATCGAAATTGGTTCTCTTAAACAACTTCTGTATAAAGAATATTTGCTTTACGTAATTTATCATATTTTTATCTCTTCTAGATGTTTTTTTACGTCAAAAAGTATTTTTTTTATAATAAACTATGTTTATTATAAAGCATCTCTTTTTTTGTACTTTATCACGCTGGTACACTCATCACAGATTGAAAACCATTATTATATTTACATATATTTATGTACCAAACCGTTTTATAGGCAGATACGAAATTTCATTTTAAAATATTCATTGGTTTAAGAATTACATCGATTTTATGAAAAAGTTATTTTTGTGTATTTTTTTTTTGCGAAATTCGCCGGACTAGAGATGAAGTCTAGAGCGAAATACTGCACACCGTCGTAATGTGTTAATATCACAAAAGTTTATTTGAACTTGAATATTCTGTTTTAAATAATCTAAACGTATGCGTCGTTACGTTATATGAAATGGCCGTGTATCAAGGTCACGTACGGTCGAAGCCGGACGACAAATATCCAAACTGCTGATGAGCAGTTTGATCGCTTGGTTATAAACGATATATAATCGTTCCTTATCTTAAAAATAAATATACAACGAACAAGAAAGAAGGACGTCGGCAGACTACACTAACTCGTTCTATACAATTAATAGAGCATGCAATTAATTACACGACTATATTATAATCTCGTTCGAAAATACACAATATATGGACATACAGTGGTTGAAAAAGTCTACGTACATCAACTGACAATTGAAAATAATATAAAGTTAAATAGACTTTTCAAGTAAATTAATAACTGGTTGGATAGCCTTCTTTTAAATACGCCTGTACCTTATTTGAAATTTGTCGTTTGGATTTTCTTTCACCGAAGCTACAATCTTCAGTTTTTCTCAAAATGTCAACTTTCAAAGCCGGCTATAACGCGGTTTCGATGTTATAATTCCAGTGGATTTAAAAATATTACTATTCTTTGAACGGAAGAAGTGTTCAAACAGTTTTTCCTATTTCTCGAAATCTCTTCCCATCTTTTCAACAGAAATTTCTTTTTTTTTTGGAATCCATCTTAATTATTTTTTACAAACAAAAAAATCCTATTTATTACTAAATATATTTTAGCGTCTCAATTGCAACATACAAACTGCACCATAAACCTGTGATAATTTTACAATAACAATGAATGCACATATTACAAGAAAATTCGGCGAAATAACCGATTTTACTGAATTTGATTGAATTCTTTTTTTCTTTAGATTTTTTTTATAAATTTAAATCATTTTGAATTGCTATGCATAAAACATTAGTAGCTCAAACATGCAATACAAAATATGTTTGTTTTCAAATTTAAATAAATAAATCTGTTTTATTGAGAAATATTACAGTATTACTTAATGTACGCAATCATTTGTAGCTAATATATGGACCGTTTATTTAGAAAGTGATGCAAGTCAATTTTAAAAAAAAATGAAATATCACGTAATTTATGCTTAATTTCGTGTAAACTTTTTATTTAAAACTAGTTAGTGTTTAATTTCTTAAAAAATGACAATGCTTTGTTCAATTTAAAATTGGCCGATAAAAGAAATGGCGTAGCCAATGATTATGAAAGTGGTGTAAGTCCAATTTCCATCCAGGAAAATCTTTAAACGAGATTTCAAGTTACATTTTCATTTGCCACGTAAAGATATCCGTGCAAGAAACGATTTCTTGGACATGAAAATTCAGACAACTGATGACGAATAAAAAACGACTCTTGTACAAAGTCATGATGTTCACTTGCAAAATCCTGAATTAGCAAGAAAAGCATTACAAGAAGATAAAATTCTGACATCAAAAAATCCCAATAAATACTTTGCCTGTTCTTTTGATTCACAAAAAGCCTCACCCTATCCAAAATTATCTGTTCCAATCGCATATTATAAGCGAAATATGTATGTTCTAAACGAGGGATTTCACAATTTCCACGACAATAAAGTTAATAATATGTATGTGTGGGACGAAACTACTGCTTCCAGGGGATCGCAGGAAATAGCTTCCTGCTGTTTGAGACATTCACAAAATGTAACGACCCAAAGTCATGTTACTGCATATAGTGATATGTGTAATGATTTTTACAATTGACTAATTAAAAAAGTGGCGTAAGTGCATTTCCAGCGCGTAAATATACATTATTTTAGTTAAATTCGCCTAAAAGAAATTTATATAATCAAATTACATATCGATAAATTAGTAGAAACATTGCCAGACTCGACATAATTACCATATATTTTTTAATTGGCGAATATGCTAACCTTTAATTTTCTCGAAACAGCAGAAAATGGACTTGCACCACTTTCAAAATAAACGGTCTATATGTATATACATATTTACTTACCTATATATATATATTATGAAAATCCAAATTGAAATTCTATTTCCCTCGATGTGCATTAACGTGCTCAGGTAATCCAATAATAATTATAAAAAACACACACACACTATAATACATAATTGAGAATAATATGCAAATAGCGTCACTTTTTCCCCCCATATTGGTTTTGAAACAAATCTGCGTAATTACAAAACTTTGTTATAAAAAAAATCTTAATAAAACAGCGAATTAAAAGCGTATGTACATATATATGTATTTATATCAAACAACACATTATTAATAATATATACAGCAAGCCAAACGATACGATTGAATAGTATACAAGATTGTGCAGAATTTCAAAAAAATTATTGCGTCATATTAATAGTGTCACTACGTCCTTATTTCGCGATTGTTTTCGATACTTGGTCACTTATGCGTCGTTTAATCAATATTTATTGACAATTCCTCAATATATATGCGAAATATACTCTTTTCAAATACAATAAGTTAACACGGGGTTATATTTTAACGAAATATTAATTACACAACATATTAAATAGGTCAAAATCATCACGCCTATATTATCGCCCGCCCGTATTGTTATTCGGAAACTTCTTTCTTTTCGTGCGCGTTATTTTCTTATATATTTTATTCAAAATTTACAATATTGAAAACGTAATGTATAACACGTTATGTTAATAATACACACACGAACGAAAGAGACGATTCAAGTTTGATTTTCTAAATTCAAAAAATTAAAAACGACCGCGTCGACATAAGTGACAAGCGACAGAGTATTCGTCACAACACTGATCGAACACCGATCGTCCCGCTCGCCTAAAGATCAAGAAATGATGATTCAACATATCAAAAACTTTGTTTATAAATGTAACACGTAAGAATGTCATACAATAAACATTCACAAGAATATATTTTATAATCCGAATGGGAAATAATATCTTATATATATCTCGATATGCACACGTGTATATATATATATATTTATATATATATATATATATATATATATATATATATATATATATATATATATATATATATATATATATATATATATATCACTCATTCTGAAAAAGTCTTAGTACACCTATCAATATGGATATATTTCTCAATAAAACAAACTTATTAATGTAAATTTGAAAGCAAACATATTTTTTATTAATTCTATAAAGTACTAATTCTTTATACATGACAATTCAAAACATTTTACATTTAAAACAAATAAACTAAAAAATAAAACACTCAAAAATTCATACAAATTGAGCAGAAAATGTCTGCGTATAAAAAATGAAAATCGAAAATAATACAAAGTAAAATTCTTGTATTTTTTTAAGGAAAAATTTTCAAAAAAACCTTTAATCTGTCAAAAACACTACATACTAAACTTAAAACTAAATCGATAACATATAAATTTAGTCGACTATTCAACCATTTGTGGACGAGACGGTTCAAAGCCGACTATACCGTGGGGCCGAACTGCTGTCTTGCCAACGAACATTTCTGCCCACAAGCTATTATCGTTCATAGCACTACATGGGTTTACAGATATAGCAGTGTGTTTACGTGAGACACATAGGCGAGTCTTTCGGCTCTATCTGATTTCGCTACAGCAACGACCTCATGGTCAGTTGTTAGAGTGTACCTTGATGGAGGTAATTACTCTAGTTGCACAAATGTCTAGGTGTTATATAACCTGGTTTTTCAATATTAATAACCTTAAATAACCTGGTTTTTCAAAATTCAAGAAAATTTATTGATAAATATTTTAGTTTTTACAAGAATTTAGACATGTATTTTAAAATTCGATCATCGCGACCTTCTTCGTCCCAGCCTCCACAGGAGCGGTCGTCTTCTGTGAAGACGCCGGCTTCGCGCGTGGAGCGCTGCGCATCTCCCGTCTCGGAAAGTCTTCGAAGGATACGCACCCGCGGCAGTTGGCGGGGTGTTCGCCTTCGCAGTTGCAACAGGTCGGTGCATCATCCTCGGAGCGTGTGCATAACTTAGCGTCATGCCTGTCTCCGCAAACGACACACCGATCCGCTGCCCTGAAAGTCTGAGACGGGTGCCCCCACCTCTGGCAGCGAAAACACTGATTCGGACCACGACGACCACGGAAACGCTCCACCTTCACGTCGATACCGCGGAGCTGCGTCACGGAGAAGAATCTCCGCGCCTCAGCTCCACACTCGATATACACGAACAATGGAGCGAACCGACCTCGGGTCCGGAGCTGCGTAACATGCTTAGGATTAAATCCAGCCTGCCTCACAGCATCCTTCACTTCACCGGTCGTGTCCGCAACATACAGCCCTCGGATCAGGAACTCGTCGTCCACTTCCCTCTCTAGAGGGTAAGTGGACCGCTCGAGCTCAAGCTCATCCGGGACGTGCTGCAGGTTGCGGAACACCTCGCCGGTGCAGGGTTTAATCCGCAAAGCCGAATCGGTCTTTGTTGCTTCGAGCCCATTCAGATCGATACCCCTCTGCTCGAGCTCATCTGCGAGGGAGAAGTAAGAAGTATCGTAAACGTACACCGGCGGTGCACGTTTACCGTGACGTTCAACCGTCACGAACTCCCCCTCCTCCTCGACTGCAACCGGCGACGCGGAAACAACCTCGCATCCCCTTTTCGGGGGACACACGGCATCTTCCACGCTCCCGTCGCTGGAACTGTCGCGGTCCCTCTTCATCCCACAGCCTAAGCCTGAAGGGCCGGCCACGGGGCCGAGGGACGGGAAACGATCTGCTGCACCAGTCGATATCGTTTTTGGGAAGGAAAATTTTTAGGAAGGAAACGCTAAGGATCGGTCTAATTCAGGTGGTAGGAATTACGTAGATTCAGACACTTGCACAGAGGTACAACACCAACAACTGAACACAAGGTAAAACTCGTGAACCGACGAAGATACTATAATATGGCAACGCCCCAGCGAGTCAGCGGCTACGCAGTACGTGAAATCGCACGCAAAAAAATGAAATTTTTCGACGCAGACAGGCGACAAACTTTACCGAGCATGAACATCGACTATTTGATGTTCTGAGCGATTTTTGTGTAGAAACACCGAGAACAATCGACACAACCGACACGTTCAATAACAATAACGAGAACGGCTCTATCGGTCGTTTTCGTCGAACAGATATACGTGTTCGTCGGCCAGATCGACGGTTTACACAGAACACATATATGCGGCGGTAGTCCGCAAAGGGTTAATTAAATACTTTAGTATACGAGGAGGATAACAGTAAACGGTGTTCGGTGAAATTTTTAAACCGTTTATATTTTTTTGCAAAACTCGCTTATAAATATTTGTCTGCGTATCGACACGTCGAGGACGGCGCAGTTTTTTCTATGTCGCTTCATCGGGCGGCAGTAAAAATCGTACTTTGCTTTATCCGGCGGCGCCTTGCACAAAATGTTGTTTAGCAAAACTTCATTTTCAAAATTAATTTTTCAATGAAAAAATTATTTTTAACCACAGTTTTTTTCATCTAACAAAACTATAGCTGATGTGAGCCACCGGTGGTACACGCCGGCGTTAACGTATTAACAACTAGGCCTTAATACAGATATTAACACGTTAAACGCCATGTCAGTCACCAGTGACTGACACCGAACTTTCCATTCAGGCCAACGTCAGTCACCGGCCGTTAGCATTACAGCCGGTGACTGACATAGTGGCCTAAACGGAAAGCGAGGCAAAATAGGCTGGGCAGTTAACGTGTTAAATATTTGCTTACATTAACTAACTAGGTCTTAAAACCAAATATTGGAATCAAAATACGATTTACTGATATAAAATAATTACTACATCGTTGTGTAGTGATAATGAATACATTTGGCTTATTATTCTAGAACATTATACAAAATGATGTAACGACCATCTTATGGTCAGTTGTTAGAGTGCACTTCCTAGAAGTACTTACTCTAGATGCACAAATGTCTGATTAACGCTTGGATAGGATTAGAACATTATATTATATAAATAGAAGATAAATAATAATTTAGTTGAGAAATTTTTCCTTTGACACAGTCAAAGAAAAATGTTAAATATATATATATATATATATATAAATATATGTATATAAATATATATTTGCTTACATACCAACTTATAAATATTAACTTATATACTATCTTATATATTAACTTATATACTAACTTATATACTAACTTAAATACTAACTTACATACTAACTTATATACTAACTTAAATACTAACTTATATACTGACTTACATACTAACTTATAAATATTAACTTATATACTAACTTATAAATATTATTGGCAACGCTAGAGTACCCGACAGCGCCCGAAACGTTGGAGGGCGCATGCACCGCGACTTCGCCCTCGACTGCGACGGACTGTGTCGAAGCAACCTCGCGTTCCCTTTTCAGGAGACGCATTGCATCTTCTACATTCCCATCACTGAAGCTATCGCGGTCCTCTTCATCCCCCGACCGAGGCCAGAAGGACCGGCAACGGGGTTGAGGGGTGGGGCACATCAGCGAGGGCGAAGTAGGCAGTATTGTAAACGTACACCGGAAGTGCACGCTTAGCGTGACGATTTACCGTCACAAACCCGACTTCGCCCTCGACTGCGACGGACCGTGTCGAAGCGATCTCGCGCTCCCTTTTCGGGAGATGCACCGCATCTTCTACGTTCCCATCACTAGAGCTATCGCGATCCCTCTTCGTCACGCAGCCGAGGCCAGAAGGGCCGGTAACGGGGCCGAGGGGTGAGGCATCGACCGTCGCACTAATCGAAGCCATTACTGTAATAATTATGAAGAATTTTGGCTTTAATTCGGATGGAATGAATTTCGTCGATCGGTCAATTGTACGGACCACAACGCAAACAACTGAACACAGAGTAAAACCTCGGAAACCGATCGAAGTGATAAGCGAATACGATAACGGTCTAGTAAATCACCGGCTACTACGCAGTACGGAGAACGCAGAAAAAACAGACGTGCGATTTCCACCGTACGTCACAAAACGACACGGCGGCAAGATCTTTATCCGAGCGATGAAATACCACGATATTTCAGATATATACAGACGACGAGCCTGTCCGCGGACAAACTCGTCGACCGTAGGGAGCCGGAGATCGCGACGGAGGGCGGTGTTTCCGACGAAATAATTATCCTGACACACTTATTTTACGACAGACTTAAAACTATGTGCGATGCGATTTATATACATGACAGCAATCCCGTGATCCCGTCTCTGGTAGCGGAATCACTGCTCGTGACAGACGACCGTCCTCATTCACACCCGTATTCATGTAGACGAACTCCAAGTCGACCGGATTACTCGATGCCGGAGCGGCAAACACTCGCACTACAAAACCGAGCACGGAAGCGCAGCGCACACGGCAGAAACACACGTTGAAAACAACTGCGTAGGTGTTGTTCTGAACGATGAATAGAACGAATGTACGCACCTGTAAAGCAAAAAAGTATTAGTGAAGGAAGCAAAGCGACTATACAACACGCACAAAACACGCTATCAATATGATATACGACATGAAAACCAGGTACTCGAAGAGGAATACGTTAGATTTAAAATGAGTTTCGGTAACAGTCGTCAAATCGACATTACACAAACGTAACGTGATTAACAGTTCGGATAGGATATGTTTTAACCTGTCACGGGCATTGAAACCGAGGGGATTAGCTTACGTTTCACGTTTTTATCCGGCTCGCTCGAATTCTTCGACCTGCACCGAGACACCGTCCGGTTCGATGCAATCTAGGATGACCTGGATCTTTTCGATGGCTCCGAATAACTCTGGAAACGGATCGAAAGGTGACGGTGTGGCCGATGACGATGCTGAAGTCATCCCGTGCGCCGGTCGTGGTCCTTCGGAGGAGAGCGGAGGGAAAGTCGACTCGTTATGGACGAAAGGTCCTCCCGAAAAACGTCTGGCTCCACGGATTAGTGGTAGATAGAGGTGCCGGACGAACCTCTGCTTTATCTCGGTATGTCACGATAATCGAGCATCGCCGGTAGCTAGCGGAGTGAGAATCTTCGCGGTCGTAGAGCGTGGCGAGATGTCTTCGTACAGATCGACGTGGTACTCGACGGTGGCGTAGCCGAGCATCTGACAACTGCAAATCTGAACGCAATCCTCAGTTTCTCTCTACACTACGAGAGAGTTCGATTAATAATCGAATTCGTCCATGTAGTCGAGGACGATTCGATAACGTTCTCTCAGGGAGGACGTGTCTTCTAGTTCGGCCCGCATTCTGCGTGCTACCGAGAACATTCGCTGGACATCACGCATATCCCTGAAGTAGTCGTATATCGGGTGCTCCTCAGGATCGGATCTTCTATCCCTACGTGAGCCCCTCTCCTCTTCGTGACGGGAGGATCTTCTATCTTTTCGTGCGTTCCTCTCCTCTTCATAATAGGAGGATCGTCTATCCCCCTGTTCCCTTTGCTTCAGATCGGATCTCCTATCCACCACCTGTTCTCTTTCTGCGGGTCTGGATCACGCATTCCTCTTTGGCTGAGGTGCATCGGCGTACCTCCCCTTCTTAAGCTCGGGGTACTGAGACTCCTGATACTTGTATTCTTTTCTTGCTTGTTTCTTTTCGAGGGACGAATCTCTCTCTCCCTCTGCCTTCTCTGTTGCTCTTTAACATATACGGGGCAGCCTCGGAAGCCGGCCGAGTGTGATCCGGAACAGTTCGCGCATTTGGCTTTCGTCTCCCTCGGCACCGGGCAGGTCTTCGACTCATGCTCCTGGCCACGCTTCACACACTCGTCGTGAACGGTGCAGTTTCGGGCCGTACGGCCGAAGCCTCGGCACTTGTAGCACTGAATTACGTTCCTGCTACTCGGCCTATAACTCTCCCATCGGATCTTCATCGAGAAAAGATACTGCACCTTCTGGATTTCTCTTATCTTATCAGATGGTTTGAATCCCTCAATGTATACGGGTTCATAGTCTTGTTTTTTATATTGAATCTCACGTATTCTCGTGGGATTCAACTTGTTCTCTTTCATCTCGGCGATGATTTTTTCTACGTCTATTCCTGAGGGCATTCTCTTCAGGATGACATTCAGTTCTTTTTCGCTCTCGGGCGTGTACGTATAGTATCGCGCGCTTCTTTTTGCGCGTTTCTTGAACGACACCAAGGATTTAACGGCATCGGTGACATCTCGTTGTCAGGATGGTCCTGTAAACAGTCAAAAGAATTAGAAATCGGAACGTTCGGTGTGGTGATATCCGTGTCGGTGTTTGTGTTCGTGTCGGTAGTGAAAGTGTCAGCGGTTGTAGTGTAGTAGATAGTCGGTGTGTTTTTGTCGGATGTTGTCGCTGTTGTTATTTCTATTTCAGTGCTGTCGGTTGTTGTCGTCTCGTTGCCAGTTATATTAATTGTAGTGATGGTCTCGTTGTCTGATGTTAATTCTTGGATAATTTGTCGTATTAGTTACTTTTTTCGGGTGTACCTCGGTTTTATGGTGTCCGGTGAGACGACCAGTCCCGTAGAAGAGAGTTTTCGATTAAACTTCAATTGCACAAATGGATGTTCCGTACTATTTCGCTTGTAAGTCTTAGAAAATAGTTCAACCATGCAGCGGCGTGCTCTCGCAACAGATGCTTAGTCTGAAATGATTCATTTAAGATTTTATTGCTCTCTCTCTCTCTCTATAATTATATTCATCCAATGCACATATATATTATTTCCAAATTACAGATTTTGAATGTATGTATGTATGAATATGTGTACATAAAATTAGTACGTTGAAATTCTTATTAATTATAAAAAAAAAACAAACAATTATATATAATTGTCTAGTTATATATTTTGTGCGTATAAATATGTGTATGTTATGTATGTGTACTAGTGACGTGCGAGTGTAAGTGCGTGTAAGCGAAATTATAAAATAATAAAATGAGTAAAAATACAAAGTTTTCAGTTATCAAAAAAAAAAAAAAAAAACACGTATGCGTAGTGACGTTGTATACGCACGGATGATGTGAAATACGTAGAATGCTATACGAGCGCGTGCACACGGTCTATCGGACAAATATTCGTATAACTCTGCTCGGCAACGACGAAAGTTAATTGTTACTTTTATTAAAAATAAATAAACAATGACGGAAAAAAAATATTAACGGTTATGAACAACGACACGTTCGTAATAGAATATTTTATATGTGTATGTGTATATATACATAAAGAAATAAATAAATATAAAAAAAAATATTATAATATGAAAGATTCTAACCTTGATTCCTCCTCTCGATTGTTGATTTTAATCCAATAACGTTTGCACTCACTCACTCACTATTAGAGATATTTTTTTTATCATTTTCAAATATTTCACCCATTTAATATCACAAACACCACTTTTATATATATTTTACTTGAAAATAAATAAAAATAATATGCAATATTATAACGTAGCACAACCACAACACAATACGTAAATATTTACACATCATCGATCCGGATCCGTCCGTATATATCGGCGGCCATTATCATATCCGCCATATTGGTTTTAAAGAAAACTTTTTCTTTTTCGCACGCGCGTCAATTATATCCACACGTCGTCCGCACAACACATTTTTTTATTTTGCAGCCTCGTCGTTGTCGGGACACAGCAATAATATACATTAGATTACTTTTTTTCTTCTATGCATCCTCCTCTAACGTCTCGCAAGCTGCAAGTCGTTAGAGTGTACCTGTTCGGTAATTACTCTAACTGCGCAAATATCCGAATGTCGCATGGGTAGTAAGGAAGCACCGAGGAGCCTATCTTGAATTCCAGCGGGACAGAGTGTTCCACTAGAACTGCTACTTAGCGTTTGATCAGGGGGAGCTCCGAGTCACCGGAGTGACTTCTTGCCGGTCAAGTTTTGAATCGAGACTTTTACGAGGAAACTCCAAGCGGATCGAGCAGACGGGACCGCTTGTATTTGGAGTATTCGTCGATAAGGTCTTCTCTAACGCGCACACACACCGTAAAGATATAGCAGGCAGACTCTCGTTACTCAAATCACTGGTAGTCAGTCAGTCAGTCATATCGTTGTTTCGAGTCTCCTCTTAATCGATTGTGAGAGATAAATATCACTTCGTAGAGTAGTTCTGTATCTTCTCCTCTTCATCCGTGTGTAGAGGCGCGCAGCAGCACATCGTCGTGTTCGTATCACATACACACGATGTTCGAACAGCGGAACACTTCATCATGTTATCCATACAACGGCGACGACCTCCTCTTACACTCGAGATAGATACGTATATACGTACTGAAAACATATAACGGATTTATATACATATATATTTTAGTGAAAAAATAAATAAATCATATATTGAAAAATAATTAAAACTACAAACATTACTCTCTTAATTCGGTTAACGCCCTCAACGCCACCACCGCCATATTGTATTGTTTTAATTTTCGCGCACGTTTATTTTATAATCACCCACACATAATTTACATTAATATCCGAAATAAATTACTATATACAACAAACACAGAACACATCAGTGTAGACGTACACACACACACGTCGATTCGCTTTTCGAAAACTATATAATCAAAAACTCCATATATTATAATAACACAAAGACGACACCGTTACTAACCGAATCTATACGACGTTCGTCTAATACTGGCGGTACCCCGCTCGGCACAGGAACCGAGAAAAAAACATGCTGCTGATTATGCAAAATTACCAACAATTTGTTTATATTATAAATATACAATACGATACGGAGTGAAGAGTGTGTGGTATCGGTCGCATATAATCTGTACGATACTACTTATTGCACGCACACAATACAATATATTTTTTTTATTCGTATATATAATAATTTTACATTTCAAATTATTTAAGTTAACATTTTTGTGACTGTTCAAAAATTTACATAGTGTCTCGTTTTGGAACCACAAAATATAATACACGCGGGACGTACGAAAACGACGCGCCATTCGCACAGGTGGATGGAAGAATTGATGGGCGGACACATCATACACACATGTGCACGAACAGAAGGTTATTATTGTAATATATATATATATATATATATATATATATATATATATATATATATATATATATATATATATGTGGTGGTTGTGTTGTTTGGAATGATGTGGTGATGAATGATAAGTCACAATTGTTTGTAGGGATTGGATTAAATAAATTGTTCGAGTTATTCTTGTTGTATAATCGGGTACAATAATATATACATTTGTTTGTTATAAGTAATTGCTAATTATATATGCATAAGTTTCTTGATATACAAAATCCCAGTTCATGATGATGGACACTAACACACGTAGTTACGGCCGAACTTGATATCCCGATTGTCCATGTAGATCAATCAATAGGGCAAAAACAAGGAAATTAATCCGGAATATTGTAAACAAAAGGGCTACGATTTTTTTTTAAAAAAATCGTATCTGGCTTTCTATTGGGCAGATTTTTTTTTTTAAAAAAAAATCTGCGTCTTGCAATAAGCTTTCAGATTTTCTATTTTATAAATTGCCACAATGTATAGGATCGCTGAAAATTTCAATGTTTATTAGCAAATAAGGAACTACTTTTTCTAATGACTTTTTATGCAATAAAATACAAAAATTTTTATACGCCGCTAATATAACATAAAAATATATATTTTGCTAAAGACTTTGAGCCCTTTTCAAACTGGAAACTTTCGGCCATTAGAAAGTTATAGCCTCGTACATTGGGCATCTCGGGATAAACAATTTACAGTAAGTTAGCAACTAATGAACGAATTCGAATTTTCAACACGGTATTTTGTTTAAATTCGTATGAGCTTCACCACGCATGCCGAAAAAGTTTCAAAAAGTGAAAAATGCAATAAATAATTGATTTGTAAATAATGGCCATTTTTATGGTTTTTCGCTTTTTTTGCAATAATCAATCAACGTAATTTATCAAGTAATGGCTCAAATTAAAGGTTTTTTCATTCTTTACAACTTTTATCTAAAACTTTTTTCTCTAAAATGCATTTTCTATGCCTGAAGAACGAAAAACATAATTTCGCCAACTTTGCACCTTCATTGTACCTTTATGCACCGGTTTTTTCAGTTGAAAAAAACATTTTGTTAATTTTAAAATCGCCCCCGACAAAAAAAAAACGACCTCATCCATTCCGGAATTTTAGTCAAAAGCAGGTGTTTTTTTGCCCTATTGATTGGTCTAGCGAGCGAGTGTCCCCATTCTAACGCTTTCCTTGTTTATATATACCTTCTGTTTGAAATTTGATTGTTACAGTTCATATTTTTCTTACACGACAATGACTTGACCGTTGCACCAACAGTTAGATACGATTAAATTCGTAGGTGATTGTTGACTCTTTCTGTTTGCTATTATTGAATTGAACACCTGCTAATCGTCGTTTCGTAACCGCCACATATATATATATATATATATATATATATATATATATATATATATATATATATATATATATATATGTGGCGGCTGTGAACGTAGTTGCGGCGGCTATGAATTTGGTGACAATAGCCGATCACTTTTAGTCAACAACGATTATATACACTAGTGTAAAGTTAAATTTTTTTATTTATTTTTCATAAATATTATTTTACCAAAATTATAAAAATGTGCTGTAAAACAATTCGTATAAAATTGTGCTACGAGACAATTCGTATAATTGAACAAATGGAAAAACTGATTCTCTAAATATATATATATATATCGACGTCGCAATCTAATTGTTGTTGTGTGCAGACGTGTTTTTTGTTGCTCCGATTATTCTTCGCTTAATCAACGTACGATACATACACCAGGGTAACTAAGTTATCCTTGCTCAGACTAACATCTCGCTTTACGTGCAGCTGTCGTTGCTTCGCTCGCTCGTCGATCGAGACATCGTGCCGCCGTTGTCGACTCTTGCACTCGTTGATTCGTTATACTTCCGTTCGGTTGTTTAGTGGAGATTACTCGCTTGATTAATTTGGTTGTGACTAGCAGAACATCGCTCAAGGTACGTCTGTTTCTATATTAATGGCTTCGACAAGCGCGTCGATCGATGCCGCGCCCCCTAGTCCTGTTGCCGGCCCATCTGGCATCAGGAAGAGGAGGGATCGTGACAGCTCGAGCGACGGGAGCGTGGGTGAAGATGGGTTCACACTAGTGAACCGGCAGGATAAACGTGCGCCTCCGGTGTACGTCTACAATGCAACGTACTTCAGTCTCGCCGACGAGTTCGAACGTGTAGGCATCGATCTAAAAGACTTACATACTTGATGGGTCATACTTGATGGGCTTTTCCACACTAGTCAACATGCATACAGTATTCACGGCCCATTACCACTCGTCTCACACGTTCTTACCCGAAAATTAACTTTTTTAGGTGGGTGAGTTTGTTGATAGGAGGGTGTGACGAGCGATAATGGGCGTGAATACTGTATGCATGCTGACTAGTGTGGAAAGGCCCAATGGGTAGCTCCTTCTATGTGAGTTTGGACGGGGAGATCTATTTGCATATTGAGTTTATGTTTGCATATTGTAGTAATGCTATTTGCATATTGGCTTCAATTGTATATTATAGTGTGTGTGCTTTTTATAATTATTATTGAATTACCTGAGCACGTTAAAGCACATCGAGGGAAATAGAAGAATTTCAATTTGGATTTTCATAATATATATATGTAAGTAAATATGTATATACATATGGACCGTTTATTTTGAAAGTGGTGCAAGTTCATTTTCTGCTGTTTCGAGAAAATTAAAGGTTAGCATATTCGTTAATTAAAAAATATAGGTTAATTATGTCGAGTCTGGCAATGTTTCTACTAATTTATCGATATTTAATTTGATTACATAAATTTCTTTTAGGCGAATTTAACTAAAATAATGTATATTTACGCGTTGGAAATGCACTTACACCACTTTCATAATTAGTCGATTGTAAAAATCATTTAATTTCGATTTTGAAAAATTAAATATCACCCAAAATATATTTTGTATTAATCCAATTTTGTTTATGAATAATAACAAGAAATAAAATAGGAGTAGTATTTTTTATTTCGAACGTTGATTATATTTATATGTTGTTAAACTTAACATAAGATATTGGTATTATTTATTTATGTTCTTCGTGTGGCACTGTCTTGAAATATTCATGATGCACAGGAGGTACATAAGGTAATAACTGCTCATATACTTATATTTTTCGTATGTGATAGGCCTGGCATCGTGATACAAAGGCGCCAGGGTGATTTTTTCAAATTTTGGCGCTCTTCCCCGACTTGTAGATGATAAATCTAAAGTCTTAAATTCCGTGTCCTCCATTGATGTTTTATATAAAATAGTATACGGTGCACTTTTGCAAAACCTCATCCAACATATTTCCAACCAATTTACCTTTTCTCCATTAGTGTTTCTTCTTATCTGTTTTTTTTAATTGCATTTTGTAGATTTTTTTTGAAACGAAATTCTCTCGTTTCATTTCGTGTAAAGTAAATTTATTATGTTGTCTACATTGTTCTATAACATCATAATAATCCTGTGCTGTGTACAGGAAATTATTTTTTCGTAATGCCATTTCTATGATACCAAAATCTGCATCGTTTGGAAGATACGAATGCCCGGAGAGTAAAATTTATGATCAATTACTTCAGTGTTATTTTCCAAAGACTGGACAACCCTCGACCACATCAACGCCATTTGTAAATTTCGATTTTGGCCAGTACACATATCACTATACGCAATAACATGACTTTGAGTCGTTACATTTTGTGAATGTCTCAAACAGCAGGAAGCTATTTCCTGCGATCCCCTGGAAGCAGTAGTTTCGTCCCACACATACATATTATTAACTTTATTGTCGTGGAAATTGTGAAATCCCTCGTTTAAAACATACATATTTCGCTTATAATATGCGATTGGAACAGATAATTTTGGATAGGGTGAGGCTTTTTGTAAATCAAAAGAACAGGCAAAGTATTTATTGGGATTTTTTTTATGTCAGAATTTTATCTTCTTGTAATGCTTTTCTTGCTAATTCAGGATTTTTCAAGTGAACATCATGACTTTGTACAAGAGTCGTTTTTTGTTCGTCATCAGTTGTTGTCTGAATTTTCATGTCCAAGAAATCGTTTCTTGCACGGATATCTTTACGTGGCAAATGAAAATGTAACTTGAAATCTCGTTTAAAGATTTTCCTGTATGGAAATTGGACTTACACCACTTTCTTAATCATTGGCTACGCAGTTTCTTTTATCGGCCAATTTTAAATTGAACAGAGCATTGTCATTTTTTAAGGAATTAGATACTAACTAGTTATAAATAAAAAGTTTACACTAAATTAAGCATAAATTACGTGATATTTCATTTTTTTAAAAAAAGGACTTGCATCACTTTCAAAAAATAAACGGTCCATATATTAGCTACAAATTATTGCGTACATTAAGTAATACTGTAATATTTCTCAATAAAACAGATTTATTTATTTAAATTTGAAAACAAACATATTTTGTATTGCATGTATGAGCTACTAATGTTTTATGCATAGCAATTCAAAATGATTTAAATTTATAAAAAAAATCTAAAGAAAAAAAGAATTCAATCAAATTCAGTAATGTCATTTATTTCATCGAATTTTGTTGTAATATTTGCATTCATTGTTATTGTAAAATTATCACAAATGTATAGTTCAGTTTGTATGTAGCAATTGAGACGCAAAAATATATTTAGTAATAAATAGGATTTTTTTTTTATAAAAAATAAATAAGATGGATTCCAAAAAAAAAAGAAATTTCTGTTGAAAAGATGGGAAGAGATTTCGAGAAATAGGAAAAACTGTTTGAACACTTCTTCCGTTCAAAGAATAGTAATAGTTTTAAATCCACTGGAATTATAACATCGAAACCGCGTTATAGCCGGCTTTGAAAGTTGACATTTTGAGAAAAACTGAAGATTGTAGCTTCGGTGAAGGAAAATCCCCAACCACAAATTTCAAATAAGGTACAGGCGTATTTAAAAGAAGGCTATCCAACCAGTTATTAATTTACTTGAAAAGTCTATTTAACTTTATATTATTTTCAATTGTCAGTTGATGTACGTAGACTTTTTCAACTACTCTGTATGTCCATATATTGTGTATTTTCGAACGAGATTATAATATAGTCGTGTAATTAATTGCATGCTCTATTAATTGTATAGAACGAGTTAGTGTAGTCTGCCGACGTCCTTCTTTCTTGTTCGTTGTATATTTATTTTTAAGATAAGGAACGATTATATATCGTTTATAACCAAGCGATCAAACTGTCTCATCAGCAGTTTGGATATTCGTCGTCCGGCTTCGACCGTACGTGACCTTGATACACGGCCATTTCATATAACGTAACGACGCATACGTTTAGATTATTTAAAACAGAATATTCAAGTTCAAATAAACTTTTGTGATATTAACACATTACGACGGTGTGCAGTATTTCGCTCTAGACTTCATCTCTAGTCCGGCGAATTTTGCAAAAAAAATACACAAGAATAACTTTTTTATAAAATCGATGTAATTCTTAAACCAGTGAATATTTTAAAATGAAATTTCGTATCTGCCTATAAAACGGTTTGGTACATACATATATGTAAATATAATAATGGTTTTCAATCTGTGATGAGTGTACCAGCGTGATAAAGTACAAAAAAAGAGATGCTTTATAATAAACATAGTTTATTATAAAAAAAATACTTTTTGACGTAAAAAACATCTAGAAGAGATAAAAATATGATAAATTACGTAAAGCAAATGTTCTTTATACAGATGTTGTTTAAGAGAAAAATACAGAACTTTGCTAGGGATAGAGATTATTTTATTTGAAATATCTGAAATGTTTTTCATAATTTTTCAATATTTTGAATATACACACCGCTATCTTTTGATGAAATTAAACAAAAATATATCTTGTATATATATTTTTTGGCGTCAAAAGTTCGTACAACGAGACACGCGTTAACGCGTGAACGGACTTACAATAGTCCAACACGAAACGCGCGTTTACGCGTGGCCGGGCGGTAATGTGTAAATATAATACGGATAATTATTTACATTTTATGCTATAACTATTTGTAACATTCCAATGAAATAATACGCTTATATGTAACGGTTTGCTTTTGTAGGTGTTTTTGTAGATGTTCATGTATATTTTCTTTAATGTTTTTTTTTTATTTATATGTGATTGAGCATCGTATAAACACACCGATAAATCGAGCAGCGAGGTTTCATAAACAGGTTTTTGAAAATTCCCTGTATCATAACATATATCTGTGGCGGTTATGAATTTTGTAACAATCAACAATGAGTGTTATTATGTTCTTCTTGTCAACAACAATTATTCGAGTGTCCAGTTAATTTATTTACTGATTTCTATGAATATTATTTCATTAGCAAGTATAAAATTGTGCTGTGAACCAGACGTATTCCAGCTACTCTATAGTAGACAATTCATGTACGTAAACAATAGGAGAATACGATTCTCCAAATATTATTATTATTTTTGCTCCTTGACTTTTGGCTGTTTCACATTTGATATAGTATAGTATTTTCTTTTAAATAAGCAACTACATTATAATCTGTTTCTCTGTACACTATTTTTGTACTTATTATGTTCATTATTAATAAATTTACTTCATCCAGCAACGAGACGTTATGAATTTAAAATGTTTTGATTTGTTATATATAAATAACCAGTAGTTTATAGAATCGATAAAAGATATGTTTGCTTTCAAATTTAAATCAATGAGTTTGTTTTATTGTGAAATATATCGGTATCGAGAGGTATTCACACTTTTTCGACCGAGTGTATATTGTATAAATATAGTTTTAATTCATTACACACACACCCTTCCAATATACTACAATTTCAATTAGCAGAAGAAGTCTTGACTGGATATGAAGATCCATGCGAATCAGAAAACCAGAATGAATTGCTAATGGTAGACACAGGTGAAATTTGTGAATGAAAATGTTGCCAAATCGGTTTTTATAATGAAAACAAAGTCACAAATATCTATGCTGGTTGTAAAAAATATATCGGTGGGAAGTGTACACTAAAAAAATTTTAGTTTGTGAAAATTGCACTAAGAAAATTTAAAAATAAAGTTGCCATTACTACCATTTAGCATATCATTTTTATATATATATATATATATATATATATATATATATATATATATATACAATGAAATGCATAAGTATTCACCCCATGCAATTTATTGATATAATTCAATAAAGTCGTTGTTTTTTATTTAATTAATAATAAATTTAATATTTATTAGAAAAAAAATACAAAAAACACTAATTAATTCTATTATATAGTAGAAATTGTTAAAATAAAAACAGTAGGAGACATTTGGGCTGAGCAGGAGTATTCACTTTTAATATTATGCAGAAGAAATATCAACATTTTTTTAAAAAAAAGAGTTTAATATCTCGTCTGTTTCCCTTTTCTTTTTATTATTTCATTCAAACAATTTGGCATTGAGTAAATTATTTTTTTTGTTGCTTCCGATGTTATATTTGTCCACTCTTTTTGAAGTACGGTTTTAAGTTGTTTCTTGGAGGTAAGATGGTGCTGTCGAATTTTTCTCTAATAAATCCCAAAAATTTCTATGGGATTTAGATTGGGAGATTGTAGTGGTGTTTTCAGTGTATGGGGAGTATTGTAGAGAGTCCAAAGCTTCACCGTATGACCAGTATGGTATGGGTTGTTATCATGTTGGAAGTAATATTCATTATTCGAACACAATTTTCTAGCATTTTCTTTTAAATTTTGTTTTAAAATATTCAAATATTAGAACTTATTAATGGTTTCGTTGATAAAAACCAGGTTGCCAACTCCAGAAACGGCCATGCAACCCTACCATCGCCATGTTTAACAATTTTATGTATATGATTTTCTTGTAGTTCTGTATTTTCCTTCCTCCGTATCAAAATTTGGGCATCAGGACGATGAATACAGAATCTACTTTCAACCTTGGTCCAAAACTCCTCATTACATTTATTTTTATAATCATTTGCAAATTGAAACCTTTCGGTTTGGTTCACTTTACATATAGCTGATTTTTTTCTGCAGACGCGGTCGTTGTAACCAGTTTTTTTAAGAATTCTCCGTACTGTGCAAGGATATAGTTTTATTCCAATATATTTTTCTAACTGTCCTGCGAGAAAGGACGAGCTTGTTTTAGGCTCTTTCTTAATAATAATAATTATATTACGTTGTTCATGTACTGTAAGTTTGGATGGCCGACCAGTTTTTTTGGCAATTTTCTAAGCTTCCGGAATCATTAAAACGTTTTATTATATCATGGAGAGTAGTACGACTCTTGGACACTATTTCCAAAATCTCCTTATATGGTTTATTTTTTTTTTGGTCTAAATTTATAACCATTTCTCTCTCGAATATACAAGATTCTTTTTGTTTGCGTCCCATTTTTGAAATATCTTCGCAAAACTCACTAAATGATGTAAACTGTCAACGTAAATTGAATGGGGCATCCTCGGAAAATACAAATATTCAGTTATAGTGCAATACTGTCACATTTATTTACCAAAAATTTTGATATTGTATGCCATTATCAATAAGCGGTGAATACTTTTGCTGAGCAAAAATGTAACCTACTGTATTTATTTTAACAATTTCTAATAAATAATAGAATTGATTATTGTCTTTTGTACTTTTTTCCAATGAATATTATATTTATAATTAATTAAATATATTTTTTTAATTTAACGATTTTATTGAATTATATCAATAAATTGCTTATGTTACCCATACGGCGAATACCTATGCACGTCAGTGTGTGTGTGTGTGTGTGTGTGTGTATATATATATATATATATATATATATATATATATATATATATATATATAAGGTCTATCGGAAAGTTCAGTAATAAAATTCACAAGTTACCATCACACCGGGAAAAGGCCATTAGTAATGAAGGAAAAATTATATTGTTCAGTAAATATTAATAAATATATTGAAAATGTTATATATATTTTAATTTAAAAACAGACAATACTTTCCGGTAGAGCTAATATATTTAAGTGTTTTTTTTTAAATTTATTGAATCTCTTTGTTTTCTTATCGCTTGCAGTAGTTGACTAAATTACAATATTTTTCCTCTAAAATACTAACTGGTCATTTTGACCGGTCGGTAGAGATACATATATATGATATATTTGTATAACTAGTGTTAATTAAAGAAAAGTGAAAAACTGAAAAACACGTCTGCTTAAATCTGATTTTTTATTTGAATTACGTAATCTAATAATATTCTATATTCTACGAATATTGTATTCATGTTGACTGAATGGATTTGTAAATTGTAACAAATGTATTCTTTTTTTCAGAACATCTGCAGTAAATTGCTATGAAGTGTACGTTGAAATTATTGTCAATCCGGCCCTGTCCAATATTCCAGTAAGTTCGGTACGCGCAGTCGCAGTTCCATACGCACAATGTCTATGAAATCAAGTTAACTGGTTACTGTTTAAGATGATTGTTTACTGTTTTAGCATCGCTTTATTTTACATTCAAGACGGTATGTATTTATTATAAATTCATTATATCAAAACTATTTATGAATTCTGTTATCGAAATTTCGTTTTTATTTATTTTAGTGAATCGTTCGGTACGTGATTTTATCATTTCTTCAAATCATTCCTCTCGGCATACCGCTTTGTGTTGTAATTTATTCCGTTTTCTCCAATGAGTTTAATAGTATTTTATGTGATTTCGTGTTCGCGTTATCAAATGAGTAATTATGATCGTTTAATTTAATGTTTGTTCGTGATTAAAAAGTTCAATTGTGATCGCATGTGTGCGTATGTATTTGAGGTTAAACAGGATGTTTTGTTACCAAGAGAACACAATAAAGTGTTTTGAAATGCGTTCGCCCTTATCAGGTACATGTTTTTATTTATTCTCTACTCGATGTTATATATTTATTAATACTACAATATATATTTCGCATAGATCTGCTTGCATATCAATTAATGCTTGTGTTTTGCAAGGTCTATGATATTCTTTTTTTTTTATTTAACCGTCGAATGATTTGTTCTCAGAAGGGGAGTATGCGAATCGTCTATGGAGAAATATCGTTTTGAATGTGCATCTACGTGACCTGTGAACGGGAATCGACGGAAACGTTCGTTACTTGTCGAGTGAGTACGGATCGATCGACACGGAGACGTTCCTGTAAGATCGTAGAATTAAAGTCTGTCGTGAACTAAAAGGTCGGTGACGATAAATCTTACTTTTACGTTTTTCGATCGTCGTACCGGATATGAAATCTTATGTACGGATCGTCGTTTTTTTTATATCGGTACGAGCGATTATCGTTGAAAAATTTCTCGATCGGTCAGATGCTTATTTAAAAATATTCTATTGAATGCTGGTATTTCAGCTCGAAGCTTACTCGTTGTACCGTATCGTTTTTACTTTTAATAGTTACTCGTTTCATTTAATAGAATGATGTTGATTCGTTGATTTCTTTTAACTTGTCGATGTACGTTAAAGATTTTTTTTTTAAATTTCATAATTTTTAGTTTTAGTTATTTATTGCCATTCCTGTTTTAGTATTTTTCTAATTATACCGATATAAAATTTTAATATTTGCCCTTAAAACTCGTAACACAGATATTATAATATTTCTTTTTATAATA
The DNA here is from genome assembly GCA_029203775.1 of Neoneuromus ignobilis. Lineage (NCBI taxonomy): Eukaryota > Metazoa > Arthropoda > Insecta > Megaloptera > Corydalidae > Neoneuromus > Neoneuromus ignobilis. Next base: position 29,881,461 of record CP092094.1, on the reverse strand, counting down.
ATCGATAATTTTCGAAAGATATTAACGTTTTATGAAACAAATGAATGATATTCTTTGTTTCAATTCGATAAGTTGTAGAATAAATTAGTAACGAAAACCGGTAGAAAAAAATTCTAAATTACTATTCGAATGTCTTATTTGTTTTTTATTTGTACGTTGAAAGCTCTGGTTTTTGGTAAAAATAAGTAGTGTCTTCGATATAAAAACAATCCGTATACGGTCGACTTGAACTGTTACCGTACAGAGGACGGACTTCTAAGAGACATCTGTAGTATGGAGTGTCGAGGGAAGAACTTCCCCTTTTGCTCCGTATCGAAAGATCAGTCCGATAAGTAATTTTGGACGGTTATCGTGAGGCAGGAGGAGGTTTCTGTGGAATGCGGCTTCCGAATCAGAACGTTATGTCGGACCGAATCGAAAGCCTTTTCGATTTCGAGCGAGGCGACGATGGTCGGTAAGCACCGATCGTGCCGTGTCTGGTTTTGCCTGTCGGTCGATAAAGTTCGTATACGGAAGCTGAATTTCTCGGCCAGGATTATGTCATAGAATGGGATGTGATGCGATGAACTAGACTTTTTTTTTATCCTTTCGTAAACCTCGCTGAAGCAAAGTAGGAGGTTTATCACACTCGTAGTCTTTGATCCCGGTATGGATTTTCAAATGCATGTCGAACGAGCTCTTCAGCGAAAACGTCCTGAGGCAGATGGCACGTTCTTACGATTTCTCGTGCGTTCCGATATGATCTCTGAGGTTGTGGATCGACGGAAACGTTTTTTCGCAGTAGACTTCCGCTGCTCGGGTCGATTATTCCAAAAGCACCGGATATTAAAATATTTCCTGTATCGTCGGTAGCTTGTCGTGTTGGACGAGAGTACTATCGATTTCAAATTGCACTTCTCTCATCTCTTGGTAACGTTTTTGGCGATATTCTTTTGTTCTCTTCTTCATCGATGAACGGTCCGACTCATCTCTTGAACTATCGGATCTTTGTCGTCGGTTTTTTGGAATGAATTTCTCGGAAGATGTCGACGGTCGATTATTTGGAGCATCGCCTCCGTCGCTGCCATCGTGGTCGGAATCTCTAAACGAGCTCGTAAAATCGATCGGGGGTTCTGCACTATCTGTCTCGTCGTCTTCATCGCGAGTCGATGTTTTGAATGCTGTTAACGACTTCTTAAGTCCGTTCTTCTCGAGGAACTTGTTACGTCTACTGATTTTTCGGAGTCGCTCGTGGTTATCGATGTCGTCTTCTCTACGCTTAACGTAATCGAGAACGAGCTCGTTTCACGTCGGTTCGTTCGGAGTCGCATAATCTGAACTTCCTACTCGCTTATAATTTGTACGAGTTTCCTTCCCTCCGCATTGAATTAAAAGTTGGATGGAAATATATGCCGAACAAGAAATTGAGGTTCCTGCGCCAGTATATTTATATCGGGCACACACGTCATTATTAATCAGTATATTATTAATAATATTAATTATTATTATTAATCAGTGTTATTAATAGCGGCGCCAACGAAGTTAGTGCACTGATAGCAAATGTCGCAATAGCGGCGCCTACGTAGTGCAAAGGGTTAAGGGTATCTATAAGTAATGTCGTGTTTTGGTACTGTACAAAATTTTATTTTATGTAAGAGTCGATACAGTTTTAATCTACAATATAATCTCCATCTTTATTGGCAACTTTCGCTCGTCTCTCTGACAAATTTTCTATTTCCTTTTTGTAAAATGAGAGTGATTTTGAACTAAAATATTGTCCGAGTGCAGTTTTAATAACTGTCGCAGTAGTAAATATTTTTGCCACGAAGAAAATGTTTTATAGATCTGAAGAGTTTGTAGTCTGACGGTGCAGCATCACGAGAATACAATGGATAAGGAAGTACTTCCCGACCTACCTCTTCGATTTTTTTTTCTCGGGTGATTCTGGCACTATGCGGTGTCACATTGTCATGCTGCAGAGTAACACCTTTTCGATTAATCAGTCTTGGACGTTTTTGAATCAAAGCAATGTTTAGTCCATCAAACCGAACACGATAATATTCAGCACTTATGGTTTCATTAGGATTTAGAACTTCTTGGTGAATAATTCCTGTAAAATCCCACCGTATCGACAATAACATTTATAGGGTGAAGACCTGGTTTTTTGGAGTGGACAAAAAGGGTTATCCTAGTGTTAACCGTTGTTTTTTCTCATGTAAATTGTTGTTTAGAATATGGGAGGGATTTGAGGTTATGAACGAAGTAGAGTTCGATCATAGTTTTTAGGTTTGGGGAGTGCGTCATCGATCCGATGAGATTTCTCAAAGGTATCGTCATTATTGTTAATTTTGCCCTGCGTATCAACGTGGAGAACATTATCGTCGGTCAGGAGAGCTCGGATGCGACTCTTCTTTTTGGAAAAGGGTGCTCGGGTGAATTTCCAAACGGAACGATGATCGGAGATAGTAGCGTTAAGGATTCTTTGGATCCGGGCGCTGTTTTAGAGCGAGTGCAATTCGATTTGAAGATGTTTTGCGAGTTTATTTTAGTCTGTACGATTGATAAGATCGCCGTATCCGATTTAGAGGTTTTTGAGGCGGATAATTTCGAGGAGATACGACAAAAGCTCGAGTGAGCAATAAGAGAACGGGGATAATGGTTCGAGATGTAGAGCAGATAATGTTTCGAATGTCCAAAATTGCAGCGTCGATTTGATCATGAGTGATGAATAGGAACTTGGATTTTGTCTTTACTTTGTGCTTTAAAGCAATTTCAATCAGCGTTTTTGAAGTAGAGATTTGTAAATTGATATATAGGTGAGGTGTGGAAAGGTAGTGTTATTAAGATAGGACAGTGATTAGAATCTCACGCAAATCTTTAAAGATGACACAAAATGAAAAACGGCGTGGGAGGTATGACTCTGTTGACTTGTCTCGCCATTATCTGTTGACGAAATAATCATTTCGTCGCATATTTTGTTCAATGCTCGCACGAGTGGAATGACATCGGAAATACATGTATGTGATTTTTGCAAATTCAACATAAATAAATTTATTACAACAACAATGATAGTGTTCTATAAAATCAATAAACTAATAAACAAACGAAATGTCGTATATAACACACGCTTCCTAGATGTTCGCTTTATTGTGTGTATATCGTTGCTATATTTCAATAGTGATGAACTCGGTTTCTTGGTTGTTTTTTTCTAAAGGGCTAAGGATTCTCGCCGTTTCCTGAAGCAGTATTCACTCTTCAGCGTCAAATTTCTCTATTTTATGTGTCGTAGTGTAAATCGACAAGAAATCTTTAATGCATAACTTCTCTGCCATATAGAAGGTATTATTTCAGCACGTTGGGGAATCTTGCAAGACTTTTAAAACATTTTGATCGAGACGGATTTGTATATTTTTTAAACCTTGCATTACCATCGTTGAATGGTTAAAGTGACCTACAATTTTTTTACATTTTGCCAGTAACGTCGAAATTATCTCAACACTTTTAAGAGATTCTTTTACTATTAGATGTAATTTACGTGCTGCGCAATCAGTGTTATTAAAGACACATAAATTGCACGCTTCATGTTTGTCCCACCATCTCTTACAGTGCAATGCACATTTCCTTTAAACAGTGACAATTATTAGTAATAACTTGTTTTGTACAAATTTTTATACAATGATATAGGAAAACTTAGCGTATTATTAATATACTACAATATTTCGGGGTTAGTTTTTAATGTTCATGATGTCTTTGTCTGTGGGGGAAACTTTCAAAACCCACATATTAGTTTGTTTAATGTTTATACTTAATACTAGACTAAAACCAACTGTTGCGGAAAAGTTGGTAAATCGCGCACGATAACTCAGATTATCGTAGCCAGATGATGACTGGGGCAGGTAGTAAATTAGGCAGGTTTTGAATGTACAAATCACCAATATATTTACACTATATATATGTACAAAAGAGTATCTACATACGATGAAGCTTATATTACTACAACTGTAATAAACAGAGAGTTCACAAAAGAGTACAAACACGTGGCGAGTATATTATGAGACAACACTGAAATCACACACGTGGTAATTAGTTGAGTCGCACTGATTTTACGTTGACACAAAATGAGTAAATGACTAAATGTAACGTGAGTCTATCAATCACATTAAACACACAAAAATGAGTCTAAACCGTGCTAAGATGGTGATGATTGGAGATAACAAACTGGACCATGCGTGAGTGTTCTTTGCCGCGAGCGATCTGAGATGAAGGGGGGTTCCTCGGCGCGTCTGCTGCCTTTTATATGTTAGCTAAGACGCCGCTTAGTTCGAGAGTCACTAGCCTGCGCGCAAGTGAGTGCACTAGTGCCCGCGAGCAATCGAGTCATCTCATTAGTCAGTTCAAAAAGATTGCTTAGCGCGTCAGCCTAGGGCGTTGGACCGGTAGCCAGACTCACGCTGTGTTCGAGACATTCACTTAGTATTTTCATAAGAGGGGACGCGGGTATGAACGAGTAAGAATGGTTGCTTAATTCTCCAACACCAACACTGATTTAAAAGCTAATCACGAGACGGCACGAACACATAGAAGCACTTTTCATTTGCACTTTGTCCTATATCTTCGCCGATAGGCATGTCGTGATGGATCCGATGTCTGTGTTTTCCTAGACCGGCGTCCGGCTTGTCCGGCCGGAGGGGTAGGCGAGAGGTCGGTAAAAGTTTGTCATGGACGAGAGAAGATGATGTTTTTGGATTTACACGTGGGATGTGTTTCAAGATTTCGGGTTAGAGGATTTGGATGTCTCCTCGTGTCGGTAACATAATTAGTTGTCGTTCTAGTTATGAACTCGTGGATTGTTCCGATGTCTGCACGGGCACGGAGTATTCTAATTGGGGTGCGCCTGTCAGCGTGTAGGATGTATCGAAGAACTTTGTTTTGAAGAATTTAGAGGGGGGAGAGTTTGTTTGGTTGTGCGGTGCACCAGATCGGAATGCCGTAGCTATATAAGGGTTGACCGGACGCATGCTTTGTAGAGATGAACTTCGACGTTTAGTGGTATGTTTGAATTTCATAGTGGCATGAGAGTTCGTGAGCCGGTCTCGGATGGTGTGTTTGAAAGTGAATTTTTTGTCGAGTACCAGACCTAGGTATTTGATTTGGGATGCACTAGGTATCCGGGTGTTTCCGAAGGAGATGTTCGGCTAATGCAGTCGACTCGAGTTTGTGAAGGTAACCGCGGAATTAGATTATAAAAAGCGAAGCGAGTCGATCTCGGGTCCGGAGCTGTGTGACATGTTAGGGGATGAACCCAGCATGCCTCACAGTATCCTTCACTTCATCGATCGTCTCCCCGTCAACCCCCAGACCAGGAATTTGTCGTCCACCTCCCTCTCAAGAGGATATGTGAACTACTTCGACTCCATGTCCAGGATACGTTGCGCGGCACGGAAGACCTCGTCAGTGCAGAACTTAATCCGCAATGCCTAGTCGGTTTTCGCCGTCCGGATCGATTCCCCTCCGCTCCAACTCATCTGCGAGGGAGAAGTAAGTGGTATCAAACGTACACCGGCGGTGCACGCTTACCGTGACGATTCACTGTCACGAACCCCTCCTCGCACTCGACTGCAACGGACTGCACAAAAGCAGACTCACGCTTCCTTTTCGGGGCATCCTCTACGCTCCCATCACTGGCTCCATCGCCGTCTCTCTTTATCCCGCAGCCTAAAACTAAAGGGCCGGGAACAGAGCTGAAGGGCGGGACACAATCTGTCGCACTAGTTGAAGCCATTTATGATGTCGAAAATGCCGAAAAACAGAACTTTTTCGCTTTTCGGGGTGTACGTGTAATACTGAGCGTTGACCTTGTTCAGTATCTCACGCGCTTTGTTGTAGACTTACATGTTATCTGCTATGATAATCATGCCGCTTATGGTGATTTCGAGGTAGTCACCTTCAATTCCATAGTGTTGGAGGATCTTGCGAATCTTCATTGCAAGGTCCTGTCGTGGTCTGTCTAGATATTGGTTTAGCATTATTGGAGGAATTGTCTCCTTTTTTGCGCTAGTAATCTTTTCAACCGTTTCGTTTATGTTGTTTATGGCTTGTAGTAGATCGTCTACGACGGAAACTCGACCAGCCGCGCACGTTTCGTGCGAACGGCCGGGAGTTGCTCGAGACGATCGAGCAGTGAATTCGGATGAAATTTCACGTCAGTCAGGTATTTAGTCACCGTTTTTGTAAGGTACTCGTCTATTGTCTGCACGTTAGTCAGTTCGTGAACTGTTCTTGTCGGGACGCGGTCGTTCAGTCGTACGTTAAGTATAAGTCGCAGAATGCCGTTGGAATTTTTGAATTTTGACAAGGTTGGACAAAACTTTGACAAGGTTGGACAAAATTTTGACAAGGTTGGACCAGTGGTTGTTGTTTTTTGACAAGGAGACGTGGTACACCAAATAGGAGACGCATAGGTCAGAACCGGTCTGATGCATGTTTTGTATATATTAACTTTTACGTCTGTCGGTAGGTTCGACGTCAGTAGCGGTCGTAGTGTGTGTACCAGACCTTCGTAGTCTGTCGCTTATAGTCTGTATGAACGTTAGCTTTCTGTCGAGCTTCAGGCCGAGATAAGTTATTGTCGACGTTTGTTTTATTGTAGTTTTGTCGTACGGAATTAAATCTGCCGGGTCGTGATTTGATCTTGAAAAGGTCGTGGCCGATGATTTCGAATGGTTAATTTTGATTTTGTTCCGAGAGTAGTACCCGCTGAGCGTCGACAACGATTTCGAAAGTTTCGTCGGGGTCGGATGATTTTTGGGAGTGTCCGTGTACAGGCACGCGTCATCCGCGTACAACGCGAGATTGACGGTGTCCTGTAATTTTGGAATGTCGCTCGTAAAGATATTATACAGTACGGGTCCCAGGACAGCCTTGAGGAACGCCGGCGGGTATAGGATGATTACATGATTTTTTGTTTTCGTACTTGACGTGAAACTCACGACCAAGCAGATAATTTTGTAACGTTTTAGTCGAGTAGTTGGGCGCTTTGGTCAGATATAATTTTGCGAGCAGACCGTCGTGCCACACCGAATCGAAAGCTTTTTCGATGTCGAGCGAGAAGACGACGGTGAGTCGGTTCTTTGCTAAATTGTGTCGGATGGCGTCAGTGAGTCGATGCAGTTGATGGATCGTACTATGAGAGTCTCTGAAGCCAAATTGTTCATCAGGAATGACGCGATTGGTGGCCAGGTGAACGTTCAGTCTCTTGAGTATCGTCCGTTCGTACAGTTTACTGTGATCGTCGACAAGAGACTGATCGGTCTGTAACTGGTAGGTGAGGTCAACGGTTTTCCCGGCTTCGGGATCGGCGTCACTTGCGAGCTCTTCCACATAGCCGGGAAATGGTTCTGTCTCAGTGCACAGTTAAATATGTCTCGTAGTTTAGCGATAGCTTTCCTCGGCAAGTGTTTGAGGTGTGCATTCGATATACCGTCCGGACCCGGTGACGAGCGTGTTTTCAAATTTCGTATATGTTTTCGTATTTCATCTGCGGTTATCGGCGGAATATCATCGTCAGTGTAAGGTTCGTGGTCTCTAAGATATTCGCCGAAACCGATGATGCTTTTATGTTTTTTAATTGTCGGCAGTGAGTCGCCAGTCCGGTGTGCTCGCGCAAAGACAGAAGCGATCAGGTCCACTTTGTCTTGCGCGTCAGTGTACAGTCGGTCGCCGTTTTCCGAGAGCAGAGCCGGAATCTGGCTCTGCTTCGGTCGCTGCCGACGAACGGATTGCCAGATCGAGTTTCGGTCTTTCAACAGTGAATTCGTCAGGGTGTTGTTCGAAACGGCGATGCGGAGATCCTGCATCGATACGCGAATCAAATTAGTTAGACGGTTTTTCTCGCGACGATAGTACGGATCTGCGGTTCGTTGCCACTGACGACGAGCGCAGTTCCACAATCGTATGTAATTTAGAATCTCGAAAGTCGGCCGAACGCAATTAGAATTTGGAATTTTGACTGTCGGGACGGCCCGTTTGGACGCCGTCCACACGACAGACTGAAACTCGACGAGGGCCTGATCAATCCGCTCGCACGTGTCCAAGTCGGCAGGTATTTGTAGGTGGTCGTTTATGTACGTCTTGTAAACGGTCCAGTCGGCGTTTTTAAAGTCCTTCGTCGAACGTTGTTGTAGTCTCGTCAGACGAAAGTCGATAATGGTCGTCAACGTAGGACAATGGTCCGAGTCGGGGTCTTCGTCGAGAACGACGACCCGCGACGACCGATTGTCCATGTTCCTCGTCACAGCGATGTCGAGCACGGACGGATGCACACCTGTGCGCGAGTAGCACGTGAACTCGTCCGGGTGCAGTATGTCGTAATGTGCGTCGTCTAGTAAGTCGGACAGGAGACGGCCGTTGTGATTCGCACAGTTACACAGCCAGTGCTGATGCTTGGCATTCAGATCACCGACTGTGATTGTCCGTTCGTGTTGGTCGGTCAGTCGTCTGAGCGTGTCGATGTCGAGACGTTGATCCGGTACGTAGAGACCCGTGATGACCACATTACGCGGACCATCGACGTACACACTGACGTACTCGGAATCGACGTCGTCGAGTCGCGGCAGTAGCGAGTGCGGAATCAGTTTGTTAACGAGTACGGCGACGCCTCCTCCGTTACGGTCGGGTCGGTCGTGTCTGTACACGTTGTAGCCTGGAGCTCGTAAGGACATTGTCGGTTTCAGGTGCGTTTCGGTGAACACTGCGACGTCCACACGACGAGCGTGCAGGACGTGCAGTGTTTCGTCCAATTTTGGTCTGAGTCCGTTTACATTAAAATTTAATACCGAGAGCAATTCCAATTCCAAAAATTTTATTGTTTAATTTTGATGTACAAATTTGTTTGTATAATAAAAGGTTGTAAAAAAAATAAGTCTTTCTATATAAAATAATATGACTGTATAATAAATTGTTTGTAAACTAGCCTAAAATTGTCAATATTAAATGTTAGTGTGCTTTTATTATAGGAAAAATTTCAAAAAACCTATTAGTTTGTAGTGCGTTAAAACTTACATACTAAACTTATAGACTAAACTTATAGACTAAACTTACAAACTAAACACTAACATTTGTATGCGTTCACAAAACTATTGCTTCAGTTTTTGATTTCGCTAATGAGTACTCAGAATAATGCTGTATAGTTTCTGCGCCAGCAGGAAACACGCGCACGAAAAACGACGACACGCGCACACACGCACGATCGGGACACACACACGCGCGCACCCGATACGCCGAGCGGGGCCGTCGACATGCACGAAGAGACCGACAGGAGCGCACGACGATATGCTCGGTGAGCTGCAGCGACCGGTACCGAGAGCTGTCTTTCGTGCGCTATTTAAACGCTGCCGAAAGATGCGTGCATCTGCAGACGATCTAACGTATCGCTGCAGCTCAGGATCGCCGCCTTCAGTCGACGAACCTCGTCGACGAGGGCAAAGAACTCTGACCAGTGGTTCATTGACTCGTTCCACTGCGATGGCAACATCGACGATGACGGCATCGGTACAGAGACGGACGGTTGCTGCTGTTGTTGTCGGGACAACTGTTGCTGCGATTGTTACTGTGATTGCTGCTGTTGTTAATGTCGTCGTCGTTGATTAAATCTCCCCGTCATCGTCGTCGACGGCATCGCAGGGAACGCACTGTAATCATTATATTGAGGCGGCAATGTTTGAGATTGTGTGAGCTGTGATGGCGAACGCAACTGCTGTTGTTGTTGCTGTTGGAAATTGAATCCGCAATTACAGCCGTCGCCGCCACTGTAACTGCCGTTGCCGACCGGTCGGGTATTTTGATTTTGCGTCCACGCGTTGACTTGCGGCAGTGGAGCCGGTTTAAATTTCCTCTTTTGTTGTTCTTTACGGGCTTCGATGCCCGACAGGTAGTCAACGACGGCAATTGTAGTTGTTGCTGTTACTGATAGTTAAAACCGCAATTACAGCAGCAGCCGCCGCCGCCACCGTAACCGCCGTTGTTATTTACCGGTCGGGCATTTTGATTTTGATTATTATTATTATTATTATTTACCCACGCGTTTTCTTTAGGCAATGGGGCCGGTTTGAATTTTTTCCGCTGTTTCTCTTTACGGGCCTCGATGCCCGACAGGTAGTCTACTACGGCGATACACTGGCGGTAGTTCGTCGGGTGGTCGCCGCCACAGTTGATGCATTTCGCCGACTCGACTCGATCCGTCTTCGTGCATGTCGACGTCATATGATCGCCGGCGCACTTCACGCATCGAGGAGTGGCATAACAGTTGGCGGTCGCGTGCCCGAGCCGCTGACATCAGTGGCACTGGGTGAAACCAGTTCCCGCCCGATACTTTCGTCAATACACTCGACAATGAACCAGGTACTCGATCTTGGTTACCTGGTTCATTGTCGTCTCGTTACTGAAATTCCACGCGTAGTCCACGCGTTGATTTTCGGCAATGGGGCCGGTTTAAATTTTCGTTTCTGCTGTTCTTTGCGGGCCTCAATGCCCGACAGGTAATTAACAACGGCGACACACTGGCAGTAGTTCGCCGGGTGGTCTCCGCCACAGTTGATACATTTAGCCGCCTCAACCCTGTCTGTCTTGGTGCACGCCGCCGTCATGTGATCGCCAGCGCACTTCACACAACGAGGTACGGCATAACAGTTTGCTGTTGCATGGCTAAGCCGCTGACAGCGGTGGCACTGTGTAAAACCAGTCTCCGCTCGATATTTTCGCCAATATACGCGACAATGAACCAAGTATTCGACTTTCGTCACTTGGCTCATTGTCGTCTCGTTCGAGAAATTAACATTGTACGCGGGCGAGGAACTGGCCGCGCCACGCATGACAAACACGTCTCGGACTGTGAGACCCTCCTCGGCGAGTGCGCCGACGATCTCGTTACTGAGTCCTTCCGGGACTCCGCTGAGAACCATCTCCATCGGTCGGTTCTCAGCTAGCGTGTATGTATGGTATTCAGTGCCTTGCTCTCGAAGTACGCGCTGGATGTTATCCCAGTCGGTGCGGCTGTCGACGAATATCTTCGCCTCGTTCCGCACGTATTTAAGATGGACTTTGCCGGCGCATTTAGCGGCCAGCTCGTTTGTGAAGGTGAAATGATTTTCAGGTTTTCTATGTAGCACGATCGGCGGCATCGGTCGTGCTACATAGAACACGTAGAATGAAAATTTTGAACACGTAGAATGCTACATAGAATACGTAGTCCACGCGTTGATTTTCGGCAATGGGGCCGGTTTAATTTTTTGTTTCTGCTGTTCTTTGCGGGCTTCAATGCCTGACAGGTAGTCCACAACGGCGACACACTGGCGGTAGTTCGCCGGGTGGTCGCCGCCACAGTTGATGCATTTCGCGGACTCGACTCGGTCCGTCTTCGTGCACGTCGACGTCATGTGATCGCCGGCGCACTTAACGCATCGAGGAGTGGCATAGCAGTTGGCGGTCGCATGTCCAAGTCTTTGACAGCGGTGGCACTGGGTGAAACCAGTCCCCGCCCGAACTTGCGCCAATACACGCGACAATGAACCAGGTACTCGATCTTAGTTGTCTTAGTTGGTTCATTGTCGTCGCGTTCGAGAAATTTACTTTATAAGCGGGCGAGGAACTGGCCGCGCCACGCATGACATAGATATTTTGGACTGATAGCCCCTCGTCAGTGAGTGCACCGACGATCTCGCTGCTCAGCCCTTCCGGGACTCCGCTGAGAACCATCTCCATTGGTCGGTTCTCAGCTAGCGTGTATGTGTGTATGGATGTTATCCGAGTCGGTGCGGCTGTCGGCGAATATTTTCGCCTTGTTCCGCACGTATTTCAGATGTATTTTGCCGGCGCATTTAGCGGCCAGTTCGCTTGTAAATATAATGGTTTGTTGGCTTCTTATGCAGCACGATCGGTGGCATCGGTCGTGCTTTGCTCGTGCTGTTGCTGTTGTTTATGAACTGATGGATGTTCAATAATCGATCTTGTTTCTGCTAGAGCTGTATCTTTTAGAATGTCAAATTGTGATAGCATATTATCGAATTCTATAATTGTCGATAAAGTAATATTATAGAGAGGCGTATCGAGAATAAATATTGAATTTTCTGCACCTCGCTCATTTTTGTGTTGGTTTTAAAATCCAATAATGTATATTAGGTCATGTCTTCTTTCTTGTACGAGATTTCTCTTAATCTTGTCGGCGCGAGGCCGCTAGCCTTAATCTCTTCTAGTATATTCTCTTTGGGGATTCCTGGCAAAATCTCCTTCAAAATGCATTTGCGAAATTGATTTTGTATCCTGGTCGTTTTAGTTTATCCCCCTTCATGGAGTGGACGTCCATGACTTGGAGATTGAGGTCTGTGAGGGCATCGTGGATTTCGTCATTGAGATCCTTCGGTACACCGCGAAGAATGTACTGGAGGGGTTTGTTTTCCGGCGAGGTGCAGGTGAAATATGGAATCTTGTGCTCCTCGAAGGCGGTTCTTACGGCGGTCCAATCCTCCTACTGGTGATGCAACGACCTTTCGGTCAGTTGTTTAGAGTTTTTACCTCGTTTGAGGCAGTTACTCTAGTTGCTCGAATAACCTGGTTGTTTCTCGGTTCGGTATTAATCTCTTTGTGGAGCATTTCCCAGGTCCCATGAAGTGGGCCTGTTGCGCGATGTTTGGCCAGAGGAGCTCCAAGTTACCCGCGGGGGTAACTTCATACTGTCCAATTAAATGTATCTGGGCATTACTTAGAACACCCCGAGGGGGCAAGCAGACGGGGCCGCTTGTACCATCCAATCCTCCTGCGCAGAAAGAAGAGCTTTTGTATCGTCATCAGTGTTGTATTTAACCTGATACTTCGTTTTCGCACAAGCAGCCAGGACTGTCGTAAATATTGTGTGGTTTGCCGGTTTAGACAATTGGCAGTGGTTTCGATGTTTTTCTTCGTTTTTCATTGCTTCCTCCGGTGGTGATTGGGTGGGTATAAACGATAAAATTGGTTTATGATAAGTAAAGTAAGATGTGAATGCCTTTGACGTCACATTTTCTAAATAGTTTGCAAATACGGCATCAATTGTAGTACCATATATTGTCGTTGCAACAGTTGGATCATTAGACATTGTCAAATTTAAATATTCCTCAAGAAAATCGATAATTGGCCGAGAATTTTCTGACGAAAAATTGATATTAAAATCTCCACTGAGAATCATTGGTAGCTTATCTTTTTCTCTGCCAATATATGCTGCACCTACTGTAGTGTATGGAAACAACGAACAACGTAAGAAATTAATAATATCATTTAATTTCTGATGTTGTGGAATGAAAATCGTAATTAAAACATATAACAATAGTTTCATTTAAAAAAATATTTTGAAAGTACAGTGGTAATACAGTTTATACATAGTTGAGGTTGGTTAGGGCAACTTGGACAAAAAGTAGTTCTCTTTTTTATGTTTTCTATTGCCTTTGACCGGCCCATGCAGCGTTTTTTGTTTGCATAACATAATTTCCACGCACGTCTAATGGTTTTCCCAGATATGTTTTTACGAATTGAAATATTGTGCTGGTTATGTTGTAAGCGAAGAATAGATTACGTTACATTTACAGGGAGCTCTAATAATCTTGCAGCCAATCATTGTCTGAATTGTCTGATTTTTATATTCTCCTTTGTTGATATTTCATAAACTACGAAAGCGTTTACAACTAAAATTTCGAATGGGAGCTGTATACCAAGTTTCCGAGACCATTTAATTCCTTTCCTGAGTGTAGTAGCATACGATACCAACTGATCTGAGCGGTCTATGTCACACTTTCCTGTATCGTATGCAAGAACAGACAATGGTTTCAATTTTCCGAAAGACTGTTGGCTAGTAGAAGCATCATCGATGTTACGGATATTCTTTGAACTCGATGTCATAATGGGCGCATGTTTTGTCGATAACATTCTTACATTTCGAGAATCTCTCCAGTCGAGTACAACTATGCCATTATCATTCTGTTTGGATACCATCTCTCCCTTTTTAAATTTATATTGAAGGATATCTCTTAGGATATACTTTTTGTTAGGCCTGAATGTTCCTGCTATATGAGTATCGGTATCTACGTAATAATATTTACATACTCTGCTACGAGCAGAAGCGATAACGGTATGCGTAGGTGTTCGCATTGTGGCCTGACGGAGATTTCTCTTATAAAATGCAGACAACGTGTTAAACCATTCTTTTTTTGTCGAGTAGATAATAGATGTCATTATAGACTTCGCTGTGTTGATACGGAGTTGACATGTGGGTCTGTGGGAACCAGGCGTTGGTGGTAGACATCGGGGCGAGGGCGAATATTTGATTCGCTGCTTCACGCCTGGTTATGATATCGTTGGTTTATGCCAGTGTCCTGGGACACTGACGATGGTTAGCTGTGTGGGTTCCTCCGCAGTTATAGCAGGTGCCTGACACTGCTTCGGCCCTCGACGTCCGCGGAAGCGTTCCAACTTTACGTCACACGAAGCGATGCAACGACTATCTTGTGGTCAGTTGTTAGAGTGTACTTCCTAGAAGTAAGTAGGTGTTGATTTTTTAAGTAATGAACACGATTTAAATTTCAATGCTGTGTCAAATTTTAGATTGATTAGTCCAATTTGAGATGGTAATATTTTACTTTGTGGCATCTTTTATATTTTTCCAAACATATTGATAGTGGTTTAAATTGAATTGTTGGGTCAGGATTCAGTAATGGAGGAGAAATACATGTATTCTGTAAACTGATAATTTTTGAATCTAATTCACCGATCTTTTTCAAAATTCCTGTCTGATTTTATTGATATAAATTTAATGTGGATTCGGTTAAATAAAAAAATGCATTTATATTAAATTTAACGTCTTTTCCTGATTAGCAGTTCACATAAGTAGGCTCTTCTTTCTTGTTCCACTTTATGTGCTGGGCATCCCTTGTAATTTGTTGGGTGATCTTCATGATCTCCTGATTTTGCTCGGGTTTCTTTTCGTTTAGGACATTCCCTTGTGTCTTGGGTGGCTCCACATTTGATACATCTTGACGTGATATTGCAGTGTCTAGCAGTATGTCCAAAGCGTTGACATCTATAACATCGTGTGATGTTTTTGGGTTGGCCTGTAGCTTTCCCGGTACAAACCTGTTGAGAAAAGATATGCTTCTTTTCTGACTTCTGATAGCGTCACTCCAGCAGGGAAGCTTACGATGTAGATTGGGCCCCGTTCCCTTTTTGAAATGCCCATGTTGCGGATCCTGGTAGGGTTCAGTTTGTTTACCTCGAATCAAATCAAATATATATTTATTATCGGAAATTACTATACATGTAGTGATACATATGTTTGTGTTACAAAACTTAGCTTTCTAGGTTATTCTAATGTACTAATATATGTTGAGGGTAAGCATAATGATATGTGTTGTTTTTAACTGTTAATGTGAATAGACCGGAAAAACTTTTAAAAAACCTGGTGAAACATGAGGTTTTTTTATTATGACTAAAGTTTGTTTACCTTCATTTCTTCTAGTATTTCTTCGTTCGTTAATCCTGGCGAGAGTCCCTTTAATACTATATTCAGTTCCTTTTCTGATATCGGCGTGTACACTAATCCCGTTGCACAATGTGACAGCAACAAACTCGAGCAGACCGATGAATTTCTCTCCGGCTCGATGACACTAAACCCGTTTCATTATAGACTGCCATGTTCTCGCAGTTTATTACTGATCCCTCTTTGGTTGTCTTTAGTTTAATGTCTCTTTAGACATTGGCTTTCTTTAACCCGTTTGCTCTTTCATTCATTGCTTTATGTAGTGATTGCGTCGTACAGCCCCGGACTAGGAATTTGTCGCCACCTCCCTTTCAAGAGGACGACCACTCCAACTGTCGCTTATCACCGGCCATCTGTCGAGAAGTACGTGGTATCGTAAATATTACGGCGGTACACGTGTTACTGTGACGAATAACAGTTACGAACGCCTCCTCTCCCTCGACTGCAACGGCTGCGCAGAAGCAGCCTTACGCTACCCTTTTCCCATCACGGCATCTTCTACATCATTATCTCCATGTCCATCACCTCTCTCTCTTTATCCCGCAGCCTAAACCGAAGGGCCGGGACACAATCAGTCGCACATGTTGATTCCATTGTGATGTGGGAAATGATAGAGTTCGAACTGACAGGTGACAATTACGTCAATCAGATAACTGCATCAGAGCACAACACTAACAACTGAACACGAGGCAAACCCGCGAACAGATGATAACACTACGCGAAAACACGGCAACACCCTGGTGAACCAGCCACTACGCAGTATGCAAACACAGCCAAAAACACACAATTTTCGATGCGAAACGACAGCAACGCAGAGACAAGTTTATTCTGGGCATGAAATATCAATCGGCGATTGATATATCTGGTGTAGATTTGCCGGTTTTCGAGCAAAATAATGACAAGACGAGGATCGAACAAAAAATGTCGTTCAAGAACATAACATCAGAAATAAACTTTTCAATTTCTACTGTATTAGTATTTTGAAGTTGTCAAATTTTGAAGTTGTTTCAAATAAATAGAAAATTGTTTACTAGAAACTTATAAATCATCTAAGTCAGAAATAGTTGCTACTCCAGTCATTTTCTGATTAATCCAACCGACAAACGGTAAGATTCCATGATCTAAAAATCGTTTTGATTGAATTTTTGTTTCCTTTTGTTTCTTTTTATCCCGCCACGAGCGTTGAAATTGAGTTTATTGACCTTGCGTAACGTGTTTACGGCTGCAGCGGGGGGAGGTTTTAGATCACCTCGAGCTGATCCATTGGTGATTTGCAGGCCGCCAAGGCCTTTTCAAGGTTCCTGGCGAACTCCAGTATACCTTTTAAGTTGATTTTGGTGAGGATCTCCCTGTTCTAACTATACATCCGCACTAGTTCGGAGGGCGTGCTTTGTTGTGATGGAGTGACGCTGGGTGGTGTCGAGCAACGTCCGAGTTGGAGATGATTGGATGGGTGGCTTTTTGACCGTCCTTGGTCGGTTTGGTTGTGATGTTGCAAGCGCTGGGAAAGCTACATCGTAGAACTGGAAGAGGGTTGCTGGGTCCAGGCGTTTATTGTTGGCTGGGGCGATTTTGGGTTTCGCCGCTTTCCTCCTGGTTGTAATTTCTCCTGTATATGCCAGTATTGGCGGTGGTCGGCAGTATGTGGATCGCCGCAGTTTCTCGTGTGGTGGCTAATGTGGAGAATGATGATACACACGGGAATAAAAGAGTTATTTTTAATTTTAATCAAGGTACTTATTTGTTGAGAAAAAAGAAACAACAGAATCGGTATAGAGCGTATACGTAATTATGCCGTGACAAGAACAACTGTAAACTGTGAACTGACAAAGGAAGTACACTAGTTACTACGACGAGCGTCGCGGAGAAACTCTGTCCTCGCAGGTAAAGGTCCGGTCTTATATATGTTATGTCGAGTGGATCCAGGTATAGCCAGACGTGCTGGGTTTGGGGATTCACCGAGGACTGGGGTTTTATGACGGCAATGAAAGAAGGTGTAGGTGTGATCAAACGTCGGGATTTTGGGTTTTCCGAAAATGAAAATGCGGTCGTTTAGTAGCCGCTACACTCGTTTGGCCATCGACGTACTTGAAATAAAAAAAAATCTTAGTAGCGCCGGAGATGGTCTCGATGAAATGATCGTGGTCGTCCGGCTTGGTGTGCAGAACGATCGGCGGGACCTGTGAAATATTTTCAAAACCCCGAACGACGTAGTTTTTTCACTCATTAAACTTAACACTAGTAAAATGTATCTGACACTTAACACGCACTGCACAAGCGTCACACTGTTGACACTAAAGTTTTTTGCTGTCTTCCGTGGGCTCTGGTATGTTTATAAGAAGCCGTATTTTTCGAGCACCTCGAAGCGCTCGTAATCGATGTTGCTTGCCTGGACGGCGGCTTTCATTTCACGGGCACGAGCAAGCATTCCGGGGATGTCGATTTCGTCGTAGATTGTTCGGATTTCGCCCAGAGCATCCTGTTGCTGGGCGGATAGTGGTGGCAGCGGTGGGAAGTCGCGGCTGTCGAGTTCTGGCGGCTACTGGTTGTTAGATCAGGCGTTCACTGTTGGTGCCGAGGCAGGTCCACGTTTGATTAGGCGTTTCTCGATGTTTTTACGATATTTTCTGATTTTTTCGTATTGTCGATAATTTGCGGGATGAGATCCTTCGCAATTAACGCATTTTACAGGTTCGGTGATACTTATCGAACAATCCTCGTATATAAAACCACATCGTGTCGAATTGAACAATTCATTCGATTATAAAGTAGCAAAATATACGCTCGATCCAGAATTGCGAATATTTTCCAGCGTCGGAAAGGATCAATACATCGGTTTGGTCTCCTTCACATGATATAGATATTTTATCGTTTTTTATTTGAATCATTCGATTTTCGTCGGGTATCATTGTTGGCCGATTTCCATTCGATTTTAACGCGAACGTGTCTGAAATAAGTGTCGACGTTTTATGACAATAATTAATGTTTCAGGAATCATTTCTCTATTAGGTTTATTCTAAGAAAGTAAATCGTTTTTATTTACTTACCGGCAATAGAACTAGTTATCGTTCGGTAGTATGGTGTGCTACATAACAAAAACACTACATAGCATACGTAATAAAGAATTTCTTCATTATTGTAATCGTTTTTGTCATTTTTCCAAATTAAATACTACGTTGATAATAAATTTCGAACTAAAGTCCGAAGAAGTTGCAACGACCTTGCGGCCAGTTGTTAGAGTGTACCTTACTGGAGGTAATTACTCTAGTAGCGCTGCCTATTATTCGATAGGTGATGTAATTGGAAATCCGAAAGTATTTGCCTGACGAGAGACGAGCCTCGCAGATCATGATGACGTCAACCTTGAGACGTTCAACAGTCTCGCGGAGCTCTGATCTCTGCCTCAGGGTTGGCTGGTCGCGAGCGGTCGGTCGTGTCCACATGCCGTGGCGAGTTTGCGCTGCGATGCTGCGGCCGTGTGTCGCGCCGAGTCGTTGTAGGGACCGAAGGACGTTGTTGGGCTCTCTTCGGGGGCATCTTGTGAGGCGACGGGGATCTGATGGTTCTTGTTTGATCCGCGTCTGTCGCCGGTGGTCCTCTTGGTTCTTCCGGAGATGTTTCCATAATGTTGTCGCTTGCTCGACCACGTTAATCACGTCGGGGTCACCAGACATTGGGTCGGAGGAGTGAAGTCCGAGGTGGGTTGAGTCTCTGTTATCGTGCTGGCCGACGTCGATGGCCCGGGTGTTCCATGTCTGTTGTTTGTTGTCGTTCAGATTTTGTGTTTGAAGTTTTGTCTGGCACTACTTTGGACTCGATTTGGCAGACACGTTTATTAACGTTATTGATTTCCCGATGTAGCAAAGTAGATTTACGAAGCCGCATTTCTGCTGGGTGTCATTTCAGGTGTTTGTAAAATTTAAGTACAGTGGTGATTTATAGGAAACACGGGTTTAGAGTTTTTTGTGTGAGTTTGTCGATTATGTTGCACTGTTTTTACAATACACTGCACTGCACTTTTTTGGTATTTTGTTAAAAATTCTTCGTCGTCTCGGATAGTTCGGTCAATAGAGATGTGGTTTTGTCTCGGCATATAGATGTTAATTTGATATAATCAGACGGATGTGGAAATACAGATATAAGATACCGATTGATAAAGAAGGTAATCGTATAATCTATACATCCATCTAATTCATCAAAGTCGTCGTCGTCTATTTTAGTATCGAATTTGAAATTTTTTTCATGTTCTTCGAGTAAATCTTTTAATAATTTTTCATCTATTATTGTAATCTTCTTTTATGTCTTTTAGCTTTGAATTTGTCACCAACTTTTGTGAAGTCTGTATCGATGTTGACGAGATTCGGATCGGTTGTGTTGTTGTCGAATTTACGTTTGAGAATAGCCTTTCCTTTTGCTGTTCTTATTTCCTTGATTTGAACATTTTTATTAGGATTCTTGTCGACATCGATGATCTCGATTTTGAAGTGTAGTGTAATTCCGAAGTGTATTGTAATAATCTTCATCTGAGGTAATATTGTTATTTTTGTAAAAAGAATCAATATCAGAGTAATCATTGTTTTCAAGATTAACCCTAATATTTTTATAACGCTGAGCATAGTTTTGGAAATCAGAATCGTCTTTTTGCATGGGTGCTAATGTAGTTGTAGACGGGGAAGGCATAAAAGATGCCTCAAATCTGCACTACTGGGAGGTTTATTAGGAACAATTTTTTTATAGCATATAAAAGTGTGTTTATGTGTTTGTAATTTAATATTACCAGAAGCTTCTTGAGATGAAACACAAATCAAGTGGTCAATTAATGCGATAGCGTCCAATTTGTCTTTATCGAGTGGATCATACGGAATATTTGCCAACCGCAGTAGTATATGGGCATGCGGACTACCGCGATGCTGAAATTCGATACGTTTGAAATAATGAATAACGTAATACCGTCCAAATGGACTGAATTTCTGTGATTTCAAGATGTTCATTAATAGGTTGACCAATTTATTGAAATGTATAGCACAGATAACAGCATCCTCGTTAACAAGCGTTGTTTTTTCGAGGTAATGTAATAGTTCAGCTGCTTCTTCGGACATAGTTTCAACACTATGCTTAAATTTGTATAACTTTTGAATTAAATCATTCCATCCGATTTCATTAGCACTGACAGTCAGAAATACAGTAGGTTTACCAAACTTTCTGATCATGACGAAGAGATCTGTTTTCCGATCAGCCTAATACCAAGTTGAGTTTGGAATCGATCGTATGAACGCGAGATCGGTGTCGGTGCAGTTGTTAATGTACTGTTCGTTTTCGATTTGCTCTCGAGTGATTTTTGTATTTTTACCGACGTGCTTGAATGCCATCGTAAGAGAATCTCGAACTCGCATCCTCTTGATTTTCATCGCCATGTATAACAAATGGTGTGGCGTAATTGTACGCCGATCAGATCTTCGTAGCTCACTCGGCGCCATCATGAACGGTGTTACATTAATGCCTTCTCTAAAATTTCGAAACTGGCCTAAATAAATTGAAGGAAAAGATTGTTCCTCGGCATGTTCATCAGACAGCAAACGTTGAGGCACATTTTGTTCACCAGGTGCTATACGTAAATACTGTTCCTCATTCCACAATAGGGTATGCTGTTGGGCCGTGAGACTATCTTCAACAGGAATATGTTTACTGATATTTTCTCGAGGAATTTCGTTACGAATTTGATCGTCGTTGAAGAAAGAATTATCAATTTTAATATCATAAGTTGTGCTTAATTGTTTTTTATGCACACACAGTATTGTTTACTCACTGCACTGTGGCGATTGAGATTTCAAATTTTTCGATGGAAGTTTGTACGGCAATATACGATGCTTTACAAAATTTTATCGAAGTAAGTATAATATTTTATCAACAAAAATACATTTTGATATAAAATATCACTCAGAGCTTTCGAAAGTATATCGGATGGCTCCTGCGAATCCTCTTCGCATTGTTTTTTCCTATATACTTCATTTGAATTTAACGACGACGAATATTCCTCCATGCTATTCGAAAACCCTGGTGATGGAGTTGACTGATAATGTCTCGATAGGAGTTTCATTCGCTTTCGTCTTATCAACGATTGAATTTCTTCATGGCAGATAATTGCATCGTAAAGAGGCATTTGTTTAAGTTGAAGAACGATAAATTTTCCGAATATGTCAAATTCATCATCGGTGTCATTTTGTTTTTTTTTTGCTATTACTTTATCACTTTTTCTATTGCTGCGTTTATTGTCGAAATATTATCATTTAGCATTTTTCGTTTGCGACTCAGAGGAGCACGAAAGACATATGTCGTCTTTGATTGCTTTGGAGTCAGATTGTCAGTTTCTGTGTTTTCTAAATCCATTACTTCTTCCTGCGAATCAACATTTCCAGTAGAAATACAAGTTATGTTTCGTGTTCGAATGAAAACGAAAAAATAACAATGTACTTAATATGACCTGTTTTTATTCCTCTCAAGATTATTACACAATTACAACAACATGTTCATTGAAGACCGTAACAGTGAATAATATTTAGGGTCAGAATCAGAATCAGAAAAAAAATATTTTGTCTAAAAATTACATGAAGTTTACATGATATTTTCTGGGTTAGTTAGGCTGCCTATCTTATGATAATGTGCCTATGGTTGAGTTGGGGTTGTGATGCGCGAGCTTATAACTGTTCAGAAAGGTAATTGACAATCCTTTATCGGTCGGTTCCCACGTCTTCTTTGGTGGTCTGATTAGATTCCTTTTAGTCGAGTATATTTAACATTCCTATATTGGTTCAGCACCGCGTCTTCCTCGGTGGTCTGATTAGTGTTCCTTTTGCTTTATGAATCGCCGACCCTTTTACTTGATAAGTCGGTAATCGAGAATTTAATAAGGGTGTAGGCTATAAGTTATGCTAAGTGCATTCTTTACGTATTTTGGGTGGGGTGATATCTTAAATTACATAAAGATGTTGATGCAGGAATTTCGATCGTTTCACTTTTAGCTCTATCATGTAAAATTCTAAAAAAGAAATAGAACTGTTGAGGAAAAGAACATCTTACTAGACAGTTATGCTTTCTATAAACGTTTATTATAATATAAGAAGGACTTTACATTACAGAGCATTTATACAGCATGTTACCTTCGTGCTAGTTCACTCGAGATTGTCTGTACTACTGTCTACAGTGTGCACTCTCTCATACTCATTCATGCGCACAAGACAAATGTACATACATAGCTTAAATTCAATACACCTCCTTACATTTGACTTTTGCGCTTTTTGCATACAAAATTAATCTTAACATTTCTCAAATTTTGCCCGTGACAAAGTCTTGGTAAAAATATCTGCAGCATTCTCATTCGAATCTACTTTAATAACATCTATAATTCCCTTCTCATAACATTCATTTATATAATGATATCGAACCTCAATATGTTGTGAGTTCTTTGTAAAGTTACCATACTTTACGATGGATATAGCGCCAGAATTATCTTCATGTATTTTGATTGGCACATCGATCTCAATTTTAAATGTTTCTCTTAGCATGTTCTTTACAAAATTTACTTCAGTAACAGCTTCTGATAACGCAATATATTCAGCATCATCCTCCCCTTACATGCGTTACGAAAGAACTCGAGTTGCCGTGCTAACTCCTTTCGTCCCCGTTCGACTTATTTTCTTCTATCTCTTTCGATGCAATTTTTGACTTGAAAAATTCGACCGTTCTTTCCACTTCCGGCAACACGTCTATCAAATCTCCAATATGGCTGTGTGACGAAGGCAATGCTCCTAGCATAAATCTTAACTTTTCTTTCTCGCTCGATTTATATCCTGCCTGTTTCAACTCGTTCGATGCTTTTTTTAAATTTATCAAAAAAATGTAGTCACGTCTTTACACTCTTTTAACTTGATACTTTCCGGTTCGTTTCTTTTTACGATTTGCAGAGCAGTCGAAGTGGGATTTAGCGAAGATCTTGGTTTCGCTTCCCACGTATTTTGTAGAGCACTTTTGTTTTGTAACTCTGTTGAGGCCTTCGATCATACGATCGTGGTCTGCTGGTTTTTCGTGTATGACAATCGGCGGCAACGCCCCAGGAGTCTTAGATGGTTGTGTGGTGGTGGATTTCGCTGATGCCCGTTTTGCCGGCGCCGGTTGCACGCTACTTGTTGATTTGGGTTTACTAGGTGACTGTTCTGCTTTTTGTTTCGCTAGTAGCCGCCTGCCCATGAACGTGGTCCATGGGTCAGGTTGCGACTCATCAGGGTTGTTTTCAGGTAGATCGGCGAAACACTCGTAAGTGTTGGCCGTTGGAATGTTGATTACTTCGGTCAGTGTGGTTTCACACTCCATTATTACAGGGTTCACTATTTCTGTTGCTAATGACGTAGATGGAAGGGGAGTGATGCCGCTCATAGTCGACTCGTCCGCCGCCGTGTTGTCGCTATTACGTAATTTGAGTGAGTTCTTTTGTAATTTCACTTTACTTACATTGATTGTTGTGTTTTTTCTTTTCGTAGTTGTTGTAAGGTTGATTGGGGTTTCTGATGTATTTACATCCTGCAGGCTCCCCGTCTCCTGCATGCAGGTTTTTCTGATGTACGTAACTTTCACTTTACTAAAGTATGAACCTTTCCTATTTAGAATGCAGCTTGTGCGTGTCTCCATGCACGAGTGATCACGGCCGCTGCTCGAGCGGAACTGGTCGATTGAAAAAAATAAATAAAAATAAAAAGATGTTTTATTGTTATAAATATTTGGTACAGCATTTTTGTACATAAGGTTGAATTTTTATTACTAGCTTATTATAGGCTATATTACGCTAATATGTATATAAATGACAGGATTAATGTTTGCATGAAGTTTTGTTGTAATTAAGTTTGCAGATTCAAGATTCAAGAACATTTTATTGATTTAAATTTAGGTGTACATAGTTTGATGTATAATAAAAATTGTAAATAATAAGTCTTTCTATATAAAAATACATAATTTAACTGTATACTAAAATTGATTGTAAAACTAGCCTAAATTGTCTATGGTCAAATGTTCGTGTGATTTTATTTTAGGAAAAATTTCAAAAAACCTATGAGTTTGTAGAGCACTAAAACTTACATACTAAACTTATAGACTAAACTTATAGACTAAACTTACAAACTAAACACTAAACACAAACACTTGAATGCGTTCACAAAACTATTGCTTCAGTTTTTGATTTCGCTAATGGTTCTCAAATAATGCTGTAGAGTTTCTGCGCCAGCAGGAAACACGCGCACGAAAACGACGACACGCGCACACACGCACGATCGGGACACACACACGCGCGCCCGATACGCCGAGCGGGGGCCGTCGACATGCACGAAGAGACCGACAGGAGCGCACGACGATATGCTCGGTGAGCTGCAGCGACCGGCTGATGTTGTTGCCGCCGCTCATGGTGGTTTGAAGTAGATCGTCTGCGACGGGAACTCGACCAGCCGTGCACGTTTCGTGCGGACGGCCGGGAGTTGCTCAAGACGATCGAGTAACGAATTAGAGTGAAATTTGACGTCGGTCAGGTATTTGGTCACCGTTTTGGTAAGGTACTCGTCTATTGTCTGTACGTTAGTCAGTTCGTGAACTGTACTTGTCGGGATTCGGTCGCTTAGTCGTACGTTAAGTATGAGTCTCAGAATGCGATTTTGAAATTTTTGAATTTTGATTAGGTTGGTTCGAGAGGCAGTGCACCAAATAGGAGACGCATATGTCAGAACCGGTCTATCATCCGGTATATCCGGTATATCGATTGATAGAAAGAAAGAAAGAAAGAATACATTTATTGGTTGTCAATTTTTACACACCCCTTGGGGCATTTAGTTTTTACATAGTTAGTTTATTATGTAATATATTTCACTGTATAGGGGTTCTTATCCAGTCTTTTGGTTTTCGCGATTGTTCATGTTGGTCTGGTTGTTACAGGAAAAATTTCAAAAAACCTGTATGTAATGTTTTTATTTTTTTTTTGTGCTTAACTAAACTTAACATAACTTAGCCTACTTAATTAACTTATCTAACTTAACTAGTTTTATGGCTAAAAGAACTAACTACTGCTGTTTGTTTTGGTCACTTGGTCACTTCCACGCACGACACTTCCGCACTAGTGTTGTACGTGGATTTGGTTGTTTTTATGGTGTTTTTGGTTGTTTTCTCGTAGGTTGCAGAATTTCTGCACTAGCCGCTTTTCTCGTGGTACATCATGGGAGTGATGTGATGCTTGGGTTCGGTTTGTTTTGTGATTGTGGTGTGATTCGCTGTTTGTTCAAATTCTACGGTGGTTTGTAGAATTTGGTTTGAGATGGAAATATGATTGTTTTGGATTTTCTCGTGTAGAGATTTGGAGGTTTTTCGAGCTGTCTTATTAATGGATTTACGTGGCGGCGGGCGCGGTTTATATGTTTTGTCGTCAGGGAGGTGATAATGTCTGTAATACGTTCCACACTTGTGCGGGCGTGAAGGGTACGTATTCTTGTGTCCTTTGGCACACCTAAGATGTGCCGCAGGACTTGGTTTTGGAAAGTTTGGAGTTTCTCGATATGTATTTTTGGTACCGTGCACCAGATCGGCACTCATATAGAAGAGTCGACCTGATGCAGGCTTTGTATATGTGAGTTTTTATTTTCACGGGTATATCTGCGTGTATTATTGGCTTAAGTGCAAAGAAGGCAGAGCGTGCTTTGCGTAGTCGGTCCGCACAAGCGGGAACTAGTGTGAGTTTCTTGTCTAGTACCATGCCTAAGTAGTCTATTGTCTCGGCAACAGGTACTGGGACGCCGTCGAGTGTTATAGTCGAGGGGCGTCTTCGTGTTTGTCTCGTGAATCTGATGAGTTTTGTCTTTGTCGGGTTTACTTTTATTCTGTTGTTCAGGTAGTATTTGTTAAGGTCAGTGAGTGCTGCCTTGAAAATTCTTGGCATTGGCACTCCGTTGGAGGTTGGGGCGATAAGACAGGCATCGTCAGCGTAGAGTGCTAGGTCGACTTTGCCGTCAAATTTTGGGATGTCAGATGTAAATACATTATACAATACCGGGCCAAGGACTGAGCCTTGGGGGACCCCGGCAGGTATAGTGTGTGGAGGGGAGGTTTTCCCGAGTGTGTCAACTGTGAAGGTTCGTCCAGTGAGGTAGTTCTGTATGAGTTTCAGTACGTGCAGTTGCAGTTTGGTGTTGATTAGCTTTACCATGAGGGCGTCGTGCCAGACTGAGTCGAAAGCTTTTTCGATGTCGAGGCAGACAGCGACGGCCGACCTGGAGAAAGTCAGTGCATGTTTGATTTTGTCTGTTACTCTATGCAGTTGGTATGTAGTGCTGTGAGCAGCTTGGAAGCCAAACTGCTCCAGTGGGATAGTCTGGTTTTTGTTAATTTGCTCTATGAGCCGCTTTTGGATAGCGCGCTCATAGAGTTTGCTGATTGTTGATAGTAAGCTGATTGGGCGGTAGTTAGTCGGGTCAGAGGGGGGTTTCCCCGGCTTAGGGATGGGGGTTATCTTAGACTTTTTCCAGTCATCGGGGAAGTGACTGAGTCTAAGAGCTGAAGTTAATATTTTTGCAAGAGCCGTGATGGCTTTTCTAGGAAGGTGTTTAAGGTGGACGTTGGTGATTCCGTCTGGTCCGGGTGCTGATCTATTTTTGAGTTTTCTGATGTAGCAGTGTAGTTCGTCTGGGGAGATTACATCGTCAGTCTTCACTTGGTTGGGTGGTATTTGTCTGAGTCTTTGTCCTAGTCTGGTGATTTTATCAAAGTCTCTAGGTTCACGGAGTGACTCGCCAACTCGATGAGCTTTGGCGAATGACTCAGCAATCATGTTGACTTTGTCTTGGGGGTCAGTCACTGTGTCTCCGTCTTCGGTGATGAGGGCGGGGACCTGGGTGGCTTTCCCTTTCATGCCTCGAACGAAATTCCACGTCGCGTTTCGATCGAGGGAGATTTCATTGTTAAGCTTTAGGTTCCAGTGGTTTGTCTTTAGTAGCTGCATGTTTCTTTGAATGTACGCGGTAAGTCTATTTTTTTCAGCGCGGAAGCGGGTGTCACCCGTTCTCCGCCAGCGCCGGCGTACTTGATTACGTAGTTTAATGGCGTCTAGTATGTCAGGGGTAGGTTTCGCTTGTGAGTAGAGCTTCGGTGTCGTCATAGGAATGTGTTTGTCAGAAGCTACTTTTATTAGGTTTTCAAGGTTTGCTAAATGTTTGTCTACCTGGTCGCAGTTTTCCAGGTAGTCCGGGATTTGGAGTTTTAGGTTTAGTTCCTGCTTGAAAGCCTCCCAGTTCGCCTTTTTGAAGTTAAAGATCCGGCGTAGAGACGTTGGTTTTATTTTTATTTGAATTTTTGTTATAACGGGGAGGTGGTCTGAGTCCGGTCCGTCGTGAATGACTTGTGAGGAAGCTCCGATCACGGTGATGTTTTTGGTGATCGTAAAGTCTAGGACCGACGGGGTGTGTCCCGGGTCAGGGTAGTGAGTCGGTTCGTCAGGTGCTATCAAGTCAAAGTTTGCATTGTCTTCAAGGATGTCCAGGAGTTGACGTCCGTTCTTGTCGATGGAACGGCAATGCCATAGTGTGTGCTTCGCGTTGTAGTCCCCCAGCGTTACCGTTCTACGGTCCCTGTCTAGTATTTGTAGGAGCTGTCCGGGGTCAAATGAAATTTTCGCGTAGATCGCTGTTATTGTCACGGGGTTGGCGCCACCCACAGCCACCGAGACATGTTCTATGTCTGGTGTCTGCAGTTGTGGCAATAGGGATTGGGGGAGTCGGTTGTCAACAAGGAGGGCTACACCTCCTCCGCGTCGGTCGTGTCTGTCTGCTCTGTGTATGGTGTAGCCAGGCAGGTTGAGTCTGTTGTGTGGTTTTAGGTGAGTCTCGGTTATGGCTGCTATGCTCACGTTGCGAGAACGCAACATGGCAAGCAGCTCTGTCTGGTTTTGTCTGATGCCGCCACGGGCGTTAAAGTTTAAGATAGATATACCGTTAGAGAAAAGTTCGGCGACTACGGCAATTGAAACTCGTAGATGACCTGGATCTTTTCCCATTTGGAGGTGCATCCCGCAAGGGCGCGCTCCAGGTCTTCTACGTCTTTGATTAGTTGAGGGATGTTCAGGCGGTCAACCGCCGAACGAAGCCGGACGAAGTCGTCCATTGCGGATGGACGGCTCGCGGAGAGGATTGGGCCCAGTTGCCCTCAGCATGACCTGGGGCATCGGGGCTGCTGGTCTCATGGCTGCGCTGGTTGCCAGGACTGCTATCTGTTGACTCGTTTGTGTTGGCTGTTGCTGGTGCTGCTGCTGCAGTGGCTGCATCGATTGATATAGAGACGTGTTCTATATTAGACTCGAGCTGTGGTAGAGCGGAATGGGGGAGGAGTTTGTTTACTAGAAGAACCTCCCCCTTTTTTGTTTACGCGGTCTTTTCGGTAGACGTGGTAACCTGGTACTCGTAGTGAGATGTATGGTTCTAAAAAGGTTTCGGTGATGGCCGCAACGTCGATGCGGTGTGTCTGTAGTAGTCGCGTTAGTTCTGTCAGGTGACGTTTTAGCCCTCCTCGGGCGTTAAAATTGATGATTTTAAGCTTACCCGCATGCGCCATCTAACGTCTGCGGAAAGCCCGGATGACCGTGGCTTTTTCGATGACGTCCTTGCAGTTTGATAGTTGTCTCTCTAGGTCTTCGATGGCAGCGAGGACGTCTCAAAGGCCCATCCTGTCGCATGCCTCGTCGATCCTTCGGAGCGCTTCCATGGGGTCGCGATCGTCTGTCGGTGGTGATGTGGCGGCAGGTGCGGCCGGCGGAGCGGACGACCTGGAGCCGGAAGATGTGTCGGTGGTTTTTTGGACCTGGGGGGCCGGTGCGCTTTGGACGCGCGGCCGGTTCCAGGCGTTGGTTGTCGGTAGTGGAGCTGGGACTATTTTAGCTGTTGTTGTCGTGACTGGAGCTGGCGCTGGAGCTGTCGTCTCTCCTTCCTTGGCTGCAGCGGCAGCGGCCCGGCTGGACGGCGTGTTCTCCAGGAACTCGACGATCGTCGGGCATTTTCTGTGGTTTGCCGGATGTGGACCGCCGCAGTTGCAGCAGGTGGCCGGCGAATTTCTGTCTCGTTTGGAGCACTGTGCGGTGGCATGGTCCCCGGGGCACTTGACGCACCTAGGACGAAGTTTACAATGTTGCGCTGCGTGACCGCATCGCTGGCAGTTGTGACACTGAGCGAAGCCGGTACGCGGTAAGTATTTACTCCAATACACTTTACAGTGTATTAGATCGTCGATACGTGTTACTTGGCTAGCGGTGGTGCCGTTAGCAAAGTTTATCTTGTAACCAGGTCTCTTCAAATTTTCCCCACGCATGGAGTGTACTTCCATGACCTGGAGGCCGAGTTCGGTAAGTTCTTCGAGTATCTCCGTGTTGTATCCCTCCGGTACACCTCGGAGGATATATTGGAGCGGTCGGTTTTCTGGTAGATTGTAGGTGAAGTATGGGATTTTCTGTTCGTCGAGCGCGTGTCGGACTTTCTTCCAATCATCTTGCTCTGAAAGCAAGACTTTTGTATCACTGTCATTAACGTATTTGAGCTGGTACTTCGCTTTCGCGGAGATGGCCAGCGCGTCGGTAAAAGCTTTATGGTTGTCAGGTTTGTCGATGAGGACGAGCGGTGGTGGTTTGTGGAGTTTCTTTGCTGTGGTCGTTGTAGTTGTGGAGGTGGTGGTGGCAGATTTTGCCTTTGTAGATGTCGATGGTTTGTTTGTTTTGTTATTGTTTTTTGTTATTGTCGCTGTCTCTCTCGTTGCAGGTTTCTTGTTTGGTGGCGTGGCATCGGTGGTGGGCGGAGCTCCGCGTTTCTTCAGTTTTACTAGCGTCCAAGGATTGAACGGCATGGGGTCCATCATATTGTCAGGGTGATCCTGCAAACAGTTAAAATTGTTAGAAGTTGGGATATTCGGTATAAGTGTTGTTGTTTCCATGTCGGTAGTGGTGGTTTCCATGTCGGTGGTGATCGTGAAGTTTATTGCTGTGAAATCAGTGTCGGTGATGAGGTCGGTTGTGGTGTTGGTTGTGGTGTCGGTCAAAGTGGCGTTGTTATCGGTGATAGTTGTTGTGTTGTCTGCTGTTAGATCGATGGTTTCTCTGTGTTGATTTTTGTTCCTTTGATGTCTGGGTCTCATGTAATCCGGAGGGATTACCAGACCCGTAGAAGTGATTTTTCTGTTATACGTAAGTCGAACAAATGGACGGCTCTTGCTATTTCGCTTGTAGATCTTAGATACACGTTCAGCCATGCAGCGTGTGCTTACGCATCCGATGCTAAGTCTGAACTGCTGTGATTGATATGTACAAGATACAAGATACATTTATTGATATAAGTTGTGTTGTACAAAATTTTTGATACAATGATATGATTAAAACTAGCTTATTATCTACATATTACGCTATACAAAATGATTTTCGGTACAATATCGGTAGTTTTTTAATGTTTATTGACTTTGTTTCGTGGTGAAACTTTCAAAACCCACTTAAGAATAAATATTTATTGGTAAAACTTAAAATACTAACTTAACTAACTTAAATACTAACTTATATACTAAACACAAACTTAACTAAGACACGAGACGGCACAAACACTTAGATAATATCGGTAATTTACACTTTCACTTCACTTTCTGTTGTTGTTAGCAGCTAGGCGTGTCGGTGGTGTTATTGTTTATGTTTTGGTTTAGGTAGGTGTCCGGCTTGCGCGGCCGGACGGGAACGACAGAGGTTGGAAATATTTTGTCATAGACGGGAAAATAATGTTTTTGGATTTGCATTTCGGTAGTGTTTCGAGGTTACGGATCAAAGGATTCCGATGTCTCCTCGCGTTGGTAAGATAGTACGTGGTCGTACGTACGATAAAGTCGTGTAATGTCTCAGTCTGTGTGCGGGCGTGTAATTCAGTTATGCGGGTGCGGGGGTCTGCTTGAAGAATAAGTCGCAGAACTTTATTTTGAAGAGTTTGGAGGGGTTTTAGTTTGTTGGGGTTCGCAGTGCACCAGATCGGGATCCCGTACGTCATCGTGGATCTGATGCATGCTTTATAGAGATGAGTTTTGACGTTTAGTGGTACGTTTGAGGTCAGTAGTGGTCTAAGTGTTCGGAAAGCAGCCGTGGCTTTTCCGAGTCGGTCTTGTATGGTGTTATTGAAAGTCAGTTTTTTGTCGAGTACCAGGCCGAGATATTTGATTTTAGTGGAGCTTTGAATTCGGGTGTTACCGAAAGAGATGGTCGGACATTGCATTCGAGTCTTTTTCGTGAAGGTGATTGACGTTGTTTTGGCATGATTGATTTTGATTCTATTATTAGTGTAATATTTTTCGAGGGTCGCGAGGGCGGATTCTATTCTTGGTGGGCGTAAAGCACCATGTCGGACGGTGGACATTATGCAGGCGTCATCTGCATAGAGGGAGATATCGATTTTGTCCGGGAGAGTCTGGAGGTCGGATGTAAATATGTTATATAAGATAGGTCCGAGCACGGACCCCTGGGGGACACCGGCTGGGATGTGATGAAGCGGTGAGGTTTTACCTAGCGCTTCAACCGCGAATGATCGCTGCGATAGATAAGATTGAATTAATTTCACCAGGTAAGCTGGCGGTTTAGTTCGAAGTAATTTGACTAGGAGGGCGTCATGCCAAACAGAGTCGAATGCTTTTTCGATATCCAGACACGTGACGACGGTGGCTCTGGAGAGGGATAAGTCGTGTCGTATTTTATCCGTGAGGCGGTGAAGCTGGTGGACGGTGGAATGTCCGGCGGTGAAGCCGAACTGTTCCTGCGGGATAATATTTTTTTGTCGGAGGTGTGCTACGAGGCGCTTTTGAATCGCCCGCTCGTAGAGTTTACTTAAAGTTGAGAAAGTAAGCTGATGGGTCGGTAGCTGCTGGGGTTGGTCGCGGGTTTGCCTGGTTTTGGTAGCGGGATGATTTTCGAAGATTTCCAGGCGGCTGGGAAATAATTTAAGTACAAAGCTTGGTTTAGAATGTTTCGGAGAGCGTTGACCGCTTTCTTCGGAAGATGTTTTAGATGAGTGTTGGTGATGCCATCGGGACCTGGGGCCGATCTATTTTTTAGTTTTCGAATGTATCGGTTGATTTCCGAGATGGAAATATCCGGGATATCAGAACTATATGGGGGAAGTTTACGGAGATTTTTACAGTAATGAACATAAAAGTCGAAAGTGTGGGGTTTGGGGAGTGATTCCCCGATGGTGTGAGCTTTGGCAAAAATCGTGGCGATGGCGTTGACTTTGTCCTGGGGGTCGATGAGAAGTTCGTTGTCGTCTGTCAGGAGGGCTGGTATGGATGCGAATTTGGATTTTAGATTACGAGCAAAAGTCCAAATCGCGTTATTGTCTGAAGAGAAAACGCCAAGAATAGCAACGGCCAAACGCGTGGCCAGTTGAAGGAGGAATACCACAGAGTAATGCCTCCAGCAGCACAAATACCTGAACGTAGCAGGGGTAGGAAGGAATGCACAATAGGAGCTTATCATAAATTCCGGTAGAACAGATGCTCCACCGGAACTGTTGCACAGCGTTTAGTCAGGGGGAGCTCCAGCAACCGAAGTGGCTCTTGCTGACCAAGTTTAACAAGAGTCGCACGGACCTTACGACGAAACTCCAAGCGGAGCAAGCAGACGGAGCCGCTTGTGCTTAGAGTATTCATCGACAAGGTCGATAGTCCCCAACGCCCTAACAAGGGGGTTGTCGCTACATTCTGCACTCTTCTTCTTAGCAACCTGTTTTTGAACAGGCAGCACAGGAGCAGCACTCTTAAGAGTACCACTCCGGGTCTGCTTAGCCGCACTAGGCTCGGCAGAGGGGGCGGGCTTGCCAACACCAGAAGCGCCGGCAATATCACCTCCCCTCTTGCGCGAAGCCTTGGACTTTTTCTTCCCTTTGCCCTTTGGCGCACTGGCGCGGGCACTGGGCGCGTCACTTGCACCGTGCACTTGGGGGCCGGGAGAGCTGCGTCTAGTGGAGGGAGGGTTGACAGGTGCTTTAACAGCAGCAACCGACGTGGCAACCGTCGGCGCGGTATCAGCGCGCACAACAGTTGGCTGCAGTGCAACCGAAGCGCACTCAACAGCAGCAGCCGCGTTTAGCGCGCTTAGCGACTACTCCAGTCGTCACTGCTGCCGCAGCAGCTTGGGGCGGCGGCGTCTTGCGACTACCACCGACCTTCGCCACCGCAGGACGAGACACAGTCGCAACAGACATTTCTGCCGTGCGACCGGGTCCCTTAGCAACGCTTGAATACCCGGGTGCGCCCGGGGCGTTGGAGGCAGCGTGAACCTTTGCAGGCCGCACCACCTTCTTCGCCCCAGCTTCCGCGGGAGCGGCCGTCTCCTGAGAGGAAGACGCCAGCTTCACACGCGGAGCGCTGCGCACCCCTGCCTCAGGAATTCTCTGTAGGCCGCACAACCACGAAAATTCGCAGTGTGCGCGCCGCTACAGTTGCAGCAGGTCGGCGCGGCATCCTTGGGACGCGTGCACAACTTGGCGTCATGCCCGCCCCCGCAGACGACACACCTCTCTGCCGCTTTGCACGCCTGAGACGGGTGCCCCCACCTCTGGCAACGAAAACATTGGTTCGTCCCTCGGCGACCACGGAACCGCTCCACCTTCACGTCCATATGGCGGAGCAGAGTCACGGAATAAAACTTCTGTGCCTCGGCCCCGCGCTCCATATAAACAATGAAGAGCGGAGCAGGTCGGCCACGGGTCCGGAGCTGTGTAACATGCTTGGGTGTAAACCCAGCCTGTCGCACAGCTTCCTTTACCATTGCGGCCGTGTCCGTGGCATACAACCCCCGGATTAGAAACTTATCGTCCACCTCCCTCTCAAGAGGGTAGGTGGACCACTCGATTTCCATGTCATCCAGGGCACGCTGCAAGCCACGAAACACCTCGCCAGTGCGGGGCTTAATCCGCAACGCCGAATCTGTTTTCGTCGCACGAAGGTCAGAAAGGTCGATGCCCCTCCGCTCCAGGTCATCTGCGAGGTTGTAGAAGGAGGAATCAGACGTACACGGGAGGTGCACGCCTATCGTGACGTTGGACCGTCACAAACTCCTCCTCAACCTCGTCTGCAACGAGAGACGCGGGAGAATCCTCATATCCCCTTTTCGGGGGACATTCAGCACGGGCGCGCTCTCGTCACTGGAACTGTCACGGTCCCTCTTCCTCCCGCAGCACAGCCCAGAAGGGCCGGCCACAGGGCTGGGAGGCAGGGCATCACCCGCTGCACTAGTCGAGGTCATTAGAGTTGATATTGTGCAGGACGTGAAAAAGACAGGTATAAATACTCGTTCAGGCACTCACCCGGCGGCACACTCCAACAACCGACACGAAAAACCAGCACGCGAAAATGCGACGTCGAGTGACACGAAGTATAGTAGTACACGCAAAGCGTTGATGCAACGCCCCGCGTAACGCAGCACGCAGTCAGTGATGTCACGGCGCTAAAGGTCACGCTGACCTTATTACACAACAGCAACGGCAACGGCGAGCGACGACAGTTACTACTGGGCACGTACACTGTATAACAGTGTACCGATAGCGTATGTCGGTCGGCAAATGCGACGAGAATGATGAAACACAATGGAATGAAACAAACACAATGAATAAATGAAAAACACAATATGAAATGATAGAGATGAACACAATGAATGAAACAAACAAAATGTAAACACGACGAATCCAAAAACGCAGAACAACAACGAGAATTCAATATCAAAGCAGCACAATCCAAAAACACGTCTAGTCAGTATCGCAATCGAAACTCGAATCGACGTGTTCTATATCGGAATCGAGCTGTGGTAGAGAGGAGCGGGGGAGGAGTTTGTTTACTAGAAGAGCGACTCCTCCCCCTTTTTTGTTTACACGATCTTTTCTATAGACATGGTAGCCTGGTACACGAAGAGAAATGTAAGGTTTGAGAAACGTCTCGGTGATGGCCGCAACGTCGATGCGGTGTGCCTGTAGTAGTCGCGTGAGTTCTGTCAGATGTCGTTTGAGCCCTCCGCGGGCGTTAAAGTTAAGAACTTTGATCTTACCTCCGTGAGAAGCCATCTAACGGCTGTTGAATGCACAGATTACCCGTGCTTTATCGGTTAAAGTTGTGCATTTCGCTATTTCACGTTCTAGGTCCTCTAATGCGGCGAGGATGTCCCACAGACCCATCCTTTTGCAGACCTCGTCGATTCTACTGATTGCTTCCACGGGGTCGCGGTTGTCGGTCGATGGTGGTGCGGCTGCAGGTGGAGTCCGCGAAGCGGATTTCGACCTGGAGCCGGGAGCTGAATAGGCGGTTTCACGCGCCTGGGGAGCCGGTGCGCGTCGGTCGCGCGGCCGGTTCCAGGCGTTGGATGTCGGTGGTGGTGCTGGCACTGATTTCGCTGGTGGTGGAGGAGCGGTGGTTTGAGCTGCAGTCTCGGCTTCCTTGGCTGCAGCTGCCCGGCTGGTCGGCGTGTTCTCAAGGAACTCGACGATTTTTGGGCATTTTCGGTAGTTCGCCGGGTGTGAACCGCCGCAGTTGCAGCAGGTGGCCGGCGTGGATCGGTCTTTTTTCGTACAGTTGGCGGTGCCGTGGTTCCCAGGACACTTTACGCACCTGTTGAATGTTTTCGGTGGTCAAATTTTCTGTTGTGAGGTCTACGATGGCTTGTTTGAGAAGTTTTTTGTTCCTGTTGTTTTTGGGCTTCATGTAGTCTGGAGGGACTACAAGACCCGAAGATGTGATTTTCTTGTTGTAGGTGAGTCTAACAAATGGGCGGCTTGTGCTGTTTCGCTTGTAAATTTTCGAAATACGTTCAGCCATGCAGCGTGTGCTTTCGCATCCGATGCTCAGTCTGAACTGATCTGACGATATTTGAGGTTGTGATGCGCGAGCTTATATACTGTTCAGATAGGTAATTGACAATCCTTTATCGGTCGGTTGCCACGTCTTCCTTGGTGGTCTGATTAGATTCCTTTTAGTCGAGTATATTTAACATTCCTATACTGGTTCGGCACCGCGTCTTCCTCGGTGGTCTGATTAGTGTCCCTTTTACTTTATGAATCGGCAACCCTTTTACTTGATAAGTCGGTAATCGAGAATTTAATAAGGGTGTAGGCTATAAGTTATGATAAGTGCACTCTTTACGTATTTGCAGAGCAGTCGAAGCCACTAAATATAACTCGTCAAATTTTTTTATAATTTCGTATGAGAAATCTAAATCACTCACGTATTCTAACTGTTTGTTACTAATCGAGCTATATATATAGTTCATTGCTTTTATGTCGGCTTTCTTCCGATTAGCCTCATCGTCTCGCGCTGTTCTCTCTCTCGTTGCTTGTTCCTTGCAATCCTTAAATTCAAGTAACTTTAAAATTCTCAATTTCCAACTGGGATAATCCATGCCGTCAAAAATTTGAAGGTACACATTGTCAACTTTCACATAGGACGCCGTATTATCCCTTTGTCTCTTCTTATTTCACTCTAGGATTTCACTTTACACTTACGAGTTTTTATCTATTTCTCTTTTCTTTCCTTTTTATCAACCACGCTCTGCTACCATGTTGAGGAAAAGAACATCTTACTAGACAGTTATATTTTCTATAAACGTTTATTATAATTTAAGAAGGACTTTACATTATAGAGCCTTTATACGGCATGTTACCTTCGTGCTAGTTCACTCTAGACTGTCTGTACTACTCTCTATAGTGTGCACTCTCTCATACTCACTCATGCGCACAAGACAAATGTACATACATAGCTTAAATTCAACAAGCTCTTTTGTACCAGAAAAGTTTCGGTACATATAAATCGTCAATCCCCATTCCACTTTCTCTTGATTCAGTAACTAGAGAATGTTCCTTTTTATACATTGTCCTAATGGTTTTAATTTTATTTTTTAAGTCTGTTACTATAAGGCCTGTAACTTCCATTTCTTCTACTATACGACTTAAAGCATTCTCTCTTGCGTCTTTATTTTTGTAATTGTCTAATCTATGATTCCACAGGCAATCGTGTTTATGGTGAAATTCTAAAAATTTTAACGTAATACTTTCGGTCCAGTCGAGACTCATTTTGTAAATATAACTTTTATATTTATGCGATAAAAGAAGCAAAACACACAGACACGTGGCCTGGTCAATTGGAAACAAACGGTTAACTGATGCGTTCAGACCGGTTTCAACTTGAAAGCAAATGGTGGGGATGACTCATACTTGAACGATAAAGTTTGACTCGGTCAATCTTTTCTCGATCAACTCGATTGAAACAAAGGTTCTCATTATAGATTTCATTCGACTTTTGTCGATCGACTAAAATCGGTCAACTAAACGTGAATAGTGAGAACGCATCCGACTTGAGTATGTCGTTAATGTAGAAATTGAACAGCATCGGTACCAGTAACGAGCCCCGGGGAACGTCAGCACTGATCAGCTGCTTGTCGGAAATCTTTCCATTAATATCTACATTAAACTATCGTCTTAGATATCCATCAATAATCCTTACTAGGTAGTTGGGGATTCGATTCCTGATTAACTTGAATGTTAACTCATCGTGCTACACGCTGTCAAAGGCTTTCTCGATGCCAAGGAGTATCATCCCAATATTTCTATTCTTTCCTAACCTTTCAGTGGCGTGTTCGACTATACGAGCTAGCTGATGTAATAGTACTATACTATGAAAGCCTTTCTAATTGTAAAAAAATGGTGCATATTTCTTCAAAAGCCGAAAAGCAATGTGCTTCCAATAGTACTACGCTATGAAATCCTTTGTAGTTATAAAAAATTGGCGCATATTTTTTTAATGGCCTAAAAGCAATATGTTTTCCATCCAAAACATCAATGCCATTTGGAAATTGCCATTTCAAGCTGTAATCGTCGGCAATTTTTGACAATTCCTCTTTTATATCCAGAAACTAGAATGAAAGAATTCTATTGCTTTAATAATTTTTCTTGAATTTTAAGTATGGATTATTAAATTTTTGACCTTAGGCGGCGGCAGGCGTTCGCGCTTGCGTCCATAGGCTGGAGATATCGCCTCCTTCGCGAGGTAATCTATCTTCTAGTGAGCCGCTTAGGTAGTTTGTAATTATCTCGTTGTTCGGGTGTTCATCAATTCGCTTATGGGCAGCTCGGCGGAGATTTGCCCAGGTTGCTGTCTTCACTGTGTCATCCAGGCAGGACAGGATTTTGAAGGCGTGGACCACTTTATTGATGTCGACCAGCTTCATGAGGTTTGCGCAGCCCTGAAACGATGAAATGTTCATCAACTTCTTGCCTAGTTTCTTGATCATGCAGTCGATGCTCGTTAACGGCCCTTTCGGAATACGAGCACCTCGCAATAACAAGTCTAGCTTCGAGAGGATGAACATGTTCAGGGCTTCTAGCTTCTGCCAGAGCGCGAGAGGTGACCGGTGGATTTTATTCACGCTTGCCCGGATGGCTTCCAATGTGTCTGTGTGTGTCTGGTCAACCCGGAATCCGGTCGGTATTCCGAGGTGGAAGTATTCATCGCCTTCGCCCAGGGTCTTCATGCCACTACTCTGGATCTCGAATGGGGTCTGCTGCACTCCTTTTTGACGTTTGCTTCCGACGTAATTCGACGGACATTTTTCAAACTTGAAGCGCAGCTCCATCCAGTCCGTGATAGTTCCGGTAGTGTCAAGTAGTGATTGTATGGAGGATGGTGTGTCGGTTAGGAGGACGATGTCATCGGCGTAAGCGAGTATGGATGTGTTGGTGTTGTACATCGGATACACGAATTGGGCGGCGACTGATGCGACCGCTTTTACTAGTTGCTCCATCGCCAAATTGAATACTATTGGCGGGAGGGGACAACCTTTCTTCACTCCCGCTCGCAGGGGAATTGAGTCGGTTTCATCGTCAGTTGTGCGAATGGTGGTAGTGTTTCGAGAGTGAAGTTCAGAGATTACGTCTCTCAGTCTCTCTGGAAGTCCGATCTCTACGAGTACACCTTCGAGATATGGTTTTGAGGGACGAAGCCAAATGCATTGGCGAGGTCTAGCCAAGTCACAACTATTCCCAAGGGCTGTCTGAACTATGAAGTGTACTTCCTAGAAGTAATTACTCTAGATGCTTTGTTCTTTAGATCAGCAACAGCAAGGCCAGCACTTGTCATTTCTTCCACTATACAACTCGAAGCATTTTCTCTTGCATCTTTATTTTTATAATTATCCAACCGGTGATTCCACAGACAATAATGCTTATGATAAAATTCTAAACATTTTAGCATTACGGTTTCAGACCACTCGAGACTCAATTTTTTTAACTATTTTACGTATGAAGACAAAACACACGGACACGTGGCGTGATGAGTGGAAAGCAAACAGTTGACTGATGCGTTCAGACCAGTTTCAACTTGAAAGCAAATGGCGGGGATGACTCATACTTGAACGATAAAGTTTGACTCGGTCAATCTTTTCTTGATCAACTCTACTGAAACAAAGGTTCTTACTATAGATTTCATTAAACTTTTGTTGATCAACTAAAATCGGTCAATTAAACTTGAATCGTGAGAATGTGCCTTAACTTACAAAGAGCAAGGCTACGATCCGATCTACATCTTTGGGTTCAAACCGAATACGAAACTGGTGAAATCCAGAAAGTTTCATACCTATTTTCGACCCGTATCTACTGGGAGAGTTACCGACCATCATCAATGTTACCGATCAGTCAATGTTACCGATGTCAAAAATTCGGACACGCTACCAAAAACTGTAACGTACAGTCCAGGTTCGTTAAATGTGGTTCAAACCACGAATCCAGAGAATGTGAGTTACCGAAATAGAAGACAGCCAAGTGCGCAAGGGTCGTACCCGGCGAATTACAAGGGATGCCTCACACACATCAGAGAACAAGTACGACGAAACCGATTCAGAGAAAAACCTGAAACCGAGTTTCAAACCACTTTCGAAGAACCAACCCTACAGAGAAGCAATATCCAAGTTTCTGTTCCAACGAGTTGGCAATCAAACCACACTTCTGCACAACAAGATGCAACGTAGAAACCAGCCACACAGGCTGCATCCACATTTACACTAACAC
This sequence comes from Neoneuromus ignobilis, assembly GCA_029203775.1. Classification (NCBI taxonomy): domain Eukaryota; kingdom Metazoa; phylum Arthropoda; class Insecta; order Megaloptera; family Corydalidae; genus Neoneuromus; species Neoneuromus ignobilis. The sequence continues at coordinate 29,840,805 of CP092094.1, read as the reverse complement.
CAGCTACAAAAACAGCAAAAATGTCAAACAACAACATAGCAAAAAACCAAATTCAAAAGAAACAACAAACGCTATCTTCTATTGTGGTGCATGAAAAATTCAAGAGCCACAAAACATTTGTTCAAGTCATGAACGCGGCTTCATCATCGAAATGCATTGTGAAATACGCCGATCAAGAAACCAAAGTCTTTGCTACCAAACCTGAAGATTGGCAAATCATCCGCAACACACTCCAACAAAAAGAAATTTATCACACCACAGCTACACACTACCTGAAAACCGGTCCCTGGAACTCACGCTCCAAGGAATGCCAGCCAATATGGGGGTATTTACACTAGTCAACGTTCATACAGTCTTCACGGCCCATTACCACTCGTCTCACACCCTCTTTCCAGATAACTGATTTTTTTTAAGGGGATTTTCGTGTTTACACCGCCGCTACTTTTTTTAATTAGCTCGGCAACGCGATGCACGAAACTAATACATATACAAATGCAATTACATCTAAAAGGCAATTATCCAAGGAAAAATTTCGAATTCTAAATTCGAGAAGATGTGGTGCTGGAGCGGATGAAATATATGGACCGAAATTATGATGTTATAATGATTTATCTTTTTTGCTCCAGTCATCTTACACAACGTCGAGTATTTCGAATATCAAAAGTACGTGTATTTAAATTAAATTTTGACATTGTGTACCAAATATGTAATTTTCTTTTTCAGATAGGTGTAAATAAATTGGAAAATACAAAGGAATTATTAGTTGAAAAGCGAACATCAAATGTAAGTCTAAATATTTATTTTTCTGTTACATATAGATTTTTTAAAAAAATCAAGGGCAAAATTAGATTTTCCCTTCACAATTGAAATAATTCGTTAATTCACTCCTAACTGCCTCTCCAGATTTAAACTTTTGTCCACTGCTTTCAGTTCAGCCATAAGCACGCTTTATAGTTTGTCGAGCTCGACTTAAGCGATAATCGAATACTATTTTTCTTTCATCGCTCGTCGTTGCCGGATAAGGTGTCATCGTATTATCGGACAGTAGGAACGCATTATCAGCAACAAACACAGGAGGCAACGATCGCGAATTCCCAATTAACTTTGCAGAAGGGAAAAATTTTCCTGGTTGTTGTAATATATGCATAAAATCTGATTGCCGCAGTACACCGCCATCACTTATCCTTCCGTTGCACCCAACGTCGATAAAAATAAATTTTGAATACGCATCGACAAGAGGTAATAATACTATGCTATGAAATCCTTTGTAGTTGTAAAAAATTGGCGCATATCTTTTTAATGGCCTAAAAGCAATTATGTTTACCATCCAAAACACCGATACAATTTGAAAATTGCCATTTCAGACTCTAATTGTCAGCAATTTTTGTCCATTCCTCTGTTGTATCCGAAACTAGAATGAAAAAAATTTATTGTTTTAATAATTTTTCTTACATTTTATGTATGGATTATTAAATTTTGTTCACATTTTCAGAAAAGACAAAAAATTAAAACAAAAGAAGTGCCAAACGAAGCTCAAAGTGCGTCTAAAATGACTAAAGAGATTATGCAGAAGCGAATACAAATGCCCATTACAAAAGAGGAGAAATTTTGCACTCATCTTCGTAGCTTTCTAGAAGACATTAAATTAAAAGAAACGTATGACGCCGTTGCATTAGAAATTTTAAACCTTGTAAAAAGAAAAATCAAAGAAGAAATGTGTATACTACAAACTGCTGACACAACCGCTCTTCACCAATACCCAAGACATCTTTTCCAAGAGATATTTTGCAAACGGCAATAGGAAATTCTTTTGAAAGTACAAGTGATGATGATTAATTTCTGAAAATAATTTTCAAAAAAGTTTATATGAGAAAATAAATTGATTTTAATTTTACCTTTAGAAACTGATCCTTCGTGTTTTTACAAATAGCTTCGCACACATCTAAAGTGGCTATAGCTGGAAAAACTTCTGATAATTTTGTATTGTAATCTAAATCCTTGTAACTTTCTCCTGTAGCCAGAAATCTTAAAGCGACGGAGAGTTTGTAAAGTCTGTTAAAGTTTAAAGTTCGTCGAGGATGTTGTTACGGCGACGTTGCCGAGCAGCCGAGTGGATCTTATAACGGTTTATGACGTGCGGCAGCGTTTCGTCGGCGTGGCCGCATCGACGGCGTCTCTCGTCTCCGGGTTCGAATCGGCGTGTGCCGTTCGATGGCACGACGTCGAGTCGAGCCCGGCGTACGAATCGGTAGTCACAGAACCTCGTATACCTGCCGTTCGTAGGAAACGGTCTGAGGCCGATTCGGTAACCGTGGTCCGGTTTCCTTGCTAACTTCTCCCGGTAATGTGCTCTTACTGCGGCCCTTAGTGTACGCATCGCGCACGCACGCGAGACTTCCGGGACCACCGAGACTGCCGTTCCCTTTGCCGACGAAGATATCCTGTCGGCGATAGAGTTACCTAATGTCGGCGGTCTCCGATTCGTCAGGTCTTCTCGGTTTCCTTTTTTATGAATCGATACGGTTCTTGTGTCGGACCAGGCTGGCGGAGTTCTCTTCTCTATGAAGCAGCGGTCGTATGTCTCCGCTAGGACCGCACAGCCTGGATCCAGTCGTTTCAGGCGTTCGTATTCGATGCCATCCTTCCCCGGAGTCGTATTCGCCGTTCGAACGAGGCGTTGGAATATTTCCTCCGACGAGATCGGGTAGGCGAATTGTTCCTCGTCCGAGCTTAGCTGTCTCGTTCTCAGAGTTTTTGTGATGATCTCGGGTGTAGGGCCGCGATCACCAGGTCGCTCAGCAAATACTTCACGAAAGTGAGCTTCAATCGTGCTCGGGGCGAGTTGGCAAAACGGCGTACCGTTTTCGACGCGTAGAACCTGATCCATCGCTTTTCTTTTGTTGACTCTATATTGTTTCTGGTGCTTGGAAGCCTCGACAGGATCGTAGGGTTCGGTGTTTTCCATTCTTGGCGGCTTGTTGTTGTTGTGGCGCTTGTATTTGTGCGCCGTTGGCCGTGTTGTTTTTCTTTCTGGTTTTTTCGAAGCCACGTCGTTAGTAATCTCTCAGACTATTTTTTCGAATGTGTTCCAGTTGTCCAACTCTTTTACTAACTTTAGTCATTTGGCTTGGTCAGGAGTCAGTCGTTTTTCTGGTTCATGCTGTTCTGATGGGAGGATCACAAGTTAATAAACATATTGAACTAATTAGTGTCGGCTCTACTGGATCCACTACCAATCGAGATCCACCTTTAAAACAACACCATCGGTAAAAGTACATAACACAAACTTCCCTTTCTACTTGACATAATTTATATAAGATTATTTCTCCCGTCGCTCATTTGTTCTCGAAAGCCTTGGGAAATTCTCCCCGTATTCACCCGGTGAAAAAAACAAACGTCTGAGGATCGGTCGTGTATGTACACCGCTGCATGGCTGAGCCTACCGTTAGAACTTACATGAGAAAGAGTTTTAAGCATCCAAAAGAGTCTCTCGTTAAACTGCATTACAATCACAAAATTTTCTCATCTGGGCTAATAGTCCCTCCGAAGGCCCTGTATCCGCGGAAAACTATTAAAGAAAAAAAATCATCACCGAACACCAAATGACCACCGACAACATGGACGTCGCTTCAACAGTCCCCACCACCAATCGGTACGCCTACCTGACCGATCACACCGACAACGCGCTATCACCTATATCACTGGACCCCTGGAAGCTGGTTACTTTCAAAAAACGCAAAATCACCACCACCGACCAATAAGACTGCGAAGCCGACTGGCCACGACCTCCAAACTCAGCACCTCAACCGCTGCAGCCGCCAACACCCCGAACGCCACCGCCAACAAAAAACGAACGACCATGCTACCACCGATTGTTCTGCACGAGAAACCGGTGGACCACAATATCTTTACATCAGCCCTGGAAAAATCCGCCAGAGCGAAATACCAGGTAAAATATAACACCGACGACGACACTGACGTTATTTTAAGTGCGCAGGACGACTAGCAGTCCATACGATCGACTTTACGCTATAAAAACATCTCCTATCACAGGTACATACTCCCTGAGAACAAACCTCTGGAGGTTATTTTCCGAGGCGTCCCAGAGAACATGAATGATGACATCGAAACGCCCTGATCGAACTCAACCTACCAGACCAGGAAATCTACTCAATGAGAGACGAAAACCTTCGCTCCCCTGGTTACAAGATTAATTTCGCCAACACCACCACGCTGAGCCAGGTCAGCAGCACCACCGATCTTCTCCATTTCCGAGTCTATTGGAAAAAGTACCGAGTTCTGTCGAGATTCACGCAGTGTCGCACCTGTCAACTTCTCAGCCACGCATGTGCAAACTGCGGCGCCCGCCCCAGGTGCGTTAAATGTACCGGTGACCACGGCACTGCATCCAGCACGAAAACCGACCGTTCGACTCCAGCCGCCAGCTACAACTGCGGCGGTCCACACCCAGCAAATTACCGTCAATGCTCGACCATCGTGGCATACCGAGAGAAAACAGCCAGTCGCCGCGCATCACCTACCCGCCAATACATCAGCGATCAACACCTGGAACAGGCACCACCAGACCTCCGCGTACGACATGAACTAGACTACGTTCCCACCGTTGAGCTCCAGGCCGGCGCCCGCTCCGAGGACACCGCCTGCAGCTACATCACCTACCGTGGATTCATCCCTTGGCTGTCTGGAATCCAAGCCATCGCCAACCGAATAAACCTAAACAGACTCCTAGCTGAGGTGAAGTAGCTGGAACGCAATCTAGCTGTCTGCACCGATGACTTCGATCGGATCAGCGTGATCCAAGCCTTCAAAAAGCAGCCGTAATATATCCACACGCCGATAAGATTAATGTCCTTAACTTAAACGCCCGTGGCGAGCTAATACGAAACATAACTGAACTTACAAAACTACTACATACTCACCGTATCAAAACTCACCTACCTATAAACATTTCAAAACAAAGTCTGAAACACCCCAATTGTACAACTCCACGCCTGTGCAGACATGGAGATTATCGATGATTTCATTACCAGGACAACCTCTGACTACCTTATCAGTGCAAAACGCCACACGAATCCACTCGTGCGCAACCTAGAATCGCATCTTACTTACAAGTAAAAACATGCTAAATCCATCGTCCTCCCGTCGATGATCAAATTGTACTAAGCTCCCACACATCCTACCGGCCGGTCGAGCCGGACACCATCTTAGCACATGAATCAAGAGCAAGAATGGAAACAAGCCAACCCGGCGAACTCGGTGACCTAGTGTTCAGTGTATAGTGTCCTAGTGCTCTTAGTGTTTTATGTTCGTGTCGTCGAGTGCCGTCTCGTGCTTAGCACTAGTGTCAGTATTGGTTTTAAGTTAGATTAGATATAAACTAAAACTCATATGTGGGTTTTGAACGTTTCCCCATGAAAAACAAGACATTTACAAAATACTCGCCCTAACTTACATTGTCATCCCCTTTATATAGTGAAACATTGTAAATAAGAAGCTACTGTATATCATCGTTATCGTTGTACAAAATTGTATCATTTTTAGTTCTTACCAATAAATGTCACTGTTACTGTTACTGGAGAATTGAGTTCTTGGTTTGTAAAAAAATTCAAAAAACCTGAGTAGATTTCTTTATTGTTGTGGTGACATCCTCTCTTTAGCCTCACCTAACCGCCCTCTTCTGTGCCGTATGACTAGTTACAACCTATTGAAATTACAATGACTTACGTTTTTTATCATTTCTTTTTTCTTTCTTATTTTTACTTACATTGTATGTTGATGAAAATGCTAGGCAATAGTTGTTTCGCCCTTTTTTTAGTCTCTTCCAAAAGACAATCCATCTCGTTATCTCCACGTAGTGGATAAGGGAGTTTATATGCATATTCATTATTTTTGGTTGAATATATGTATAGGTGGCCCAAATAAGACTAAAGGATTGCAAAAGTGGTAAATAATAGTGAAGAAGTAAAAGTATGTCTAAAACCTTCAGTTTAATTTGTACCTGCCTTTGTTTATATATATATATATATATATATATATATATATATATATATATATATATATATATATAATCATTATCAACTGCTTTCTATCCACTGTTGATGAAGATTTTTCAAAAACCATCCACTTCCAGTGACCCAGTATCTTGTTCTTTCGTATCATTTTGACGAATGTTCTCATATCTGTCTCGTGTATCTATGGGTCTCTTCTTAGTCTATTTATATGCCTGATTTTCCAATTAATAATTTCTCTTGTCCATAGTAGATATTCTTTTTTTGCTATATGATCGGTTATTTTTCCATTTTAAATTTCTTACTTTTACTACAACGTAAGCAACATTGATTTTTTTTAATCAACCGATTTCTTCTTTTATCTCTACTAATTATTCTAATATCTATTTACCCATTCCTTTTGATTCGGTCAGAAGCTGTTAAATTATTCTGATATTTAAACTCATATTTCACTGCTATAAGTGAAGAAACGTGTAGGATGCATTGATCAAAAACTTTTTTCTTCAGGCGTAGAGAAATATTAAATTTCATAATAATAGGATTTCTTTAAAATGAGTTCCCGTTTTTTCTCTGTTTTCAGTCTTAATCTCTTTATGTTTATTTAGTGTTAGAGAGTTCTTCTGAATTCCTCTATTTTATTATTAAGAATTTCAATTCAAAAAAAGTGAAAAATTGAAAAACACGTCTGCTTGAATCTGATTTTTTATTTTAATTACTTAATCTGATAATATTTTATATTCTACGAATATTGTATTTATACTGACCGAATGGATTTGTAAATTGTGACAAATGTATTACTTTTTTCAAAACATACGCACTGAATTGCCAACAAGTGTACGTTGGAAAATTTATCGATCCGGCCCTGTCCACTATTATCGTTAGTTCGGTACGCGCAGTCGCAGTTCAAATGCGAACAGACGTTTATGAAATCGAGATCAATTTGTTTGCTGTTCCCGATGGCGGTAAATGATTTAGCGTCGCTTTGTTTTTACATTCAAGACGGTATGAATTTATTATAAATTCATTATATTCACTTATTCATGCATTCTGTTATCGAAATTTCGTTTTTATTTATTTTAGTGAATCGTTCGGTACGTGATTTTATCATTTCGTCAGGATATCGTGCCTCTTGGCATACCGCTTTTTGTTGTAATTTATTCCGTTTTCTCCATGAGTTTAATAGTATTTTATGTGATTTCGTGTTCGCGCTGTCAAATGAGTAATTATGATCGTTTAATTTAATGTTTGTTCGTGATTAAAAAAGTTCAATTGTGATCGCATATGTGCGTGTGCATTTGGGGTTAAACCGGACTGTTTGTTACCAAGAGAACACAATAAAATGTTTTGAAATGCGTTCGCCCTTATCAGGTACATATTTTTATTTATTCTCCGTTCGATGTTATATATTTATTTATTTTTTAATACTACTATATATATTTCGCGTAGATCTGCTTGCATATCAATTCATGCTTGTGTTTTGCGAGGTCTACGATATTCTTATTTTTTATTTAACCGTCGAATGATTTGTTTTCAGGAAGGGCAGTGTGTGAATTATCTATGGAGGTATATCGTTTTGAATGTGCATCTACATGAACTGTGAACGAGAATCGATGAAAGCACTTGTTACTTGTCTAGTGAGTATGGATCGATCGACATGGAAGCACACCTGAAAGATCGTAGAATCAAAATCTCTCGTGAACTAAAAGGTCAGTGACGATAAATCTTACTTTTACGGTTTTCAATCGTCGTTCCGGATATGAAATCTTATGTACAAACTGTTTGTTCTTATATCGGTATGAGTATTTACCGTTGAAAATTTTCTCAGTGAGTTTTTTTTTTTTTAAAAGTATTTTATTGAATAACTCTAAAATCGACTCGAAGCGTATTCAATGTAAGGGATCATTCGTACTTTTAATACTTATTTGTTTCATTTAATAGAATGATGTTGATTCATTGATTTCTTCTAATTTGCTTTGATGTACATTGAAGAATTTTTTTTTGCAATTTCTGTTTTAGTATTTTTTTAATTATACCAATATAAAATTTTAATATTTGCCCTTAAAACTTGTAACACAGATATTATAATTTTTTTTTTCATAATAATCAATAGTTTTTGAAAGATATTAACATTTTATTAAATAGATAAGAATGATCTATGTTTCAATTCAATAAGTTGTAGAATAAATTAGTAACGAAAACCGGTAGAAACAAATTCTAAATTAGTATTTGAATGATTTATTTTTTTTTATTTGTACGTTGAAAGCTCTGGTTTTTGGTAAAAATAAGTAGTGTATTCGATATAAAAATAATCTGTATACAGTCGATTTGAACTGTTATCGTACAGAGGACGGACTCCTGGGAGACACCTGTAATATCGACCGTTGAGAGAAGAACTTGCTCTTTCACTCCACATTGAAAGATTAGTCTGATAAGTAATTTGGAATTGCTATTGTGAGGTAGGAAGAGGTGCCTATGTAATGCAGTTTCTAAATCATAACATCGCGTCGGACCGAATTAAAAGGCTTTTCGATGTCGAGCGAGGCGATGACGGTCAGCCACTTTTCGATCGTGCGGTGTCTGGTTTTGTCTGTCGGGCGATAAAGTTTATATACGGAAGCTGAATTTCTCGACCGGGATTATGTCGTAGAATGAGACGCGATGTGGCGAGCTAGACTTTTTATATCCGCTCGTAGTCCTTGTTGAAGCGAAGTAGGAGGCTAATCGGGCAGTATCGTGTTAGGCGTATTGTGTTCGATGGATTGGATTGGCGTTTCTTTGATTTGTCGATGGGGATGATCTTTGAGGTTTTTCTAGACTGATTCGAAGTAGTTCGGCCTGAGGTATTTGTTTAGGATGCCATAAAAAGCTCTAAGGGCCTCGTGTGATATGTACTAGAAGTGGATGTCGGAGATACCGTAGTATTTCTTTCAATTTTATTTCTTATGCTTTTTATTTTTTTCTAAAAAAATTTCTTCATTTAAATTTAGTTCTTTGTGTTTAAGTTCAAGTTCGGATTCTATTTTGTCTTCTTCGAGTGAATTTTTGTTTCTCATAAATTTCATTCCCATTTATTTGAATTTCATAAATTTCAAATAAATGTGTATTTTCCGATTATTACCATTAAAAATAGACCGTGAACTCTCAAAAACGTATGATGGAGTTGTATCAAGTTTTGTTCTGAATATTTCATGCGATAATTTAAAATGTGGACATATCTTTAGTGTATTAGCTGAAACAATTGTAAATTAAGTACCATATGATTTTTTGTAAAAAGTAAACATTATCTTCTGCACTGTCCACATCATTCTACTCGTATAAACTCTGGTCTGTATTTTTCTCCAATTAAATGGCATTTAAATATTGTTTTTTTACGTTTCTACATTTAATTTGAATAATTGATGAATGTTTCAAATTCAAGATTTCGTTCATAACACAATAGTAAACTGCCACTGTTGGTGTCCAAAGTAGAAATTCAAAATACGTACATCTTGATTTTGCTGACCGATGATCTATCGCATTACAAAAGGTGTACGCTTTTTGAAATTCAGTCGTTGAATTTTTGATTTTATTAATTTCGATTTTTAAATTGTCTGTACAGTATCTTTTAGATACTGCAGTATGCTAATCGTTTCTTCGATTTCCTGTTTGTTGCTCTAAGAGTCGCTGCACATTGGCAACTATAGTCGAACTTCCTTTTATCGGATACGTCACCGTACATGTATAACAACGTTCACGTTGGCAGTTTACATGCCTGGTCTGTAGGCTTAATTAAAGTATATAGCAAAGACTCTTGACAGTCTGCGGTTCTTACTACGCATGGTGTCCCCAGCAGGGAAGCATGCGCAACGATCTATAACATAGCGTCACCTTATATTGTTTACATCGACATTTTACATTGTGTATATTGACAGCAGTAAGATGAAGCTATCAATTATAAAGAATGAGTTAAAAAAATTATTATTATATCTGACGTTTTATTTATTGAGAAAAATCATATCGAAGAGATTATCTAAAAGTGAAAAGAGAAGAATATGGGTGAGAAAGTGGATTAGTAAGAGGCGAAATTTAGGAGCGAGTGATAATTTAATTACTGAAATGCGGCAAGAAGACGTCGGTGGCTACAGAAATCATTTGCGAATGGTACCCGAAAAATTCGATGAACTTTTACGCAAGATCGAACCACGTATAAAGAAACATGACACTCGGATGAGAGATGCTATTCCAGCCAAAACAAAATTGGAAATTACCTTAAGATTTTTGGCCACCGGCGATTCGTATACTTCTTCGGAAGCATTATATAGAGTCGGAAAATCGACAATATCGAAATTTGTTCCGGAAGTATGTGCTGCTATATCTACAGCTTTAAAGGACTTTATGAAGGTATATCGGTTTACATATATTTCAGACTCTCTCATTCATCGTCAACACTACTGTGTGGGGGTTGTAGTAATAAAAAAAAAACATACAATTTATTATTCAAATAATTTATCGTTGGACATTCTGTATTGCGTTTGCTAAGATAATGTATATATCACGTTGCACGTTTAACGCAACGTCAGACGGTAGTTTTTTTAACTGAATCGCAATGTGCCGTCCAAAGATATCGAATTCACTATCGCTATCTTGTTGCTCGACACGTTCGATTGTCTTGAAATGTCGCTCGAGCGAACTCATCGAGTTGAGCACACGCTTCAAATCCTCGTCACGTACATTCGACTGTCGCTTCATTGTAGACCGTGATGTTGACGGTCCGGCCACAGCAGTTTCCTCCGATACGTCGCTAGGGGAAGCCGTGCTTTGTGGAAACACGATCGTATCTTCCTCTAATGAGGGCGGTTGCGATTCCTAAAAAAAATAAAATAATTGTGCCTATGAACATAAACAATTTAATATTTTTACAAATAATTTTTTTAGATTCCATCCAAAGAAGAATGGAAAAAAATAGAAAAGGGGTTTCGGACCGAACGGAACTTTCCAGGCTGCGTCGGAGCTATCGACGGAAAGCACGTCGATATAAAAGCTCCCGATAATACGTCGGATCACTTTAATTATAAAGGCGGCTACAGTGTCGTGCTCTCGGCACTCGTAGATCATGATTATTGTTTTTCGTACGTAGATGTCGGCTGCAACGGAAGAGCTTCGGATGACGGTATATTCGCTCGGTCGACTCTAGGGCAAGCCTTAGAAAAAAAGACACTAGATCTACCCGAAAATTCCGTGATAGTAGGAGATGCAGCTTTTCCACTAAAGCCCTATCTGATGAAACCATATCCGACGACGCCGACACGTAAAGAAAAAATTTTCAATTATCGCTTGTCGAGAGCTCGAGCGATTGTTGAAAGTGCCTTTGGTATTCTAGTGGCTCGATTTCGAGTTTTACAAACTAGAATAGCTCCGGCACCGAACAAAGTCGATAACATCGTAACGGCGGCTTGTTCTTTACATAACCGGCTCGGAAAGTCCTCGGATATGCATTCGACACAAAGACGTGCTGATTTCGAAGACACCCACGAGGGTGTTTCGATTCCAGGATCGTGGAGACAGCACATCGATACAAATTTAGGAAAGTTGCAAACATCACGGTCTAATCGGGCGTCTAGAGATGCTTTACATGTAAGAGACACGTATGCAGACCTTTTCACTACCACGGAGGCAGTACCGTGGCAGGATAGGATGATTTATTAATGATATTAAATAATAATATATACCGTTAATTAATAAATACCTATACGATAACAATACATTGTAGTTTTTGTCATATCGGTCGTTTCAGTACACAGAATAAATCAGTGACGAGTTTGTGCAAAAAGAAATAAAATTTTAAATAATTGAAAATTACTTACTATTTCGGTACTCGTCGTCTGACGATATTCCGCCGAGTCTCGAATAAACGAGTCCATCTCATCGAACCGTATGAGATTCGGTTTATATACCGATGATGCATCGGCTCCGGATCGCTTTGAATTTTGGATTTTTTTCACTTCCACGTTATGAGTCGATCTTAAAATTTTGATTTTTGTTCGAACACCTTTTATGCTTAAATTGTCGTCGTTCGTCTCTTCTTTTATATTTCGGTATGCACTTTCCCTTGCATTTTTATTTTTGTAAAGTGGGGAAACGTACATTCCATAAACACTCGTTGCTACGGTATGCAATAATAAATTTTAAAGTTTTCTCATCGCCCCATCGAACCATTTTAATAATACAAATTAAAAAAATCGAAAAATATAAAGATCTTGTATAGCAGTACCTTTTACAGTGTCTTCTTTCTCCGGGTGCAGCGTATTTATAATCAGTGTCACCGGTATCATTTCATGCTGTTCGTTTCGATAAACAGATATGTGTTTTTAAACTGTCAACGAGCACTTGCTTTATCCGAAAATATTGACGAGTGTATCCCATTGCAGAGTCGAGGATAACCTTAATCTGTCGATAGAATAAGTACCTGGGTATGTTTTCATCATCGGTGCACTCGCTTCATCCATAAAATATCGACAAGTGTATCCCTTTGCAGACTCGAGGATATCCTTTTAATCTGTCAACAGAATAAGTACCTGGCCGTGTGTTTTTTTATCATCGGTCTAAAAAACACACGGCCGGAATTTATATTGTGTTGACAGATTAAAAGGATAATTTCGACTCCGCAAAAGATACTGCTGTACGAGACCTCTATAGTATATATAGTGAAACTATATTTTAATAAAATATTACAGTTCTCTTTTTTTCAACCGAACACCATATTTAAAAATTTCAATGAATTTTTTTTTAATATGAATACACTCGCTAAATAATAACTCGATAATACAAAAACGCAACATTTTATGCTCTGCAATTCAAACTTTTGCTAAAACAAATTTGAAATTTCTTCCTCTTGCTTAACAACGGCATAAAAATAGATCATCGGTTAGTATAAATGACTGGCATTTTATGGGTATAAAAAGTCGTCACTACTCGGTTTTACGTCACTAGTGACACGTTTTCGATCATCTACGTTAACTATTGGAACAAACAAGGAAGCGTAGTTGTTCGGCAACAAGACACTTTTTCTTCCGAACCGCAAGCGCAGTTTGTAATATAGATACGAAAACGATATTTCACTATAACTGCGCTCGAGCGGTACAAAAGGAACGTCAACTAATTTGCCGATGTGCAACCGCGCTAATGTTAACTATGAAGCATCGTAAACATACACTGAATAACTCGGTGGATTTCCGTAGTGGAGTTCTGGTGAAGGAAACTTTTGGAATGTGGAAGGGATTTGAAGTTATGGCCGAAGAAGAGGGTTCAGCCATAGTTTTCAGGTTTGGGAAATGTGATATTAATCGGATGGGCTTGCTCAAAGTTGTCGATAATAATGTTTATCTGCCCTGCATGTCGACGTGGGAGAACGTTATCGACAGTCAGGAGAACTGGAATGTAACTCTTCTTTTTGGAAAGGAGGGCTTCGATGCATTTCCAAATGCAATGATGACAGCGTTGAGGACTCTTCATCTGCAGACGGCTGTCTCTGAGCGAGTGCAATTTAATTTGAATGCATTTTCCGAGTCTATTTTTGTCTGTACGATGAATAGGATCATCGGATCCCGATCGTTGGTTTTCCGATTAGAGGTGCTTTGACGGTCGGTCCCTTCATCGGGAATACATCTGGGATTGACGGGCAGGTCCAACGTGATTAGCTCTGTTTTGACGTCCTCTTTTAGGTTGGTCGGCAGACCTCCGAGCACCGGCTCGAGAGGTTTCTCGTTTGGCAAGTTATATGAGCGATGTGGGATCTGACCTTCCGTCAAACCCTGTTTCAGCGATTGCCAGTCGTTTTTGTCTGTCGTAAATATTTTAGTTTCCTTGCCAACATACTCGACACGGAGATTATTAAGAGTATCTATAAGTAATGTGTTTTGATACTGTACACAATTTTATTTTATTTAAGAGTCGATACAGTTTTAATCTACGATATAATCTCCATCTTTATTGGCAATTTTCGCCCATCTCTCTGACAAATTTTCTATTTTCTTTTTGTAAAATGGAGGCGATTTTGAATTAAAATATTGTTCGAGTGCAGTTTTGATAGCTGTCGCAGTAGCGAATTTTTGGCGGCGGTCTCAAGGTCGGGAAAGCAGGGAAGACTGTACCACTGTTCACGATAGTTGTTGTCGGCGGACCCCGCTTCCATGCACTCCTTGTGGGAGGCGGTGCCGGGGCGAAAGTTTGTTGTGGTTGACCTGGAGCGGCGTCTTCTGGCTGCTGCTCCTGGTCGCTTTCGAATTGCTTCAGGTATGCCACGATGACGGGGCATCCTCTGTAATTGGCCGGGTGGGGACCCCTGCAGTTGCAGCAAGCTGCCGGCAGGGATCTGTCAGTTTTTGGACACTTTGTTGTATCATGAACCTCGATACATTTGACGCACCGAGGCTCCGAATCGCAATTTTGCAAAGCGTGCCCCAGGTTCTGGCAACGCTTGCATTGGGTAAATAACGACCGGGACTGGTACCTGGACCAGTACACCCGGCATTGGATGATTTCCTTAACCTGTTTTACCTCGGCGAAGGTAATTCCGTGTTGAAAATTGACCTTATATGCGGGGTTTTGCATCCCCCGCATAGACAGAACCTCAAGGGCCGGCAGCTTGAGGCTGATGAGGTCATCCAGGATTTTTTTTGACATATTTTCCGGTATCCCCTTGAGAATCATCTCGAGGGGTTTGTTCTCTTGTAGTGTGTAGGAGTGGAAATTGATTTCCTTCTCATGGAGGACTTTCTTGACTGCCAATCAGTCCTCGTGGGATTTAGCGAAGATTTTTGTTTCGCTACCCACATATTTTGTCGAGCACTTCTGCTTAGTAACTTTGTTTAAGCCTTCGATCATGAGATCGCGGTCGGCAGGTTTCTCGTGTATGACTATTGGCGGCAATGCCCCAGGAGTCTTTGTTGATTGTGTGGTGGTGGTTGTTTTCCCAGCTGCCCGTTTTGCCGTCGCCGGCTGCGCGCTGTTTGTTGCTTTTGACTTTGCAGCGCCAGGTGACTGCTCTGCTTTCTGTTGTGCTAATCGCCTCCTCCCCATGAACGTGGTCCACGGATCAGGTTGCGACTCATCGGGGTTGTTTTCCGGTAAGTTGGCCAAGCATTCGTATGTATTGGCCGTTGGAATGTTGATTACGTCAGTAGTAGCTATGGCTTCACAGTCCATATTTGCAGGTGTCTCGATAAAATTGGTGCTTGTGACGTAGTCGGGAGGGGAGGGATGTCGCTCATAGTCGACTCGTCCGCCGCCGTATTGTCGCTATTGCGTAATTTTGATGAATTTTTGTGCAATTTGATTTTACTTACATTAACATTGGTATTTTTTCGTTTTATTGTCAGGTTCACTGGGTTTTCTGTATCCTGCATGCTCTCCGTCCCCCGCATGCACGATTTCGTGTTGTACGTGACTTTGATAGTTTTAAAGAATGATCCTTTTCTATTGATGATATGGCACGTACGCTTCTCCGTACACCAGTGTTCACGGTCGCTGCTCGAGCGAAACTGGAAATTCACTATCTCGTCTATGATAACTTGACGGGGTTGGCGTCTACGCATGGCCAACTCCCTGAAATGATCTCGCTTCTTCTTTTCACTGATATGGGCGGGGCATCCTCGATAACTAGCCGGGTGTGCCCCTTTACAATTTGCGCATATCGCAGGGTTTTCTCTCGGCAATTTACAGTCTTTTGCCTCGTGTTCCTGACCGCATTTAACACATCGCATTTTGATTTTACAATTTCTTGCTGCATGACCGAAGTTTTGGCAGCGATAACATCGAGTGAGATTACTGGATGGCTTGAAGCTTTCCCAGTAGATTCGAATTGAAAAAAGGTAATCTACCTTTTGAACATCACTCATTTTCGTTTCTGGCGTAAATCCTATAACATAAATAGGGTCGGAGTCTTGTTTTTCGTATGTCGGTTCACATAGCCTAGTCGGTGACAGACCGCTGGCTTTAATTTCTTCGATGATCTTTTCGCCAGGGACGCCTGGGAACATTCCCTTCAAAACTATGTTTATATCTTTTTCCCCTCGGGGTGTAAACGTATAAAATTCAGCGCTAGTCTTACTGAACACTTCTTTAATTTTTGAGTAAGCTTGCATAGTGGTGGTATTAATTATCATCCCGCCGCGATTCTTTTTAATATGAATATCTCCTTCGATGTTGTGTTTCTTTAGGATTCTTCTCAGATTTTCCGCCGTGTCGTGCGCCCCCTCGATGTAATGAGTTAGCACTATGGGCGGGACTCTCACTTTTTTCTCTTTGTCTATTTTTTCGATTGTTTTCTCAATTTTATCGACGTCGAGTTGTATAAATTTGTTTGATAACTTAATCGTATTGTCTACTTTTTTGTCATCGGTCACTTTTTTAGCCCTCTTGCGCGGCTTTATCGACATGTCTCACTACCGGATTTGTTGTCACCTTCGTAGTTGGTCGGGATGAGCCTGCCGGAACAGCGTGGGCTGAGGGCGCCTCGCAGTCATCTATTGTTCTCTTGACCGCCGTGGTCGAAGCTGGTCGAGCAGACTCTGCCGGGGCAGTCGTCTCGCCGCTATCTACCGCTTGAGCGGTAACTTCCATTTTCTCAGCCATCTAAATAAATTTCGTACGCACACTGGGCACGCACTCGAGTGTCTATTGCGTGAGATCGTCGACCGAGGTCGGCGATCCCACGCAATGCACTGTAAAACTTTCACTGAACTATTCCCGCCTTGACGGGAAACGCCCTTGTGACGTCACTCGCTACACACAAAAACGCGCGAACGCACAGCACTGACGCTAATTTCACTTCACCGACAAATAAGTTGTGTAAAACGCACTATGGCAATTGCCACTAACGCGGCGAACCGCACAAGCACTTAAATAACACACTATTGAAATTATAGGTGAACTTTTACTAGTGCGAGAAAAACACGTCCGTACCGTTCGACTGCTAGAAACGAATTTTTTCCGTGACGTCGATTCAATTGCGGCTGTGGCCTACGTTGGCCGACAGAGCTTGAGTGCCAACTTTCCCGAGGGAAGTTTAGGACTCGCGTTGCGCATATTTCTGGTTTGTTGCTTGGTAGCGAAATTAGCACATGTGGGAGCATTTCCATTGTCCCCAGTGGGACCGAAGCTTTCGATTGGCCGGCAGAGCTCCAGGTCACCCTCGCGGGGGCGACCACCGCCGGCCAAGATTGATTAATGATGGTCGCTGTTATTTATCCGTCGACGGTTTTCAGCGGCGCAAGCAGACGGGGCCGCTTGTGCTTGCTGTATTCCGCGGGAGGATCGATAGTCCCAAGCGCACGGACGAGCGCGTTGTCGCTCTTCTCCCGCCCCCGCATACAGCCGACTAGCTAGTCCGCGGACGAACTCGTCTACCGTAGGGAGTTGGAGATCACGATGAAGGGGGTGGTGTTCCGCACATAGTAGTGCGCGTCGGTGATGAGCCGAGTGCACTTGTTTTGGAACACCTGTAGCTTTTTGGTGTTGTTCGGGTGATATGCCCAGGCTGCAGCCGCGTACGTCATAATCGGTCGAATGCAGCTGAGGTAGAGCTTACGCTTACTTCTCAGCGACAGTTTCGACTTCCTATTCAGCATCGGATACAACCTGCAGAGCTGCGCCTGGGCCTTCGAGAGAACATACTGGGTATGGCTCTTGCCCGTGTCGCGCCAGTGCTAGCCCTTTCGGGTTATTAACCCTAGAGTGCCATACAGAGTGCTTCGCATTCAGATCACCGGCCAAGATAACCGACGATTTGATGTTCAGCAGGGCGTCGATATCCCCCGTAACCAAGGTGGATTTGGGTCTGCTGAAGACCGCGGCAAGAAGCATCTCTCGTCCACCCAACTTAGCAACGACCGTAGTCGCTTCGATAGACTGAAGCGGGGGACAAGCCATGACGCGATGGGGGATGCTCTTCTTAATTAGAATAGTGGTTCCTCCACCACGTCCCACTTGTCTATCGTCACGATAGGTGATGTAGTTGGGTATCCAAAAGCGCTTACCCGGCGAGAGGTGAGTCTCGCAAATCATCAGAACGTCGATCCTGAGGCGTTCTGCGATCTCGCGTAGCTCTGTACCCTGATCCCTAATGCCGTTGGCATTCCAATAAATTATATTTAGAGGTTTGTCTTGCATTATTTGGGTTCGTAAGGGGCACGAATGGGGGGGAAGATGGTTCACGACAGCGACGAGCTAGTGTTTGTAGTCCGTGGCGTGGACCATCTGCATCACTAAGTTGGCGAGAGCTTGCTGTACTACATCTACTAGTTGCACGGATTCTGATATTACAAAGACCCTTTCGCCTGAGGGTTGACCTGAGATAGCTTTCGGCAGCGTTTTGCGTGCGCTGGGTCGGTCTTGACTGACTTTCGCGCCCGCAGGGACCGACGTCCGCCGGGGATGCTCTTGGGGGCGGGGGAAGCACGTGCTGAGATGCGCTGCTTCACGGGCTTCGATCTCCTCGGAGCACCCCTCGCAGTTGGGGGGGGGGTGTTGCGGGGGTGGATGGCTTTGCCTTTACAATACGCACTGTCCTAGTCCTCACCTTCGACTGCTCTGGTTTAACATCTGACTTCGGGGCCGGGGGAGTAACCTTTCGGTCTCTGCACACCCGTACCCCGTTCATCTCGCTACTAACATCGGAGGCGCCCGTGGGGGCGTCTCGCCCTTTGTTTTTACCCTTTTTTCTCCTCTTCTTCCGCGGCTCATCGGGGGGAGCACTCGGGGTGCTACTCGCCCTGCGCGCCTTGGTTTCGGAAGAGGATTTGCCGCGCTCGCACTTGGTGGCAGGTTTAGCGGGTGCTTTTTTGACCGCCGCAGTTTTAGCTCCGGCTGGACGTGGTGCAGGACCACCACTCCCGGACGGCGCCTTCGCCACAACAGACGTGGGTGCGGTCGCTGCACCAGCCCCCGCTGGCTCGCAACCGCTCCCACCAGCAACGCGCGCATAACCAACAGTGCTCGGCGTGTCGGAAGGTTTGTGCGCCTTTGCAGGCGCCTTCGCCTTCTTCTTGCCGGCTCCCACGGGAGCTTCCGCTGCCTTTGGAGGCAGGTTAAGCTTCGCACGCGGGGCGCTGCGCTGTTTCCGATGGACGAATTCCTTATAGGAGAAACAGCCGCGATAATTCGCGGGATGCCCCCCCTCGCAGTTACAGCACGTCGCCGCGACGTCCCGCGACCTGGTGCACGACTTAGCGACGTGAGCACCCGCGCAGGCTACACAGCGAGGCGCCGCCCTGCAGGACACCGACGGATGCCCCCAGCGCTGACATCGAAAACACTGTCTCGGCCCCCAACGACCACGGAAGTGCTCCACCTCGATATGCACCCCCCGGTGGCGAGTCAAGGCGAAGAATCTCTTCGCCTCGTCACCCCCAGGTGGTAGATATACCAGAAACAGTGGAGCAAGTTTTCCACGAGTTCGGAGTTGCGTGACATGCCGGGGATTGAGCCCAGCTTTCTCGACTGACCCGCGAACGTCGTCCGGAGAATTGCGCACAGTCATGCCACGGATGACGAACTTGGAGTCCATCTCCCTCTGAAGAGGGTAAGTGGCCCACTCCACGCCCAGCTCATCCATGACGGACTGCGCACGACGGAATTCCTCGTCGGAGCGGAATTTAATCCGCTGCGCCGAGTCAGTGGTAACGACATCAAGTAGTTGGGTATCGATACCGACGCGGTCCAGCGCATCAGCCAACGCGAGATACGAACTATCATAAATGTACACCGGCGGTGCACATTTACTACGACGCTTTACTACCGTCGTGAATCCGTCCTCATCGTTGTTTACGCCAGTCGCGGGTGGCACATCGCACGCCCGTTTCCGGGGGGTGGGGGGCGACATGCTCCCGCGACTATCGTCGCTGGAGCAGCTTTCTCGGTCACGCTTCATCGATGGATAGTGATGGCAACTGCTGCGTAACAGGAGCCGGGGCGGGTGCCGGAGCCGGCGGAGCTGTTTACTGCGGAGCGGCGGAAATTCGCGGCTGCTGTTTTCTAGTGGCGTCTGGTTTTTAGACCAGGCGTTTTCTTTTGGAGCCGAAGCTGGATTTTGTTTATGTCTGCGCTTCTCGATATTTTGTCGATATTCTATGATTGCTTTGCACTGGCGTTAATTAGCGGGGTGGTCACCACCGCAATTTACGCATTTTGCGAGTTCGGTATTTGGTTTCGAGCACGTCTCGGTAAAATGTTTTTCTGCACATTTGCACAGAAGACTATATGAGCATCGCATATAGTCTTCTGCACACAGTTCAAAGCGCCCTCAACCTCAGTCACGGTGCCAATGTGTCGCGTGGGGTATTGAACCCCGCGCATAGATTGGACCTCGATGGCCGGCAGTTTGAGGTTGTTCAAATCTTCTAAGATTCTAGGGGCCATGTTTGCCGGCATCCCCTTTAATATCATTTCCAGCGGCTTATTCTCTTGTGGAGTGTAGCTGTGGAAATCTATTTCTTTTTCTCGTAGTACCTTTTTTATAGCTAGCCAATCCTCATGCGACTTGGCAAAAATTTTTGTTTCGTCGCCTACATACTTGGTGGTACACTTTTTTTTTGTTACCTTGTTGATACCAGCAAGCATGAGGTCGTGGTCTGCTGGTTTTTCGTGTATTACTATGGGGGGAAAGACCCCTGTTTGTTTTGGTTTCGGTTCTGGGTTTTTTCTGGTTGGTATCTTGGCTGTCGCCAGCTGCAGGATGCGGGCTGGTGTGGCTGTGGCGGGTCTAAGCTCCGCCTTATGTTGAGCCAGCCGTCTTCGGCCCATGAACGTAGTCCATGGGTCGAGGTTCAGTTGGTTCTCCGGGAGGTAGGCCAGACACTCATACTGGTTGGCCGTGGGAATTTGGATGATTTCTGTAGTGGTTGTGGTGTTTGTCTCGGGTTGGGTTGTGGTCTCGGCTGTGTCGGCTGCGTTGTTACCGGCTGCCGGTAATGCAGTGTTCTCGGCGGAGGCCATCTGTGGTTGGGTGGGCGTACTGTTGGGTGGTTTGATGCTAAGATCAAGTGACTCCATCTGTTGTGGCATAACCGAACTAACAGATGGTTCTGATCCCGACTGTGCCGCGTTGTTTGGCGACGCTATGCGCGACGGGGGGCTGGCGTCACTTGCATCATTTGATGCTTTGGTGTTTTCACTTTGATTTAGTTTCGAATTATTGTTTTGTTTATCGCGGCGCTCACTTTTCGCGCTACTCGCGCTGCACTCGGCGGGCACTGTACTTTCACGAGCTATTTGTTTGTCTTTTGGGCCTGGAGCGTTTTCCAGAGCAGTGTTAGATGTTTTGGCGGAAGACGCGGTGGCACTATCACTTTGTTTTAACTGCCAGGATAGCAACGACCGTGACGACGGTCCGTTGTTGGAGGAATACCGCAGGGTAATGCCTCCAGTCGCACAAATGCCTGAACGAAGCAGGGTTAGAAAGGAATGCACAATAGGAGCTTTTCACGAATTCCGGTAGAACGGATGTTCCACCGGAACAGTTGCACACGTTTAGTCAGGGGGAGCTCCAGCCACCAAAGTGACTCTTGCTGACCAAGTTTAAACGGGAGTCGCACGGACCTTACGATGAAACTCCAAGCGGAGCAAGCAGACGGGGCCGCTTGTGCTTAGAGTATTCATCGACAAGATCGATAGTCCCCAACGCCCTGATAAGGGGGTTGTCGCTACATTCCGACCGCGCATACAACCGACGAGCCTGTTCACGAACAAACTCGTCGACCGTGAGCAGTCGGAGATCGCGATGTAGGGTAGTGTTACGAACAAAATAGTGCGCATCGGTCATTACCCGAGCGCACCTATTTTGGAACACCTGAAACTTTGTTTTACATTTTTGTTTTTATTTTTATCACTTGCGGTGTAAACTCGTCCGGGGCAATTATATCGTAAGTGGGCGAGTCTTCCAGAATGGATTGGAGGAGACGCCCATTTCGGTTCGAAGTGTTGCAGAGCCACTCAGTGTATTTGGCGTTAAAATCGCCAAACGTGAGTGTGCGTCTGTGTCTGTTGAAAATTTTAAGTAGATCGTCCGGGGCGACTGTTTGGTCAGGGATGTAGACAGCGGTTATCACGAGTGGATTTCCGCTGCCGATGGATGCTGAGACGTGTTCAACATCCACCTGTTCCCAAGTTCCTAAGTTAGTGTCAATATTGACATCTTGTAATTCTTTATTAAGATCATCATTATCATTTAATGTACCTAGGGACGTTTGAACATCCACCTGCAGTTGTGGTAGTAAGTCGTGTGGGAAAAGCTTGTTGATGAGAATGGCCACGCCTCCACCGCGCCTCTGTCTTGACGGTATGTTTGGAAACCGGGTGCACTGAATAGGATGCTAGGTTTGAGATGTGTCTCAGTAATGACCGCAATGTCTATTTTGTGAGAGGAGAGGAGATTTAGGAATTCAAGGCGGTGGCGTTTTAGGCCACCGCGGATGTTAAAATTTAAAATTCTTACCCTGCCTAGTTTTTCTTCTACGGCATGGAAAGTGACTGGACAAGTTGGAACTTCTCCATCGGGGTTTTGCAGGCAGCTAAGTCGCGTTCAAAGCTGCGGAACTGCTCAAGCAAGCCGCGCAGGTCAATGCGGTCCCAGATGGACTGCATCTCTCTAACGATGCTTGCTGCTGCGGCAGGTGTCATGCTGCCGTGTTGTTGATTCGTGGAATTTTGTTGTTGTGAATGTTGTCTCGTGCTTGTGCTGGGATTGGGCAGGTTCTTCCTGGTTGCCGGTGTAGGTGTAGATCGGGGGGCTGGAGCGGGAGCTAGCGTTGTGCGTGGTTTTGTTTTGGGAGTCGGGTGTGACGCCGTCTCTGCAGGTTTTCGGGGTGGTTCGCTGCTGGCGGACCAGGCGTTTGTTTCAGGTGCGGGTGCCGGTTCGAGCTGTTGGGCTGCGGCGCGACGAGATTCAATTTTTCCCAAGTATTCCAGGATCTTCGGGCATTTCCTATAGTTTGCGGTGTGGGCTCCGCCGCAATTGCAGCACTTGCCCGGGAGGGTCCTGTCCTTCCTGGGACAGGATGCCGTCGAGTGTTGCTCGGCGCATTTTACGCATCTGGGCCGGGCTCCACAGTTCGCGGAGGCGTGGCCTAGGTCCTGGCAGTTCAGGCACTGTGTAAAATCTGAATTGGAATGATATCTACGCCAGTAGACACGACAGTTCAGAACTGCTGTGTTTACTGACGCGGTTTAGTGATATTGAATTATCGAAGTTGATTTTATACATTGGCCTACGTATCTTGGGGCCAGTCATTACGTAAACTTGCTGAACCGGCAAGTTGAGACACTTGAGTTCTTGGAGGATTCTCTCCTCCATGTTCCGCGGCATCCCGGAGAGGATAGCCTCCAGAGGCTTGTCCTCCTTGAGCGTGTACGTGTGGTATGATACCTCTTTTAGTTTTAATGTCTCTTTTAATGAGAGCCAATCGGCTCTTGTTGTAGTGTACACTCGAGTTTCAGTGCCGACGTATTTTACGTCGAAAAAGTTTTCGGTGCAGCGGGTGATGGCCTCGATGAGATCATCGTGGTCATCGGGATCTGCGTGGAGGACCACCGGCGGAGGTAGATCCTTTGAAGAAGTTTTTGTTTTTGAGCGACGACTAGTGTCGACGCTGGCTTGTTCGGGTTGAGCAGCTGGGGTGCTCGATGTCTTGTTTGGTTTTTTGGCGTCGCTCGTTAGAGGAGACGCCGGGCGTTTCTTCTTCCGGGTGATGGTTGTCCATGGATCGAATTCCATAGCATCCATCGTGTTGCTCGGGTTATTAGACAGGCAAGCAAAACGATCGATGGTGGGGATGGTGGCGATGTACGTGACGTCGGCCATCATCTCTGTGCTGTAGTTAGTGGAACCGTTCTCGTTGAGGTCCGGCTCCGTGAATGTACTCGTAGAGTCGCTGATATTTGAATTTTCATTGGCCGTCGTATTGTCAGCCGTGGCGCTAGTACCCTGGGGGGTTACTAGACCGCTGACCTGCCACGTGTTATATGTTACTCTGATCGCAGTTTGTTTATATCCTTGTCTATGGATGATTTCGCTCTTACGCTCCATGCACGTCTGGTCTGTACCAGTGTGCAGCGGGAACGACGAGCTAAGAATTGCAACGACCACGATACGCGGTCCGTTGGTGGAGGAATACCGCAGGGTAATGCCTCCAGAAGCACAAATGCCTGAACGTAGCAGGGTTAGGAAGGAATGCACAATAGGAGCTTATCATAAATTCCGGTGGAACAAATGCTCCACCGGAACTGTTGCACAGCGTTTAGCCAGGGGGAGCTCCAGCCACCGAAGTGACTCTTGCTGACCAAGTAGCGGGAACGACGATGTGGATCGCGCTCTTTTTGTACACACATTTTGCTGATGTGTGCTGAGTCAGCGTTTTCTGCCCGACTCCGCCGTCATCGTTGTGGGCGGAGTCAGCGTTTGCGGCTGATTGTTTCAGTCGCCGCTGTTGTGCACGGTGGTGACGTGTGTGTGACCGCCACACATTTATAACATTATTTATTTATAAAGAAGAATCCAAATTATAAAGCACAGTAAAGTAGGACGGGAGACACTCATTGAACGACACTCTCGTTTTCACTGCCTAGTCGTCTCTGCTACTACAAAGAGATTCCCCTGAAGGCAGCACTTACTAATCAAGTACTAACTATGACACCCTGGACCTCTAATTATTGAGTAAGCAAATAGCTCAGGATCTAACAGCTATATTTAGTCAATTTAATAAAACATTTTTATCAGTTTCACATTTTTGCAACATAATTTTAATATACATTTCTTCAATTTGTATTTTTATATCGCAAGCTAAATCTGAACTTGTCTCGAAAAAATCACGATCTCTTCCTTGAAGAGTCCCAGAATGATAATTGAATAACTTTCGGACTTTTGGAGTCTTGGCAAAAAAGTGATCTGGTACTGTAGCATCTCCCATAACACGTGCCCAATAATTTGGATGGTGATATGTCCGGAAATGTTCCTCAGTTTGATGTACTCTTCCAGCCAGTTGTTTCACTGATTTCTCGCGAGCTCTAATTGACTGTTTAAAACTGATTTTTAATGATTTCTAATTCCAATGTTAGGATTGTTGATTCCGTTGATTTGATTGATGATTCTCCATTTATAATTGTTTCCAAAATTGATTTAATAAATTTTACTACAATGAAAGTTCCTAATAAGATTGACATAATTGATCCAAATGTTGAAATTTTATCAAAAAATGTTGAGAAAATATTCTTCCAATAACTTGTGTGTAAAACTTTTAAATCTTCGTCATTTAAAGCTTTTAATATAGAAATCTTAGATTCTACTGAGCCTTTGCCTTCAACAGTTCTTATGAAATTTTCTGTTATTGTTTTGTGAGTGATCGGATCGAGTATTATTTTAGAGAAACTATCCAGTTCATCTAATCTGTAAATACCATTTGTTATTAGTTTAGAATCTAAATTTAATTCCCAATCTATATCTTCATTCGGAGTTAATTCTAAAGGTGAGTTAATTTCAACTGTTAATGCACCATTTGTAATCCATGTATTATGTGGGAAAAAAGACGAATGTAAAATAAAATTTTTTCGCATTGTCGGTAATTTGCGGGATTAGATTCTTCGCAATTAACGCATTTTACAGGTTCAGTGATACTTATCAAACAATCCTCGTATATAAAACCACATCGAGTCGAATTGAACAATTCATTCGATTATAAAGTAGCAAAATATACGCTCGATCCAGAATTGCGAATATTTTCCAGCGTCGGAAAGGATCAATACATCGGTTTGGTCTCCTTCACATGATATAGATATTTTATCGTTTTTTATTTGAATCCTTTGATTTTCGTCGGGTATCATTGTTGGCCGATTTCCATTCTACTATTTTAACGCGAACGTGCCTGAAATAAGTGTCGATGTTTTATGACAATAATTAATGTTTCAGGAATCATTTCTCTATTAGGTTTATTCTAAGAAAGTAAATCGTTTTTATTTACTTCCGGCAATAGAACTAGTTACCGTTTGGTAGTATGGTGTGCTACATAACAAAAACACTACATAGCATACGTAATAAAGAATTTCTTCATTATTGCAGTCGTTTTTGTCATTTTTCCAAATTAAATACTACGTTGATAATAAATTTCGAACTAAAGTCCGAAGAAGTTGCAACGACCTTGCGGTCAGTTGTTAGAGTGTTTCTTACTGGTGGTAATTACTCTAGTAGCGCAAATGTCTGAATGTTGCATGGTTAGGATAATGCACTAGAGGAGTCTATCTCGAGTTCTAGTGGAACAGTTGTTACACTAGAACTGTTTCATATTTTGACCAGGGGAAGCTCCGAGTCATCGGGTTGACTTCTTATTGGTCAAGTTTAGAGTTGCGCGGACCTTTACGAGGCAGCTCCGAGCGGGTCGAGCAGACGGGACCGCTTGTACTTGGAGTATTCGTCGACGAGGTCGATAGTCCTTGACGCCCTAACGAGGGGGTTATCGCTACGTTCCGATCGTTCGTACAATCGACGAGCCTGTCCGCGGACAAAATCATCAACCTTAGGAAGACGGAGATCGCGATGGAGGTTAGTGTTTCGAACAAAATAGTGCGCGTCGGTGATTAACCTAGTACACTTATTTTGGAACACCTGCAGCTTTTTCACGTTTTTATGATTATACTGGGACTTTACGGTGCTGCGTCATGCGTTGTTCGTTGTAATTACGTCGGGACCTACTCCTTTGGCCACCCCGACCACGCTGAGATCCAGAAGACCTCGAATCACGCATTGCTCGACGCGCAATTTCATACGAACCATTTGGTCTGCATCGAGAATACCTTTCGATACACTCTCTCGACGTACTCCATATAGGAGCGGTAAAACCCGTGGTCGGATTAACGGGACCGATATCGATACCCTAAAAATCTTTTGTCTTGATTCCGGAGATGTGATTTCTGATTCCAAGGATAGGATTGTTGATTCCGTTGATTTGATTGGTGATTCTGTTGATTTGATTGGTTTTTCCTCTAGGAATTTGAGGGAAGGTTGCCACAGTGTAAAAAGTGAGATAATATATTCAATTGTTTATTAGTCGATTGCATTTTAAATGTATTATAGTAGTGTTATTCCCTTTTTCCATCATAATTTTGTCTGTTTTCACTGATTGTAAATCTTTTCTAAAGAGATATTTTGACCTTCCGGTATAGATTTAACAGCTTTCGTTGGCTTGAATTCACAGATCGATCGGGAGTTTCGGTATAGTTAATTTACATTTTTCCTTACACGATTTCCACGAGAAACTATTTCGAGTCGGATGTAGACGATCGTAATCGGGTAGCATGTCGATCAGCTGTATATTAATTAAACATCCAGATAGTTTCCCATGAATTCCACCAATACGATGTGAATCATATTCTCGAATTCCATATAAATGTTTATCAAAATAATAATATAAAGATGATTTACATCAGAAATGATATAATATTCTTCATTGAGATTTATTGGGATTGCTGTCGATGTGAAATATTGTAAATTCATGAGATGAAGAGGAATAATAGGAATTGAAATTATAATATTAATAAATTCTTTATCTTCTGTACAATGATCTAACGGAAGCCAGTAGTAATAAGATAACTTCTTATAGAGATATTAATAATGTATAATTAGACTTAACTAGATTTGTTTTAAGTTCAATTAATTGAGTTAGCAAGGAGTCTGGTGGTATCACAGATTCAGATATAAATCCATATTTGCATACATCTAAGCCTAATCTAATTTTGTATTCAGAATCAAAATAAATAATATAATCGTTTAAAATTACTGTAACTATATCTAGAAGATAATGAATACCTTTAACATTATTTTCAAGTTTATTTGTTCCAGTACGTAAGTCATAGATATTCTTTCCGATTGTCTTAAAAGTTTCTTAGTATTCTTCTGATAACATCATTAAATCGTTTTCTAATATGGTTAAGTTGGATAATATTTTAATTAAGATGTTATTCGATTGAATTCGGTTATCTTTTAATGATTCGACATATGATAATAAATCACGAGAAGTTACTCTTAAATCGTCCAGATCTGCAGTAGTTGCTGTTCCATATAATTTTTGTTGGAACCATCCGACAAATGGAAGAATTCTCCATGTTCGAGAAATCGTTTTGTTTTTATAGACTGATTTTGACAATTTCAATTGCTTGATTTTCTAATTGTTGAAAAAGTTAATAATAATTGTTCTAAATAACTTGATATTTTAACATCTGGATGAAAATTTTCTAATGGAGAATACACTGGTTTTTGAATTTATACCAGATGAATGGATTGTCTGTAGAGGAAATTATATCTTCTACAAAGATTTTCAATTATCCATTATGCAGTAAGAGTTCTGAATTTTTATTAGTATCACTCTTAGATCGATTAATAAGTAATATTAATAAAAAATTAACGGTGAACTTCATGATAAATTAATTAATCGGATCAAATTATAAAATAATAAATATTAAATTTTTAATAACATATAATTTTATTAGGGAGGTTTCTATGATGGTTTTAAGGAGCGGTAAAACTCACGGTCGGATTAACGGGACCGATATCGATACCCTAAAAATCTTTTGTCTTGATTCCGGAGATAATTTGTTCCGATTCCAAGGATAGGATTGTTGATTCCATTGATTTGATTGGTGATTCCTCTAGGAATTTGATGGGAGGCTGTCCCCCGCAGTGTACTTCTTCCAGCCCGTCGTTGAATCTCCTTTCTTCCGACCCGTCGTTGAATCTCCTCTGAACTATTCGATATTAAATGTTCTTCTTGAATCAATAACGTTTCATTATCTAAGGATATTAATTTTTCAAATTGTGATGCATCATGGACAATGGTTAATGGTGGTGATAAGACTTTTCCCATTATATGCTCGATTACATTTACACCAACATGACAAGATCTGATAAATTTCGATCCACAAAGAATATCTAGTTTATATTTATCAATTGAAGTTATTCGATCATAATATTGTTGAAAATGATGAACTCTATTCAAGTTTAGTGCAGTGTCAAACTTAAGATTCGATAATCCTATCTGGGACGGGAGAATTGTACTTTGGGACATCTTTAATGTTGTGCCAAACGGATGTCAACGGTTTGAATTGTATAGTCGGCTCAGGATTAATTAACGGTGGAGAAACGGAAGTACTTTGAAGAGTTATCACTTTAGACTCGATATCGTTGATTCTTTTTATAATTTCTGTTTGATTCTTCAAAATAAGTTGTAACAATGAGATTATTTCGGTAGTTTCGGATTCGGTCTGTTTCGGCTTTTTTACCGGTGGTCGTACTGAAGTTAATCCAGCAAAATCGAATAGAGGACGTTTCGACATATTAAAATGAGTTTTAAAAATGATTGAATATTGATGTTTATTTCAAAGTTTTTCGTTATAATATAAAACATAAGTGATGCTTAAATTAACAATAATACAAGTAATTATTTATAATAAGAAAATGAATAGGATTATATTTTCTATTTTGAAAATTAAATTTTACTAATGAAGATTAAATTTTGGATAACTTGTATATGTTTATTCCAGCTTTAACTAGTACATACATCTCTGAGATAGTATCTTGATTGAATCGTTTCAGGAATTGATGGACAATTTATTAAGGGATAACTTCGATTTATATCGAGTTCACCACCTGATAAATCTTGTATAATTGAGAATCCGGATATGATCGATGTATCTTTGATTGATCGGACTCGTCCTAATTCTTTTTTCTTAATATATAATTCTCCATTTAATGGAAGATTCATTAATCCGATACTTAAATATGAATTGTTGTAATTGATATGTATATCTAAATGATGTGGGATTGTATTAACAAATACTCTAAAAATCTTTTGTCTTGATTCCGGACATATGATTTCTGATTCCAAGGATAGGATTGTTGATTCCGTCGATTTGATTGTTGATTCTGTACATTTGATTTATGATTCCGTTGATTTGATTTCTGCTTCTTTTGATTTGATCGGTGATTCCTGGGAATTTTTGGGAATGTTTGTTTTTGTTGTTGTTGGTTTTTGTTTTAGTTCCTTTTTCAATATCAATTTTTGTTTCCGTTAGTAATTGTAAGTCACGTTTAATCAAAAAAGTGAATTGT
This sequence comes from Neoneuromus ignobilis, assembly GCA_029203775.1. Classification (NCBI taxonomy): domain Eukaryota; kingdom Metazoa; phylum Arthropoda; class Insecta; order Megaloptera; family Corydalidae; genus Neoneuromus; species Neoneuromus ignobilis. Next base: position 29,810,652 of record CP092094.1, on the reverse strand, counting down.
CCAGTATAAATCCAACTACTACCGTTGATCTGAATCCACGGATCGATCGAGGTCAGTGGAATTGATAACTTACATCTGTCTTTATACAATTTTAAAGAAAAACTTTGTTGAATAAGATTTAAACAACTTGTTTGTAGTAATAAATCAACTAATTGCATATGAACTAAACATCCAGATAATTTACCTTGTACTCCACCTATACAAAAAGAGTTATAATGTTTTACTCCATAAAGTTGAGTTTTTGAATTGTGGTAAATGTAAGGATGGTTATGATGATAACAAATAGAGTCCAGTTTAAGATTTCAAAGAAGTACGTTTATCGATACAGATTCTTAATGAAGGTATCGTTCGGCGACGCTGACAAAGAGATAAACCGCGCGCGTGTAGATCGGTCGACGTTGTCGTGAGGATTCGTCTCGAGGTTCTGCGGCTGTGGTCACGTTGACCGACAGGACTAGAGTGCCAACTTTCCCGAGGGAAGTTTCCGACTCACGTTGCTCATAAAACCGGTTTGTCGCTTGTTAGAGAGATTATCACATGAGGGAGCATTTCCATTGTCCTCTGTGGGACCGAAGCTTTCGATTGGCCGGCAGAGCTCCTGGTCGCCCTCGCGGGGGCGACCACCGCCGGCCAAGATTTGAAATGATGGTGGCTGTTTCTATCCGTTGACGGTCGACAGTGGCGCAAGCAGACGGGGCCGCTTGTGCTTGCTGTGCTCCTCGTCTCGAGGTATATCGGGCGATTCTTTATGTACTCTCTGTGATAGATGCAGTCGGATACATCCGTCGACTGTCGGGATACATGAAAGGTCGAGGTATCGGCAGATGAACTGGGTTTTGGTAATTCCGAATTATTTTAGTGTTTTATGACGGTTAAAAGGTATCGGTGCAATAGACGGTTGGGATTTGGGATTTTCGAATTATTTACATTAGGTAGGTAGTGAACGCTACAGAATAATAATAAAGAGGATGATTAATACCAGTTATAATATAGTAACTTTCATTAATGTTAACTGGACTTGCAGATAATTTAAAATACTCGGCTTGTTTCAACTGTTTTTCAATAATCGGTATCGAGAGAACAATATTAATAAATTCATGATCTTGATGACAATGACTTAAAGGTAGCCAATAATAATAAGAGATTTTAGTTAAAGGAATAGAAAGATCAAAATTTGATTTTGTTAAATTGTGTTACAACTCTGTCGATCGAGTATAAAGCGATCCTACTGGCAATAATGATTCAGATAAATATCCAGATTTGCAGGTATTTAATCCGATTTTTATCTTTTAATCAATCGAGTATAATAGTTAACAAATCTATCATATAATTCATATTATTCAGATCTTTACTTAATTGATTAGTATTAGAGTTTTTATACTAATCGATTAGTATTAGGTTAGCAGCCCTTTGATGTTGTTGGAATTGCTATGAATTCTTTGTTAGATGCCTCGGACATTGGAGAGCATGGTCGGGGGGGGGGGGGGCGAACAAACGACAGTCAACAACGTTGGTTGTGGCAATGAGATTGCCATCCGATTGGATTGTCTCGATTCCGTTGATTGGACTTATGATTCCGCTGATTTGATTTCTGATTCTGTTGATTTGATTTTTGATTCCTATGGAAATCGGAGGGAAGGCTGTCTCTCACAGTGTTCTTCCGTCAGCCTGCCGGATAGATCTATTGTGTCTTCTTCTGTCGGGCATTCGGATTCATTGATTCCGCAGGTGGATATTTCTTCCGTGTCGCCGACTCTAGTGTCTCTACCCCAGGTGAAGCCGATATTTTCGATGGCTGGGTCTCCCTCCTCCTTGTGAGGAACGATCTGATCCTGACGGTGTCCAGGATGTTAATAAAGTTACCTCGGAAGAGCAATGCTCTACCGTCCGATTTGAGGATCGTGCGCTCGCGCGTCCGCCGTCGTACTCTTCGACCGCCATTCAACGGTCGGCTCGGAACCGGCACGGACCGGGGGAATCCGACTGTCTAATTAAAACAGAGCGTTGCGATGGCCCCGGCGGGTGTTGACGCGATGTGATTTCTGCCCGGTGCTCTGAATGTCGACGTGAAGAAATTCAAGCGAGCGCGGGTAAACGGCGGGAGTAACTATGGATTCGCTTAATTACATATTAAATCCAGTTAGAGTTGCCACTCTACTAGCTACTGCATCATAAATCCAGGTCCAGAATTTCTGTGCTAATCCTTCATGTGCGGAAAAGATGATGAATCGCGCACGATAACTCAGATTATCGTAGTCAGATGGTGACTGGGGCCAGTAATAAATTAGGCAGATGTTGAATAGCTAATTTACAAGTATATTTACAAAAACATATATACATACATCAAAAGTGATCAAAAGTAACAGAGTGTCTAATATCCCAATGAGTTGATCTCAGCAGTGAGTGTGGTGTATATAAAACACTGGTATCCCACACTTAGTAATGAGTTAACGATATATCAATATTTAATGAAAACAGACACAAAATAAAGTGTTGAGTTCACTGAATGTATCTTTAGCTATATTATACACACAATAATAACAATGTAGATGATCCTGGAAGTCTGATGAATTCAGATTCTAAAAATGATCTTCGCGCGAGCGTGATTCTCTATGAGCGGTCGCAACAGAAGGGGGCTACCTCAGCGCGTCTGCTTGCTTTTTATACGTACGCTAAGACACCGCTTAGTTCGAGATTCATTAGCGTGCGCGCAAGTAAGTGTATTAATGCCCGCGAGCAATCAAGTCATCTCATTCGTCAATTCAAAAGATTGCTTAGCGCGTCAGCCTGGGGCGTTGGTCCAGGCGCCAGACGCACGCTGTGTTCGAGACATTCACTCAGCATTTGCATAAGAGGGGACGCGGGTACGAACGAGCACGAATGGTTGCTTAATTCTCCAACACTTCAATTCCTCCATATTGACCTGTCCATTTGTATTGAAATAATCCATCATCATATGTATAAAGTGATGATTCAAAAACTCTCATGATATTCCAAAAATTATTTACTCCAAAAATTTTATCAAAAAATTCTTTCCCGACTGGCTCACAAACTTGATTTCGAAAACTGTTATTCCATGATTCAACATCGATAGATATGAAAGCTGTATAATAATCTGGATTGTTGATTGCAAATCTACTTAATGTATATAATTTGTTGAATCGTTCTAATTCATTTAATGTCATCGCTTGATTACGATTATATCTCTGCATAAGACGTGAAATATTAGCCTCGGTGATGCATCTTCTAGCTCTTTCTTCATAGGGTGATTGACCAAAAAACCTTCCTTCTTCTTTTAATTCTCTCTCTTTTTGTGTCGACTTTATAACACGATAATATCTCAGGATCATTGATAGTGTATTTTTCTAAATATTTTTTCAATTGAGTATGAGGAGCTGTATTATTTAGGAAATATACCAATGTTCTTTTAGTTTTATAGTCATTGATTTTATGAATTAAAGGATTGTCTAGAATGGATCTAGTATCAGCCAAAGCTGTATCCTTCAGAATATCAAATTGAGATAACATGTTGTCAAATTCCATTATTTTATTTAAAGTAATACTACAAAAATCCCTTATTTCAATTGGAGACATGGTACTTTGAATTCTTTTATCATTTATCCAATAATTCTTGAATATACAAAACTGCAATGTTTTGTTAATTGATGCATGTTGAGAGATTGGTGGCCATTTCTTGTGTTTTATGAAATAGTTCTCACAAAAGTTGTGTTTCATTGATGCTATAAGCAAATCAACTTTTGAATGTGAAACTGGATTGTATTTAAATGTTCTCTCTCTTAATTTATCTATTCCTTAGCTAGTTTGTATATCAGGATGAGCTAAAAGTTTACTATAACTCGACAATTCAATTGCTTCGTGAGGAACACGATCAAAGCATCTTTCAATTAATAATTTATCATCGAATGATAAAATGCCAGTCGATTGAAGTTCATTGAATATAGCATTAAGTGGACCTATATTATTAAAATGCTTTTCATTCTTTAAAATGTATGCGCTAGCAATACCATCGAAGCTTTTAAATAAAGTTTATGATTTATTTCCGTGTTTTTTTACACAAGCTGATGCCATCCATTTTAACGATTCCTGACTCGCATGGAAAAAATCGATAGACCAGCAAACGTTAGTTAATAAATAAGATAAAAATAGAACATTAAATATTTCTTCGACTTGATTTAAAATCATTAATAGTCGATCATTTGATTCCAAATAATGTTTCCCTGATATTGTAATGATGTGTAAAGTTTTCGAAAAGAACATTGTACGGTTAAAATTTTTAAATTTATAAGTAGATTTCTCTTTGAATTCTAGCAAGTTTGAATCGACATATTTTTTACCAAACGTTTGTAAATTTCTTAATACATCGTGAATTCTTTTAACTTCACATGTGATTGAATAAATTTTCTCGATTGAATTCGGAATGTTAGAAATTTTTGATTTTGAATCTTCAATTAAATTTAAAATCTCTAATTGAATTTCTTGTGAGCTATTAGAAACTAGATGTTCTTCTTGAGTAATTAGAGTTTCTCGAGCTAAAAATGTAAGTTTTTCAAATTGAGCAGTATCAAAAATGGTGGTCGATGGCGGTGATAATAATTTTTCCATAAAACGTCCAATTATATTAACACCGACATTACAAATTGTTATCGATTTTGGTCCGCACAATGTTTCCAACTTATATTTGTCTACTGAATTTATATTATCATAGAATTTTCGGAAGTGTCTAACACGATTCAAATTCAAAGCAGTGTCGAATTTTAGGTTTAACAATCCGACCTGAGACGGCAAAATCCTACTTTGCGACATCCTTAAGATTTTTCCATACGGAGTCGAGAGGCTTAAACTGAACCGTCGGTTCTGGAGTTATCGGAGGTGGAGCTACACAAGTGTTCTGAAAGATTAATTATCTTAGATTCAATATCATTAATTCGTTTTATAATTTCAGTTTGATTTTTTAGTACGATTTGCAATAACGATATTATTTCAGTCGTCTCGGATTTTGTCTGTTTGGGTTTCTTGACCGGGGGTTGAACAGAAGCCAAATCAGCAAAATCAAATAATGGTCTTTGAGACATAATAACAATAGAGTTTTAAAAATGTGAGGATATAGATTTTTATTTCAAAGGGTCGGTTACAAATATTCTTTTAATGATAACAATAATGAAATATAAGGTAATAACAAAGTTACTTAATCGTAACGAATTATAAATGAGATTACATTTCAGAAAAAGGATACGGTTCATTACATATTGAAACTTTGATAATTTATAAATTCCAATCGCTGCTTTCACAAGAACAAAAACGTCAGGAATTGTTGCCGAGTTTAATTTATTTATTATATCGTCTATGAAGGCGGCATTCCTCGATGCTCGTGATACTCCGACAACTGCATTAATAAAGTCCGGAAGTTTATTCAGATCGATAGGTGTTCTTATCGGTGTTCTAAACAAAGTACAATGTTTTCCAAAAATGATTCCGTATATGTTTGAATACAATGAAGCGATTGTACTTAATGGTATATATTCTAATTTCGACATCTTAGACAAACCCTTAGAGGTTTTTTCAAGAGCTCGAATAATCTCAGAGTTGACATTTTCTCTAATCTCTGCTCGGTATGGTTTATAATTGATAAGTTCTGTATTGGAGAGCTCTCCAGACCGTTCCGTGACAGAAATCATTGGTAATTCACTTTCGATATCGTCTTGATGTGATGCTATGTCAGATTCCATTATAATGTCGTCAGGTAGACTTCCGCTGCTCGAGTCGATTATTCCAAAAGCACCGGATATTAAAATATTTCCTGTATCGTCGGTAGCTTGTCGTGTTGGACGAGAGTACTATCGATTTCAAATTGCACTTCTCTCATCTCGTGGTAACGTTTTTGGCGATATTCTTTTGTTCTCTTCTTCATCGGTGAATGATCCGAGTCATCTCCTGAACTATCGGATCTTTATCGTCGTTTTTTTCGAATGAATTTCTCGGAAGATGTCGACGGTCGATTATTTGGAGCGTCGCCGTCATCGTCGTCGGAGTCTCTAAACGAGCTCGTAAAATCGATCGGGGGTTCTGCGCTATCTGTCTCGTCGTCTTCATCGCGAGTCGATGTTTTAAATGCTGTTGACGACTTCGTAAGTCCACTCTTCTCGAGGAACTTGTCGTTATGTCTACTGATTTTTCGGAGTCGCTCGTAGTTATCGTAGTCGTCTTCTCTGCGCTCAACGTAATCGAGAATAAGCTCGTTCCACGTTGGTTTGTTTGGACTTCCATAGTTTGAACTTTCTACTCCGTTATAATTTGTACAAGTTTCCTTCCCTCCACATTGCATTAAAAGTCGTATTAAAATATATTCCAAACGAGGAATCGAGGTTCCTGCGCCAGTAAATTTGTATCCGGCATACGTGTCGTTATTAATCGGTGTCGGGATTTTAATTAACGCCTTTACCTCGGTATTAATGACGGGTGATTGCTTTATTAGTCCTACCCGTACAAAATCTGTGAATATTGATATTGCCTCTTTTAAAGCAAAAAGAGCAGTCGTTCCTCTGTACGCAGCTCGAGATAATAGAGGTTTTTAAAGCCATATTTTCCGATGTTTCACACACGACTAAAAGTCGACCGATAATGAGTTCGGGTGTAGCAAAAAGTCGTGTGATCGAATGTTCGATCGTGGGTCAGAAAGACCTAAAATCTTCTCCGTCCAATGATTGTGTTATCGCTCTTTGCTCCTTATCGAAAGAGTCGAAGCTCTTTACCTTTTTGTCGTAGAACGTGTCCGAAAATTGACCGGATTTCACGAAGCTTATAAGAAAATTCATAACGGAGAAATCAACGTCTGATTTTGCAGCACGTGCATTTAATGCTGTAACGTGCCCACAACATGATATCGCTGAATCCGACTTATTTACATCTAATATCGATGCGAATGTTTCAATATATCTACGCAAATTAACGTCTATGTCCGCTTCGACGGTCGCATCCGGATCGATATCGTTCGATCGGATAAACTCGATGAAAAACGATCGTGATCGAATCGAGGATTCCGAGAAACTTTTCCTAGGTACTGAGTTAATATTTTTCCAAGTATTGTTAACACATCAGTGACTGAACTAGTAGTGCCGTGAAATACCTCATTCAAGAATACTGGTCCAGAATGATCACTATATGATACAGACGATCCATATGCGAGAGTAAGATCTACTGCTGTTTCAAGGAAGTCTCGGTCCCGACCTTGTAAAGCACCGAAATGATAATTAAAAAGATTCCTCACTTTTGGCGATTTCGCAAAGAAATGGTCAGGCATGGTTGCGTCACCCATGACTCGGGACCGATATGTGGGTGGATGGTATGTTTTAAAATATTCCTCCGTTTCGTGTACACGATATGATAATTGCTTAATTCCCTAGATTCTCCCTAGATTTTATAGATTGTCGAAAGCTTGTTAAAGTAGACATTTTAAAATATAATCTCTAACAATAGAAGTTGAAAACAAATAAAATAAAAAAATTAAAGTTTTAAAAATGATAAGAAACTTATGTAGCTTATATATACTAATACATATGATTAATTCGTTTGATTAATGATATGAAATAAAAGCATAACTCTCAGGAATTTCAGGACAGTGTTTTAAAATATAACTACCGTTAATATTCAGTTCTCCTCCAGATAAATCACCAATTATTGAAAATCCCGAAACGATTATCGAGTCGTTGGCCGATCGTACCTTCTCTAATTCCTTTTTCCGAATATACGGTTCTCCACTTAACGGAAGGTTTAATAAACCTATACTCAGATATGTATCGTTAAAATTGACGTGCATGTCGAGATGATGAGGTATTGTCGTCGCAAATCGGTCGACTTCTAGATTATGACACCTTGTCTTTTTATATATTTTCCGAACTGTTGACGAAACAGCCAAAAACAAACGCCAGTCAGCGACGTCGGTTGTGGCGACAAGGTTGCCGTCCAATTTGATGGTTTTGATTCCGGAGATATGATTTCTGATTCCGAGAATAAGACGGTCGATTCCGCCGATTTGATCGTTGATTCCGTTGATTTGATTTATGATTCCGTTCGTTCGATCGGTGATTCCTCTATGAATTCGAGGGAAGGCTGACCCTCACGGCGTACTTCCTCCGGCCTGTCGGATAGATTTATCGTGTCTTCTGTCGGGCATTCGAATTCATTGATTCCGCTCGCGGATATCTTTTCCGTGCCGGCGACTCTAGTGTCTCTACCCCCAGGTGAAGCCGATGATTTCGATGGCTGGGGTTCCTCCTTGTGCGGAACAAACCGATCCTGACGGTGTCCAGGATATTGATATAGTAATCTCGAAAGAGCAGTGCTTCTACCGTCCAATCGGAGGATTGGCAAATATATATATATATATATATATATATATATATATATATATATATATAAGACAATTAATTTCTTTTATAAATATTTGGTAATAGACTATAATTTTGTTGCAGTTATTAATGAAACGACAATTAGAGTCTGTTATTATATCTTCTATTAATTTATTTTATAATTTTCTTTAAATCTATCTGTCTGTCTATATCTTTATTTATTTCTTTATTATTTTTTTCATTCTGATGTTTTTTTATTTTCATCTGTTTTTCTCAGATATCTAAACCTTTTTAATTTGCTAATCGTTCTTAATTGTCCCATCTAGCGGGGACTACTAGAAGGGCGCGCGCAATATCAATCAAGCGCGGCAAATTCAATTGAAGAAATTAATTTCTTTACATATATATATATATATATATATATATATATATATATAAGTTAAGTTTGGTGATTTAAACTTACAAAAATAAAATAACAACGAAAGCGAGTAATACAATTTTTATTGTTTCCTAAACAAAGTTACAACAATTCATACTTATATATTATAAGTATGTGTCACACTGAATGATACAATGAAGAATTACAGAGTCTATATACCAAATTTTGTCAATACACCCGGAAGGGCTGGTTCACCATATTCCATTGTTTCATAAAAATATATTAATAATTGATAAAGGATATCCTTGATGATCGCATTTTTTTTTAGCATTTGGATGTTGTTCGTCCTATGGTTGTTTTGTGCCTCTATTCTTTGGCATACCCGGAGACATGTCCCTATTGTTGCCATGTATCCTCCTATGGTTTTTTCTAGGTCTTCTCATAATTTTTTTTTATCCTCATTCCTGATTTGGGAAAAATTACAAAAAACCCAAATATATATCGTTATATGTTAATCCCCCCCCCTGCGTTGAGCCGTTCGCGACGGCGTTGTTCCGTTTTTTAGCAGCTGACCTCTTAATTAGATTCTTTATTTCTTCGCCGAAGATATTAGGTTGTAATCTCACGTTCTTTCGTCTCATTTTATTTACGCGGTCGTTTGTTGGGACGATCTTCGCTCTGTCGATCTTGTTGATTAATGGATTATCGTGGTCGAGTTTGTTGTAAAATTTCCATCCCATGATGTTTACATAGTCCGATATGGTGTTTATGTTCGCGTCTTCGTGTAATTTGGTGACTTTATACCTACCGGTATGCTTACCGAGCGCCATCCTCAGTATTTTATTTTGTGCTGTCTGTAGTTGTTTGATGTGTCCTTTGTATGTGTTTCTCCATATAGGAGCGGCGTATGTTATTACTGGTCGTATTACTGTTTTGTATAATGTGATCTTGTTTTCCTTGTTCAGCGCGCTCTTCCTGGCCGTGACGGCGTAGATTTGCCTTAGCGCTCCGGTGGCTTTTCTACGTACTCCTGTGAGGTGTTCTTTGTAGGTTAGTTTCTTGTCCAAGTGGACCCCCAGGTACTTGACTGTATTTTTCCACTCGATTTTGGTGCCGTTCATCGTAACTGTTCCTGGGCCGGTGGCGGATCCGGCTGAGAATAATATTCCCTCCGTTTTGGTGTTGTTGACTTTGATTTTCCAGGTGTTAAAGTAGTCGGCCAGTAGATCGAGCTGGAGTTGTAATTCTTGTCTTATTTTGTCTAGGCTTGGGTTTCTTATGAAGATCGCGGTGTCGTCTGCGTATAACGCCAGTTGCGTCGTGTCTGTTTTAGGTATGTCATTGATGTAAAAGTTGAACAGCACCGGTCCTAGGAGCGATCCTTGCGGTACTCCAGCGCTGATCAACTTGTGTTCAGAGGTTTTACCATCGATGTCTACGTTAAACGATCTTCTTCTTATGTAGCCGTCGAGTATTCTTGTTAAGTTTGGTGGAAATCCGTTGATTATTAATTTGTATATCAGTCCGTCGTGCCAGACGGTATCGAAGGCTTTTTCGATGTCTGATTTTTTGATGATCGCAGGCTTCGAATGGTAGTTTTTTAATACGGCTAGAGGTCAAATATGTGATTTATAGTTAAACCGGATACAGGTCCGCCGGGGTTAATACGTGGACACTAGTTCAGTGTACATAACTCACATACATATAATTTGTTTGATTCGAGAATAGCTGTGATGATGATGATGATGATGAAGCGATTCGTAAATCGTTTCGATATCTTCATTCAAACGAAAGATGACTACAAGTAATTCACATATTCATCTCACTTCATTATTCTTCGTACTGTCGACGAATAGTTGTATATGAAACAAACATTCGAGTGCAAAATGTGCAAAATATTGATTAAAGTAAGTTTCTGCGATATTACCATAAATAAATGTACAGCGATGAAAATAATTTCGAGCGATAAAAATCAAATTATTGTTTATATAAAAGTAGAAGAAGAGAACTGTTCAATAAATATTCAGATAAAACTGAAATAAAACAAAAGTTTATTAAAGAACTGTCCCTTAAATAATTGTCTTTAATCGGTAACAGTGCTAAGTTTTTAACACTGCGCTTATATTCACGTGCACTGGTTTTTACTAAAACCGTTCTGATTATTCCGTCGGTGCCAGGAAAAGTCTTGATAATACGTCCTATTGCCCACTGCATCGATGGAAGCTTCTCGTCTTGTATTAATACGATGGAATTTTCTCTCATCGAATGCTCTCCTGTAGTCCATTTGTGGCGGATGTCGAGTTCGTCGAGACACTCTTTATACCAGCGCTTCCAAAAGTGCCAAAAGTTCCAAAAGTGTTTTGGATATGTTGCCGGTGTGACAGCCGATTTGTTGGTGTTTCGGTGAAATCGATTTCTGGCAGGCTCGTTAAAAAACGACCAGGAGTAAGGACATAAAGGATCGTTAGGATCGGACGACAACGGAGTAAGAGGGCGAGAGTTAATAATGGCTTCTACTTCGATTACAAAAGTATTTAACTCTTCGAACGTAAATAAACAATCGGTCAAGACGCGTTGCACGTGTTTTCATTTTTTTTTTGTTTAACTTTTCTTTTGAGACTGCTAAATTTTTCTTTGCACTGGCATCTTTGGTTTTAATCAGGTATTCTAGACTTTTGAGTGAATTAAATAAATCTTTGGTTTCTTTTATTTCCGATTTACTAATTTTATTTGTTATAGAGTCAGGCAAACCTACTGCGATCAAGTTGATCAGAATTTTATTATCTATAGATTTGTCCATTTCCAATAAAAGTTTTTCTTTCTTGAGAGCATAATCTAGTAAAGATCCATTCAAGTATTTAAAATTGAGGGCGTACTTCGTTGGTGACCAACCTTTATCCTGATAAGTATCACAAAAAGCATTTTTCCAGGTTGTCCACTCTGAATTAATTGTTAATTTTGTCAGCATTGAGCTGTACCAATCTAAACAGGAACCTTCTAAAAACAATCTAAAGACTTCTATTTTTTCTTGATTTTTCTCTAAGTTTAAGCGCTCACATTCACTGTCAAATGTATTCATCCATTGTGTTACAGTGTTTGTTTTACTGTTGAATTTTTCCAGCACAAACTTCTCTGCTAACTTGTTGACGTTTTTTTGTTGATTCAATTTTAATTGAGCACAGTTATTAACGATTTCTTGTAAATCTTCTTTTGAAATACCACCTGTAGAATTTGTTATCCCTGTCAGTTGTGGTTCTAAAATTCTTTCTTCTAAAATGCAATCAGCAAATTGAATATTTCCACCATCATCAGTATAGGTTTTTTTCATGTTGCTATCCAGCACTACCCATATGTTTCTTTTTTGGTGTCTTCTTTTTATTGAATTTTGGGCTTTTTTAAATGCCTCTGTTTTTATTAAATCAGTATATAGATTTACATCTTGATAATCTTCTGGCATTTCGAAAACTTCACCTCCAGTCGTCGTGATTGAGGTTAGGTATAGGGCTGATGTTTTTTCATCAGTCTTTTTTGCCTTGGCAACAATTTCAAAACGTAGTTTTTCCATTTTCTTTTGTGTCAAGAAATGTCGTTTTGTAAGGATGTTTGAAAATTATTGGATTAAGTTGACACTGTCAATTAAAAACACAACTGAGTTTCTCTGTAATAAAAAGTAACTTTATTAATCACTACAATTTTTACACTATGTACAGAACCTTACCTGTAATAAAAAGAAACGACATTTAATGCTATTAATTACAATGTCGACTTTTAACCACAAATAAGTTTCACTTAATTAATTAATAATTCAATAATCATACACGGATTCTAGCTGCACGTGTTTTCAAGTTTATCAAAAACTTCTTTATCTATTCGGCTTAATTACCACCTACATTACCGACGCTCGGTAGAGCGCGGCAATATTTAAAATTAAGAAAAGGATTTTCTTTACATGGTGTTTGAGTAGTTTTACGGTCGATTCCCATAATCCGCCGAAATTCGGTGCACGCGGTGGTATAAAGTGCCGATTTACGCCCGTGTTCGCTAAATACCTTCGAGTTTCACTTCGAGTCGAATTCGATTTTAAAAAGTCGTATATTTCTTTTAACTCGTTTTTCGCGCCTACTATATTGGGTCCATTGTCTGAATAGATATTTGATGTTTGCCCCTTCGTGCAATGAATCTTTTTAATGCAGCGATAAAGGCTTCTGTGGTCAAATCGCTCACGATTTCTAGATGTAGTACCGCTTTTACAACAACTAAACAGACAAATACGGCTACGTGTACTTTTATTCGTTTAGTGTTACGGTGTTTTTTTTCTCTTTTATATAAAAAGGACCACAGTAATCGATGCCGACATTGCTAAATACTCGAGCTTGCGTGATTCTTACGCTCGGTAACTCACCCGTTAAATATTCGACGGTTGGCGGATTTGCGCGAAAACAGGTAACACGTGTTTTTATTATTACCTTTCTTACTTGATTACGTCCGTCGAGAAGCCAATATTTTTGTCGTGATGCGCAAAGTGTTGTTTGTATTCCGCCATGACGATTAATAAGATGGAAATATCGAATAATAATTTCGGTTACATGGTCGGAGCGAGGTTTTAGCCAAGAATAGCAACGGCCAAACGCGTGGCCAGTTGAAGGAGGAATACCACAGGGTAATGCCTCCAGTAGCAGAAATACCTGAACGAAGCAGGGGTAGGAAGGAAGCACAATAGGAGCATATCTTAAATTCCGGTAGAACAGATGCTCCACCGGAACTGTTGCACAGCGTTTAGTCAGGGGGAGCTCCAGCCACCGAAGTGGCTCTTGCTGACCAAGTTTTAACAAGAGTCGCACGGACCTTACGACGAAACTCCAAGCGGAGCAAGCAGACGGGGCCGCTTGTGCTTAGAGTATTCATCGACAAGGTCGATAGTCCCCAACGCCCTAACAAGGGGGTTGTCGCTACATTCCGACCGCGCATACAGCCGACGAGCCTGTTCACGAACAAACTCATCGACCGTAGGCAGTCGGAGATCGCGATGCAGGGTAGTGTTTCGTACAAAATAGTGCGCATCGGTCATTACCCGAGCGCACCTATTTTGGAACACCAGTCGGAGCGAGGTAGTAATATCGGATGTTTTTGTTCGTACGGCAGGTTTGCCTCGTTTAATCGACCGCCCACTCGTAAGATGTTATCTTTGTCTAAGAACGGTGATAAAGCGACGATCCTGCTAGTGTTTTTCAATGCTTGTTTTTTAAGAAGAAGATTGTCGATTTCTTTAGCATAATATATCGATTGAATTCTTCGTATAATTATTTTCTCTGCATTTATCAAGTCCTTCGGCGATAAGGTGTGTTCAAATGTTCTATCACGTTTTAAGTACATCGATAAAGCGACAAATCTTTTTAATTTAATGAAGCATGAAAATTTTTCAAAGATTTCAAAATCCTTTTGCGAGTTTTGTGTTCGTTCAATTAAATCTTGCGAGTCTTCTTTGTCGGTAGTTATAAAACAACATCCTTTTTTAACTTCTGGTAATTCTTGTGTTCAACCAGGTAAATTTAATCGAGGCCGTGCACTTTCATTTTTCTGTAGCCGTGCTGGTCCGTGAAACCATAGCGTGTTATTTAGGAATTCCGATGGAAGTTGTCCTCTTGATAACGCATCTGCAGGATTGTCTTGTGATGATACGTGTTTCCAAACGTGTGAATGTTCGATCGACTGTATATCTGATACGCGATCAGCAACGAAAGTTTTTAAACGATGCGGCGATGAATTAATCCGATGTAATGTTATAGCGGAATCAGACCGAAAAATTATCTTTGAATATGAAATATCTATCGTATTAGAAACTGTTTTAAACAATTTTACAAGCAATCGAGCTGCACATAATTCAAGACGAGGAAGAGTTGTGGTTTTAACCGGAGCTACGCGGGATTTTGCGCAAAATAATTCGCATTTTGTTACACCGTTTTTGTCTTCCGATTTTAAATAGATGCACGCGCCGTAACCCACTAAACTTGCATCGCAAAAACCGTGCAATTCAATGTATTTTTTTTCTTCGATATTACGGTTTTTCTATCAAAGGAAATATTGTTTACTAAGTGAATTCGATCGCAAAACTTTCGCCGAGCCGTGTAGATGCTGCTCGAAACTGATCGATCCCAATCGAGTTTCTCTTTCCGAATATCCTTGCATGATCGATTTCGCATACAAAACGATCGGGCCTAATAGACCTAGCGGATCGAAAATTGTTGCGATTTCCGACAAGATCGTTCTTTTTGATCTTGCCGAACTGATTTTATCGAATTTCACCGTGTAAACGATTTTATCTTCTTTTGCGCTCCATGAAATACCGAGAGTGTTCAAAGTTTGATCACGATCTAGTCGACAACTCGTATCGATTCGATCTTCCGATAAGCCTTGTAGAATTTTACTACAGTTCGAGGCCCATCGACGCGAATTAAATCCACCTGATTTCAATAAGTCGGTAATTTGGTCGCGGATTTCACGTGCCTTTTCGATAGTGTTGGCTCCCGTTAACAAGTTATCAACGTACAGATCGGTTTTTAAGATCTGTGCGGCGGCGGAAAATTTTTCTCCTTCATCGTCTGCCGATTTTTCTAAGCAGCGTATAGCAAGAAAGGGAGCGGAAGCTAGTCCGAAGGTGACGGTGTTCAATCGATACGTCTTTATTTCATCCCTTTCTTTCCACAATATACGCTGATACTTTCTATCTTCTTCTCTCACTATGACTTGCCGATACATTTTCTCAATGTCAGCTGAGATTACGTACGTGTGCAGTCGAAATCGTAGTAAGAGAGAAAAGATGTCATCTTGAATCGTCGGACCGACAAGAAGAATTTCGTTTAACGATAGACCGGTGCTCGTTTTTGCCGAACCGTCGAAAACAACGCGAAGTTTAGTTGTCGTACTTGCATCTTTTATCGCGGCGTGATGCGGCAGATAAAAACCTTCCATCGTTGGATTTTTTGCTTCTGTTAAATGTCCGAGATCTAAATATTTGTAAGGATGTTTGAAAATTATTGGATTAAGTTGACACTGTCAATTAAAAACACAACTGAGTTTCTTTGTAATAAAAAGTAACTTTATTAATCACTACAATTTTTACACCATGTACAGAACCTTACCTGTAATAAAAAGAAACGACATTTAATGCTATTAATTACAATGTCGACTTTTAACCACAAATAAGTTTCACTTAATTAATTAATAATTCAATAATCATACACGGATTCTAGCTGCATGTGTTTTCAAGTTTATCAAAAAACTTCTTTTTCTATTCGGCTTAATTACCACCTACATTACCGACGCTCGGTAGAGCGCGACAATATTTAAAATTAAGAAAAGGATTTTCTTTACATATTCTTTAAATGCGTTTTTAATGAGTTTATGCAGATGTACTGAACTCTTTTTTTTTGTAATGAAACGTACGAAATTTTATGAAGGACAAACGTAATTTTAGTTAGTTTCAATATTTGGTGTATTTAAGATCGAATCAATATCGTTTCTATTTTTTGCTACGAAACAAGAACAAAACTTAAATGAAATATTAAAACTAAACATGGAATTTAAAAAAATTATAAATAAAAAATAAACACCGTAGCTCGTACAAAATCAATACATCACTCACTTAAGTATAAAACATATTTCGACAGATAAGTAAACGAACATGTATAAACTAATACTAATTCTTTGTGAAAAGAAAATACTTCATACGTCGAATTGTTTTCAATCGATGAAGTGGCGTTTGTAGTACATCTCAGTGTACGAGCTGAGTAACAATATTTTAATTTAAAATTTCAACGAGCACGTGTGTTTCCTGTATAGAATTTCTATTGTATGCTCATTAGACATCGTTACGAACTTTTTGTGAATGATGGTACGTTGTTCGATCAATTTTACTTTTATAACGGACTGATGTAATTTCTTAGCAGCAGTGAGTATGTCTTTTTTACTCGATTCAAATGAAACGAAACAGTTGAAATCGAATTTATAGAAAAGTGCCTGAGTTCAGTCTCTTGAGTATGGTCCGTTCGTAAAGTTTACTGATTGTCGACAAGAGGCTGATCGGTCGGTGGCTGGTCGGCGATGTCAGTGGTTTTTCCTGCTTCAGAACCGGCGTCACTTGCGAGTTCTTCCACAAAGCCGGGGGAAATGGTTCTGTCGCAGTGCGCAGTATTTTTATGGGGATTTCTATCAACACTGTAACCGCCTGCAGTGAGTCTAGTTGCAGGGTGGCGACTTCATATGACATTATGTTGTCTCTTACGTAGTGAAACTCCGCCTCCCTTGCCTTGCGGCCTTTCTCTGCGCGATACCCTTTGTAACCGGGTGATGCTAGATATTTATTTATCTTTCTTCGTTATTGTTTCAGTGATCATAGCTATGTCGATGTCCTGATCAACAATGAATTGTGCTAGCTCTATCGCTCTCTTAGCTAGCCCGTTGCCGTTCCATATAACTACTTTTATATTGGTGTGTATTAAGGAGAGTTCGTTTAATCCTTAACGTTGTTCTTGTACTCCCATACGATCGTGAATTTCTCTTTTTTCGATGTGGCCTTTTTTATCTCGTGTTGGAGTTCCTTTACCATATTAAATAAGGTTTTCATCTCGGACATATCGCGGTCATCCTCATCTGTGGAGGTTCTTCCTTTCTCGTTTGTTTTTCTTTATAGCTCTCTTTATTTGCTGAGCTTGTCCAGGTGTTTGCTCTTGGGAGGGGGGGGGGGGGAACATCTATATCTATATCTGGGGAGCCGGTGCGCGTTGGTCGCGAGACCGGTTCCAGGCGTTGGACGTCGATGGTGGTACTGGGGCTGGAGTAGCTGCCTCCTTGGCCGCTGCGGCGCGGCTGGACGGCGTGTTCTCTAGGAACTCGACGATCACAGAGTATTTTCGGTAGTTTGCCGGGTGAGGTGCGCCGCAGTTGCAGCGGGTAGCCGGCGTATATCTGTCTACTTTGGTGCATTGTTTTGTCCCGTGATCTCTAGGGAATTTGACGCACCTAGGAGGGAGACTGCAGTTAGGTGAAGCGTGTCCGCATCGTTGGCAACTGTGACACTGCGCAAATCCGGTGCGTGGTTGGTATTTCCGCCAGTACACTTTACAGTGTACCAGGTCGTCGATACGCGTCACTTGAGAGACTGTGGTTCCATTCGCGGAGTTGATCTTGTAGCCGGGACGTTTGAGCGCTTCTCCTCGCAAATGGACTTCGGTGTCACGAATTTGTGATTGATATGTTGATAATCCCTTTCTATTATTGATAAAATGTAGTAAATCATTGCCGACAGTCTGCAAACGATTAAGTGCGAGCCTTGGAAATTCATTTTGTAAATGAACTGTATCCGTAGATACTGTTCGACCGTGATAAAAAAAGTCATGTTATTATCACTTGTAGTAAACCTTCGAGATTATTAAAGCAAATTCTATTAATTACTGTGAGTGAGATTTATCATACTCATAAACTATTTCCGGATATGTGCTTCCTTGAGATTTGTGAATAGTGGTTGCACAAGCACAAACTAAATCTCCTTTTTCATTTCGTTCGATGTGAACTAACCTTCCGACAACACCATTCGCTAAACCGTCTGTTACGTCGATGTTTGTTGTAATCAAATAGAATACATTCATCACAAATACAGTTTCATACGGTTAGCTTGCAGTGTCGTTCATCGACATTTTATGTAATTTTTGTTGCACAAAAACTGTTTGTTCTGTCGACGTACAATCAATATAAATGTGTTTCGCCATTGACATAATTTTTTCTTCTGCAATATTTAGAATCCGATTATTGTACCTAGTGACAGTCTCGTTTGTATAAAATAAACGAATTCCTTGTGGACAACGGGGTTCAGCCTCTTGTATGGTACAAAATCTAGATTCTAATAAAGCCAGTTCATGATCTTGAAGTGGTTCATCATTTCCGATTTTAGTCAAAGTCGAAGAAAACTGTTGGTTTGCTTGTCTCATTACTTGATTTAATTCCTAAAATTGGAGTCGACGCCATAAAATAGGTTCGACAATCTTTTGTTTTTGCTGTTTGTAAATGAGAGTAACTCTAACTGGTGGTAACTGACTTAAATCCATAGTCATGATAACATCGATTCCACCAAAATTTGTTTTAAAATCACCCGTAATCTGTTTTAAACGTGAATCAATCTGCGTAAGTAATTCAGCACTGACCATACTTATTTCATCGATAATTATTACTTTAACATATTTGAATAGTGATTTGTATTGATACGCTACTTCTGTGCTCAACGGAAGCAATCTTGACATAGATATTTTCAAAGCTGTATGCTCAGTAGTTCCGTCTATGGCGACAGCAGCCTTGCTTGTCGAAGCGCAAGCAATGTAAGCGTTGCAATGCCCATCGTTATTTGTGAATCGATTGAAAATCTCCATGGGAAGCTCGATAAGAAAAGTTTTTCCACATCCAGTTGTACCCGTAAAAATATTTGAAATGGAGTGTGATTCTCTGATTGGAGATGTATTGTAGATTGGAGATGACGTGCATCAAAAGTTCTTTTTGTTTGTCGTTCGCCATTCTCATCAGTTCATCAAACTCATCATGAGTCATTAAATTGGCTCCTTTTTTTGCAATAACACCAAGTTTGTTCATGTAACTAATCGAAGACCACTATTCATATCGGCGTTGGGATTGTCGTATATTTGTTGAAATGGATTATGCTCATGTACTACATTAGCTATATCTTGTATTTCAGCCTCATTATCGATATCATCTTCTCGGCATAAATTCCTACAAATTTCAATAGTTTTTTGAATATCATAATTTGGTTCAAATTCTATCCGATGGCGACAAATGTCATCCTCATTGTTATTATAGAGTTCAGTAAATTTCATTTCAGCAAATATTTCTTCGTCTTCACTTCGAAGTTGATAATGCAAAGAGACCATTTCACGTTTGTATTCATTGAGATCTTGTCCCACATCATAATTTCGGTAACGAATAACGCATGGTATTTTCCGCTCCGTGTGAGTACCGTCAGCTCGAATAGTATAATTAGCAACAGATTGGACGAGTGTAACTTTTTCCAGATCCGGATGCTTTTTTTCAATGTCATCGAACCGATTTTCTTTCCAGATGCTAGTTGAATCTTCTCCGATTTCCATTGCATCTAACTCTTTTTGTGTTTTTCTTATTCTTTGCCGATCAATAGGTCACACAGTTTGAATAGTTGTCACAACAGTAGAGCATTTTGACATTGGTTCTCGAAAGAGATACTAAGCAGTCTCTCGACTCGTCATCTCTACACTGTTGAGCATATTTACGCCTATTTTTCGTGTGATTTCGACAATATCAAACTCTGGATGTTCGTCGATAGTTTGAATTATTTGACGTTGACTTACACCTCTATTTGTTTTATTCATGTACTCAGCCACGTAATTGGCACAAAAATATTCTTCAGTGATGAATAGGAATCCATATTTGATTTGACAATATGAAATACAAATGGATTGAACGGATTATGCCATTTTTCACACGGTAGACGTTTGAGGAAAACTCTGGGCCTCCTGATTCCAGCTCCGAAGCGTATTGTAATAATCTTCATCGGAGGTAATGTTGGTATTTTTGTAAAAAGAATCAATATCAGAGTAGTCATTGTTTTCAAGATTAACCCTAACATTTTTATAACGCTGAGCATAGTTTTGGAAATCAGAATCGTCTTTTTGCATGGGTGATAAATGTAGCTGTAGATGGGCAAGGCATAAAAAGTGTCTCAAATCTGCACTACTGAGAGGTTTATTAGGAACAATTTTTTATAGCATGTAAAAGTGTGTTTATGTGTTTGTAATTTAATATTACCAGAAGCTTCTTGCGATGAAACACAAATCAAGTGATCAATTAATGTGATAGCATCCAATTTGTCTTTATCAAGTGGATCATACTGAGTATTTGCCAACCGCAGTAGTATATGGGCATGCGGACTATCACGATGCTGGAATTCGATACGTTTGAAATAATGAATAACGTAATACCGTCCAAAGGGACTGAATTTCTGTGATTTCCAGATGTTCAATAACACGTTGACCAATTTATTTAAATGTGTAGCACAGGTAGCAGCATCGTCGTGAGCAAGCGTTGTTTTTTCGAGGTAATGTAATAGTTCAGCTGCTTCTTCGGAAATAGTTTCACCACTATGCTTAAATTAGTGTAACTTTTGAATTAAATCATTCCATCCGATTTCATTAGCACTGACAGTCAGAAATATAGTAGGTTTACCAAACTTTCTGATCATGACGAAGAGATCTGTTTTCCGATCAGCTCAATACCAAGTTGAGTTTGAAATCGATCGTATGAACGCAAGATAGGTGTCGATGCAGTTTTTAATGTAGTGTTCGTCTTCGATTTGCTCTCGAGTGATTTTTGTATTTTTACCGACGTGCTCGAATGCCACCGTAAGAGAATCTCGAACTCGCATCCTCTTGATTTTCATCGCCATATATAACAAATGGTGTGGTGTAATTGCACGCCGATCAGATCTTCGTAGCTCACTCGACGCCATCATGAACGGTGTTACATTAATGCATTCTCTAAAATTTCGAAACTGGCCTAAATAAATTGAAGGAAAAGATTGTTACTCGGCATGTTCATCAGACAGCAAACGTTGAGGCATATTTTGTTCACCAGGTGCTATACGTAAATACTGTTCCTCATTCCGCAATAGGGTATGTTGTTGGGCCGTGAGACTATCTTTAACAGGAATATGTTTACTGATATTTTCTTGAGGAATTTCGTTACGAATTTGATCGTCGTTGAAGAAAGAATTATCAATTTTAATATCATAAGTTGTGTTTTATTGTTTTTTTATGCACACACAGTATTGTTTACTCACTGCACTGTGGCGATTGAGATTTCAAATTTTTTGATGGAAGTTTGTACGCCAATATACGATGCTTTACAAGATTTTATCAAAGTAAGTATATAATTTTATCAACAAAAATACATTTTGATATAAAATATCACTCAGAGCTTTCGAAAGTATATCGGATGGCTCCTGCGAATCCTCTTCGCATTGTTTTTTCCTATATACTTCATTTGAATTTAATGACGATGAATATTCCTCCATGCTATTCGAAAACCCTGGTGATGGAGTTGACTGATAATGTCTCGATAGGAGTTTCATTCGCTTTCGTCTTATTAACGATTGAATTTCTTCATGGCAGATAATTGCATCGTAAAGAGGCATTTGTTTAAGTTGAAGAACGATAAATTTTCCGAATATGTCAAATTCATCATCTGTGTCATTTTGTTTTTTTTTGCTATTACTTTATCCAGTTTTTCTATTGCTGCGTTTATTGTCGAAATATTATCATTTAGCATTTTTCGTTTGCGACTCTGAGCATCACCCCGAACGCTACCACCAACAAAAAACGAACGACCAAGCTACCACCGATTGTTCTGCACGAGAAACCGGTAGGCCACAATATCTTTACATCAGCCCCGGAAAAATCCGCCAGAGTGAAATACTAGGTAAAATATAACACCGACAACGACACTGACGTTCTTTTAAGTGCGCAGGACGACTAGCAGTCCATACGATCGACTTTCCGCTATGAAAACATCTATCACACGTACATACTCCCCGAGAACAAACCTCTGGAGGTTATTTTCCGAAGCGTCCCAGAGAACATGAATGATGACATCGAAACGCCCTGATCGAACACTCAACCTACCAGACCAGGAAATCTACTCCACGAGAGACGAAAACCTTCGCTGCCCTGGCTACAAGATTAACTTCGCCAACACCACCACGATGAGCCAGGTCAGCAGCACCACCGATCTTCTCCCTTTCCGAGTCTATTGGAAAAAAGTACCGAGTTCTGTCGAGATTCATGCAGTGTCGCACCTGCCAACGTCTCAACCACGCACGTGCAAACTGCGGCGCCCGCCCCAGGTGCGTTAAATGTACCGGTGACCACGGCACTGTATCCTGCACGAAAACCGACCGTTCGACTCCAGCCGCCAGCTACAACTGCGGCGGTCCACACCCAGCAAATTACCGTCAATGCCTGACCATCGTGGCATACGAGAGAAAACAGCCAGTCGCCGCGCATCACTTATCCGCCAATACATCAGCGACCAACGCCTGGAACAGGCACCACCAGACCTCCGCCTACTACATGAACTAGACTACGTTCCCGCCGCTGAGCTCCAGGATTCATTCCTTGGCTGCCTGGAATCCAAGCCATCGGCAATCGAATAAACCTAAACAGCCTCCTAGCTAAGGTGAAGTAGCTGGAACGCAATCTAGCTGTTTGCATCCTTGACTTCGACCGGATCAGCGTGATCCAAGCCTTCAAATAGCAGCCGTAATATATTCACACGCCGATAAGATTAACGTCCTTAACTTAAATGTCCGTGGCGGGCTAATACGAAACATAATTGAACTTACAAAACTACTATATACTCATCGTATCAAAACTCACCTGCCTATAAATATTTCAAAACAAAATCCGAAACACTCCGATTGCACAACTCCACGCCCGTGCAGACATAGTGACTATCGATGACTTCATTACTAGGACAATCTCTGACTACCGTGTCAGCGCAAAATGCCACACAAAGCCACTCGTCTGCAACCTACCTACAAGTCTAAACAGGCTGAATCCAATCGTCTTTCCGTCGATGACCAAATTCTACCGATCTCCTACACATCCCACCGGCCGGTCGAGCCGGACACGATTTTAGCACATGAATCAAGAGCAAGAATGGAAACAAGAAGCCAACCCGGCGAACTCGGTGACCTAGTGTTCAGTGTATAGTGTCCTAGTGTTCTTAGTGTTTTATGTTCGTGTCGTCGAGTGCCGTCTCGTGCTTAGCACTAGTGTCAGTGTTGGTTTTAAGTTAGATTAGATATAAACTAAAACTCATATGTGGGTTTTGAACGTTTCCCCACGAAAACAAGACATTTACAAAATACTCGCCCTAACTTACATTGTCATCCCCTTATATAGTGAAACATTGTAAATAAGAAGCTACTGTATATCATCGTTATCGTTGTACAAAATTGTATCATTTTTAGTTCTTTCCAATAAATGTCACTGTTACTGTTACCGGAGATTTGAGTTCTGCATTTGTACACAAACACAACAAATCGTCTACGACAGGGTAGCTTGAATACGTTTACCGGCTCACAACACGATTGATGAAACAGTCAATTTGATATTTTACTTGCAAACGAAATAATATTTTAGTAAAATCAATAATAAATTAAATAATCCGTACACTCGTGTATATTGTGCAATTATGCCGGACACTTTAACCGAATAACAAAGCACATACTTTGTTTCATTCGTTCATCGCATCCGGATGTGTTCATTTTAATTTAAAATATAATTACAATCCATCGAAATGTCTGTGCAAACCAATGTAACACGTGCACATTTACTTGAGGAATTTAGAGTCGGTTTCAATCGTATCGATGTCGAAGGAAAAAATTAAAATGCATTTGAAGATGGGAGATGTACATCGAGAACGACTCGAAGGTGATTTAAAAAAATCACTTCCGGGATGAATCGTTAGAAGACGAAACCAGTTCGAGCAAACGATCAAAACTGTAAATATCGAAAAATCGTTATGTTTGAAACGAAATCGAATTTAACATGTCGACAGTTTGCTGAAAAGTATAAAGTAAGAGAGTGACAAAATGATACGTCATCGTTTGCATAAAATGTGTGTAAGTAAATGGGGGTATCGACGATTTAATTTCCGACAACAAATTTCAGCATTTTTCAATTTTTTGAAAATAAAAAATCTAAATTTTATAGAAATGAAATATATATGTATTTTAAGTGTTTCGGTTAATTTTTAAGGGTTTTTTTTTTTATTGAAAGACGCTCTTATTTTCATTAAAATAATTTCTATTGTTACAACTTTTTTCCACCTTTGTGGCAACAACTGAATTCCATAATAGAAAAACGACTTTTTTTTAAGTGATATATTCATCGACCCATTTTTTGATAAATTAACCTCTTAACTGATATTCCCTTTTCTGTTCGTACTTCTCCTTTTTTTATTCGTGTTTTTTGGGCGATTATAGGAAAAAATTCAAAAAAAACTGGGTAGGCTTCTTGTGGTGACTTCTTCTCTTTAGCCTCACCTAACCGCCCTCTTCTGTGCCGTATGACCAGTTACAACCTATTGAAATCATAATGTCTTACGTTTATATCATTTTTTTTTCTTTCTTATTTTTAACTTACATTGTATGTTGATGAAAATGCTAGGCAATAGTTGTTTCGTCCTTTTTTTAGTCTCTTCCAAAAGACAATCCATCTCGTTATCTCCACGTAGTGGATAAGGGAGTTTACATGCATATTCATTATTTTTGGTTGAATATATGTATATATATATATATATATATATATATATATATATATATATATATATATAATATGTGGCCAAAATAAGACTAAAGGGTTGTAAAAGTGGTAAATAATAGTAAAAAGTAAAAGTATGTCTAAATCCTTCAGTTTAATTTGTACCTGCCTATGTATATATATATATATATATATATATATATATATATATATATATATATATATATAATCATTATCAACTGCTTTCTATCCACTGTTGATGAAGATTTTTCAAAAACCGTCCACTTCCAGTGACCCAGTATCTTGTTCTTTCATATCATTTTGACGAATGTTCTCATATCTGTCTCGTGTATTTATGGGTCTCTTCTTAGTCTATTTATATGCCTGATTATCCAATTAATAATTTCTCTTGTCCGTAGTAGATATTCTTTTTTTGCTCTTTGATCGGTTATTTTTCCATTTTAAATTTCTTACTTTTACTACAACGTAAGCAACATTGATTTTTTTTAATCAACCGATTTCTTCTTTTATCTCTACTTATTATTTCTAATATCTATTTACCCATTCCTTTTGATTCTGTCAGAAGCTGTTAAATTATTCTGATATTTAAACTCATATTTCATTGCTATAAGTGAAAAAACATGTAGGATGCATTGATCAAAAACTTTTTTCTTCAGACGTAGAGAAATATTCAATTTCATGATAATAGAATTTCTTTAAAATGAGTTCCCGTTTTTTCTCTGTCTTCAGTCTTAATCTCTTTATGTTTATTTAGTGTTAGAGAGTTCTTCTGAATTCCTCTATTTTATTATTAAGAATTTCAATTCAAAAAAAGTGAAAAATTGAAAAACACGTCTGCTTGAATCTGATTTTTTATTTTAATTACTTAATCTGATAATATTTTATATTCTACGAATATTGTATTTATGCTGACCGAATGGATTTGTAAATTGTAACAAACGTATTACTTTTTTCAAAACATACGCACTGAATTGCCAACAAGTGTACGTTGGAAAATTTATCGATCCGACCCTGTCCAATATTACAGTTAGTTCGGTACGCGCAGTCGCAGTTCAAATGCGAACAGATGTTTATGAAATCGAGATCAACTTGTTGCTGTTCAAGATGGCGGTAAGTGATTTAGCGTCGCTTTATTTTTACATTCAAGACGGTATGAATTTATTATAAATTCATTATATCAACCTATTCATGCATTCTGTTATCGAAATTTCGTTTTTATGTATTTTAGTGAATCGTTCGGTACGTGATTTTATCATTTCGTCAAGATATCGTGCTTCTCGGCATACCGCTTTGTGTTGTAATTTATTCCGTTTTCTCCATCAGTTTAATAGTATGTTATGTGATTTCGTGTTCGCGCTATCAAATGAGTAATTATGATCGTTTAATTTAATGTTTGTTCGCGATTAAAAAGTTCAATTGTGATCGCATGTGTGCGTGTGCACTTGAGGTTAGACCGGACGATTTGTTACCACGAGAACACAATAAAATGTTTTGAAATGCGTTCGCCCTCATCAGGAACATATTTTTATTTATTCTCCACTCGATGTTATTTATTTATTAATACTACTGTATGTATTTCGCGTAGATCTGCTTGCATATCAATTCATGCTTGTGTTTTGTAAGGTCTACGATATTGTTTTTATTTTTTTATTTAACCGTCGAATGATTTGTTCTCAGAAGGGGAGTACGTGAATTATCTATGGAGGTATATCGTTTTGAATGTACATCTACATGAGCTGTGAACGAGAATCGACGGAAGCATTCGTTACTCGTCGAATGAATATGGATCGATCTACACGGAAACACGCCTGAAAGATCGTAGAATCGAAATCTCTCGTGAACTTAAAGGTCAGTGACGATAAATCTTACTTTTACGGTTTTCGATCGTCGTTCCGGATATGAAATCTTATGTACGAACTGTCTGTTCTTATATCGGTATGAGTATTTACCGTTGAAAATTTTCTCAGTGAGTGGTTTTTTTTTAAAAGTATTTTATTGAATAACTCTAAAATCGACTCGAAGCGTATTCAATATAAGGGATCATTCGTACTTTTAATACTTATTTGTTTCATTTGATAGAATGATGTTGATTCATTGATTTCTTCTAATTTGCTTTGATGTACATTGAAGAATTTTTTTTTTTAAAAATCTAATTTTTAGTTTCGGTTGCTTATTGCAATTTCTGTTTTACTATTTTTCTAATTATACCAATATAAAATTTTAATATTTGCCCTTAAAACTTGTAACACAGATATTATATTATTTCTTTTTATAATAATCAATAGTTTTTGAAAGATATCGACATTTTATTAAATAGATAAATTAAAAATGATCTATGTTTCAATTCGATAAGTTGTAGAATAAATTAGTAACGAAAACCGGTAGAAACCAATTCTAAATTACTATTTGAATACCTTATTTTCTTTTTTATTTGTACGTTGAAAGCTATGGTTTTTGGTAAGAATAAGTAGTGTATTCGATATAAAAATAATCTGTATACAGTCGACTTGAACTGTTATCGTACAGAGGACGGACTCGTGGGAGACGTCTGTAATATCGAGCGTCGAGAGAAGAACTTGCTCTTTCACTCCACATTGAAAGATTAGTCCGATAAGTAATTTGGAATTGGTATTGCGAGGTAGGAAGAGGTGCCTATGTAATGCAGCTTCTAAATCATAACATCGTGTCGGACCGCATTAAAAGGCTTTTCGATGTTGGCAATGACGGTCGGCCATTTTTCGATTGTGCGGTGTCTGGTTTTGTCTGTCGGTCGATAAAGTTTGTATACGGAAGCTGAATTTCTCGACCGGGATTATGTCGTAGAATGAGATGCGATGTGGCGAGCTCATAGTCCTTGTTTGAAGCGAAGTAGGAGGCTAATCGGGCAGTATCGTGTTAGGCGTATCGTGTTCGATGGATTGGAGTGGCGTTTCTTTGGTTTGTCGATGAGGATGATCTTTGAGGTTTTTCTAGACTGATTCGAAGTAGTTCGGCCTGAGGTATTTGTTTAGGATGCCATAAAAAGATCTAAGGGCCTCGTGTGATGTGTACTAGAAGTGGATGTCGGAGATACCGTAGTATTTCTTTCGATTTTATTTCTTACGCTTTTTATTTTTTTCTAAAAAAATTTCTTCATTCAAATTTAGTTCTTTGTGTTTAAGTTCAAGTTCAGATTCTATTTTGTCTTCTTCGAGTGAATTTTTTTTCTCATAAATTTCATTCCCTCTGCCTGTATTGAAGTTAAGGCACCGATTGCATTGTTTGATTGTATATTTTTATATTTTGATGTGAATTGTAATTGTTCTTTATACGGTGGACTTTTCTCGCTTTTAATTATTTTCAACTTGAATTTGTTCTGTGGTAACATTGTCTTTTTTCTGATAATTGTGATCGTCTATTTATGCCAATGGTGTATCTGAAATTGCAGAAATGTCGAAATAAATGTGTATTTTCCGATTGTTACCATTAAAAATAGACCGTGAACTCTCAAAAACGTATGATCGAGTTGTATCAAGTTTTGTTATGAATATTTCATGCGATAATTTAAAATGTGGACATATCTTTAGTGTATTAGCTGAAACAAATGTAAATTAAGTACCGTATGACTTTTTGTAAAAAGTAAACATTACCTTCTGCACTGTCCACATCGTTCTACTCGTATAAACTCTGGTCTGTATTTTTCTCCCATTAAATGGCATTTAAATATTGTATTTTCACGTTTCTACATTTAATTTGAATAATTGATAAATGTTTCGAATTCAAGATTTCGTTCATAGCACTATAGTAAACTGTCACTGTTGGTGTCTAAAGTAGAAATTCAAAATACGTACATCTTGATTTTGCTGACCGACGATCTATCGCATCACAAAAGGTGTGCGCTTTTTGAAATTCAGTCGCTGAATTTTTGATTTTACTAAGCTCGATTTTTAAATTGTTTCTACGGTATTCTTTAGATACTGCAGTATGCTAATCGTTTCTTCGATTTCCTGTTTGTTCCTCTAACGTTAACTATGAAGCATCGTAAACGTACGCCGAATAACTCGGTGGATTTCCGTAGTGGAGATCCGGTTAAGGAAACTTTTGGAATGCGGAAGGGATTTGAAGTTATGACCGAAGAAGAGGGTTCGGCCATAGTTTTTAGGTTTGGGAAATGTGATATTAATCCGATGGGCTTTCTCAAAGTTGTGGATAATAATTTTATCTGTCCTGCACGTCGACGTGGAGAACGTTATCGACAGTCAGGAGAACCGGAATGTAACTTTTCTTTTTGGAAAGGAGGGCTTCGGTGCATTTCCAAATGGAATGATGATAGCGTCGAGGATTCTTCATCTGCAGACGGCTGTCTCTGAGCGAGTGCAATTCAATTTGAAGGCGTTTTCCGAGTCTATTTTTGTCTATACGATGAATAGGATCATCGGATCCCGATCGTTGGTTTTCCGATTAGGGGTGCTCTGACGGTCGGTCCCTTCGTCGGGAATACGTCTGGGATCGACGGGCATGTCCAACGTGATTAGCTCTGTTTTGACGTCCTTTTTTAGGTCGGTCGGCAGACCTCCGAGCACCGGCTCGGGAGGTTTCTCTTCTGGCAAGTTATATGAGCGATGTGGGATCTGACCTTCCGTCAAACCCTGTTTCAGCGATTGCCAGTCGTTTTTGTCTGTCGTAAATATTTTAGTTTCCTCGTCGACATATTCGACACGGAGACTATTAAGAGTATCTATAAGTAATGTCGTGTTTTGATACTGTACAAAATTTTATTTTATTTAAGAGTCGATACGGTTTTAATTTACAATGTAATCTTCATCGTTATTGACGATCTTCGCCCATCTCTCTGACAAATTTTCTATTTTCTTTTTGTAAAATGAAAGCGATTTTGAATTAAAATATTGTTCGAGTGCAGTTTTGATAGCTGTTGTCTCAGTAGCAAATTTTTTTGTCACGAAGAAAATGTTTTATAGATCCGAAAAGATCGTAATCCGACGGTGCAGCATCACGAGAATACGGCGGGTAAGGAAGTACTTCTCAACCTAATTCTTCGATTTTTTTCTCTGGTGATTCTGGCATTATGAGGTGTTGCATTGTCATGCTGCAGAATAACACTTTTTCGATTAATCAGTCTTGGACGTTTTTGAATCAAAGCTATGTTTGGTCTATCGAACCGAACACAATAATATTCAGCAGTTATGGTTCCATTAGGATTTAGAAACTCTTGGTGAATAATTCCTGTGAAATCCCACCATACTGACAATAACACTTTTAGGGTGAAGACCTGGTTTTGGAGTGGACAAAAAGGGTTATCCTAGTGTTAATTATTGTTTTTTCTTATGTAAATTGTTGCTTATAATCCACCTTTGATCTCCAGTAACAATTTGTAGGAGAAAAGGATCTCTGTCTAACCTGCACAAAAGTGCACTGTATTGTCGACCATGAAGTTTTAAGTTTTGTTGCTGATTCCTTACCGGCACAAACACTTATCACTGCGCAACGAGCGTCACCGGAGAATTGTTAGAATTAGACTATTTTTGTCGAGCGAAGACACTGATCACTTTGTGTTCTTGCACTAGTCGAGACATTTTTTGTTTTGGTATGAAGTATGGGCGTCATGCGGTAGTTGCCTGGCTGAGTCATAGGTTTGCCCGGCTTTGTGAGGAGGGATTATTTTAGACTGTTTCCAGATATTTGGAGAATAATTTAGTTTAATCGAGAGGTCAATGATGGAAGTAAGAGAGATTATCGCTTTACGCGGAAGATGCTTCAGATGGATGCTCGAAATGCCATTTGGGCCAGGGGCAGAACGATTTTTCAGTTTTTTAATATGTCGATGAATCTCAGAAGGAGAGACATCAGGGAGGTTTTCTGGACTAACTACCGTCGTCTTTCTGGAGCGCAGTGCGCACGGTGTGACGCCTGGTCAGATAGCGTGTACGTGTCCACAGTGACTTATCATCTGTGGACATTTCCATAAGCCGGTCTTCTCAGACCTCGTCACCTATGCTCGGTTACCTTCCTCCCAACCTCGTGGGCGAGAAAGTATAGCAGCCTGCGATCCTCCGGATCCCGATAACGTTGCCACCGCTTCCTGATCCGGTACTTCCGCCGAATCAGTTCGGTCACTTAGTGTGGTAGCCGGTAGCGTTTCTGTTCTGTTAGGGTTAGAGTACGACTTTCGACCAGAGCATCTCGTATCGCGGTGTGGACGTGGTTTACCGCGCTCTCGACCTCGTGAATCGAGCCGTTGTGACCGCGAAGATCGATTCGCGCATCGACCCTGGTACTGTAGCTATCCCAGTCGGTCCGAGTGATGAAACTCGGCCTTTGTCGGTCTTGTACACCCGATTCGCAAAGCGTGAGCAGCACCGGGTCGTGGTCGGAGCCAAGAGTTGGCAGCGACTGTTGTCCGTGCTCCCCGACAATGTCCTTGAGTATAGCCACGTCGATCACGTCTGCACCACGGTGGTGGTACAGTGTCTGCTCCGTGGGTGCCACGACCGCATAACCCGAGGATTGTGCGTGCTGTGCCAGTACCAGTCCTTTCCGGTTGTTCGCTTTCGAGTGCCAAACAGAGTACTTTGCATTCAGATCGCCGGCCAGAATGGCTGATGACTCGATGCTCGGCAGAGCGTCGATATCCTGCGTCGCCAGGAGGGAATTCGGTCTGCAGTAGACCGCGGCAAGAAGAAGTATCTGTCCACCCGACTTAGCAACGACCGTGGTCGCTTCGATAGACTGGAGTGGTGGACAATCCATGCCACGGTGGGGGATGCTTTTCTTAATTATTCTGAAGCTTTTTCTCGGCGAGAGATGAGTCTCGTAGATCATTAGAACGTCGATCCTGAGGCGTTCTGCGATCTCGCATAGCTCGGGGCCTTGGTCCCGGATGCCGTTGGCATTCCAAAAAAGTATCTTTAAGAGTTTGCCTGCCATTAACTCGGTACGTGAAGGGGCGCGAACGAGGAGGGGGTCTGCGGCTGCGACGAGCTAGTGTTCGTAGCCCGTGGTGCGGACCGGTTGCTGGACAGAGTCGGTGAGTGCTTTTCGTACGATGTTTACCATATATACGGTATCTGAGACCGATATTACCCTCTCACCGGTAGGTTGGCCTGGGGTCGCTTTCGCCAGTGTCCTCGCGTGCGCTGGGTAGACCTCGACCTTGGTCCTTGTTGGGATTCTTGAGATCCGTAGAATAAATGTAAGCCGGTTTATTTTAATATAATTTATTTAATAAAGAGAAATAAGAAACACTTAATCTATCTGTACGATGATATCGAGAGCATGTCGGAGCAGCTCGGTCGTACCGTCAATGTAATCTGAAACTGTATACTGTAGTATATGCATGTACAGATCACTCACACACGTATACTCTGGTAGTTATACTATAGGAGCGTTTACAACGCTCTTACTCTATGATACGATGTGAACGTACCTTATTTTCAACACGCCTCCTTACCCTTATATCGTATCGATTTTTTTTATTTTATTTTATATTCATGGATTTTCTGAACTTTTCAAACTTAACTTTATCTAATGCCTTTGTTAGACTGTCTGCTGTATTATTTTCCGAGTCTGTTTTACACATTTCAATCTCTTTTGCTTTTACATACTCATTCACGAATTGATAGTGTATCTCAGTGTGTTTAGAATTCTTAGTGAAATTTCCATACTGTGCTATTTCTACAGCTCCAGCATTATCCTCATATATCTTTGTAGCTTTTACTGAACCAATTTTAAATATTTTAATCAACTCTTTTACGTATTTGATTTCGCTTACTGCTTCTGACAAAGCTACATATTCTGCATATGTCGATGCTTTAGTTACACATTTTTGTTTTCGCGATTTCCAGTGAATTACGTTTCAATACAATCTAATTATATATCCGGTAGTTGATTTTCTATCGATATTATCACCGGCCCAATCGGCATCTACATAACAGTCTAGTATTTCACGATTTGTATTTTTCTCATAACATAATCCTAAATCTTTTGTTAAATGCTAGCGGTAGTATTTAGTTTATCGTTCTATGCAGCCGCCCTGATTTGACTCGTGGACAGTTGTACGAACGATGTGAGCCTGTTTCTTTTCCGCTCTGTAAAGAGAATTACCGGTCCTTCTGCAGAGACGTCCGATGTGATCGCTCTGTTCGATGATTTTAATTAGTTCAGGGGTCGGTGGTGTGAGATGAGAGTGTGTTGCGATTTTTATGTTTGGAATGTGGTTTTTGGCTGCTGTGCAGATAGTGCTGCGAAAATCATCGATGAGCGCATCTATGTGGTCAGTGTCAGTGGTTGTTGGAGGGATGTTGATGTTGAGGTTGATTTCGGCTTTAAAAGCACTCCGATTAGCATTTTTAAAGTCGAGGCGAGGTTTAAGGGATTTCAGGGTGAGGTCTAACGGGAGTACCGTGACGGTTGGACAGTGGTTCGAATCAGGGCCGTCTGCGACGACGACACTGTTTCGGTATGAGGGAATGTTTTTAGTGAGGATTAGGTCGATGATAGAAGGTGCGGTGCCGGTGTCGGGGCAATGAGTATGTTCGTCTGGGTGGATGATGTCGGTTGTGGGGTCTTCGAGAATTTCTTCGAGTCGACGACCGTCGGTGTCGATGGAGTTGCAGTACCAGAGGATGTGTTTGGCATCGAAGTCTCCTATGGCAATTGTCCGACGATGCCTGTTTATTATTTTGGCGATTTGTTCTGTCTCATGTTGTTGATTCGGAAGATAGATTGCGGTGGCTACGAGCGGGTTACCGCAGCCGAGAGATATCGAGATATGCTCGATATCTACGCGCAAGTTTGGTACGAGAGAGCGTGAAAGGAGCTTGTTGACAAAGAGTACCCCCCCCCCACGGCGATCTATACGATCCGAACGATATATTTCGTAGCCTGGTGCTCGAAGTTTTAGGTGGGGTTTCGGTGATGGCTGCTATGTCCACTTTGTGTGAGCATAGCAGAGCCATCACCTCGGAGAGGTTACGTTTGAGCCCGCCGGAAAGGAGTGCCGCTGTTTATTATTGTTGCCGTTTTGATGTTAGTGTCTGCTGACGGCTGTCCCCGCTTCCATGCGCTTCTTGTGGGAGGTGGTGCCGGGACGAAAGTTTGTTGTCGGATGGCCGCGTCATCTTCCGGCTTCTGTTCTTGTTCGCTTTCAAAAGATTTCAAATAAGCCACAATGAAGGGGCAGCCTCTATAATTTCCAGGGTGTGGTCCCCTGCAGTTGCAACAAGCTGCCGGCAAGGTCTTGTCCGTCTTTGGGCACTCGGTGGTGTCGTGATTCTCGACGCACTTCACGCATCGAGGTTGCGAGTCACAGTTCTGCATGGCGTGCCCCAGGTCCTGGCAACGCTTGCACCGAGTGAAAAGGGACCGAGACCGGTACCTGGTCCAGTATACTCGGCATTGGATTATCTCTTTGACACGTTTGACCTCGGTGAAGGATGTCCCGTGCCGAAAGTTTACCTTATAAGCGGGGTTTCGATGCCCCCGCATAGACAGTACCTCGATTGCCGGCAGCTTAAGGCTGACGAGGTCGTCCGATATCTTCTGCGCCATATTCGCCGGCATTCCCTCGAGAGTCATCTCCAGGGGCCGGTTTTCCTGCAGAGTATATGAGTGGAAATCGATCTCTTTGTCATGGAGGACCTTTTTAATAGCCATCCAATCCTCGTGGGACTTTGCGAAGATCTTAGTTTCGCTGCCCACATATTTTGAGGAGCACCTCTGCTTTGTCACTTTGTTCAGACCCTCGATCATGAGGTCATGATCGGCGGGTTTTTCATGTATCACGATTGGCGGAATCGCCACAGGAGTCGCTGTGGTCGGCGTGGTGATTTTCTCAGCTACCCTCTTTGCCGTCGCCAGCTGCGGGTTGTTGATTGTCTTGGTTTTTCCATTGGCAGCAGATTGCTCTGCTTTGAATTGAGCGAGTTTTTTCCTGCCCATGAACGTAGTCCACGGGTCAGGCTGTGACTCGTCGGGGTTATTTTCTGGT
This sequence comes from Neoneuromus ignobilis, assembly GCA_029203775.1. Classification (NCBI taxonomy): domain Eukaryota; kingdom Metazoa; phylum Arthropoda; class Insecta; order Megaloptera; family Corydalidae; genus Neoneuromus; species Neoneuromus ignobilis. The sequence continues at coordinate 29,775,546 of CP092094.1, read as the reverse complement.
CTGTCCGATAAACACTCGAACGTATTTGCTGTTGGTATTGTGACAATGTCAACATTTGACATTTCACAATCTGTTATTGTTATTGTTGTTGCAGGTGTTACTGCAACGTCAGTTGGTTGTGTCGTCATCTGGGGGGGGAGGTGTTTCTCGTGGTAGACTCGTCCGGCGTCTTGATGTCGCTATTGTGAAATAGTGGCGTAATCTTACTTAATTTCGTCTTACCCACATTTATAGATTTGTTTTTTCGTTTAGTTGTTAGATTTTCTGGCTGATCATCGGCCTGCGGGCTCGCCATCCCCCGCGTGCTCGATTTTTTCACGTATGTCACTTTAATATTCTTGAAGAATGAACCTTTTCTGTGGATTATTTCACTTCTCCGCACTTCCATATAGCAGGTATTCTCGTTCGCTACTCGAGCGAGACTGTGGTCAGTTCAAAGAAAGAAAGAAAGAAAGAATATATTTATTGATGTAAAATAGTACACACGTAGTGGATTGGTTGACTGCGGTTGTGCTGCAGGTGCCCTAGGAGCAACCTGGGGCAAAGGAGCTGCAAGTATATCGGGGATGCCGGCTGTTACGGCCACGTTCTGCTGGATGATTGGGGCTGGCTGCTGCTGTTGTTGTTGCTGCTGCGGCTGCTGCTGCGGCTGCTGCTGCGGCTGCGGCTGTTGATGTTTGTTGTTGTTTGGCCTGCTCTTTGCGCACGAAACGCGGCGGTCTCGCGACCGGAAAAGCAGGGAAGACTGCACCACTGTTTGAGATGTTCGCTGGCGGAGGGCCCCGCCTCCATGCACTCCTTGTGGGGAGCGGGGCCGGGGCAAAGGTTTGTTGTGGCTGACTTGGGGCGGCACCTTCCGGCTGCTGCTCCTGATCATTTTCATTCTCGAATTGTTTAAGGTACGCCACGATGACGGGGCATCCTCTGAAGTTTGCTGGATGAGGTCCCTTACAGTTACAGCAAGTCGCCGGCTGGGATCTGTCTGTATTTGGGCAGTTTGCGGTTTCATGAAACTCGGTGCATTTAACACACCGAGGTTCGGAATCGCAGTTTTGTAGCGCGTGTCCCAGGTTCTGACACCGCTTGCATTGTGTAAAGAGGGAGCGGGACTGGTACCTGATCCAGTACACCCGACATTGGATAATTTCTCTGACCCTCTTGATTTCGGTGAAGGTCGTACCGTGTTTAAAATTCACCTTGTATGCGGAGTTATGCATTCCCCGCATAGATAAAACCTCTAGGGCCGGCAGCTTAAGGCTGATAAGGTCGTCCAGGATCTTTTGGGACATATTCTCCGGCATCCCCTTGAGAATCATCTCGAGGGGTTTATTATCCTGGAGAGTATACGAATGATAGTTAATCTCGTTGTCATGGAGGACCTTCTTTACAGCCAGCCAGTCCTCGTGGGATTTAGCGAAGATCTTCGTTTCGCTACCCACGTATTTGGTGGAACACTTTTGTTTGGTTGCTCGATTTAGACCCTCAATCATAAGATCGTGGTCTGCCGGCTTTTCGTGAATAACGATCGGCGGCAGAGCACCAGGAGTCTTGGGTGGTTGTGTGGTGGAGGCAGATTTTGTTGCTGCTCGTCTAGCCGGAGCCGGTTTGACGCTGCTGGTAGATTTCGGTTTGGGCGATTGCTCGGCTTTTTGTTTAGCGAGTCGCCGCCTGCCCATGAACGTGGTCCACGGGTCAGGTTGCGACTCGTCCGGGTTGTTTTCTGGTCGGTCAGCCAAACACTCATAAGTGTTGGCTGTAGGGATACTAATAATTTCGTTGAGCGGAGTCTCGCACTCCATTATTACAGAGTCCTGTAACTCGGCTACCGATGACGTAGATGGGAGGGGGAGTGATGACGCTCTCATAGTCGACTCGTCCGCCGCCGTGTTGTCGCTATTGCGTAACTTGGATATGTTCTTTTGTAATTTTATCTTACTTACGTTAATTTCTGTACTTTTTCTTTTGGAAGTGATGGTTAGATTTAAAGGGGTTTCTGGAACGATTACACCCTGCAGGCTCCCCGTCTCCTGCATGCAGGATTTTTTAATGTGTGTCACTTTCACTTTGTTAAAATACGATCCTTTCCTGTGCAAAATATAACTTCTGCGCGTCTCCATACACGAGTAGTCACGACCGCTGCTCGAGCGGAACTAGATTTGGAGGTTTCTCGAGCTGTCTTATTAATGGATTTACGTGGCGGCGGGCGCGGTTTATATGTTTTGTCGTCAGGGAGGTGATAATGTCTGTAATACGTTCCACACTTGATCCTTGAGATGAAAAGCTAGGGGCAATTATATCATAAGTGGGCGAGTCCTCCAGAATAGATTGGAGGAGACGCCCATTTCGGTTTGAAGTGTTACAGAGCCACTCAGTGTGTTTGGCGTTAAAATCGCCAAACGTGAGTGTGCGTCTGTGTCTGTTGAAAATTTTTAGTAGATCGTCCGGGTCGACTGTCTGGTCAGGGATGTAGACAGCGGTTATCACGAGTGGATTACCGCTGCCGATGGATGCCGAGACGTGTTCGACATCCACCTGTAGTTGTGGTAGTACGTCATGGGGGAGGAGCTTGTTTATGAGAATGGCCACGCCTCCACCGCGCCTGTTCAGTCTGTCTCGACGGTATATTTGGAAACCGGGGGCACTGAATGAAATGCCCCCTCCTAACCATGCGACTAATGCTCGGTTTGAGATGCGTATTCTGACCGTAGGGTCGACCTCTCGAGTGAATGAAATGCTCGCGTTTCGGTAATGACCGATGTCGATTTTTTGAGAGGAGAGGAGATTTAGGAATTCAAGGCGGTGGCGTTTTAGGCCACCGCGGATGTTAAAATTTAAAATTCTTACCCTGCCTAGTTTTTCCTCTACGGCATGGAAAGCGACCGGATAAGCTGGTACTTCTCCATTTTGGTTTTGCATGCAGCTAGATCTCGTTCAAAGCTGCGGAACTGCTCGAGCATGCCGCGCAGGTCTATGCGGTCCCGGATGGACTGCATCTCCCTGACGTTTGTTTCTTGTGTTGCCAGGCGCTCCTGGTCGGCGGAGGCGCAGGAATGAACTGTGGCCGTTCCTGTTCGGGTGTTTTACCGATTTATGTCACGATTACCGGACAGCCCCTGAAGTCGGCAGGTTGCGGCTCGTTACAGTCGCAACATGTGGTCGGCGTTGTCCTGTCCTTTTTTGGGTAGTCTTTTGCGATGTGGTTGCTGCGGTGCATTCGACGCACCTTGCCTGAGCGTCGCAGTTTCGGGCTGCGTGGCCCAGGTTCTGGTAGTTCTTACACTGCGTGAACGAGGACCGCGACCGGTATCTTGTCCGGTAAACCCTGCACCGTATTAGGTCCCTGATACGCTTCACCTGGGGCAAAGGCTTTCACTACGGGCGAAGTTAATCTTGTACGCGGGGTTTTTTTGACCTCGCATCGGGAGTACTTCCGGTACCGGAAGTTTTACCGGATTTTTGAGCCGTGCACCAGATCTGACACCCGTAGGTGAGTGTAGATCTGATCCAGGCTTTGTAGATATGAATTTTTGTTTTTAGAGGGGCGTTGGAAATTAGGATCGGTCTAAGCGCGCAGAAGGCGGCTTGGGCTTTTTGAATGCGGTCATTTATTGTTTGTTTGAAATTAAGTTTGCTGTCTAGCACTAGGCCGAGATATTTGATTTGATTAACGTGATGAAGTCGCGTATTTTCAAAGACAATTGTATGTCTCTTCGTTCTACTTGACCTCGAGAAGGTTATGAGAGCTGTTTTGCTGTGGTTTATTTTAATTCGATTTTTGGAGTAGTATTTGCCTATACCGTCAAGAGACTCGAGGACGGCGATCGGTGTTGGGGTGCAGTTACGGGTTGGCGTGATTATGCGAGCGTCGTCCGCGTAAAGGGCCAGCTCGGCTTGGCCGGGGAGAGCGGGGATGTCTGACGTGAAAATATTGTAAAGAATAGGGCCCAGTACCGAGCCCTGGGGGACACCAGCCATGATGGCGTGGGGGGGAGGGGAGATTTTTCCAGAGGAATCCACATAGAATGATCTGCCTTCTAGGTAAGACTGGATAGTTTTAGTTAGAAAAAGTGGAGTTTTGGAGCGAAAGAGTTTGACCAGTAGGGTTATGCCGGACTGAGTCGAACGCTTTTTCTATGTCGAGGCAGGCAACTACCGTAGATTTAGAGCGGATGAGTTGGGTGCGGATGATATTTGTAAGTCTATGGAGTCGATGGATGGTGCTGTGTCCGGCTTGGAATCCAAACTGGACCTGGGGAATGATTTGGTTTTCCGTGATATGATCGACGAGGCGCCGTTGAATGACGCGCTCGTAGATCTTACTGAGGGTAGATAGGAGACTGATTGGGCGGTAGCTGCCTGGTTGCGTTGGGGGTTTTCCCGGCTTGTGCAAAGGTATTATTTTAGATTGCTTCCAGGGGTCTGGGAAGTAATTTAGCCTGATTGAATGATTAATAATTGAAGTAAGAGTGGAGATGGCTTTGCGCGGAAGATGCTTGAGATGTAGATTTGAAATGTTGTCAGGGCCGGGAGCGGACCGGTTTTTATGTTTTTTAATATATTTATGTATCTCTGAGGGAGATACATCTGTGAAATTTGTTGTCAAAGGGGGTGCGTTAGCAAGTGCTAGGCAAAATTCCGAGAATAGGTGGAAAGTAGGTGGCTGTGGGAGGGTGTCTCCGATCAGGTGGGATTTTGCGAAAGTGTTTGCAATTAAGTTTGTTTTCTCCTGGGGGTCGATGACGAGCGAGTCGTCGTTGTCCAGGAGAGCTGGGATCTTATGGTATTTTGTTTTTAAGTTGCGCACCAGGTTCCAGACTGAAGTACGGTCTAGGCTGGTGGATTGGAAGATGGACTGATTCCAGGCTTCCTCCTGAGAACTTTTAGGGAATGCTGGATGAAATAGGTGAGACGGTTCTTTTCCGCTCTGTAAAAGATGTTTCCGGTTCTTTGCCAGAGGCGGCGTACATGATTACGTGTTCTGATGGCCGCGAGAATTTCGGGCGTGGGTTTAATTTGGTGGGGGTAGGTGGCTGGTTTAATTCTCGGAATGTGCTTTCGCGAAGCAGAGAGGATAGTCGTTTGTAATTCTTCGATGTGTCGGTCGATGTGGTCCCGGGTGCTGAGGTTAGCGGGGACGGTGATGTTTTCGTTTATGTCTGTCTTGGCACGTTTATTAGCATCGTTTCTTAGCACGTTTATCTCCCGCTTGATTTCATCCGAGAGACGATTACGTAGCATTCGGTATTCGTCTCTTCTGGTCCTCTGCCATAATTTGCGTGCGGTATCCCTGGTCTTCATTTTTTCTTTAAGCTCGTACGTGATCTGTACACGGTACGGCTTGTAACTTGTATCGGGGATGCATTGCGCCATTGCATCCTTAACGGTCTTCGTGAGGTCAGTAACTTTCCTCTCTAGTTGTGCTTTATCCGCTATAAAGCCAATCTCTATTTCATCGTCGATCGATGCTTCGAACTGCTTCCGGTCTGCATTTTTATAGTCTTTTCTTTTGACTGTCTTCCGTTTGACGTTAACGTCAACGGTCATCACCACCGGATTATGGTCCGAACTGAGCGACGGCAGCGATGCTATATCTTCTTCGACTATATTTTTCATCGAGGCAACATCTAGAGTGGAGGGCATTGCGTTTCTCTTATAATATGTCGGCTCTGGTGGGAAAGCGATCACATAGTTGCTTCGGCTTGAATGGCGCTGTAGCAGTTTTCCTGCTGCTTTCTGTCTTCTACGGTTCCGGTCTCCGTGCCTGGCGTTGAAATCACTCTACGGGCGAGGTCGAAGATGTTGTCGATGTCGTCGGTTATGAAGTCGTCGCTCGGACTTCTGTAGGCCGTCGCTACTAGTATTCTGGCCGGTATCTCTATGATAGCAGCAGCTACCTGTAGCGTATCTAGCTCTGGGATAGCTGCCTCGTACGACGGTATGTCACTTTTAATATAAAGTGACACACCTCCGCCTCGTCCTTGTGGTTTATTTCTGTGGTACCCCTTATAGCCGGGTATCGCCAGGAACTTATCGTTTTTGCAGTTCGTCTCTGTTAATTTCGCAACGTCGACCCGATGATCGACGATGAATCTCGTGAACTCGTCTAGTCTTTTTTCGAGTCCGTTTGCATTCCAGAATGCAATCTTCAATTTTTCTCTGCCGTGGGAGAGTTCGATTAAAAATCGAATTCGTTCGTGTAAGACATGACGATCCGGTACCGTTCTCTCGGGGAGGACGTGTCTTCGAGTTCGTTACGCATTCTACGCGCAACCCTGAACATTCGTCGGACATCGGGCTTGTCCTTGAAGTATTCGTATATGGGATGATCCTCGGGGTCAGATCTCCTATCCCTTCGCGAGCCCCTCTCCTCCTCGTGACGGGTGGATCTTCTGTTGTTTCGCTCTTTCTTCTCTTCGCGATAGTGGGAGGATCTACTTTCTCTCCTCTCTTCTTCACGATGACGGGGACGTCTGTCTCCCTGCCTTCTTTCATATTCTCGTTCCTTCAGACTCCTACTGGAGTTTTCGTGCGAGGATTTTCTGTCCTTCTCCGTTTCTGCGGGTCTCGACCACGCATCTTTCTTCGGCGGGGGGCGCGTCCTCGTGCCTCCTTCTTAACTCGGGGTATCGGGATTCCCGGTACTTATACTCTTTTTTATCTTGTCTTTTCTCGAGGAATAGTTCTTTCTCCCTCTGTCTTCTTTGCTGTTCCTTTACGTATACTGGGCAGCCTCGGAAACTGGCCGGGCGTGATCCGGAACAGTTTGCGCACTTTGCCTTCGTCTCATATGCAGGTCCCCTGCAGTTGCAGCAAGCTGCCGGCAAGGTTTTGTCCGTATTCGGGCACTCGGTGGTCTCGTGATTTCCGACGCACTTCACGCATCTTGGCTGCGAGTCGCAGTTCTGCAAGGCGTGCCCCAGGTTCTGGCAACGCTCGCACTGAGTGAAAAGAGACCGGAACCGGTACCTGGTCCAGTATACCCGGCATTGAATAATTTCTTTAATGCGTTTTACTTCTGTGAAAGTAGTGCCGTGTCGGAAATTCACTTTGTACGCAGGGTTTTCATGCCCACGCATTGATAACACCTCGATAGCCGGCAGTTTAAGGCTGACGAGGTCGTCCGATATCTTCTGCGCCGTGTTAGCCGGCATTTTCTTGAGAGTCATCTCAAGGGGCCGGTTTTCCTGTAAGGTGTAACTATGGTAGTCGATCTCCTTGTCGTGGAGGACTTTTTTTATTGCTAACCAGTCCTCGTGGGATTTGGCGAAAATTTTCGTTTCGCTGCCCACGTATTTTGAGGTACACTTCTGTTTGGTTACTTTGCTTAAATCTGCGATCATGAGATCATGATCGGCAGGTTTCTCGTGGATGGGGTTTTGCATGGGGTTTTCTCTTATAGAATCTCCATCCCATTATGTTGATATAATCCGCAACCGTTTCCATATCAGCTTCTTTATGCAATCTAGAAGTGCTGAAACTTCTCTCTCGATCTAGGGCCACCTTTAACGCTTTGTTCTGGGTAGTCTGAAGTGACTTTAAATGCGTTACGTAGGTATTCCTCCGAATCGGGGCCACGTACGTTATTATCGGTCGTATCACTGCTCTGTATAGCATGAGCTTGTTCTCTTTGCTTAAACCGCTCTTTCTAGCCATCGGGCTGTAAATTTGTCGCAGTGCTCCGTTCGCTTTTTTCCGTACGCTTGTGGTATGCCCCTCGTACGTGAGCTTCCTATCCGAGTGTACGCCCGGATATTTCACGTAATCTTTCCGTACGACTTCAGATCCGTTCGTTTTCACCGTACCTGGAGTAACGGTCTTGCTGTTTGTAAACGGTATGCCTTCTGTCTTGGCATTGTTGACTTTGACTTTCCGCATGTTGAAAAAGTCGGCGAGCGAGTCCATTTGCCACTGTAATTCTCTTCCGATCCACTTGTGGTGAAGCCGGCTTTAAGAGTTTTCCGTCCCTCTCAGGAAGGAACATGGCGCCTTGCAGTTGATGGCGTCGGCCCCGTGGGTACGGTGGTACCAGCACATACCTCCGCCATCCCTGTTCTGACCTCCTCGTGATCGGGATCTGCCCCTCGAGCGGCTGCGTTGTCGTTGACGGTCGTAAAGTCGGAGTCGCTCGTCTTGTGCTGCCGTGCGATCCGCGTTTTGGCGGGTCAGCGTGACGAGCTGGGATACGGTGAGCTGGAGCGCTGCTATATTTCGGTTTATGGCGTCGATCTGTGGCGACGTCGAGATCTGGGGCGGTGGATGCGGTGGCGTGTGGTGCGCCTGGAAGCTGGTCGCCATGACCGAGGGACCTGAATCTAGGACCTCGTCTGCTGCGGTTATCATCTCCTCTATGATGGCGGGCTTAAAGATGGTGAGCGGCCGTTTGATCGAGGGTGGCAGCCGGTCCAACCAGAAAACCTTCAGAACGTCGTCTGCGATGCGCCCTGAAGCCAGAGCTTTCATGCGGCGCCACATGAAAGACGGCTTGCCGTCGCCGAGCTCGATCTCCGAAAGGAGCTTGTTGAGCTTCCTATCCGGCGACTCGGTGGTACGAGACAAGATGGCGGCTTTCAGCGTCTCGTACTTGTTGGTTGTTGGCGCTGGGTAGATGACGTCGCTTAGGTCCAACATCGTGTCGTTGTCCAGCGCGCTCATGACAAAGTTGAAGCGATCTTGGTCGCTTCTGATCCTCTGGGCGCCGAACCTCGACTCGATTTGTTGAAACCAGAGTGTGGGCTGCGCGCGCCAGAAGGGCGGAAGGAAGCACCTGTTGACGGCTTCAACCGCGATGGGGCCGTAATCTCCGAAGAGATCTGCGTTACCTGGTGACGCCTGTGTCGTCGTCATTGCCGACGACGAGGGTGTCGCCGTGGCCGAAAGCGTGGTCGGTGGTTGGACTGTTGGCAGATCTACGGTCGTTAGAGACTCCCGCGTCGCTAACTCACCGGTCGGTGGTACACGCGGCAGCTCGCTGCTAGACCCGAAGACCGATTGCGAGTTATGGTGGCTCATGTTTCGTGTGACTTGATCCGTGTTGCTGTTACTTGACCACGTGTTGCTGCGCACTTTCCGAAAAAATCACTAATTTTAATATTTCGGGGTCACCGGTTTAGCGATTCGTGAGGGAAGTGTGTGGTTGAAATAACGTAAACGCGTCGGTTACAGAATAAGAGTTTATTGCGTAGGAAGATGTGTACAGCTGAAGAATGCGGTCGCGAACGCGTGTAACTTCTGCGCGTGTGTCTTCGTTCAGAGCCGGGGAACAAGTGGTCGCGTTCAGCACTCGTTCCACCTTCCTACCTGTTGCCACCGCTGTGGGTGGAACAGGAGAGGTGGAACGAGACGCGGCGGCTGCGCGCCGGTCAGAACTCGACGCGTGGGATAAGCCTCTGTTTCCGGCGACTGCCGGGGACAGGGGCGCCGAAAGGTGGCAGACCGAGAGGTGCTGCCACAATTTCTTTAATTCGGTTAACTTCCGAGAAGGTGGTCCCGTGGCGGAAGTCGACCTTATACGTGGGGTATTGAAGCCCACGCATCGACTGGACCTCAATGGCCGGCAGTTTGAGGCTGTTGAGGTCTAGGATTCTTGGGGCCATGTTAGCCGGCATCCCTTTTAATGTCATTTCCAATGGCTTGTTTTCTTGCAGGGTATAGCTGTGGAAGTCTATTTCATTGTCGCGTAATACCTTTTTTATCGCCGGCCAATCCTCGTGCGACTCGGCGAAGATTTTTGTTTCATCGCCTACATATTTAGTGGTACACTTATTTTTTGTTACCTTGTCGATACCAGCAAGCATGAGGTCATGGTCTGCTGGTTTTTCATGAATTACAATAGGAGGAATGACCCCTGATGGTTTTGGTCTCGGCTCAGTATTTTTTTTTTTGGTTGTCAGCTTGGCTGTCGCCCGCTGCGGGTTGAAGATCGATGTGTTAGCGGCGGGTCTCAGCTCCGCCTTGTGTTGGGCCGACCGCCTTCGGCCCATGAACGTGGTCCATGGGTCGAGGTTCATTTGCCCCAGTTGATTTTCAAGGTCAGCCAGACATTCATACTGGTTGGCCGTAGGGATCTGTATAACGTCTGTGTTGTTCGTGGTGTTGATCTCAGCTTGGGTTGTGTTCTGGACTGCGGCGGCTGCGTTATTACCGGTTGCCGGTAATGTAGGGATCGTAGTGGAGGCTATCTGTGGGTGAGTGGTCGGACTACTGGGTGGTTTGAGGCTGAGAACGGGTGGTTCCGATCTCAACTGTGACGCGTTGTTTGCTGACGCTATGCACGACGGGGGGCTGGCGTCACTTGCATCATTTGATGCTGTGCCACTTTCACTGAGATTGAAATTTTCTTTTTGTTTGTCACAGCACGCACTGCGTTTACGATTTCTTTTCTGGATTTTCTTTCCCTCCTGGATATTCGTCGGTTCTCCATGTGATGACATACTCCTGTACGAGTCGAGTATGCTGATCGTCTCCGATGTCTTCATTAGCTCGGTGCACTCTCTCAAAATGAATATCTAGCATTTCCGCTCGCTCTTCAGTTGCGTGTGAGAAGGTATTATCTGACTTCTTCAGAGGAGGAATCTTTTCCTTCTTTTTCTTCAAGCTTCTCACCATGGTCCACGCACTTCTGTCCGTGAAATTTAGCGCAGCGAATTTTTCGTTCCGTGCTTTGTTCTCGAGCACGTTCATCTGCCGCTTGATTTCTTCTGAGAGACTGTTACGGGTTATACGATATTCATCTCTCTTGGTTTTCGGCCATAATTTGCATGCCATGTTTCTCGTTCTGATTTTCTCTTTCGGTTCGCATGTGATCTGCACATGGAATTGCTTAAACTGTTCGTCAGGTATGCAATGTGATATCGCCTCCTGTACAGATTTAGTCGAGTCAGCTACTTTCTTTTCTAATTGCTCTTTATCTTGTATAAATGAGCCAATCTCAAGTTCTTCGTTGATTTTGTCTTTCAATTCAACCCGATTTGCTTCGTCGTAGTCCTTCCTTTTCTCCGCTGTCCTTCTGACATTCGTACTGATGCTCATCGCTACCGGGTTACGATCAGAGCCGAGTTCCGGCAGTGATGTTATATCATCTTCGACTGTGTTTTTTAGTAACGCTATGTCTATAGTGGATGGTTGTACGTTTCTTCTGTAGTAAAAAACAAACAAAAATACAAAAAATAAAAAAAAACAAACGATAACAAAAAACTTATAAACTAAGTTTACTGATAAAATATAAATATGTAATGATAATTGTACAAAAATAAAAATGTATACACATATTGAAAAAATCATTTTCAATACGCCAAGTATGCGACTAGGAATCCAGTCGCGGAGCGGCTGCCGTCCTCGTAGACAAACCGGCGAACCACACGATTTTTACCAACGCGCCGGCCGTTTCTGCGAAAGCAAAATACCAGGTGAAATATAATAACGACACAGACACTAAAGTACTTCTCTCTGCGCAAGATGATTGGAACGCCGTCAGATCTGCCTTCGAGGAGCAACGTATCCCGTATTTCACGTATACGCTGCCCGAGAATAAACCCCTCCGGTGTATCCTTCGCGGTGTACCGGAGGATCGCAACGAGAAATCCGCGAAGCTCTCGCCGACCTCGACCTCCGAGTCATGGAGACGTCCACTCCACGAAAAGAGACAACCTAAAAAGACCCGGTTACAAGATAAACTTTGCTAACGGCACTACCGCGAGCCAAGTTACCAGGATCGACGATCTCCTGCACTGCAAAGTGTATCGGAGGAAATACCGACCCCGCGTCGGATTCTCGCAATGTCACAACTGCCAGCGCTGTGGACACGCGTCGCCCGACTATTGTAAACTCCCGTCTAGATGCGTCGAGTGCCCTGAGGACCATGGCACCTGGGAACCATCCACGCCGGCCGTCTGCTGCAACTGCGGTGGACCGCACCCGGCTAACTACAGAAAATGTCCGATTATCGTCGAGTTCATGGAGAACACTTCGTCCAGCCGTGCGGCGGCGCCGACTCCAGCTCCACCACCGAAAACCAACATCTGGAACCGCCCCCTCCCCCCCAGGTCAACGACTCATTCTTCCCAGCAATCGGCTCTAGGCCGACGTCCGCACCGAGAACATCACCTACCGCCGTGCCAACACCACCGACAAGTAACCCTCCCCGCGACGCATCGGACGCCTTCGACAGGATCAGTGCCATCACGGAGAGGATCAACGACATCGACAAATGCCGGGTTATCCAGGCATTCCGCAGACCTCAGATGGCTCCACACGCTCGTAAGATAAAAGTCTTTAACTTTAACGCCCGAGGTGGGTTCGAATGTAACCTGACCGAACTGACACGACTACTCCAGACAAACCGTTTCGACGTTGCGGCCATCACCGAGACCTCTCTCAAACCATACATTTCTCTCCGAGTACCAGGCTATCACGTTTACGGAAAAGACCGTCGAAACTGAAAAGGATGAAGTGTCGCTCTTCTCGTCAACGAACACCTCCCCCATTCTGCATTTCCACAGCTCGAGTCTGATACTGCGGAAGAAAAAATTATTTCCGTTGCGAAAGACATTTATATCGGTTGTACGTCGGCAAAACAGCTTTTGTGCGACAAAAATTACATAAAATGTCGTCGATCGACACTGGAGGCTTACTGTATGAAACTGTATTCGTGATGAATGTATTCTATACGATTACAACAAACATCGACGTAACAGTTTAGCGAACGTTTACGTTTACGTTAGGTTTAGCGAACGTTTTACGTTAGGTTTAGCGAACGATGCTGTTGGAAGGTTAGTTCACATCGAACGAAATGAAAAAGGAGAAGCGAGTATCGCGTCGCTTGATTTTCCTGACACATCAAAGGTTGGTGAAAAGATTAGAAGAAAAGTTGCCGGGCACATGGCTGCTAATCAAATTGGTAGAACGGGTGTACCGATAGGAAGAAGAAGATCATCCACTAGCCCTCTCAATAACAAAACTATAAATGTCAAACGTTCTCGCTTACCTTTAGTCTACATCAGAACACGACTCTACTTTCAACCGTGATCAGTGTATAGTGAAGTGTATCTGTGTCAGAATTCTAACGGTGAAGAAAACATTCCACCCGTATTCAAATAATCGCTTAGTGATAATCTTTCGTGACTATGGTCACCATATATTATAACATGAACAATGACATTAGTTTTTAAGTTAGTTTTAGTTTTAAAAAAATACCAAATCACAGCGGGTTTTTTGAATTTTTTCCCGTGGACTCGCTTCTATAAACACTCCAAACTTCAAAACACCGACACCTGTTTTTCACTACACACTGGTAAAATATCTTCAGAGATAACACACCAAATTGACTCATTATGTATATGTATACTTTAGATCTATAAATGTTATTTGTATTTACCTTTAGATTGTGCTTGTGCAACCACTATTCGCAAATCACAAGGAAGTATATATCCGGAAATAGTTTACGAGCATGATAAATCTCACTCACAGTCATTAATAGAATTTGCTTTACTTGTCTCGAAGGTTTACTACAAGTGATAATAACATGACTTTATCATGGTCGAACAGCATCTGCGGCTACGGTTAATTTACAAAATGAATTTCAAAGGCTCACACTTAATCGTTTGCAAACGATCAGCAATGATTTGCTACATTCGATCGACAACAGAAAAGGATTATCGACATATACTTAAAAACAGACATCCGACTCATCACAACATGCCTATCGGCGAAAATTCAGTGACCAAATGCTCTAAGTGTTTTTGTGCCGTCTCGTGTTTAGTTAAGTGAATGTTAGTTAAGTTTAGAATTAGTCTTAGTATTAAGTATAAACAATAATATTTACGTGGGTTTTGAAAGTTTCCCCACAAAATATGGGCATCATAAACAATAAAAACCATTCCCGAAAAATCTTCGTCAACCCCTTGTACAGCATAGTATGTAAATAATAGGCCGAGTTTATTCGTATCATTGTAACAAAAATTGTGCAATACAAGTTATTACCAATAAATGTCACTGTTTACTGTTTATATATACTTTCAATTGCCAAAGTCTTTGAGCTCCTCACGCCTTTGATCTTACAGATACAGTAATACAAAATTCTCACGTTTTCATTTTGAATGAAACTTGGTTACGTGATAAAACCAGTGTCAGTATCTCAAATTTCAATTGTATTATTAAATATAAACGACCGAACGTTCGAGCTGAAAGAGTTGCTATATATCACAGTGTGAATAACACTACTAATATTCCTACTCCGTGCTTCGAGATGACTGTAAAACAATCTGAATTAGTAAGTTCGACAATGACAGCAGTAGGTGAATTTTGTGTTGTTGAGTAAGATGGAGAAAAATTATTTTAATTATTTAAAAATCAGAAATTAAATGATATTATTAATTTCTTACGTTGTTCGTTGTTTCCATACACTACAGTAAGTGCAGCATATATTGGCAGAGGAGAAGATAAGCTACCGATGATTCTCAGTGGAGATTTGAATATCGATTTTTCGTCAGAAAATTCTCAGGCAATTATCGATTTTCTTAAAGAATATTTAAATTTGACAATGTCTAATGATCCAACTGTTGCAACGACAAGATGTGGTACTACAGTTGATGCCGTATTCGCAAACTATTTAGAAAATGTGACGTCAAAGGTATTCATATCTTACTTTACGTATCATGAATGAATGAATGGATATTTATTGATCTCAGATAATACATGCTCCTAGGAACACAGAGTTTTGTCCAAGTGAGCTTACTATAAAAATATTTTGCTTTAAACGTGGATTATAAAATTAAGGTTTTAACATTTTTAACTATTGTAACGGTGTAAGTTGCAGGAAAATTTACAAACAACCTGCGTATATAGTGTTTTAACCTTAAATAACTAAACTTAACTAATTTAACCTAAAAAAAATAATCATATCCGCACATAACACTTCCGCACGAGCGTTAGCACAGATTGTTTTATGGTATTTTATTAATTTTGTCGCCAATTATGCACCATAACGCATACATACTTTCTGTTCGCAGGCGCATCTCAAATTCGGACGCCGATGATCGGTGTGGGAGACGGTCCGGTATCTACGGCGGCTTACAGAATTTAGTCTTGGAGGGAAAGGCGACGGCTTTTGATTTACGAGTGTGAAAGTTTGGCGGGACTTCAAGGGATCGGACGAGGGGATTCTCGTGACGGCGTGCACGAGTTAAGTATCTCGTCGTTAAAGATGTCATAGACTCGTTTATGCGCTCCACACCTGTACGGGCGTGCAGTGTTCTTATGTGGGGGTGTCTCTCGGGACGTTTAAAATGTGTCTCGAGACTTGATTTTGGAATACTTGCAACTTATCGATGTGAGTTTTCGGTACCGTGCACCAGATCGGCACTCCATATGGAGTGTCGACCTAATGCAGGCCTTGTAAATATGTACTTTCATGTTCACAGATATTTCCGAGTGAAGTATAGGCATTAATGAAAAAAAAGCTGCACGCGCCTTACGAAGGCGATCCGTACAGGCGGGAACCGGTGACAGCTTCCTGTCGAGTACCAGGCCGAGGTAGGTAATGCCGGCGGCACCAGGAACCGGGGTACCGTCGAATATTATGGCGGAAGGTGTAATACGAGCCGATCTAGTGAAGGTGATAAGGTTAGTCACTGTGCGACGATGCCTGTCCAACACCTGGAGAAGCTGCCCAGTGTTGAAAGCGGGCTTAGTATAGATGGCCGTAATTACTATGGGGTTTGTATCACCCACAGACACCGAGACATGTTCAATGTCCGGCGTCTACAGCTGTGGAAAAAGAGACTGTGAAAGTCGTCGGTCGATGAGGAGGGCTACACCTCCTCCAGGTCTGTCCGATCTATATACGATATAGCCTGGTACTCGTAATGAGCTATACGGTTCGAGTCTCGGTAATAGCCGCTACGCACATGCTACGAGAACGCAACATGGCGTGCGGCTCGGTTGAATTTTGTCTGACGCCGCCACGAGCGTTGAAGTTCGAGAGGGTTATTTTGCATGCGGAGAGTTCGGCGATTTAGGGACGGTCGAAATTGTAGACTGCCTGGACCCTCTCCCACCTCGTGCGGCAGCCGGCAAGGTTGCGCTCCAGTTCTTCTACGTCGTTGATTAATCGAGGGATGTTTAGGCGATCGACCGCCGCACGGAGCCTGGCGAAATCGTCCACGACGAGCGAATGAGGTGCCGATGATCGTGTCTCACCGGTCTTCGGCAAAAGCTGAGGATGGAGAGTTGTCAATGATGCAGAAGTGCCGTTATGGCTGGGCGCACTGCGCTGGCTGCTAGACGCAGGCTTCGATCGATGTATATGTCGCCGAGACCTAGGTACAGGCGGTGCCGGGAAAGCGGAACTGCTGTCGACGATTGTAGGACGAGAGTTACGCCGCCACGCACTACCAGCGGTACGGGGGCGCAGGAACAGATGGTTGTCGCTGCTGCTGATTTTCACGATTCTCCTCCGGCCGACTCTCGAAGACCCGGCCGCGGAATTTATTCACGTAGGCGACGATGACCGGGCATCCACGATAGTCGGCCGGACGCGGCCCCTTGCGATTACAGCGAGTCGCCGGCTGGGACCTGTCTTTTTTTAAACGTGCAGCTGTAGCGTGATTCCCGGTACACTTCACGCACCGAGGCTGCGAGTCGCGGTTTTGGATCTCGGTGAACACTGCCGATGTTCGAGGTGAACTCGGTGTTTGCCGGGTGAGGCCCGGAGCGGTCAGCGCATTTCGCTTCGACCTCTTTTGGGACCGGGCAGGTCCTCGACTCGTGCTCCTGCCCGCATTTTACGCACCGTTCTTCTACTGTACAATTTCTGACCGTGTGCCCGAAGTTCTGGCACTCATAGCACTGGATGACGTTCCGACTGCTTGGCCTGTAGCTCTCCCAGTATATACTCATCGAGAAGAGGTACTCGACTTTTTGTATTTCTGCCAACTTATCGGTCGGCTCGAAGTCCACTATAAAGATGGGTTCGTCCTCTCGTTGTTTATATTGAATCTCCCTTATCCGTGTGGGATTCAATTTGTTTAATTTCATCTCTGCAATGATGTCTTCTAGTTTGATGCCTGAGGGCAGTCCCTTCAGGATGGCATTCATTTCTTTTTCGCCCTTGGGCGTGAAAGTATAGTATTGAGCTTGCACCTCGCCGAGCTCAAATTTCATATGATGATATGCCTTGATGGTCGTAGCATTTATCATCATGCCGTTTCTGGTTGTCTTCGAGTGGAGATCACCCTCCACATTGTTGTTCCTGAGTTTCTTCCTCAGGGCCAGGGCAAGTTTCTCTAGACGTTCCATCGGGTCCTTCGATATAACGGGCGGAATTCTCTCTTTCGTCGTCTTGTTTAAGTCATCTAATTTTTGATCAATTTGATCGTCATCTAGTTTAGCGTATCTGTTCTGTGTCTTCGTCACTGGAGACACGTCTTTCTGTTCAGGAGCCTTCCGTGCTCGCTTCCGGGGTTTCAACCATCCCGATTCATCATCTTCGACGTGTTGGATGACCGGATCGACCGTCGTCATCGTCGTATTTTTATCTTTCTTTGCTGTCTTCGCTGGGGTCGCCAAGTCGACGGCATCTCGCTCGCCATACTGTTAGTCTATAGAAAAACACACTCGTACACGCAAGCGCGCACAGTAGTGTCCTCTGTGTGAATCTGTCGACCTAAGTCGACAGATTCACACAGCGCACTGTAATATCGACACCGGGCAGTTCCCGTTATTAACGGGAACCGCCCAAATGACACGACAAGTAAGAGTTAGAAATGCACGTTTGCACTTTTCGCGTTATTAAATGTCACCACGCAGAGGCACAAAAACTCAGCTAACGGTGATTAATTGTTTTGCGCTGCGAAAAGAATCACGTCCACTCTGTACGACTGCAAACAGTCAACAGAGTTTGAGGACGCCACGTTGTTTAGTATTTGTTTGGCAGTCACCGATAGTGAACGTTTTCAGTGAATTTGTGAAAATGAAGAAAATCGGTCATCGTTACGCGATACAACACTTTTATTTGAAAGGCCTCAGCCCGACCAATATAAAAGCTGAACTGGATTCTATTCTGGGTCCCCTCCTACAACTAGCGCCTGGATACGGGGCCAGCCAGCTGCAGCAACGGTAAACCAAGGTGCGGTTTTCCCCGCCTTCCCAACCCCACGACCACCACGTTTTGCGCGAAAAAGACAACGGCAGGACGTGCAACAACAGCAACCACAGCTTCAGCAGCAGCAACTGCAACCGCAGATACAACAGCAGCAACAGCAGCAGCTGCAACAGCAGCAGCGACAACAGCTGCAGACGCACCAGCCGCAGCAACAGCAGCAGCAACAGCAGCAGCAGCAGCAACAACCGCAACTGCAGCAGTTACAACAGCAGCAGGTCCAGCAGCAGCAGCAGCTGCAGCAGCAGCCACTGCAGCAGCCGCCACTGCAGCAGCAGCACCAGCAACAGCCAACACAAACGAGTCAACAGATAGCAGTCCTGGCAACCAGCGCAGCCATGAGACCAGCAGCTCCGATGCCCCAGGTCATGCTGAGGGCAACTGGGCCCAATCCCTCCGCGAGCCGTCCATCCGCAATGGACGACTTCGTCCGGCTTCGTTCGGCGGTTGACCGCCTGAACATCCCTCAACTAATCAAAGACGTAGAAGACCTGGAACGCGCCCTCGCGGGATGCACCTCCAGATGGGAAAAGATCCAGGTCATCTACGAGTTTCAATTGCCGTAGTCGCCGAACTTTTCTCTAACGGTATATCTATCTTAAACTTTAACGCCCGTGGCGGCATCAGACAAAACCAGACAGAGCTGCTTGCCATGTTGCGTTCTCGCAACGTGAGCATAGCAGCCATAACCGAGACTCACCTAAAACCACACAACAGACTCAACCTGCCTGGCTACACCATACACAGAGCAGACAGACACGACCGACGCGGAGGAGGTGTAGCCCTCCTTGTTGACAACCGACTCCCCCAATCCCTATTGCCACAACTGCAGACACCAGACATAGAACATGTCTCGGTAGCTGTGGGTGGCGCCAACCCCGTGACAATAACAGCGATCTACGCGAAAATTTCATTTGACCCCGGACAGCTCCTACAAATACTAGACAGAGACCGTAGAACGGTAACGCTGGGGGACTACAACGCGAAGCACACACTATGGCATTGCCGTTCCATCGACAAAAACGGACGTCAACTCCTGGACATCCTTGAAGACAATGCAAACTTCGACTTGATAGCACCTGACGAACCGACTCACTACCCTGACCCGGGACACACCCCGTCGGTCCTAGACTTTACGATCACCAAAAACATCACCGTGATCGGAGCTTCCTCACAAGTCATTCACGACGGACCGGACTCAGACCACCTCCCCGTTATAACAAAAATTCAAATAAAAATAAAACCAACGTCTCTACGCCGGATCTTTAACTTCAAAAAGGCGAACTGGGAGGCTTTCAAGCAGGAACTAAACCTAAAACTTCAAATCCCGGACTACCTGGAAAACTGCGACCAGGTAGACAAACATTTAGCAAACCTTGAAAACCTAATAAAAGTAGCTTCTGACAAACACATCCCTATGACGACACCGAAGCTCTACTCACAAGCGAAACCTACCCCTGACATACTAGACGCCATTAAACTACGTAATCAAGTACGCCGGCGCTGGCGGAGAACGGGTGACACCCGCTTCCGCGCTGGAAAAAATAGACTTACCGCGTACATTCAAAGAAACATGCAGCTACTAAAGACAAACCACTGGAACCTAAAGCTTAACAATGAAATCTCCCTCGATCGAAACGCGACGTGGAATTTCGTTCGAGGCACGAAAGGGAAAGCCACCCAGGTCCCCGCCCTCATCACCGAAGACGGTGACACAGTGACTGACCCCCAAGACAAAGTCAACATGATTGCTGAGTCATTCGCCAAAGCTCATCGAGTTGGCGAGTCACTCCGTGAACCTAGAGACTTTGATAAAATCACCAGACTAGGACAAAGACTCAGACAAATACCACCCAACCAAGTGAAGACTGACGATGTAATCTCCCCAGACGAACTACACTCCTACATCAGAAAACTCAAAAATAGATCAGCACCCGGACCAGACGGAATCACCAACGTCCACCTTAAACACCTTCCTAGAAAAGCCATCACGGCTCTTGCAAAAATATTAACTTCAGCTCTTAGACTCGGTCACTTCCCCGATGACTGGAAAAAGTCTAAGATAACCCCATCCCTAAGCCGGGAAACCCCTCTGACCCGACTAACTACCGCCCAATCAGCTTACTATCAACAATCAGCAAACTCTATGAGCGCGCTATCCAAAAGTGGCTCATAGAGCAAATTAGCAAAAACCAGACTATCCCACTGGAGCAGTTTGGCTTCCAAGCTGCTCACAGCACTACATATCAACTTCATAGAGTAACAGACAAAATCAAACATGCACTGGCTTTCTCCAGGTCGGCCGTCGCTGTCTGCCTCGACATCGAAAAAGCTTTCGACTCAGTCTGGCACGACGCCCTCATGGTAAAGCTAATCAACACCAAACTGCAACTGCACGTACTGAAACTCATACAGAACTACCTCACTGGACGAACCTTCACAGTTGACACACTCGGGAAAACCTCCCCTCCACACACTATACCTGCCGGGGTCCCCCAAGGCTCAGTCCTCGGCCCGGTATTGTATAATGTATTTACATCTGACATCCCAAAAATTGACGGCAAAGTCGACCTAGCACTCTACGCTGACGATGCCTGTCTTATCGCCCCAACCTCCAACGGAGTGCCAATGCCAAGAATCTTCAAGGCAGCACTCACTGACCTTAACAATTACTACCTGAACAACAGAATAAAAGTAAACCCGACAAAGACAAAACTCATCAGATTCACGAGACAAACACGAAGACGCCGACTATAACACTCGACGGCGTCCCAGTACCTGTTGCCGAGACAATAGACTACTTAGGCATGGTACTAGACAAGAAACTCACACTAGTTCCCGCTTGTGCGGACCGACTACGCAAAGCACGCTCTGCCTTCTTTGCACTTAAGCCAATAATACACGCAGATATACCCGTGAAAATAAAAACTCACATATACAAAGCCTGCATCAGGTCGACTCTTCTATATGGAGTGCCGATCTGGTGCACGGTACCAAAAATACATATCAAGAAACTCCAAACTTTCCAAAACCAAGTCCTGCGGCACATCTTAGGTGTGCCAAAGGACACAAGAATACGTACCCTTCACGCCCGCACACGTGTGGAACGATTACAGACATTATCACCTCCCTGACGACAAAACATATAAACCGCGCCCGCCGCCACGTAAATCCATTAATAAGACAGCTCGAAAAACCTCCAAATCTCTACACGAGAAAATCCAAAACAATCATATTTCCATCTCAAACCAAATTCTACAAACCACCGTAGAATTTGAACAAACAGCGAATCACACCACAACCACAAAACAAACCGAACCCAAGCATCACATCACTCCCATGATGTACCACGAGAAAAGCGGCTAGTGCAGAAACTCTGCAACCTACGAGAAAACAACCAAAAACACCATAAAAACAACCAAATCCACGTACAACACTAGTGCGGAAGTGTCGTGCGGGGAAGTGACCAAGTGACCAAAACAAACAGCAGTAGTTAGTTCTTTTAGCAGTAGTTAGTTTTTTTAGCCATAAAACTAGTTAAGTTAGATAAGTTAATTAAGTAGGCTAAGTTATGTTAAGTTTAGTTAAGCACAAAAAAAAAAATAAAAACATTACATACAGGTTTTTTGAAATTTTTCCTGTAACGACCAGACCAACATGAACAATCGCGAAAACCAAAAGACTGGATAAGAACCCCTATACAGTGAAATATATTACATAATAAACTAACTATGTAAAAACTAAATGCCCCAAGGGGTGTGTAAAAATTGACAACCAATAAATGTATTCTTTCTTTCTTTCTTTCTTTCTATTCTGGGTCGACAGTCGCGCGCCAGCAGTGAACGCGTACGCATCGCTGCATGGAGAACCGCACCGGTACAAACTGTTAAGCGCCACAACAGTAACAGTAACTTTAAAACGGTAATCGTGAAATACAATACAGCCGCCTGTATTAAACAAGCGGACAGCCCGCCGCTAACCAGGCTGACCCATAAAAAACGACTCGCGGAGTGCAGTACAAGTGTTACAAACATAAAAAATAATGTAAAACAAAGTGATAGTGCCATCGCGTCCCCCGCCAAAACAACTAACACCGCTCTGGAAAACGCTCCAGAGCCCAAAAGATACAAACACAAAATCCGTGAAAATACAGTGTCCGCTGAATGCAGTACGCGAAGTGAAAAAAGTGCATGCAGTGACAAACAAAACAAAAATTTAAATCAAAGTGAAAGTTCCACAGCATCAAACGATGCAAGTGACGCCAGCCCCCCGTCGTGCATAGCGTCGCTAAGCAGCGCGTCACAGTTAGGATCGGAACCGCCCGTTAGTTCGGCCTTGCCGCAACAGGTGGAATCACTCGATCTTAGCCTCAAACCACCCAACAGTCTGTCCACTCAATCACAGATGGCGTCCGCCACGACCCCTGCATTACCGACAGCCGGTAACAACGCAGCGATCGCAACTCAAAACAAAACCCAAAACGAGATAAACACCACAACCAACACAGACGTAATTCAGATCCCTACAGCCGACCAGTATGAATGCTTGGCTGATCTTCCAGAAAATCAACCGGGGCAAATGAATCTCGATCCATGGACCACGTTCATGGGCCGAAGGCGGTCGGCCCAGCACAAGGCGGAGCCGAGACCCGCCACAACCACACCGATCTTCAACCCGCAGCGGGCGACAGCCAAGCTGCCAACCAGAAAAAATTCAAATTCAGACCCAAAATCAACAGGAACCATTCCCCCTATAGTGATACATGAGAAACCAGCAGACCATGACCTCATGCTTGCTGGTATCGACAAGGTAACAAAAAATAAGTGTACCACTAAATATGTAGGCGATGAAACAAAAATCTTCGCCGAGTCGCACGAGGATTGGCCGGCGATAAAAAAGGTACTACGAGATAACGAAATAGATTTCCACAGCTATACTCTACAAGAGAATAAGCCATCGGAAATGACATTAAAAGGGATGTCGGCTAACATGGCCCCAAGAATCCTAGAAGACCTCGACAGCCTCAAACTGCCGGCCATCGAGGTTCAATCGATGCGTGGGGTTCAATACCCCACGTACAAGGTAAACTTCCGCCACGGGACCGCCTACACTGAAGTCCATCGAATTAAAGAAATTATACAGTGCCGAGTCTATCCGTAATATTCGACCCACGGGAAACCGTGAAAGGTAAAAAGAAGAAACGCTCGGCGGAAGCCGAAACCACAAACACCACACCGGCCAAAAAAACGGCCGTCGACACATTACCGAAACAATCGGAACCGTCCACTAGTACTGCTAGTACTTCATCGAACACAAGCCACGCCCCCGAGGGCAAAAAGAAAACAAAATTCACCAAACTGAACCTTAACAACATCCCTGACTCTCCGACAACAACAAGAACAACAAACACAGACAAAACAAAAACTCCAAACAAACCTAACCTTCCCCCACCCGTAGTTCTTCATATCAAACCTGGAGATCATGACGATCTCATTGCTGCGATAACCGGCGTTACAAAAAAGTTCTTCGACTTCAAGTACGTCGACAAAGAAACACGAATCTATACTACGGATAAGGAGGACCGGACCTTCTTACAAGCGGCCCTACGTGCGAAGGAAGTGGAATTCCACACCTTCACACCTCCTGAAGAAAAACCCTCGGAGGCGATCCTCTATGGCGCACCTCCCGAATCTGAAAAAAGAATTTACGAAGAACCGAAAAGGCTCGACCTCCCGGTACTCCAGGTCTTCCCGATGCGGGGACCTAAAGCGAGGCGATCACCTCACAAGGTAAATTTTGAAAACACTACGACGATGACTAAAATCAATAGGCACGACTCGATCATTCGGTGCCGCGTTTACCGGAGGCGATACCGGTCGCAGGCCGGTTTTACGCAGTGCCAGAACTGCCAGCAACTCGGCCACGCTTCCAGTAGGTGCGGCGCCCGACCACGATGCGTGAAATACGCCGGAGCGCACTCCACGGCATCGTGCCCGAAGGAAGGATAACACGGCTCCACCGAAGTGCTGTAATTGCCTCGGCAATCACACGGCAAATCATCGTCAGTGTCCCCATATCCTGGAGTACACGGGGAAAATCCAAGCTAAAAAGGAGGCCGCCGCGCAGAAATTCGCCCCGGCACCCGAACCAACTAACAATGCACGGTCGAAACCACAGCAGTACGAACACAACGCGGCGGCGTTCCATCGCTCGCCGACAAGACAAGCGGTCAGCCCACCAGTAACTAGGCTCACGAATAAGAAAAGAAAATCTAGCAAGAGTGTGATATCGGTGACAAAAATAGTGACATCGTGACAAATGACGCAATAGACAACGACCTAACAAAAATGGCGGTAGAAAACAACGCGCCGCCTCAGCAAAGCTCCAAATCAACCGTAAGTACGACAACACAACAACAGACCGACACTATCGACAGAATACAAATCCCGACTGCCAATCGGTATGACTGCTCGGCAGACCTCCCCGATAACACAATGGAACGAATGCGCCTCGATCCATGGACCACGTTCACGGGCCGAAGACGGTTAGCGCAAGCCAAAGCGGAAGGCTCTGCCACCAAAAAGCAGACCCCCACGACCAGCCAAACGGCCTCTGCAAAGGCGACCGCAGGACAGAAACAGCAAGCGAAAACCTCCGGCCTACCGCCGCCGATAGTGATCCACGAGCGGCCACGGGACCACGACTTTCTCGTTAACGGCATTAACGAGATAACAAAAGACGAGTGCACCGTAAAATATATAGGCGAACGGACAAAAATTTACCCGAGACAAATCGAAGACCGGCGGGCAATTAAATCAGCCCTCCGCGTCAAAGAAATAGACTATCGTGCGTACACACAGGAGAATCGCCCTCCGGAGGTTACGCTAAAGGGTATGCCGGCCGACACGGCACGGCGCACACTCGAAGAACCGACGAGCCTCAAACTTCCAGTACCGGAAGTGCTTCCGATGCGGGGTCGAAAAAACCCTGCATACGAGATAAACTTCTCGCACGGCACGACATTCACCCAGGTGAAACGTGTCAGAGACGTCATTCAATGTAGGGTCTACCGGTCTAGATACCGGTCAAGATCCACCTTCACACAGTGCAAAAAGTGCCAAAACCTGGACCACGCAGCACAAAACTGCGACGCCCAGACCAGGTGCACTAAATACACCGGCAACCATGTAACCCGGGACTGCCCGAAAAAAAGATAGGTCAACGCCAGCCACATGCCGCGATCGCAACGGGCCGCATCCAGCCGACTTCAGGGGCTGCCCGGTAATCGTAACCTACGTCGGACCGGCGCCAGAACAGGAACGAGAGTAGCAGAGGTTCACTCCTGCGCCTCCTCCGACCAGGAGTGCTCGGCAGCGAAAAAAATCAAAAACAACAACGCCGCCTTCCTGAAGCTCCGTCCTCCAAGACACCGAATAGGGCGCAAACAGCCGCCTCGACCGGCTCGACACAAATCACAAGACACCGAGCAGCACGTCCGCTCCGGCGCCAACAACACGTCCGCTCGCACCCCCGAGGATGCGATCTCCACGGCGCGCTGAAGTGCAACCGCCCGCCGTGGATGATTTCGACAAGCTCTGCTCTGCAGCGGACCGCCCGGACATCCCGTCGTTAATCCGCGACGTAGAAGAGCCGGAACGCACTCTCGCTGGCCGCCGCACCAAGCGGGAGAGAATCCAGGCCATCTACAACTTTAACAAACCGTAAGTCGCCGAATTCTCTAACGGGAAATTAACCCTAATCAATTTCAACGCTCGAGGCGGCGTCAGACAAAACCAAACAGAGCCGCTCGCCATATCACGCTCTCGTAGCGTGAGCGTAGCAGCCATAACAGAGACTCACCTCGAACTGCACGACAGACTAAGAGTACCAGGCTACACCGTATATAGATCGGACAGACCCGACAGACATGGAGGAGGCGTAGCCCTCCTCGTCGACAGACCACTCCCGCAATCTCTCCTACCGCAGCTGCAGACACCGGACATCGAACACGTCTCGGTGTCTGTGGGCGGTGCGACCCCCGTAACAATAACGGCTATTTACGCAAAGCCCGCATTCAACGCCGGGCGACTACAGCGCCAAACATCCCCTGTGGCACTGCAGACTCCCCGACAAAAACGGACGACAGCTACTCGACATCCTACAAGACAGTCCGAATTTTGACTTAATCGCACCTGACGAGCCGACACATTACCCCGACACGGGCTTCGCCCCATCGGTCATCGACTTTACAGTCACTAAAAATATCTCTACGTATCGAGCTTCCTCGTACGTCGTCCACGACGGATCAGACTCGTATCATCTTCCGGTCGTTACTACGCTACGATTAAAAATCAAACGGATCCCCCCCCGAGACCGACTTTCGACTTCGAGAGAGCAGACCGGGAGGCTTTCAAACGAGAACTCGATATAAATCTCCGAGTACCGGCCTATCTGGACACCTGCGAACAGATAGACGAACAATCAAACGATCTTCGAAATTTAATCAGAGTCGCTTCAGACGACGACATACCTCTAACGAAACCGAAACTCCTGACCCGAGTCGAACCCACTCCGGAAATCCTCGACGCCATCAAGCTCCGTAACCGAGTCCGCCGGCGCTGGCAGAGAACGGGAAACCCTCTCTTCCGCGCCGAAAAAACAACGAACAGACTCACAGCTTACATACAGCACAATATGAAACTCCTGAAAACAGAACAGTGGAATAAATCATTAAATTCAGCAATCACCCTCGACCGGAATTCGATGTGGAATTTCGTCCGAGGTATGAAAGAGAAAGCCTCTCAAATCCCTGCTCTCCTCACCGACGACGGTGACGTAGCGACAGACCCTCGAGACAAAGTGAACTCGATCGCCGAGTCATTCGCCGTGGCCCATCGCGTTGGCGAAACTCTGCCGATACCTAAAACATACGACAAAATCACCATTCTAGGACAAACGCTTAGACGAATCCGACCGCAAAACATAAGAACCGACGAGGAAATCTCCTCTGACGAACTACACAAATACATAAGAAAACTAAAAAACAGATCCGCCCCCGGACCGGACGGCATAACTAACACGCACTTAAAGCATCTTCCGAGAAAGTCGATCACGGTTCTCGCTAAAATATTAACTTCGGCACTTAGACTCGGTCGTTTCCCCGCAGACTGGAAAACGTCTAAAATCACCCCGACATCTAAGCCGGGGAAAAACACCCTCCGACCCGACCAACTACAGACCGATCAGCCTGCTGTCAACGATCGGCAAACTCTACGAGCGTGCTATACAAAAACGGCTCGTAGAGCATATTAGCAAAAATAAAATCATCCCGCTCGAGCAGTTCGGCTTCCGAGCCGCTCACAGCACCGCCGACCGACTACACCGAGTCACCGACAAAATCATACATACCCTGGCACTCTCAGAGAAACATATGCAGAAACAACGACAAAATTAAATGTACACGATAAAACTATAAATCAAAATCTACGTGCGGTGATTGTGCGCGGAAGAGAAAAAACAACAGTAGTTAGATCTAGTTAAGTCTTAGTTAAGTTTAATTAAGTTTTAGTTAAGTCCTAGTTAAGTTAATTAAGGAAAAAAAATAAGACAATATACAAGCAGGTTTTTTGAAAATTTTCCTGTAAAATTACCACAACAATAGTCGACAATGTTAAAACCTAAATTAAGAATTCAATGTATAAAGCACAATATCATTATAGGAAGTTCACTTGGATAAAATAAAATGTCTCCTCGGAGCATGTACGAACGTATTATCAATAAATATCTATTTGATTCGATTTGATTTTTGATTTGCCCAAAAAAATCAGTTCCGCTCGAGCAGCGGTAGAGAAAACACCGTCGCATGGAAGAGCGAACGCAACACAAACAATAAACAGAAAAGGTTCGTTTTTTAACAAAATTCGGGTACGACACAACACGGCTGTGCATGCGGGGGCTGGTGAACCCGCAAGATAGAGATAGAGACAAAACAGAGAACGTCACGAAAAAAAGAAAAACAACAATAAACGTAAGTAAAATACAACGTAACAAAAAAATAGCATGCGACAAACCGAAAAAGATGGCGAACGCGGCAGAGTCGACGATCGACCACTCTCCCCTTCGCCCTCGACGTCGACGAACTGCACGAGCACAGAAATTCCAACAATGGAATTTGAATCGATAACAACAACCGACGCGATTAACATTCCAACCGCCGACGCTTATGAATGCCTGGCGGATAGACCTGAAAATAATCTAGACGAGATGCAGCTCGACCCACGGACTACGTTCGTGGGCCGGAAACGTCTCGCCCAACACAAAGCGGAACGAACATCGGCAGAAAAAAAGAAACGAACGCCAAGTCCACAGCAAGCTGACCACCGCCACAACCACCACGTCTCAAACAAGGACTCCTGGGGCGATCCCCCCCGATAGTCATACGCGAGAAGCCGGGCGATCACGATCTCATGCTCGCCGGCATAAACAGCGTCACCGAGGCGAGGTGCACGACAAAATACGTCGGCGACGAAACTGAAATCTTCGCCGAAAACCATGAAGACCGGTTAGCGGTGAAAAAAATCCTGCATGAAAAAGAAATCGACCATCGTACGTACACTCTCTAGGAGAACCGGCCCCCGGAGATGACGCTAAAAGGAATGCCAGCGAACGTGGCCGAAAAAATTCTCGACGATCTAATCGGCCTCGAGTTGCCGGCACTCGAGGTACTATCAACGCGGGGGCAGCAAAATCCGCGCTTACAAAGTAAACTTTAAACACGGGACAACCTTCACAGAGATGAAAAAAATAAAAGAAATCATACAATGTCGAGTGTACTGGACCGGGTACCGGTCTCGCTCATCATTTACTCGATGCAAGAGATGCCAGCACCTGGAGCACGCCGCTCAAAATTGTGACTCGCAGCCTCGGTGCGTAAAGTGCACCGAGAACCACGAGACAAACCTGTGTCCGAAGAAGGACAGGTCCCTGCCAGCAGCTTGCTGCAATTGCAAAGATCCGCATCTGGTAAACTACCGAGGCTGCCCTGTCATCCTCGCGTACGTCAGGAAACCAGACCGAGACTCCGAGCAGAAACCGGAAGAAAATCCAGCCGGCCAACGACGACAGACTTTCGCTCCAGCGCCACTACCCGCAAGGAGTGCGCGGCAGCGCAGCCAACGTACGACAGTAGTAAACAGCAGCTCCGCCTTTCCGACGCTAGCAGCGCCACGCTTCCTGCGCCAGAAGCAGCAACGACATAAGCTCGCTTCGTGCAGCCAAAATAGCGTACCAGACACCGACAACGCCCCAGCGCAACCGATAGCACTGCAGCCCCAGGTCAAACCGAGGGCAGCCGAAACAAAATCATCAGCATCTCATCCGCCCGCAACGGATGATTTCTCGAGGCTACGTTCGGCGGTCGACCGCCTGAACATCCCCCAGCCGATCAAAGACGTAGAGGAGCTGGAACGCACCATCGCAGGCTGCACCTCGAGGTGGGAGAGAGTCCAGGCGATCTACAACTTCGATCATCCATAAATCGCCGAACTCTCCTCAGGTAAAAACCTTAAAAACTTCAATGCTCGTGGCGGCGTCAGACACAACCACGCTGAGCTGCTCGCCATGTTACGTTTTCATAACGCGAGCGTAACAGTCATAACCGAGACACACTTAAAACCATACAACAGACGAGTACCAGGTTACACCGTATACGGATCGGACAGACCTGCCAGACGTGGAAGAGGCGTAGCCCTCCTCGTCGACAGACTACTCCCGCAATCTCTCCTACCGCGACTGCAGACACCGGACATCGAACACGTCTCTGTGTCTGTGGGCGGTGCGACCTCCACAGTAATAACGGCTATTTACACAAAGCCCGCATTCGACCCCCGACAGCTTCTTCAGGTGTTGAACAAGCACCATCCGTACGGTGACGCTCGGCGACTACAACACCAAACATCCTCTATGGCGCTGCAGACTCCCCGACAAAAACGGACGACAGCTTCTCGACATCCTAGAAGACAATCCGAATTTTGACTTAATCGCACCTGACGAACCGATTCACACTACCCGGACACGGGCTTCACCCCGTCGACTATCGACTTTACGATAACTAAAAATATCTACGTATCGAGCGTCCTCGTACGTCATTCACGACGGACCTGACTCGGATCATCTCTCAATCATTACTACGTTACAGTTGAACATCGAACAGATTCCTTTACGGCAGACTTTTGACTTCAGGAGAGCAAACCGAGAGGCTTTCAAGCGCGAACTCAACACAAATCTTCAAGTCCCAGCCTATCTGGATACCTGTGAACAGGTAGATAAACGATTAAGTAATTTCCAAAATTTAATCAGAGTAGTTTCAGACAACAACATACCTCTAACAAAACCGAAACTCCTAACCCAAGTCGAACCCACTCCAGATATCCTCGATGCCATCAAGCTACGCAACCGAGTCCGTCGGCGCTGGCAGAGAACGGGAAACCCTCTCTTCCGGGCCGAAAAAAACCGACTCACTGCATACATACAACACAACATGAAACTTCTAAAAACCGAACAACGGAACAAGTCATTAAATTCAGCCATCGCCCTCGACTGAAATTCGATGTGGAATTTCGTTCGAGGCATGAAGGCGAAAGTCTCTCAAATCCCCGCTCTCCTCACTGACGACGGTGACGTAGTAACGGATCCTCAGGACAAAGTCTCTCTTGATCGCTGAATCATTCGCCAAGGCCCATCGCGTTGGCTTAACTCTACCGATACCTAAAACATACGACAGAATTACCAGTATAGGACAGACACTTAGACAGTCCCACCGCAAAATATAACAACCGATGAGGAAATCTCCTCTGACGAACTACACAAATACATAAGAAAACTAAAAAACAGATCTGCCCTCCGGATCAGATGGCATAACCAACACACACTTAAAGCATCTTCCGAGAAAGTCGATCACGGCCCTCGCCAAAATATTAACTTCTGCACTTAGAACCAGTCATTTCCCCGCAGACTGGAAAAAGTCTAAGATCACCCCAATACCTAAGCCGGGGAAAACCCCCTCCGACCCGACTAACTACATACCGATCAGCTTACTGTCAACAATCAGCAAACTCTACGAGCGCGCAATACAAAAGCGGCTCGTAGAGCACATCAGCAAAAACGAAATCATCCCGCTCGAGCAGTTCGGTTTCCGAGCTGCTCACAGCACCGCCGACCGACTACACAGAGTCACCGACAAAATCAGACATGCCCTGGCTCTCTCCAGGTCGGCCGTCGTCGTCTGTCTCGATATCGAGAAAGCGTTCGACTCGGTCTGGCACGACGCCCTCCTGGTGAAGCTAATCGATACGGACTTACCGATACACGTACTAAAACTCATTCAAAACTACCTCTCGGAACGTACCTTCGTGGTCGATACTCTCGGGAGAACCTCCCTCCACACAATATGTTCCGCAAGGCTCAGTCCTCGGCCCGGTACTGTACAACGTTTTTACTTCCGACCTCCCCAAATTTAACGGTAACGTCGACCTAGCGCTCTATGCCGATGATGCCTGTCTCATCTCGTCTACAAAAAACGGAATACCTATTCCGAAAACTTTTTAACAGCACTAACTGAGCTCGGAAAATACTACGCCAGAAATAGAATAAAAATCAACCAAGCAAAAACTAACCTCATAACATTCACAAGATCGACTCGTATTCGTCCCTCGACCATAATATTCGACGGCGCCCCCGTTCCCGGTGTCGCCAGCATCACCTACCTCGGCCCGGTACTCGACAAGAGACTGTCACTGGTTCCAGCTTGTACGGATCGCCTGCGCAAGGCGCGCGCAACCTTCTTTTCGCTAAAACCGATACTTCACTCCGACATCCCTGTGAACATAAAGGTACACATCTATAAGGTCTGCATCAGGTCGACACTCCTATACGGAGTGCCGATCTGGTGCACGGTGCCCAAGACGCACATCGAAAAACTACAACTATTTCAAAACAAAGTCCTAAGACACATCTTGAATGTACCGAGGGACACCACCATCAGTTCCCTGCACGCCCGTACAAGCGTGGAGCGTATAAACGACACAATTGCAACTTTGACGACAAAATACCTGACTCGAGCACGTCGCCACGAGAATCCACTGATCAGTTCATTAGAACATCCGCCAAAGTACTATTCACCCAAATCTAAAGCCACCATCTTCCCCTCGAAAACGAAATTTTACAAACCTCCATAGTCACTGGACTGTCTCCCACATCAGCAACCGTGCATCTGGACAACAAAAACATATGCGTAATATTCCGATGAAAACGTTGAAGAAGTGAACAAAAGAATAGTGTTGGGGAATCGTCTCATATGGGATGCATCTGTGAACAACAAAAACATATGCATAAATAAATGCAGAAACCAACGACAAAATATAAAAACACGATAAAACTATAAACAAAACTATCTACGTGCAGTGCTAGTGCGGAAGTGATTGTACGTGGATGTGAAAAAACAGCAGTAGTTAAATTTAGTTAAGTTTAGATAAGTCTTAGTTGAGTCTTAGTTAAGTTTAATTAAATTTTAATTAAGTTATAAGGAAAAAAATAAGACAATATACATGCAGATTTTTTGAAAATTTTCCTGCAAACCACCATATGAACAATTAACCATGTCAAAATCTAAATTAGAAAAACACTATGTAAAGCAAAATATGATTATAAAAGGCTCACGTGGACAAAATATAACGTCTCCCGGGGCATGTACAAACACATCGTCACAATTAATAACATCATCACTGTTACGAACAACACCTTCACTATTATTAAGTATAGCAACAATCATGATGATGATGCTGATAACAGTTTTGTTTCTATAAGTCTATTGTTTCCGTAGATGTATGACACGTAGCACCGTCCTGTTGAAACCACATAGCGTGTAAACTATTATCAATCATTTTTTGGATAAAATCATTATTCATGGTTTGTTAAGGCCCTCCATTTACTGTTATGCGATCTCCTGATTTAATTTGAGAAGAATTTAGTCCGATGACACCTCCAATTTATAACTCACATCAGACAGTTATTTTTTTGTCGATGCAGTGGTTTTTGTTCAATGATTTGTGGATTCCGTTCGTTCGAAATTCTGCAATTTTCTTTATCTAGTGTTGACCGTGTGTTTTACAAAACACAAAATAAGTTTTACGAACCGAATACTGATTTTTATAATATTTTTTTACAATTTCTAAGCGTTGTTGAAGCGTGAAACGTTCCATGATAATTTGCCAAATTATACCGAGTTTAAATGTCAGAATGAGTTGAAAAAAATCACACATGGCTGTCACCAGCTGTCAAAGTTTTGACATATTTATATGAAAAACCTATATAAGTAGACAAACATATAATTGTATGGTGATATAAATAAGTAATAATAATAATAATATTGGGTTGTATTTGATTTCCATAAAAAAAATCATTTTTCGTTTACTTAAAAAACCGCAATTACTTATTTACTAACTCCAAATATATACATTTTTGGATAACACTAAAATTTACAAAACTGCTACATATAGATGACAAGAAAATATTAATAATAATGGCGATTACGTAAAATAATAAAGAAGGTTGGTATTAAAAAGTGCTTTTATTCTGTTTTAAAAAACTAATATATATATATATATATTAGGTTGTCAAATATCTCCCTTCCGCCTTTTTATCTTTTGAATTTCGCGGCTATGTACAAAGCGTTACAGAGCTCGTATCGGGCAACACTATACATCATTTGAAAGGTCTTTACATAACCTACAAAACGACGCTATACGTGATTAGTTTGGATACTGCGTTCAAAAGTTATAGACGTGTAAACATGGAGTTCACTAACGCCGAAGTTCGCGCTATTTTGAAGTTTTCCTTCGTTAAAGGCAAATCCGCTAGAGAAACGTTCCGTGAGATCGATAGTGTTTCGGGGGATGGTACTCTATCACTTCGAACCGCGGAGGAATGGTTTCGACGATTCAGAGCCGGTGAAAACGACACCGTGGATAAGCCAGCCGGCGGAAGACCTGTGACGACGAATACCGATCAAATCATGGAAATCATCGAGTTAGACCGGCATGTGACATCTCGTGACATCGCCCAGGAGATGGCAGTCAGTCACCAAACCATTTTAAACCATCTGCAGAAGGCCGGATACAAAAAAAAGCTCGATGTTTGGGTGCCGCATGATTTGACGCAAAAAAACCTTCTGGACCGAATCGACGTCTGCGATATGCTGCTGAAACGGAACGAACTCGACCCATTTTTGAAGCGGACGATGACCGGCGACGAAAAATGGATCACATACGACAATATTAAGCGAAAACGGTCGTGGTCGAAGGCCGGTGAATCGTCCCGAACAGTGGCCAAGCCGGGATTGACGGCCAGGAAGGTTTTGCTGTACGTTCGGTGGGATTGCAAAGGAATCATCCACTACGAGCTGCTCCCATATGGCCGGACGCTTAATTCTACCATCTACTGCGAACAACCGGACCGCTCGAAGCAGGCGATCGACCAGAAGCGTCCAGAATCGGCCAAGAGGAAGGGTGTAGTGTTCCACCAGGACAACGCCAGGCCACACATATCTTCGGTGACTCGTCAGAAGCTACGGGAGCTCGGATGGGAGGTTTTATCGCATCCAGCATATAGCCCGGACATAGCGCCAAGTGATTACCACCTGTTCCTGTCCATGGCGAACGCCCTTGGTGGTGTAAAGTTGGCCTCAAAAGAGGCTTGTGAAAAGTGGTTGTCCGAGTTCTTCGCAAATAAGGAGGGAGGGTTCTACAAGAGGGGTATTATGAAGTTGCCGTCTAGATGGAACCAGATTATCGAACAAAACGGTGCATATTTGAACTAAATCCGATCACTGTAACACTTTTTATAAAGCATTGAATAAAGAGCAAAAAAGCGGAAGGGAGATACTTGACAACATAATATTTACATATATATATATATATATATATATATATATATATATATATATATATATAAGTGTTTTTTAAGCGTGGTAGAACTTTAAATTGAAATAAAACAAATACGAATTAACCGGATGACCATTTATTACAAAATTAATAAAATGACTGACACAAAATGTCAGTGATTTTGTTCCAAATCGATATTTCGAAAAACTGATCGTTCAAAACCCACATATTTTAATTAATACACACATATTTTTTAGAATAAATCTTTTTTATTTTTCCATTTCGTACGATCCAAATCTGCACGGCAGTAGTCACCATAAACAATTGTTTTTCAGAGGACCGACGGGAAAAAGACCATATCTTTTTATTTTAGAATATTTTCTTGTTTAAAAAAGTATTTATTAAACTTCTTTTAAATATACATTTTTAGATGCAAAAACATTTGTTGAGAAATTTGTTATAGTTCCTGAAAAACCCATTTCCAAAAGTCACTATTCTCGACGTCTTGTCGGAGCATGACACCCCACTTAATGTACTCGTGACAAGACATGTACGTAATGATATCAGGCCACATGTTTTTCAAAACGTTACAAATAATTGGGATATGTTTTTTGTATTTCCATTTTTCATTATGGGTTTTTTAATCTTACTTTAATTATGATTTACTAAAAAGAATAAAACATGAACGCCACTTTTCTTTCGAACGTAAATGAATTTTGGGAAAAAAAATCTATAAAATATATACAGGAAAATATTAAGCCGTAAGTGCTTGTCAAACGATTCATAGGAATTTACATTTTACTAAACAGAAAATTAATTGTCTCTATATTTTTTTTCAAAAATACAACGTGGGAATTAGTTAATACTTTTAATACGAGTGTGGTGATACTAATGTACGTACAGATAAGATACCGATTTTTTTTTAGCAAAATAAAACCTTGTATATTTTTTCAAAAAAAAAAAAAAACGTTTATCTACAATACTTACCGATAAACACGCAGATAAACATATTCACACATACAATTTCAGATTCGAATTAAAAATTAATGTATCTTTTAATAAAAAAAAAACCCTTCAAAGTAAACTGAAACGCCCAATACTTAAACTGTCTAAACTTTGAAGAAGAATCCATAAATGCACTATTAATGCCAAGGTGTCTTTAGAGAATCCACTATGTCACCCTATAAGTAATAACATGTTTGAAATAAAATACATACACAAGTTTGTACAAATGAGGTTTTCATTTTTAAACAACAGCATCGACGGCCATTATTTTCTACGACACTTTTTCATCTTGTCACCAAAGAGATCCAGTGCCTCGTTCAAAAAATCCTTTACTTCGAAGAAAAAAATAATTTGAATTCATCGTCACACGGAATATTTCTCTTCCGGCAAGTGAATGTTTCAGCGATCCGAACAGATGATAATCTGTTGGAGCTACGTTCGGTGATTAGCGAGAATCGATACGACGACACTGTCTATTCGAACGCTTGATTTCCTTCTATATAAGTCTTACTGCATGCGGTTTCACGTTATAGTCCTGCAAAAAGACGTCCTTTATGTCGATCGACACGGATCGTTATTCTGAAAACTTCTACCGTATGATATTTCTAACTATTGACAGTAGATTTCATCTGTTATCGTGTCTTCAAATTTCGGCAACTTAAAGTGAATCAACCGATGGAAATCCGACCGAATGAACAAAAGATTATTTCTCAAAGACGAGTTGAGGTTTGGCGTTGGAACCGACATCGAATTCGTTGAAAAACATCGCTTAGTTCGCTACAAATATGTGTATAGAACCCGTTTTTCATTTTCAGTTACAATTCTATAAAAAATATGCTCTCTATTATGAAACTTTGATGAGTTTAAAATCGTTTTTCTCCGTTCTCTGTTAACCGAAGACGGTTGTTCGTGCGGAATCGATTTTCTCATTCTCTATGAACTCTATCGATTTCTTCCAGATATCTATCACACGACAACTGTTGATCATGTAGATTAGAGTTGTCGTGACAATTTCTCGATAATCGATTTTGGATCTGACTCGACAAGATATTTAAGACCTCGTTATCTAATTCGACCGAACTTCGACTTCGAGGTGTACCGGAAAGGACAACGCGCCACTTTCCGAAAAATGGTTTGAAACGACGTTGATATTAGTGGACTTCCAACCCATCACCGTGTATATTAGAATTTTTTTATTCGTTCTAACTGTTGTTCCATTCAATCGACAGTGAAAATTCAACAGCATCGAGTGTCGTTTGTGTTCATCTGACGGTTGAACTGCATCCATTTTATAACAATTGCAACAATTTAACAATCGAGACAGTCGAATGTTTTACGCGTACAAGACGTTGTCGTTTAATACCTTGTAAATCAATTACGGACCGTTTTTGAAAATAGCTCAGTGGAACCGTCATTATTTACAAGAAATTCGAATAATTTTACAGAAAAGATATTTTTATCAAAATTTTCTTGTCTTCTTCTTTGTAGATAAAATTGAGTTATTTCGAAATGAAACACATATTGCAGCATTCAAATATATAAAATCGGATGATAGTCGATTAAAAAATTGTCATCGGAATTAAAAATAATTCATATAAATCGATAAATATTTACTTATCTTCATTACATTTATTTCCATACGATCTATAAAATGAATTATTTAAGTTGTTAATCTAAAGTAAATAGAAATAAAGTCAATAGATAAAAATATTACTAATTCGTAAATTCCAACTTCAAGTGGTTTCTTTTTGGGCGGGTCGTACGTTACAATAAAACTGATAAATCCGCGTTTCGACACATAGTGTAGCATTGACTTATCAATCGTAAGTTACACTTACCTACGTGCTAAAATTTATTCATTTGTGGTGTTAGTTAATTATCTTTAAATATTTTCTTGTTTTTCAATTTGTTAATTACGTTTCGCTAGTTCTTTTGATTTACACTTTGTACTGTTGTTTTAAAAATCGACAATCGTATCGAATTACTAGTTCCTGCGAGAAGAGTAAAATACCAGTTCAAATCGAGCCAATCAATAAAAGGTAAGTGAAGAAATATATCTGTAATTTTAATTGCATGGAAGAAATAAAAATTATCGTTTGTCGACATCGTGACTAGAGAAATAATTATTAACTACTATTCATAAGTCAGTTCGAACTTCGACTCTAGAGATTCGAATTCAGTGAGTGATCTTTTCATTTGACTAAACGTAGTATTTATTTCCGATCTGAATTAGAAAACGATCGTCGTCGACTGAAATCGTGCGAAAATATTCGGACGACGAGTATTTAGTATTTACAACACACATCGTTGCGTGTCAATTGCTTTATATATATGTGTATATATATATATATATATATATATATATATATATATATATATATATATATATATATATATATATATATATGTATATATATATATATACATATTTATATATATATATATATATATATATATATATATGTATATATATATATATATATATGTATATATATATATATACATATTTATATATATATATATATATATATATATATATATATATATATATATATATATATATATATATATATATATATATATATATATATATATATATATATATATATATATATATATATATATATATATATATATATATATATATATATATATATATATGTATATATATATATATATATACATATATATATATATATATATATATATATATATATATATATATATATATATATATATATATATATATATATATATATATATATATATATATATATATATATATATATACATATATATATATATATATATGTATATATATATATATATATATATATGTATATATATATATGTATATATATATATATATATATATATATATATATATATATATATATATGTATATATATATATATATACATATTTATATATATATATATATATATATATATATATATATATATATATATATATATATATATATACATATATATATATATATATATATATATATATATATATATATATATATATATATATATATATATATATATATTTATATATATATATATATATATATATATATATATATATGTATATATATATATATATATATATATATATATATATATGTATATATATATATATATATATATATATATATATATAAATATATATATATATATACATATATATATATATACATATTTATATATATATATATATATATATATATATATATATATATATATATATATATATATATATATATATATGTATATATATATATATATATATATATATATGTATATATATATATATATATATATATATATATATATATATATATATATATATGTATATATATATATATATATATATATATATGTATATATATATATATATATATATATATATATATATGTATATATATATATATATATATAATATACATATATATATATATATATATATATATATATATATATATATATATATATATATATATATAAATATGTATATATATATATATATATATATATATACATATTTATATATATATATATGTATATATATATATATATATATATATATATATATATTTATATATATATATATATATATATATATATATATATATATATATATATATATATATATATATATATATATATATATATATATATATATATATATATATATATATATATATATATATATATATATATATACATATATATATATATATATATATATACATATATATATATATATATATATATATATATATATATATAGAGAGAGAGAGAGAGAGAGAGAGAGAGAAAGGTTTATCAAATTGACGCATACTTTGTGTTTTAATTAAAAGAAATGTTGGAGAATTAAGCAACCATTCATGCTCGTTCTTCCCCGCGACCCCTCATGTGCAAATAGTTGAAAAGTCTCGTACACAGCAAGTGTTCAGTGTATGAATTTATACATACCAGGCATAGTAACCAAGCGTCATCTCTTTAAATTGACGAATCAAAGAACGACAATTGCTCGCGGTTATTCGCGCACTCACTCACTAGTAAATTCTCGCTGGCTCATTAGCACGCAAGAAAAGAAGTTCTCGCAATTAGCGATGCATAGGCTGGAATGCAAGCAGACGCGCCGAGAAACCCCCCCCCCCCACAGGTCAGATCGCTAGCGGCAATGGACACTCACACATGGTCTAGTTCGTTATCTTAAATCATCACCATGTTTGCACGGTTTAGAATCATTATTGTGTGTTTTATGTAGTTAATAGACTCACATTGCATTTGCTCATCTATTCATTTTGTGTCAATCATAATATCAGTGTCACTCATCAACCAATCACCACGTGTGTGATATCAGTGTTAATTCTCATAATATACTCATAACGTGTTTGTGATTACAACGTTTTTGTGTACTCTGTTCATTACAATTGTTGTAATATAAGCTTCATCATATATAAATATTCTGTTGTACATGTATATATTGTAAATATATTAGTGAGTTATTCATTCATAAACTTGCCTAATTTACTACCTGCCCCAGTCATCATCTGGCTACGATAATCTGAGTTGTCGTGCGCGAGTAACCATCATTTCCGCACAAGAAACTATACACATATTTCTTTTTAATAAAAAACAATTCTAGGCGTCACATTTGTAGTCCATATATTCCATATATATATATATATATATATATATATATATATATATATATATATATATATATATATATATATATGTATGTATGTATGTATGTATGTATGTATGTATATGAATACTGAAATGATATTGAAAGATAATAAATGATTGTAAGCAAATAAATGTACGTCTGATCTCTCTACTCTATTTGGGCTATATACATACATACATACATACATATTAGGTTGGCAAATATCTCCCTTCCGCCTTCTGGTCTTTTGAATTTCGCGGCTATGTACAAAAAAAAAAAGCGGAAGGGAGATACTTGCCAACCTAATATATATATATATATATATATATATATATATATATATTTATATATATATATATATATATATATATGTATATATTTAATATAAATGCAATATTTTAAAATGTATACATATGTAACAAATTTTATACTTTTGTTACGCTAGCAATTTTTTTTAACCTATATATTATTTATTTTTTGTAATATAATTATTCCCTATTTAATTCATTATCTATACATACAAATATACAATAAAAATCATCACCAACGATTATACACGGCCCTCTTTTCGGGCGGCACTCTGATCCTGGCGCAATCATGGTAACCGAAAGTGTTTCGCGCATCGCTGCAGACTCAACTCAATGAACTCGAAACGTTCTATCGAACGTGGAGAATGAGGGTGAACGTGCAGAAGTGCGCGGCAGTCAACTTTGCCCCGAGACGGATCCCCTTCAAACTTGACCCGATCGAGCTCAACCGGGCACCGATCGACCGGGTGGGGGAGGCTAATTACCTCGGTGTCTTACTCGACCGTCGTCTGAACTTCAAGAGCCATATCCAGTATATCCTCTCGAAGGCCCAGGCGCAGCTCTCCAGGTCGTACCTAATGCCGAATAGGAAGTCGAAACTGTCGCTGAGAAGTAAGCGTATGCCCTACCTCAGCTGCATTCGGCCGATCATGACATATGCGGATGCGGCCTGGCCTTATCACCTCCGAAATACCAAAGCGCTACAGGTGTTCCAAAACAGGTGCACTCGGCTCATCACCGACGCGCACTACTATGTGCGGAACACCACCCTCCATCGTGACCACCGCCTGCCTACGGTAGACGAGTTTGTCCGCGGACAGGCACGTCGGCTGTAGGACAGAGCGGAGATCAGCAACAATGCACTCATTCGTGCACTTGAACATGTCGATCTCGTCGCGGAGTGCAGCGAACACAAACGGCCCCGTCTGCTTGCGCCACTGGAAACAGTCGACGGACAATAAGAGAGGCCATCACTGACAACTTGGCCGGCAGTGGTCGTCTCCGCGTGGATGACCTAGAGCTCTGCTGGTCAATCGTAAGCAACAGTCTTACAGAGGATACAGATATGCTTCATACGTGATAATATCTCAACTCAGTATCAAACCAGGTTTTCTAGCAACAAGAGTCATACACTTCCCTCGGGATAGTAGGCATTCTATCACTGTCGGCCCACAGAGGACCCCAGACGCAATATGAGAAACATCAGTCAGTTACCTTACGTTACAAGACGAGGCACTGGTTTCATATCCACAACACAGCACAAAAGACACAAGTCCCACCAACTAAATTATCATATCATCTGTACATATCGCTGTATCAACCACGTTATCCACAATCAATATAATAGTCATTTTTGATTGTTGTATTTTATTGAAACAGAGATACAAATCTTCAAATATATATATAATGTTTGTTATTTTATTTCTTTTAGGTTAGAATAATACACGAATTGTTTCTATAAATAATAAAGTTTTTATTATTTTACTATAAAAATATAATTACCTGCTTTACAAACAATGTTCAATCACCTATAAATAATAAAGAAACAACATTCAATGATATTATTCACAATATTATTTTCGGTATGTCTTATGAGATCTGTTATTTATTCGTTATGTATTTGTTAGGTAATTGTTATGTATCAAGAG
This sequence comes from Neoneuromus ignobilis, assembly GCA_029203775.1. Taxonomy (NCBI): domain Eukaryota; kingdom Metazoa; phylum Arthropoda; class Insecta; order Megaloptera; family Corydalidae; genus Neoneuromus; species Neoneuromus ignobilis. The sequence continues at coordinate 29,732,807 of CP092094.1, read as the reverse complement.
ATCTGAATTACCGATCCAATCACGCGCGCAATTCAATTAGCTTAAGGATATCTTCCTTACATCTCCCCCACCAGATACACATTTTTTTTTATTTTAGTACAAAAAATTTTGTGTGAATAATAATAATACATTACGAAATTATATGAATTAATACTTAATAGCACGCTATGGTTATCATCTCTGAGTTACAGAGATGGAGTTAATTTTGATATATGGAATAAATTTGATTCTAACTTTTTGCGTCCTATGTTAACTTCATACGTTAAATAACTACACTTTAATCAAATATTTACTCAGAAATCACCACTGAATCATCACTGTGACTCGAGGAGCTCTAAATATGACCGATTCGGGTTTTAGATTTAAACCGTTCGGATTCAATAATCGAACTGTTCGAATTCCATATTAGAACTGTTCGTATTCATAAATAGAACTGCCTTTACAGGCTGTTTTAATTCACAGAGAAACCTCTGATGTTCGGTTCGCATAATCGATCGATACAATTGATTATGGTGTATTTCACGGTTCTAGAAGCTTCTATGCTCCCGCCAGAGAGGTATTATACAAACAATTGTTACGTGCTTGTTAATTTATACCGTTCCGTGCGACTAGCCATCATCAAAAATGTTAAGGTTTTATGAGTTATATAACTGATATATATTTTTTATGTCAAATCGATCGGTACAGATTTCAAATTAGTACAATCACTAATACTCGAGAAAATAGAAAATATAAAGACAAGAGATTAACAAAACAGACTTGCAATTTTAAGTAAATAGCTTTTTATTCATACAAATTAAAAAATGTTTATTAATGACGAAAATGTCTCGATGTCGAATATGCACATTAGAAATATGTGCAGAGCTCCAATTCAAAAATAGGTCAGCACGCTTTCCGGTCTTAATTATTATTATGTATAAATTATATGGCATCACCTATTACCACTTTGAACTATTTTTTCAACATTGCATACAGCCATATTTTACTATATTGTTTGCAATTTTATTACATTGTAATCGCATAATTTTCTCATCGTCCTAAATATCAATAATCTTCCTTACTTGAAACATGCACCAATCGATTTGTCATAAAAAATACATAAGAAATAATACTGCACAGGCCCCAGTATTTTAATCGTACAATGATTAGTTCGTTCATTGAAACTAAATTTCAATGTATTTATTTTTCTGTATACATATGTATATATATTATGTTGTCAAGTATCTCCCTTCCGCTTTTTTTTTTTTTTTTTTTTGTACATAGCCGCGAAATTCAAAAGACCAGAAGGCGGAAGGGAGATATTTGCCAACCTAATATATATATATATATATATATAATATGTTGTCAAATATCTCCCTTCCGCCTTTTTGTCTTTTGAATTTCGCGGCTATTTAAAAAAAAAAAAAAAAGCGGAAGGGAGATACTTGACAACATAATATATATATATATATATATATATATATATATATATATATATATATATATATATATATATATATATTGTATACATATTTTCACTTCTTTTCAACATTTGCATAGAGAAATATTTTTTTTGAATTTGTTACTTTTTACAATTTTCATTTCGATATTTCATGCATTCGGTAATATTTTTGTATGATTTCTGTGACAAGTTGTTACTGAATAACATGTTGTAATAATGAAACGCGTTAAAAAATAACTTAGAAATAACTTTTCAAATTATGCATTTCATTTTTCAAGTAACAGTTTTTTTCTAACAAATTTGTCTTGAATAAAAATTTTTTCATACGACTGTATAATATTAATATTTATAAACTAATTGTTGTATTTAAATTGTAAAGTAAAGTTAATAAATATATACAATGGATTTAGTAGCAATGATAGAGACTATTTTTTATCAAACGTTTGTTTGTAAATTAAAAAAATGTTTTCAACGGCGTTTAGTATATGTGACTACATAGAATCGAAATGGCGACATGACGTGTTTTTTATTATTATTATTTGGTGAGTTATACGGTTTCAACACTTTCGGTACCACTGTGTTCCCACAAATTCAATCTCTATGTACTGACGATTAATACATTCGTTGTTATTAGTAGATTCATGTAAATATCAACACCGTTCACCGCTGTGGACCAAACTTAAAAGCTAATAAAAAAAAAAAAATTTTTCCATGAAAAATATAAACAATAGTTACAAAAAAAAAAAACAATTAACTAACTAATAAGTTATAATTTGTCTGTCACCACTACCGACCGATAAGTATGTGAGGTACGTTTCACTCTCACCACTATTGGCCGACAAGGTATCATAAGTGTTGAAGAAACCCGATTGAGAGTTTGTGAGGACGTTTAATGAGACGTGAATTCAACCTTCCAAATCGATCATTAAATATGTGAGTAAAATAATATAACGCATACAGATAGGTATTATGTACGCGTGTGCATTGTCATCGTTGTGTGAACGACAATCTAATCACTGATATGAATTTATCGATGGTTAGGCTCTATCGGAGTGTAGTAAATAAAAATAATGAAAAAAAGAACTAGTACTATAAAATCGAATAACATTTTTTTTAAACGACGGATATTCATGCATAACAACTAATGACGGAGGATCCGGAAGTAAAATTCCGAAGAGGATACGAGAAAGAGAAACGAAAAAATTCGAAAGACCAATTCTTAAGCTTTGTTCACCGGATATCGGCGAACATTCGTGTCTGTTTCGAGTAAATTATTATTATTATTATTTTGATTTCATATTTATTTGATACGTTATATGTATTGTTAAATGTCAACGGAACCGCGTCGAACTAGAAATGAACCGTTATATTAAAAATTCGAATAACTCCATTTATTCATACATTGAGATTTTTAAAGGTTTGCGTTCGAATGAATTAAAAAATATTGGCGAACGTTAATAAATTCGGGTTGTGTTTTTAAAACTATAAACTTGTTAAATGTTATTATGTAAAAATAATTAATAAAATCGTTAGGGAAAATAACCGATTTTTCAGCTACAAATGTACTCATTCCACTTTCACCAATAATAAATCGAGCAGTTTTTTTAGCGGAATAAGTTCATTTATTCATACATTGAGATAAAGGTTTACGTTTGAATTAAACGAACAATCGACTTCGAAATATTTTGAGTTATATTATATAGAAAATTATAAACAATTGTTTATTTATAAATTTTCCAAAAAAAATTTTATATTAATAATTTTTAAATACAGGAATACCTTGGATAGTCCGACTAATCGATTCCAATGATTAGTCGGAGTATTTGGAACAGGACTAATCGAAGCATTAACTGAATCCAAAAAACGTTAATTGGTTATAAATAAAATTTTTTTTCCTGTTTTTCAGTAAATAAAACGAGAGTAATATATTCAAATGTTTGTATGTATCAGCAAAACAAAATCAGGGGTTTATGCATTCATTTTAAATACATTTTCAAATGGGTTATTAAAATTTCAATATCAAAAAATCGACTTTATTCTATAGTTGCGAATCGAAAACTAATAGAAAAAGAAAAAATATCACAAAACTAAAATTGCGCATGCGTTGCTCATATTGTGCATATACAATTTCGGTTTTATTTTTTATTATGTTATCGTACTGAAGGGGAAAACTGGAAAATTTGCGTATAAAAATAATTTTATATATTAATTTTTTGAAATTTTTTTCAAGAAAAACTTTTTAGTAGGATTTTATTTAAGTAAAAAAAATTTTTTTTTTGTAAATTTCAAAGAAGACTACAGTGAAACAGGACTAATCGAAGCCAGACTATGCGAGGTATTACTGTATCTAAATTTATGAATAAATGGACTTATTCCACTTTCCAACATAATATCCTGGCAATAAAATTATACAGTAAATTTCTTTCGATTAATTTATGACCGTATTGTTCACTGATCGCGTTTTGAAAAATATAAAAAGAATATACCTAAGACTACGTAACACTGTCAGTAACACATTTTTTCCAAAAATAAAGTTATTCCACTTTCAAAAAAACGGTTTAAATATTTTTCATTATTCTCGATCGTTGACAAGGAAAATGAAAATAAGTAATCTGTCTACAGTGGATCAGTCTATGTTTTCAAAATTATTATTTTTTTTCAATAAATCGTCGCATAACTTTATACGGGTTCTGTATTTGATCAAATTCGCCGAATAATCATTCGAGTGATTTTCATCCAAAGCGTAAATAGAAAGTACGTCAGTAGGAATTTTGTCGAACTCTCTTTCAAATATAAAGTAGACTCGCTGCAGGAGTAACGTGTATTAAAAGGATGTCACTAAACGTATATACAAATTCTCAGCGCAACAAATTGATCCATCCATCTTATTAGTCACAAAATATTGTAGATGAAAATACGTGCTGTGAGTTATTGGAAATGTGAGTAACATTTTTATTCATATGTATAGAGCACTAATGATTTTTATTCTTAAAAAAAATAAATAAACACATTTTTTTAGAAAAAATAACATGTATCACTTAATCGTTTTCTTATTTATTATTAAACTTTTATTATTTCGTTACGCTCCCTTTGTCTTTTACGAATGCAGTCACAATTTTCAGCATATTCTAAATTGAATTTAGAATATGCTGAATATATGCTTTGTAATATCATCTCTAAAGCGTCCTTCTAACCGATAGGAGTAAAATATCTAGCCAATTGCAGAATTGAACTCAAACGTCAATGCAGACGAAGTCTTATTTCTGTTTTCAAGGAAAATATGAACTGATTTTCTGTCATAACGAGTAGTTTTGCGTTTTCACACCGATGAAAGCCAGTTTCGACAAATCTAGAACACTTTTTTTGAGATTTTCTAGAACATTTTACATGTTTTGTTTTTTAATTTGGCTCCACACTTTGGTATTTAAAATCACTTTATATTTATTGAAATAACTAAATACTTCTACTTAAACTTTAAAATCAAAAATATCTTTCTAATCACTGTATCAACTCTCTGCAACTGAAATCACTTACTAGCAAAATTTGTAAGAACGCGAACTGAAAACATCCGATTGTAATAAAATCAGGTTCAACCGACAAAAACATACAAAAACTAATTACAAGAATGGTATGTTCATCGGAAAAATAATTCAAAGAATATGGTTTTTAATGTTTTCTATAACCGGTTTCTATACTGTATTTCTACGTTTACATCTATTTTTTTACCATCTTATGATTTCACTAATTGAATAATAATTCGACAAAAGAGACGAAAATACAAAATGAAATGTAATTGAAAACATCGACGTTTAACACTAAACCTACCACGAGGGGTCAAATGACCCTTTTTAAACTTTTTTTCAAAATTTCTCACATAAAGCGCTATCGCATCGCTAGTTGACTTTATGACTTTTAATATAATTTACATACAATGCATTTTTCAATATTTACTCCTCTCTTGTTATTTTTTTAACCGAGATATATATGTAATCTGCCTTAACTAACTACCGTAACGGGTCATTTGACCCGTGCAAAGATTCACATGATATCGTGAAGATCTGTATGTGTGGTTGTGACACAAAACCATTGCATTATACATTTTTGCTATTCCATCATATATTTTGCTGTATTGCGTTATATTCGTTGTCGGCTGACGAATGAATAGCGAATTTCACTCTACTCCAAGCGAGCGATAAAAAAGTCAACGAAGCCAGCGTTTACAAACAGATAAATTTGATTTAATCTCTGAAGTATGGAACGAATTCATCGAGAATAGCCAAAATTGTTACAAGCCTGGGGAACATGTAACTATCGATGAACAGCTTTTCCCAACCAATAGACCAATCAATAGGGCAAAAACAAGGAAATTAATCTGGAGTGGATGAGGCCGTTTTTTTTTTTGTCGGGGGCGATGTTACAAGTAACAATATGTGTTTTGCAACTGAAAAAAATGGGACATAAAGGTACTAGGAAGGTGCAAAGTTGGCGAAATTATGTTTTTCGTTCTTCAAGCGTAGACAATGCATTTTAGAGAAAAAAGTTTTAGATAAAAGTTGTAAAGAATGAAAAAACCTTTAATTTGAGCCATTACTTGATAAATTACGTTGATTGATTATTGCAAAAAAAGCGAAAAACCATAAAAATGGCCATTGTTTACAAATCAATTATTTATTGCATTTTTCACTTTTTGAAACTTTTTCGGCATGCGTGGTGAAGCTTATACGAATTTAAACAAAATACCGTGTTGAAAATTCGAATTCGTTCATTAGTTGCTAACTTACGTAATACGAACGAACCAACGTCTCGATAATTTCAAGAATCGTGCGCTTCGTGCACGATGACGACAAACAATAATTTGTTATTTTGGGTAGATTTAATTTCTGATCGTTCATTGTATTTCGATACGTTTTATTAAACGTACGATCGACGTTATTGTCACTTTTAAACCTTCGACATGCAATTATTTTTATGTTCTTTCTAGCCGTTTTAAATTTCGTGTAAGTGTAAGAGTGAAGTGAATAACACAACGACAAAACGAGTTCTTCGAATATTCAATATACAATGGATCGTCAGGAAACTTCATCTGAGGAAATCGTCGAACTGAATATAGATGCGAAAAAATTTACACCGGCTGGCGAAAGAAAGAGCGGTCACGGACATAAATTTCATTTGCAACTACTAATGTTTACCTTATGCAAGAGTGTCAACACAGATAAGTTGTTCAGTATAACTAGCGAAATAGAAGAAGCAGGTAAATTTGATGACATTGTGATCTTTTACACGGACAAAAACAAAACTCTATGTAAATTAATGCAAATAAAGCATAGAGAAAATATTTCGAAAGCGCTTACGTTCAACGATCTCAAAAGAGATGAAAATTTCCAGTTAAAAAAGTATTTCGACTCTTTTGTCAACAAAATAATCAACGATAAATTCGAAGAGAAATACAATTGCGAAATCGAAAAGTTAATCATATGTACGAACGTCGATTTCAACGACAATCTTAAGAAACAACACATGGACCCCGAAAAGGATTCTATATTTAACGATGACGTTTTGCATCGTGTGAAAAAGTCGTCAGAAAATGAATTTATAGGTATGTTAAACGACAAAACCCCAAATGCGAATCATGATAAGTTTGTCTGCAAGTTGCGTCTCGCCGTGAATCAATCGGACAAATGTGATTTAAAAGACGACATCAAATTCAAAATCGTCGATTATTTCGATAATGTAGAACATAATAGCGAAAACTTAGACGTAACTATAAACAGGTTCTATATTTTTTTATGGCATAAACTAGCCATTTTCACTGCGAATGAAAAAGTTGAGTTAATTAACAAACAAAGATTTCAAAATTGGGTAAACGAGTTCTTAAATCCAAATACAATCTCATTGCATATATTCCACAAAACTAACTTAAGCAAATTAGCTGCACGCCCGTTACAAATCGAACGGGAATCTTTGGAAAATCTCGAACAATTCGTTACCCAAAACGAATTATCTTTGTTGTTAGTGATCTCGTGCGCAGATACGAGTTTCACTGTACAAAAACTCGTTCGGATTTTCAAGGAACAGAACAAGAATTTCTATTTGATTTTCCAAAAACAAATCGTCGATATTATGTTTAGTATAGAAAACGATTTCCGTTCAGCAAACGGTTACGAATATTTGATCGTCGTCTATGAATCGCATAAGGAATCAAAAAACAATTTTTTCAAAATAGTAAAACGCATTCACGACTGGATAATTAAGGATTCGATTTCAAATAAACGAATCGTTTTCGTGTCAGATCATAGGGTTAAAAGTAAAATTTATTCGTCGGTGTTTAACGATTTTACAAAATTCGAAGACCCCGCAACACACGGAACGATTTAGACACACGGACCAAGGATCACGTATTGAAGAAATAGATCGTTTTTCAGGGAAAACCGGTACGGTTCAAAGACATCGACATTTCACACGTCAGCGATTCGATCGAAGATCGAGTTTTGTCCGATATCGTTTTTTCTGACAATTACGATATAGGAAAACTGTTGCTCGATTCAAAAACCGACGACATGTCGTAATTTGTACCAAGAAATATTCATTTATATGATAGAATAACAATTCCTTTTAACACTAGGTTTACGGACGTTTCATGTATACCTATCTCTACGGACACGCGTCGATTTGACGCATGAACAAAATCATACATTTTCTTTAAAATGCAACTTAAAAACAACAATCATACAGTATTAACTTATAAATGAAACTATCAGATATACATTTATATAAAATGTATAATATTTAACATGATATAACATTACATTTATTCCACGTATCTTTTACACATATATACTGGTGAAAAAAATATCAGTTGTTATATTCCTGCCTCGATGTAAATATGATTCGGCTAACTTTAAAACTACAAAATCCGCCCAAAAGTGTTGAAGTTCGCGTTTCATTTTTACCCAGATTAGGGAAACTATTTTTCAGATATTTTGAATTTATATCTACTGCCAACCAAAACTTTATACCAAATTTACGTGGCTTATTTGGCATATATTGCGTGAATCTGCATCGGACTTTCGTAGGAAACATTTACTCGTCTATTGAAATATTTTCGTTGGGTTTATAACAGAATTTACTATTATGTATATATTTGTTCTATATTTCAGATATCAATACAAATATATCTGTACGCAAACGTTCGGATCGTTCTGTTCTTTTATCAAATCATATAAATCGAAGAATTGGCATAAATTGATCTCTAGACATTGTGCTCGAGAAGAATGCGGGTCCCCATTTTTTTGACCATAAATAAAAATCTTTTAATGACTTCGCTTCATATGCTTCCCGAGCATACCAAACTGCCTTTTCTGTATCAGGGTTTTCCAACTAGCATTAATGGTTATTTTACGATTGTGTCAAATTGACGCGTACCGTAAAGATAGGTATACCACATACATAATTTCTAAATTAGAAAGCTTTGAAGAAAATTAATTTCACTATATTATTTGTCTCGTTAAATGGATAAAAGTAAGTACAAATGGTAGAAGAAAAATGTAAACGATTTCTGTAAATTCCCTCATGAAATTCGAAATGCGTCAAAGTGACGCGTCCCGTAAACCTAGTGTTGAGATCTCTAAATTTGACCACTTGTTTGCCATCGAAACTATCGACGAGTCAATTTTTAAAATTATATGTCGTCTGTATCATTAGAAAACCGATCGAGATATTTTCGATTGAACGACAAATACAAAAATCTTATGATAAATTTAAAAGTCGAAGTTTGCTTTCGTTGATCCGACGTTCACAAATATCATATTTTTTTAACGGTTAATATAGATTTATAATTGATTAGTTCCTAAAAAAAATCAATATTTCATTTTGATACAAAAACGCCAATCTTACCGTAGAATAATTGATTCAATTAGTGTGCATTAATCGCTTCAGAGACACAATTTGTCAGTCTCGGATAAATGGCATTTCAAAATTTGAAATAATCACATTTATTTATCGTCAATCCGTGAAGTTTGATTGCAGCGTTTTGATCCGTGATGATGATTTAGACGACCTCTCACGACAACCTCTCGACCTCGAGAATTCTTTGAGATAGAGAATTTTTCCTCTAGTAGAAAGTTCTTCAGATAGGTAATAAACAACTATTCGATGGTCTATAACATTTTTATTTTGAAAAAAAAAATTTGAAATCTCAAGTAGAATGGAAAAAATTATAAACGTTTTTTAATTTAATGAAAATATTGTCTTTTTAAAAATAAAACACTTTTCTAATTAATTTTACTTTTCTAGTTTGTTTTGTCCCATACTAAAACACTAATACGTTTTTTTTTTATTATTTCCCGTCGGTCAAAGAACCAAATGTGCAGAAAATGTTTGTTTAACATTTTTACATTAGAAAAAAATAGAATTTACCTTCACTAGGACAATTATTTTAACATTTCTATCGATCGACTTATTCGATTTAGCTAAGTTTGTCGCCGCGACGTAACTAAACGGACGCTCTACAAGGAGTCCAGAACGGGGTCGGTGTATTATACTTCACGAACGTTATTTTTTGTCTTTCGATAGCTGGTTAACATCTTTGAACTCCTAAAATCGTCGTTAAAGTATTGCGTTGTGTCGAGTTCCGTAGTTGTGTTTTCACTAGACGATCCATCGTTGCTAAAACTTCGAACAAATCAGAAGAATGCTAAAGAGCTATTACAACGATGTCAACAATTAAATTCAATTCTGTGGCAACGGCTTCCTCGGATAAATTCGTTATTTTATTTTGAAATTCCGTTTCTATGTGAACGAACCGACCGTATTTTTAAATCGATGATGTATCGATACAGCTACAGCAATGTTGAATGATTGAAGAATACGAAAATCGAACACATCATGAAACCGGATAAAAATACTTTTTTTACAGGTTCAAAACTAAACATAAAAAGCGTTTACTTCTGAAATCTAATGAAATATTTGACGGTTTATCTTTCGGAATCTTACCCGCACTTATCGGACAGTATATCTGGTCGACGTTGTTCGACCTCTTCACATTTATCTTTTATCCAGTGTTAATCGCACGTTGCTATTATTCTGATTTCGGAATGAAAAAGTCGAATGAAATTATTGCGTATTTCGTCGATTTTTCCTGCTGCTAAACATGTATTTCAAAACAACCAGTGAGCAATAACTGCAGCCGCTCGTTCCAGATCGTCGTTAATCTAGTGCGTAGCAAAACCGAAAAAACTTCTTCGACACCCGGAGCGCAAATATTTACTGTCGTACAGGCAAATTCGATTTTTTAGAGTGATTTTTTGAAAATTATTTATTGTCGGAAAACACAATAGTTTTTCAACAATGCTATTTCGTATACGATCGAACACGACCGGTTAAGCGATATAGCTGGCGAATTGTGGAACGCAAAACCATGAAGGATTTACGGGGTTGTTATTTAATGAAAAAAATTCAGATACCGTCAAGGTCTGAGACGATTCGGTTTTTTGACTTTTGAATAATTTTGTTGATTTTTTTTTTGGAATATACATGTGAAATGGTCGATAGTGCGTGAGGAGGGTTTGTAAAGTGATTCTCACTGTAATGTGCATCGGCGAAAGATTTGACAATAAGATCGACTCGGTGCGTAGGATATTGTCCTTGAACATGAGAGCTGGGATATTGGCGGAGGTAGATTATAAAAGCGTTTGTTTCGTATAATATTTCAGATTCTAGGAAGTGGTTTTTCGTTTATTACGACGACAAAGTGGATGTGATTTGTTAGTGGACTTTTTTCAATTCTATCGAATCGATCTTCGGTCCTCTATCCGAGTTAATAAATGCGGTTACAGCACTTGACGACTTCTAGCGTTTCAAAAGAGGGCTGAAAGTGCGAGTCGGTTGGAATTTTTCGTTTACTGTATTATTTAGATTACAAAATTGTTAGAAGTGTTGGCGAGCGATTGGTAACGATAGTGTGGTTAGAATGGAATGCAGCGATCCGAATCAGACCCATCGATATATTCTAAGTCGATGTCTAGGGGAGGAAGCAGAGAATGTAGAAAATTTTTATCGACGAAAAGACCGGCTCGACCTTCTTGTCTGACGGGTCGATCTCGTTAGTCAATTCGATTTCAGCCAGGGACAAGTCGGGAAGATGTGAAGTCTTGAGTAAATTTCGATGATGCTGTGTGTTCGAAGCATGAATAGTAGTTTTGGTAAGATATTTAGTAGTTTTAATGTTCATTCCTAGTCTATTGAAACGAGCATTAATGTTTTTATTAATTAATTATGTTTTCAGGTCGTAAAAGTTGTTCATCTGTGGCGCTCTGATGTATTTGTCCACAGTCTCGTTAGTCAAATATTCATTATTCGATTGATTCTGTGCTTGGTTGCAGTTTCTTCGTAGAAAATTTATAGAGCTAACAGTCGAGGATCAGAAAATCGTTTATTGTATTCGACTGTTAAAATAAAAGTTTATAGTTTTGCCCAACTCTATCGTCATCAGCGGTTCCTAAAGAAGATGTTTTCGTGTGAGTCTCATCGCCAGTTGCTCATCTTTCGATTACGCTGTATCATAGATAGTAACTCTGACAGATTGCAGATTAATCACTTGTTGTCGATTTAAATGCAATTCGTCTACATTTAGATTCTCTTAAAATATTTTTTTAATAAAATATGGTCTATTTTATATATATATACCACTAAAATCGTTAAAATCCATCGTTTAATTAAAAAATATCACTGATTGATATTTAAATATCAATTCAATTGTCAATAAAAGTGTAAGAGATAGAACGAATGACAGTAAATATTAAATCCCTTAGAGTGAATTAAAGTGAAACTGATATGACGTAATATTTTACATATTTACTGTGGAAAATTCATCGATAATCACAACTGGGGAATTTTTATGTCTTTTGTGTATTTATTAGAAATGCTTCGATCCTAATTAAAAAAAAAAATCATAATACAATGTTTTGATTTTGAGGAAAACCCAATTTTAGTATTTAAATTAAATTTTAATTAAATTATCGGACAACAGTGGTCGGCTTTAATTGCTTTTAATCGATCGGGAATAGACTGTACTTATTTTTCGCAAAAAGTTAGCTTGATTTTCTTCTATTTCTGCAGTAAAACATTTTTTTTAAAAAAAAACCTTACTATCAATAATGTTATGTTTTCTTATTGCAATTATCAAATGGCTACACAAATCCTCAATCTCATTTAATCTTCTCATTTAATAATGTGAGAATGTTTCGAGCACTTTTCGGCAATTATATAAGAGCCAAATTCGTATTACGTTCACGTTGTGTTTTGAGTCATTGTCCGATAAAAGTTTTAATTGGACAATATGCTTAGTTCTGGGCGTTAGTTTTTGAATTTCTTATGAAAAAATATCGAGAGAAACATTCAGGTCCATCGGGTTTTTCATAAAACAAAAATTCTCTCGTTGGCATGCATCTTCGAACCGTAACTCCACCACATCCATGTTTTATTGTCGAACATAAATTCTTTGAAGTCATTTTTATATCGGGTTTTATTCATATTTTAATCCAACCATCCGATCCAGTAGGCTATCGAAAATATTTGATTTCTTACGACTACGAATTGTTTGTTGGACTTTATTTTACGTGTTTTTACGTATATATATATATATATATATATATATATATATATATATATATATATATATATATATGAAACAACAGTTATATGATTTAATTGAAATTTTGTAATTTTTTTATATATACTTTTATAGAACAAAAAGAAATTTTATTATCAATATATTTATTGTGGAAAGAAACCTTTTTTTTACTTAAAGTACGATTAATTTATTTAGTCATTGTACATATTTATCTGGCGACATATTTGTAAAAACAAATACTCAATTAAAATAATCTACAAAAATATTTTAATCATACATTTTGAATCACAAAAAAATATTATTTTAGTGAAGCGAGATTCTGTTTTTAAATAATACATTAAATAAAAACCCACCATTATATTTATTTGAAATAAAATAGATGCAGAATATTTACGATGATACTGATATAACCTAAAACAATAAACTTACATTTTTGCTATTTATTAATTTTACGACAAAAGTCTTCCCTTTTTAAATAAATTTACTACACACATACACACTACTAGTTCATAGAACGACTTACATTTTACAATAGAAATTCATTGAAATGTCGTTGAAAAATCGGTGCATCGTTTATACCACGAACTTCGTTCCAAATGTGTCAGTTAATCAACATCAAATCCGTACTGAATACTTACAAACCACATTGCATTGGCGTATCGAATGACATCTTTCGAAAGCACGTACGGACGGGCGGGCGGGTAAACGTACGTCAAAATCGTTCATTACGGCGCCCACGCGCCGCAGATTCGTGCTGTTGAAGCAACAACTTCCTCTTCGCGAGACTTATCCCCGCAGGTGTTCTCTACACAATGACGAGCGAGAGGGGTTTACTGGCACAAACGATAATCTATTCGCAAGTTTTGTTTGCGTGTTGGTAAACTTTGTTTTAAAAATCAAGCGGAATTTCATTATGCAATACGTTACACTTGAACATACAATAAGAATTGAAGTTACAATGCTCTTATAACTGACTCATATAGTGTTATATAATCTAAGCTATTTTCTGGTGACGAGATTCAGTTGTAATCATAATGTTATGTCTGCGTTGAATTTGTGTTTTCACGTCATTTTTGGATATATAACTTCGTCTTATGTTATCTAAACTACTTCTTATTGTGATGATTCAATTGTAACCATCGGATGTTGTCTGCATTCGATTTATGTCGTTGCATCGTATTTGAGAATATAACTAGCACGTCGACGAGATCGGAAACGTTTGTTACTCTACAGGATACAAAAAAAAACTCGTCACACACTTCGACTACCACAATTCAAGGAACGACGAGTAACGTCGCCACGATCAGCGCGTTCTTTTTGAAACAGGAGAAGGTGAATCGCTTCGATCGACTTCGATTCGTTTTCTTTTTCCCCGTAAGAAAATCGACGACGACGTCGTGCCATACTTATCGGGGATATTTTCGTCGAGATGGCGGTCGAAGGGGCACGCCGTCCCTCTGTTCGTTGAGCCGAGATGTGGGAAGCTGGGATATAGGATACGATAAACCGCTCGGTTTCAAATTGAAAAATCGAATGAAACGTACACGTTGTAGTCGATTGTACCGAAATCAATGTCTTCTTATTTATATTGTTTTGTAATTATGTATATTAAATATAAATAATTTCAAATTGTTGAATGTGTTTGTGTTCTTTTATGTATTTTTATTTCCAGAAAACTAATTTCATTTTAGCTGCCGAATCAATATGTCATCCGTTACGAAGACCGGTAGGCTCGATCGAATATTTTTTTTCCATAAATTGAGTGGAATTTCAGATTTAATATTGTATGAAGTTTAGAAAAAGAAAGAACGAAAAATAAAGACGTGCATATTTGATTGCATACACAGATGCATGTATTTCTTTTACATTGTCATAAAATCGCAAAAAAAACAGTGGTAACGCATTTTCTTTATTTTGTTGAAAGGACATTAAATTTAACGTATAAAAACAATTATTGAAATTGTTCAGCGGCGTGCAAACAACTATAGGTTTTTAAAGATATATCTAAGTTCTAAACGTAGACGTTATTTGTACAATAATTTGGAAAAATTACAGAAGAACCAAAAAAGATAATAAAATTTCGTTTGCTATATTTGAAAAGGCATTAAATTTAGCATATAAAAATGTTATTTAATTTGTCTAGTGATGTACATAGAGAATTAAGATTTTTTTGAAATTTTAATTCTTAATATAATTGTCATATGTGTAATAATTTTACAAAATTACAAAAAAACTAAAAGAGATATTATTTGCTAAACAAACGATAAAATAACTGAAGATAAGGACAATTCTGTTAAGAAAGTAAAGGTAGGAGAACATGTCATCGTTATGTTTATTTGAAATGTTTGTTATATGTATATGAATAATTATTCGAAGATTTTTAATTCAATATAATAATGAATGATTTTAATTACAATTGGTAATTGATATGAAATAATATAATGCTGTCGAGTGTTTAGAGCAAATAAAAACGGTGATGATAATTTTGAGAATTAATATGAATTGATCGATAATTGATTTGATTTCAATATTTTGATTAAATTTTCAATTTGCTGATATTTTCAATATATATTCACAAATTTGAAAATTTGAGTGTTTTATGTCATTTGATTAATTTAATAATTTTTATTTATTCGAATACTCTTATTATTTTTATTACATTAATTAATTTTAGTATTCCTTTTTTTTAATAATTTAAAAATTTTAAATAGCGAATATATTTTGATTATTTTAATTAGTTAAAATATATTGACCGTCGATCACAGTTAATGACTTAACACTCATGTGAATACTGTAAAAAAAATGTATCTTTCAAAAACCATACAAATTTAATATAAGAAAATGTTATAAACATGTCATTTTTGAAAGGAATGTAATATTATGATTGTAATATAGATAATTAGACAATAAATATTAATTTACATTGTTACTAACAATAACAACGTTTACCGTGTTTAAAGTGGAGACGTATGGAAACAAAGGACCGATTAAACCACGATCCGATGAATGAATCGAGTTTCATAAACACTAGAAGATAAATCTATTGTTTCATGAACAATAGATATTTTTATCATTAGAAATCTCAATAGTACGTGTATGCATATATATATATATATATTTAAATAATGAACTCCCACTATTACTAACAATGATCCTAGAATTAATGTCCTCTATAATAAAGTCACACAAACAAAAAATGACGGACTCAACGACCAATGCAACTATAAATTTGCTAAAAATTCATAAAATGTTTATTAATACATAAACAATGTATATAATACATATTTATTTAATATAATAATTATAAATAAATAATTCAAAAATAAACTTATATTATTTCTAACAATCGTCTTGATGGTAATATTAAAAATAACAAAGCCAAACTACCAAGTATCATAGAACCTTATGATCGATGAAACCATAAAGAGCTCACAATTCATACAATATTTATTATTATGTAATATATATATATATATATATATATATATATAAATAATTAATAAACTTACACTACTACTAACAATGCTCCGACAGACGACGAGTTCCTCCAGAAACCGATAACACGTTTAAAAACCCTAACGAAAAACACATACCGCGGTGTAAAATTAAATATCCGATCAGTTTTAAACAGATCGACAATAATAACCCCGTCTTGATGATTGCCTACGAAAAATATAAAATTACTAAACCTGTGATTGAGTGTGTCGTACTACAAACATCTCCAGTTTCCGTACGACACAGCTCCATATCCATATTTAATCAGAACCGCTGTTTATTGTTAGTATTTTAGACACGGAGACTGTTTTAATCGCGCACATTTTAACGCACAACACTAAAAACTCTTCACTATCTAAAAATTACAAATAAGGTTGATATTCAAATCGATCTAGGAGAGATCAAAAAACTATTAATGAATACGAATATTAAAATTGAAACATTCACCTTATCTAACAACACTGAAAAGGCGTAAAATAACTAATACTCCTTGACTGAGTAAACTCTTCGCACGTACCATATGTCGTCGTTAGTATCGTATTAAATTCGAGCGTGCTTACATTTAACGAACAGTTCATTTTCAAACTCAATTAAAATGTTCCAATTCCATTAATAAATCATCGAATATATAAAAAGAGAGATTATCTGATATGCATTTCGAAATTATATTTCAAACATTCAGAAAGACCATATTATAATTTCATTGTTTGATTCCATATTGACGGTTTTGGATAAATACAAGTTACTTAATAGATGTGCTATTTTGGACGTCGAATTAAATATCTCTAGGTCATATACGAAGCAGTTTCTTATCTATAGTTTCTTTTCTTATCTACACTCGTTCAGAAGAATAATTATCACTACGATCCCTGAACATCATCATTATTATCTTCGACGTTTTTATTCTTATAATTGGAATATTGCTTCTTACAAATTTGCAAAACTGTAATAACAAAAAAATCTAAATATTAAATTGAATTAAATATCACATACATAATATATATATATATATATATATATATATATATATATATATAATATGTCTATAATTATTTTCTTGAAGCAAATTAAACACTAGGTTGATTCGTCTAAAATATAGAGCTTTTTATTATAAAAAATGTTATTATATACATAATTGTACACGTGTACTATACTAACCTAAAATATAGAGAATCAACAATTTAATGTTTGTGCTTCTCTATGTTACAACAAACTAATAATAATCTTAATTATAAATTCTTATAGAAAACTACATTAACTTAAAATTAGAATTCTGTATCTCTTATGCTTATCCGTCAAGTGTCGACCTCTCACGTTACTAACTAGACGCTACTAACGCAAGAGGTCCGAGCATGATGCAACGACCCTACGGTCAGTTGATAGAGTGTGCCTTGCGGTAATTACTCTTACTGCACAAATACCTGATAGTCGCATGGTTTGGGGGGGGTGCACTAGTGAGCCTGTCTCGGATCCTGGTGGGACAAAGTGTTCCACCAGAACCGTTGCATTCGTATGTCCAGGTTGAACTCAAGTCACCGTGAGGTGACTTCTTCTGGACAAGTGTGTAAGTGTGGCGTGGATCTTTACGATGAATCCTCAAGCGGATCAAGCAGACGGGGCCGCTTGTGCTTCGAGTATTCATCGACAAGATCGATAGTCCCCAACGCCCTGATAAGGGGGTTGTCGCTACATTCCGACCGCGCATACAACCGACGAGCCTGTTCACGAACAAACTCGTCGACCGTGAGCAGTCGGAGATCGCGATGTAGGGTAGTGTTACGAACAAAATGGTGCGCGTCGGTTATTAACCTTGCGCACCTATTCTGGAACACCTGCAGCTTTTTCACGTTGGCGTGATTGTATGCCCAGGCCGGACTCGCATACGTCATAATCGGTCGGATGCAGGTGAGGTAAAGCAAGCGCTTTGACCTCAACGCGACAGCTTCGACTTCCTATTCAGCAGCGGGTACAGCCTGCAGAGCTGTGCCTGCGCCTTCGCAAGAACATTGTTCAGTATGGCTCTTGAAGGCCAGGCGCCCGTCTAACACGACTCCAAGGTACTTGGCCTCCTTCGCCCACTCAACGTCCACACCGTTGAGCACGAGCGAGTCGGGCTCTCGGTGCTTCCATTTGCAGAGTAGGTCGGAAGAAGACCGCCACGGACTTCTGCGCGTTCACTCGGACTCTCCACGTTCGATAGAACGAGTCGAGTTCATCGAGTTGAGCTTGCAGTCGCTCATGGATGTACCTAGGGCGCCATGACTGCGCTACAATTGCTACGTCATCCGCAAAGAGGGCCGTATGCTGCTCGCACGGTACGTCGTTGACGTACAGATTGAACAACACCGGCCCTAGGACACTTCCCTGCGGGACGCCAGCTGCTACAGGTCTGGTGGACGACCTCTCCCCGTCCAAGCTCACATAGAAGGAGCGATCCTTCAAGTATGATGCCAAAAGATGGACCACACTTTCAGGAAACCCCATGTATATGAGCTTGTAGAGGAGTCCAGCATGCCAGACCTTGTCAAATGCTTTTTCAAATCTCATTTACTGTAAAATTTATGTATATATATATAATATTATATATACTTTAGATCAATAAATTTTATTTGAATTTCCATAAGATGCTTATAGACAGAGAAAGACGTATGAAGCCGTATGCGCGTCGGTTTGATAAGCAGCGTACGCTAAGTATAGTATAGAGCCTGCTTACGATGAATCTGTGAATTGTGTTTAAATAAGAGTGTTATTTAATGTAATTACATTGATATTTTTGGTAAGTATATTAATTTATATAATCTCATATTATAATAATAAGCTAAATAATACTAAGTTACATCCATGTGGTATTTAAAAATTTATCGAATCAACGTGAAAATGAGGTTATGTACATTTATACCAACACATAGATATAGTATTTTATAACGTTATGTATATACATTTGATCTATTTATCAAATAAAAGAAATACAATTAAAACACATGGTATTTAAAAATTATCGAAACCTATTACAGTTTTGATGTTATCTATTGTTTTATTTGTAACAATTTCTCACAATAACTATGAATTCTTTGTTCTCAGGTGTCATTTTGAAGATTTATTGAATTTTATGTGGTGTTATAAAATTATCAATTATCTATAAATAGTATCTAAATAGATGCTATTTATTGCAGGTAGATATTATTTGTGAGTATTTCCTTTAATTGTTTAATTTTTAAAACATTGATCTAATTGTATACTATATATTATACAACAGTAATATAATAGTAATTAAAAAAAATGTTTTTACAGGTTTTAAGATGGTAAAGTCTATTGCGCAAAAATTTTACTTATCAAAAACTAATTGTATCGTTTATACCTACTCAGTCACCATCGGAGGGAGCAATGGAAATCGAAGAAATTCCAAACGAAAACGAATAAATTTTCATAATTCATAATTTTATAAAAGTTTTAATTTGAAAATAATTGTTAATCTTACTTAACACATTGTATGCGGACAAAGTCTCGACGACATACTATTACTACGGTGCGAAAGATCATCATCGAGACGTGTTGTCCGCATACAATGTGTTAATATGAAATAATTGTAAAAATTTAATTTAATTAAAACATTGATCATTTTCTACTTAAATTTTTATCCCGTGTATTTATCGCTTCTCTTCCTACTACATTTCTGCATTTTGTTACTTGCTTTATTCTGAAGAATTTGTTCATCTACGAGTTTTAGGCATACGCTTGTCCATGTACCTTTTGATTACTTTATTGATAAGAAGTTTCACTTCTGGCATGTGTACATGAGTACACATATTCTTTTTTTTATTCGTTCTAACTGTTGTTCCATTCAATCGAAAGTCAAAATTCAACAGCATCGAGTGTCGTTTGTGTTCATCTGACGGTTGAACTGCATCCATTTTATAACAATTGAAACAATTTAAATTGTTAAAGTCGAATGAGACAGTCGAATGGTTTACGCGTACAAGACGTTGTCGTTTAATACCTTGTAAATCGACTACGGACCGTTTTTGAAAATAGCTCAGTGGAACCGTCATTATTTACAAGAAATTCGAATAATTTTACAGAAAACATATTTTTATCAAAATTTTCTTGTCTTCTTCTTTGTAGATAAAAATTGAGTTATTTCGAAATGAAACACTTATTGCAGCATTCAAATATATAAAATCGGATGATAGTCGATTGAAAAATTGTCATCGGAATTAAAAATAATTCATATAAATCGATAAATATTTACTTATCTTCATTACATTTATTTCCATACGATCTATAAAATGAATTATTTAAGTTGTTAATCTAAAATAAATAGAAATAAAGTCAATAGATAAAAATATTACTGATCGTAAATTCAAACTTCAAGTGGTTTCGTTTTGGGCGGGTCGTACGTTACAATAAAACTGATAAATCCGCGTTTCGACACATAGTGTAGCATTGACTTATCAATCATAAGTTACACTTACCTACGTGCTAAAATTTATTCATTTGCGGTGTTAGTTCATTATCTTTAAATATTTTCTTGTTTTTCAATTTGTTAATTACGTTTCGCTAGTTCTTTTGATTTACACTTTGTACTGTTGTTTTAAAAATCGACAATCGTATCGAATTACTAGTTCCTGCGAGAAGAGTAAAATACCAGTTCAAATCGAGCCAATCAATAAAAGGTAAGTGAAGAAATATATCTGTAATTTTAATTGCATGGAAGAAATAAAAAATTATCGTTTGTCGACATCGTGACTAGCGAAATAATTATTAACTACTATTCATAAGTCAGTTCGAACTTCGACTCTAGAGATTCGGATTCAGTGAGTGATCTTTTCATTTGACTAAACGTAGTATTTATTTCCGATCTGAATTAGAAAACGTTCGTCGTCGACTGAAATCGTGCGAAAATATTCGGACGACGAGTATTTAGTATTTACAACACACATCGTTGCGTGTCGATTAATTATAACATTATTTTCTAATTTATCTATTTTTCGATAAAACGAGTTTTTTAATATTCTTTGTAATCGTAAAACCGCTCGATATTTCAAAACCAAAATTGATATTTTATCACGAAACGTTCTTCTGCCAATTTTCACACGAGAATCGTTTTATTTTGCCACTATAAACATTTGTGACTTATCGCCTCATAAGTTTGGATTTTTTTTTTAAAAAAAAACACCGTTAATTCGTGTAGGGTATTTCGTTGCTTTCGATTCTAGAACAATTTGAATTTTTGTAAATTCGTGCTTAAAATATTGTGTAACGTGGATTTTATCGTTTTATGTTCGCGTGCAGATAATCTTGGAGTGCGTGTCACACTGAACCACGCCCTTGTCCTATTGTGTCCGCGTCTCTTTTACTGCTCCGTAGACATTCTGTCGAATGGCTAGATTCTGTTGAATTTGTGGTCGATGAATCGCCAGAGTTTTGAATTGTCTCTTTCTCTCTCTCTCTCTCTATATATATATACATATATATATATATATATATATATATATATATATATACATATATATATATATATATATATATATATATATATATATATATATATATATATATATATATATCTTGTAAAAAAATAAATGATGAAAAAATAAGGGAGTAAACCTCGAAAAAAAATTTTCACCAATCCGCCTGGTCAGCGTGGTCAATATGACCAAATATCAGTAAATGGTAGCATTCACTGAGGCTTTCGTCCAGTAGTGAATTGATATGGGCTTTATGATGTGATAACATATATATATATATATATATATATATATATATATATATATATATATATATATATATAAATATAAAGAGCGAGAGAAAAGGTCATTCAAATGTGATGTCTTGATTAGAATTTTATTGAAAAAAAAACTAAACACATGTTTTTTTTTGACTAAACACAAATCTAGGCGTCACATTTGAATGTATTGTGAATATTTTAGGTCGTGTTATATTAAATGTTAGATTTTTAAATTATTTCCGATATAATAATTCGATTTTTTTTTTTTTACACGACTTATATATATATATATATTAATATGATTATTAAAATGACATTGAAAGATAATAAATAATCGTAAGCAAATAAATATTCGTCTGAAACCTCGACCTTATTTGGGCGATATACATACATACGAGGGTGATTTAATAAGTATGGTAAATTCATTTGTTGTTTAATTTATTTTTATTAATATTTTTTCAATTTAATTTTTCTTATTTTTTTACTATACTTATCAAACGACCATCGTACATACATACATTCATGCATATATATATATATATATATATATATATATATATATACAGGAATATCTCGCATAGTGCGGCTGTGATTAATACGGTTTCATTATAGTTCGGTTTGAAATTAAAAAAAAAAATGATTATGCACTTGCACACAATGAAGTGATTTCCACTAGGTAGTATGTACACAGTATTCACGCCCATTACCGCGCGTCGCGCACCCGCTATCAAAAAATTCTCCCACCTAAAAAAATTAGTTTTCGGGTAAGAGCGTGTGAGACGAGTGGTAACGGGGCCGTGAATACTTACGGGGCTACTTACGCTAGTCAACGTTTATACAGATTACCGCTCGTCTCACACCCTCTTTCCCGAAAACTAATTTCTTTTGGAGGGAATTTTCGTGTTGACATCGCCACTATCGTTGCGCATAAAAATTAGCGTGGCAACTTTATTCACGAAATTAATACATGTACAAATGCGATAATAAGAATTATGATGAGGTCGGAAATATTTTTATTTAATCATTTTTATTTAATGTTTTAAATATTTTTATTTAATATTTTAATCATTTCATTTTTAAATTTTGTTGTATTGTATTTGCTGTATTTCAAATAAAGTTTAAGTAAAATTAATTTATTTCAATTGTTCATTGTTTTAAATACTTTTAAAGTGAAATTTGATTATATAAATTATTAGACCAATCAATAGGGCAAAAACAAGAAAATTAATCCGGAATGGATTATGCCGTTTTTTTTTTTGTCGGGGGCGATGTTACAAGTAACAATATGTGTTTTGCAACTGAAAAAAACGCCGCATAAAGGTACTAGGAAGGTGCAAAGTTGGCGAAATTATGTTTTTCGTTCTTCAAGCGTAGACAATGCATTTTAGAGAAAAAAGTTTTAGATAAAAGTTGTAAAGAATGAAAAAACCTTTAATTTGAGCCATTACCTGGTAAATTACGTTGATTGATTATTGCAAAAAAAGCGAAAACCCATAAAAAATGGCCATTGTTTACAAATCAATTATTTATTGCATTTTTCACTTTTTCGGCATGCGTGGTGAAGCTCATACGAATTTAAACAAAATACCGTGTTGAAAATTCGAATTCGTTCATTAGTTGCTAACTTACTGTAAATTGTTTATCCCGAGATGCCCAATGTACGAGGCTATAACTTTTTAACGGCCGAAAGTTTCCAGTTTGAAAAGGGCTCAAACTCTTTAGCAAAATATATATTTTTATGTAATATTAGCGGCGTATAAACATTTTTGTATTTTATTGCATAAAAAGTCATTAGAAAAAGTAGTTCCTTATTTGCTAATAAACATTGAAATTTTCAACGATCCTATACATTGTGGCAATTTATAAAATAGAAAATCTGAAAGCTTATTGCAAGCGCAGATTTTTTAAAAAAAAATCCGCCCAATAGAAAGCCAGATACGATTTTTTTTTAAAAAAAATCGTAGCCCTTTTGTTTACAACATTGAAGAAACAAATTTAGCGGCGATGGGTACCGTAAACCCTATATTTTTAATATTTTTATGTAATTTCAAAAGCTAACGTTTATTTATCATCAAAATTGAAGGAAAACTTGACTATTTGAAAAGTAACGGGCCGGTCAAGGTGGCGGGGGGACGTCTGCCGACGAACGACGGCCGACGAATGTACGGCCGACACAAAATGACTCTTACGTTTGAACTAACATCGCTCGTAGATTCGACGAATTTCTTGATAATTTAATATTTAAAAAAATCGTATCTGGCTTTTTTTGTATCAATTTTCTGCAGATATTTGAAAATTTTTTTTAGACATTCTTTATTTCCTGATTTTTTATGCGAATTTATAGTAATTTCATTTTGTTGCTTTGATTTTATGCGGTTTTTGAAAATTAAGGAACGTATCCCTCATTTTTCAATGTAAGTTAAGTCTTCTTTTGTACGATTTTCTGCGGAACGTATCTACCGCATAAAAACAGACCCAGGTGTATATCAAACCGAATATATGCGTGCCTTAAAACTGGCCAAAAAAATTTATTAATATTTTACTGTTTAATTTGAACAATAAAATTAATTCATTCTATATTTAATAATTACTTATACATATACACATACAATGTGTATTTTCTCTCTCTCTTTATATATATATATATATATATATATATATATATATATACACATGTGTGTATGTGCACATACAGAGTAGTAACTTTGTATCTGTATTACAGAAAAAAAATACACTAAATTCTCGTTTCAACAATGAGGGTTGTATGATAAGTACTTGGCCTTGACAGGAAAAAACATTTTTATGTGTAAAATTTATTTTATTTTTCAACGTAATCACCTTTCAGTTCGATACACTCAGTCCAACGTTTTTCTATGTTCTTTATCCCCTAAAAATACGATTGCTCCAACCCTTCAAAATAAGTGTTCGTTTCAGCAATGACCTCATCGTTAGACCCATTTTTTCATATTTGGAAATAGAAAAGAATCGCCGGGTGCTAAATTCGGCGAATATGGTGGATGCGGAAACAATTCGTATCCTAACTCATGGAATGTTGCTATGCGACGACGCGCAAGTGTGCACGCGTGCATTGTCTCGACGGAAGAGGATTTTTCTCTTCGCCAAATGCGGACGTTTTTCTTTTACGGCATGACTGGAACGGTCCAGTAAGTTGATACAATACTCTCCATCGATCGTTTTGCCCTTTTCAGGGTAATCGACGTGAATTATGCCACGTACATCCCAAAACACTGTAGCCATGACTTTGTTCGCCGATAAAGTCGCCCTAACCTTCTTTGGCGCAGATTCGCCTCGGAAAACCCACTGTTTGGACTGTTCTTTGGTCTCTGGCGTGCTGTGATGAATCCATGTTTCGTCAACAGTTATGAACCGATGCCGACAATCATTCCGATTGCGTTTTAACATCGCCAAACATTATTTTGAAGTTGACACACGTGTGTGTTTATTGTCAATCGTGAGGAATCGCGGTACCCGTCTTGCGGAAAGCTTTTTCATATCCAAATGAGTTGTTAAAATATTCTGCACCCAATTGAGATGCCCACAGTCTCGGCAATCTCGCGTACTTTCATTCTCCGATCGTTTATCACGATATTGTGGATTTTTTTTTCAATCATTTCTGAAGTGATGTCCTCATTTTGACGACCCGGACGATCTTCATCAAAAATGCTTGTACAGGGCCACGTTTGAATTCAGCTGTCTAATATTTTATGGTCGATAACGAAGGTTCAGAGTCCCCATAAACTTCGCTGAGCTCCGTTTCAATCTCATCGTTTGTTTTCTTTTTCGAAAACAAGTATTTTAACACTGCTCGATATTCGATTCTTTCCATTGTTGTAAAATCACAAAAGTTGTTCTATTTAAATGGCTGGCATTCGCAAACTGAACCACACAGCGACTTGACAGTTTGACAGTATTGTTGTGAAAGGTCATGTTTACGAAAAATATCACTTTTTAAATACTAGCAGCGCCATCTCCGGCCCAGGCCAGGTACTTATCATACAGCATTCGTATCGAACTAGTTTAGAGTAAAATAATTTGAAATTTGTCAGTCCCAGGTATACGGAAAATCTAAACGAAAAACTTAAACTCGGTTAATTTTCGTTTTCTAAAATGCTATTTAAAAATATTTTTTATTTTCTAAAACGTTTTACATAAAATAATAGGTTAAATCAGTGATTCTCGACCTGTTTTTCGTCTCGGTACACTTTTAATAATTAAAAAATAGCGGCATTCTAACAATAAATAAATTTAAAAGAATTTTACTTATATATTTTGTGAAAATAGCATGCGATAATAATTTTCAATGAAATATAAAATGAAATTGCATTGCAAAGTAAACAGAATGTTTATTTAATGTTAAATTAAAAATTACATTTAATGCGAAATTTGAGCTTGGTGTTTTTCGATTACTTCATTTATATTCGGGCGTAAAAATGATTATGCTAGTCTCATTTCGTGAGCGAGATTTGAAAGTCTGGATCTTTTTTTCGTTTCTATGTCGGTCAAAGCCGACAATCCGAATTCGCGCAAATAAAATGTGGAAAATTGTGATAACACACCTAAAGCTTTTTGTGATATTGTCGGATAATCGTATCTAAGATTAATCCAGAACGAATTAATCGATTCTTCTGAATGTTTTGAAATTAAATCTCGGTCATTACACGCCGAAATTAGTTCTTCTTCTGCTTTCAAAATTAATTCATACACCGACGTGTCGTTTATCACAAATGGATTTCGAATCCAATTGTTTTTTTTTTTTATTTTTAAATTTGGCAAGTAATGAACGATTCTTTGCTCTAATATTTATGTCTTCTCTAAACTACTTTCTTGTGTTTTATTCTTCCATAAAGTATTTTTTTTTTTTGGAAATCCCAACAATTTATCGGATGAGTTTAAAATATTTTCTTTCGGTCTTTGCATACTTGTTTTTATGTTATTAAAAATAACAGATAAGTTAGCTAGCTTAGCACACGATATTTACGTCGCTTATGTATGGCACAGTGATTGAGAATCACAGAGTTAAATGAATAAAGTCTAACTTCTATATTATTTTTATCTGACCAAAATACTTCGACTCGATCATAAGTCGTACAATTTTTATGATTTTTGGCGAATGCAAAACGCTTGTTTTTATTTATCTCACTGAACCAGGACTTACAGCCTCTCGACCCATAGCTGCATAAAGTTTAATAAATTGATTTTCTAGTTAAAAATGAAAGTAAGTGTGTTATTAACAAATCGTTGCACTAGTACAGAATTTAATAAAAACGGTACACTTAATATACTTTTTTATTAAAATAAAAAATCAGCGATGACGCGCCTGTAACGGTCGAACAATTGAAATTATGTTAACGTACTCGTTATTAGCCAAAAATTGGCGGTCCGTATAAACAGACACTATGCACTAATGGGTTAAACCTACTCCTAACCGATCGGGGCGAAACTTTTAAGCCAATTGCGGAACTGAACTCAGAAGTCAGTTCAGAAGAAGTCTTTATTCCGTGTTTGCAAGGGAAATCCGAACTAATTTTCTATGATCACGAGCAATAATAGCTTTACGTTTTCGCCCCGATGAGAAACATTCGGCAAATGTAGAACCGTTTTTTCAGCATTTTCTAAAACACTTTATATGTTTTGCTATTTCGACTTTGCTCCATCATTTTTCATTTAAAATCATAATTTTCTCACGTTTTTTTTTTCACTCAATAGTCGATTACTGGCACTCGTATTTATTAGAATACCTAAATACTCGTACTGAAATTTCGAAATCAAAAATTACTTTTTAAACACTGCATCGACTCTTTGCAAATGAAATCACTTATTTCACAAAATCTGTAAGAAAGTGAACTGAAAATATTCGAATGTGATTAAATCTGTTTTAAGAGACAATAACATACAAAAACTAATTACGAGAATGGTATTTCCATCGGAAAAATAATTCAAAAATTATTGTTTTTAATAATTTTTTATAATCTATTTCTGTACTTTATTTCTACGTTTTTATCTATTTTTTTTTTAAATAATAATTTCACTAGTTAATCAATAATTCGACGGACGTAACGTAAATACAAAATCGAACATAATTGAAAACATGGAAGTTTAAAGTATCAAACCCTATATAATAAGTAAATTACATCGTTTCATTCTGTAGGATACAATTCGTTTGTGAAATGACTTATAAAAAAAGGCCGACACGCAACGATTTTCCAAACACAATTATCAACTATTTGTAAATATGCTTTAGATCTTAGTGATCTTACTTCGATTTCGACTCGAACGACTGAAATCTGTATCGACGGATCGCGTTTATACGACACGATGGATTCAACAATCGTGCGCTTCGTGCACGATGACGACGAGCGATAATTTGTTATTTTAAATGGATTTCATTTTTCCGATCGTTATTTGTATTTCGGTACGTTTTAATAAACATACGATCGACGCCATCGTCATTTTCGAAAGAACGGCACGCGATCATTTTTATTTTCTTTTCTAGACGGTTCACAATTCGTGTAAGCGTACGTGTAAAGTGAATAATTGAACGACGAAACTAGTTATTTAAATACACGATATACGATGGATCGTCAGGGAACTTCATCTGAGAAAATCGTCGAAGAGAACAAATATACACCGGCTGGCGAAAGAGCGAAATCCCACGGAAATTTCTTTCGATATCAACAACTGATGTTTATCTTATGCAAGAGTGTCAACACAAATATGTCGTTCAGAATAACCAGCGAAATAAAAGAAGCTGGCAAATTTAATGCCATTGTGATCTTTAACACGAGCACAAAAAACACTCTATGTAGATTAATGCAAATAAAGCATATAGAAAATAGTTCGAAAGCGCTCAAGTTCAAAGATCTCGAAATAGATGAAAATTTCAAGTTAAAAAGGTATTTCAAATCTTTTGTCAACAAAATAATCAACGATAAATTCGAAGAGAATTACAATTGCGAAATCGAAAAGTTGATCATATGTACGAACGTCGATTTCGACGACAAACTTAAGAGACACATGGAAACCGAACCGGATTCTATATTTAACGAAGACGTTTTGTATCGTATGAAAAAGTCGTCACAAATTGAATTTATGAAAAAGAGTATCGGCGGAAACGACAACACGGCTTGTGAAGAGTTTTTCCGCAAGTTGCGATTTGCCGTGAAACAACCGGAAGGAAATGATTTAAAAGTCGACATCAAATTCCTAATCGTCGAATATTTTAAAAGAGTCAAACCGGAAATAAGATTCCCTTCTGATTGTATAGAAACGATTTATGATACTTTATTGTCAAAAATAATACACTATTGTATTAATCCACAAGTGCAAGAAATCACCGATGAAGAATATAAAAAATGGCTATCCGAGGCATTCAAGTTAAGAAAAGATCAATTGCTTGCATTCCACGAATATAACTTATGCCAATTAGATGCACGTCAGTTACGATTCGAAAGCGATTCTTTGAAAAAACTTGAAAAATTCATACTCCAAAAAGAATCGCCTTTGTCGTTAGTGATCTCGTACGCAGATACGATTTTCACATTACAAAAACTCGTTCAGATTTTCAAAGGACCGAACGCGCCGTTTCGTTTGATTTTCGACAAGCAAGTCGTTGTGTCTATGTGGAGTATAAAACAAGATTTTTTTTTAGCAGATAGTTGCGAATATTTGATCATCGTCTGTAAATCGAATGAAATATCGAGAAAAGTTTTCAAAACAGTAAAATACATTCACGACTGGATAATTAAGGTTCCGATTTCAAATAAACGAATCGTTCTCGTGTCAGATCATGCGTTTGAAAGTGAAATTTATTCGACGGGGTTTGACGATCTTGCAAAATTCAATGACCAAGTCGCATGGAACAATTTAGACACACGGACCAAGGATGATGTATTGAAGAAACAGATCGTTTTTCAGGAAAAACTGGTACGGTTCTCAGACATTGACATTTCACACGTCAACGATTCGATCAAAGATCGAGTTTGGTTCAATATCGTTTTTTCTGACAAATACGATATAGGAAAGCTGTTCCACGATTCAAAAACCGATGACATGTATTTTGTGTCAGAAAATGTTCAATCACACGACAAAATACCACATCTTTCCGAGATCTCTGTATTTAACCAGTTCTTTGCCATCGACAATATTGACGAGTCAACTTTTAAAAATTATATGTCGTCTGTAAACAAAAACAAAATCGACGACAAAGGAATTCTGGACGCAGAAAATATTTTCGGTCTTTGTAATCGTTTTATCAAGATGAAATGTGAAATTGCCAAGGGTAGCAACGACCGAAACGACGGTCCGTTGTTGGAGGAATACCGCAAGGTAATGCCTCCAGACGCACAAATGCCTGAACGAAGCAGGGTTAGGAGGGATGCACAATAGGAGCTTTTCATGAATTCCGGTAGAACAAGCGTTCCACCGGAACAGTTGCACACGTTTAGTCAGGGGGAGCTCCAGCCACCGAAGTGACTCTTGCTGACCAAGTTTAAACGGGAGTCGCACGGACCTTACGATGAAACTCCAAGCGGAGCAAGCAGACGGGGCCGCTTGTGCTTAGAGTATTCATCGACAAGATCGATAGTCCCCAACGCCCTGATAAGGGGGTTGTCGCTACATTCCGACCGCGCATACAACCGACGAGCCTGTTCACGAACAAACTCGTCGACCGTGAGCAGTCGAAGATCACGATGTAGGGTAGTGTTACGAACAAAATAGTGCGCATCGGTCATTACCCGAGCGCACCTATTTTGGAACACCTGAAGCTTTCTCACATTGGCGTGATTGTATGCCCAGGCCGGACTCGCATACGTCATGATCGGTCGGATACAGGTGAGGTAAAGCAAGCGCTTTGACCTCAACGAGAGCTTCGACCTCCTATTCAGCAGCGAGTACAGCCTGCAGAACTGGGCCTGCGCCTTCGCAAGAACATACTCAGTATGGCTCTTGAAGGCCAGGCGCCCGTCTAACACGACACCAAGGTACTTGGCCTCCTTTGCCCACTCCACGTCCACACCATTGAGCTCGAGCGAGTCGGGCTCACGGTGCTTCCACTGCAGAGTAGGTCGAAAGAAGACCGCCACGGACTTCTGCGCGTTCACTCGGATCCTCCACGTTCGATAGAACGAGTCGAGTTCGTCGAGTTGAGCTTGCAGTCGCTCGTGGATGCACCTCGGGCGCCATGATTGCGCCACAATTGCAACGTCATCCGCAAAGAGGGCCGTATGCTGCTCACACGGTACGTCATTGACGTACAGATTGAACAGCACCGGCCCTAAGACACTTCCCTGCGGGACGCCAGCTGCTACAGGTCTGGTGGACGACCTCTCCCCGTCCAAGCTCACATAGAAGGAGCGATCCTTCAAGTATGATGCCAAAAGATGGACCACACTTTCAGGAAACCCCATGTATATGAGCTTGTAGAGGAGTCCAGCATGCCAGACCTTGTCAAATGCTTTTTCAACGTCCAAAAACACAGCACCAGTGCATTTATGTTCATTGAAGCCGCGTGCCACGCGTTCCGTCAGCCGGACAAGCTGCTGGGTCGTATCGTGAGCCGCCCGAAAACCGAACTGCTCATCGATCATGGTTCTGCGAGCAGAAACATGATCGAGTATCCTCCTGAGAAGGGTTCTTTCAAACACCTTACTCAGGTTGGAGAGCAGCGTAATCGGGCGGTAATTCACGGCGTGCCTCAGCGACTTGCCGACCTTCGGAATCGCGATAACTTTGCCAAGTTTCCAGCAGGAGGGAAAGTGCTTCGTCTGAATGATCCCGTTAAAGATCTTCGTCAGATACACAATCCCCCGCACAGGAAGACGTTTCAGTGCAGCATTCCCGACTGAGTCGTCACCTGCTGCTTTTTTCACATTCAGTCTGCGAATGACCACAGAGAGATCCCTTGGCGTCAGGAAGGCGGGGGAGTCAGCCGTCGGCATATGGAGATATCGTTGAACGAATGTCTCGATATACCTAAAGCACTCGGGGGACTCATGGGGGGCGCAGGTAAACTGCTCCTCCAATGAATAAATGTGAAATTGACAGCGAAGAAAATAGAAAAACTGACACTACTAGACCTGAGAACACGACACTCGTCGATGATGAAACGGCGAAAATAACTTCCAGGTATAAATTGCTGTCTTTAGGCGTCGTCTTCGGAGAAGAAGATGAGAGAACGTTATTGACTGAAGAATCGAGGAAAATAATCGAGAGATCTTTGTCCGATATCGAAGAAGGGCTCGATAAGTGCGGGATCGTTCATTCGGTAGAGAACGGCAATCCGGTATTCGTGCACAGGACGTTTGCTCAATATTTCGCAGCAATGTATTTGAGAGACTTCGTCGATGATGAAAAGAACAAGAAGGACGACCGCGTCGCATTCGTTAGGAGTAGATTATTCGATCCAAAGTACGCGGTAGTCCGTCGTTTCTTCGATCGACTAACAGGGACGGATGACATCTTTAAATACGCACTTAACGGCGACAACGAACAATTGAAGAAAATATTAGAGAACGACCGAAATGCAATTCATCGAACTGACGAATTCGGACGGAATGTCTTGCATTTGATCGCCGGTTACAATCACACCGCGAATGTCTGTAAATATTTAATCGAATCCGGTGCAGACCCGACTCGAAGAGATAAGTTGTTCAAATGGAAGCCGATCGAATATGCAGTGGCGTTGAAAGTATGGGAAAACGTTAACGAACTCATCGTAGGAAACGAAAACGACGAAGCGATATTAAGATCAATCGAAGACGAGGAAGAATTGATATGCACCGCTGGAATAGAGGGATGGACACGATTGATAAAGTATTTGGTCGAAATCGGTAAAATTTCCGTAGACACAAAGAACAAAGATGAAATACCTACGTTGCATTTCGCCGTAATGAATGGCCACGTTGAAACTTGCCGGTATTTAATCGAAATGGGAGCGAAAATAAAATATAATTTCATCGACGAAAGTTACATGTCAAACTGTTATAAATACGATATTTCTAAAAACGAAACACCATTACACGTTGCTATTAGAAAAGGTTTCATCGAAATCGTGAAACTGTTCATAGAAAACGATAGAAATATAATCGAAGACATTTGCTACAAAGAAGCACTGTTGCACAAGGCCATGGAATCCGGTAACGTAGAAATATTGAGACTTCTCGTCGATCACGGAGCGGACGTTAACAGTGTGAACGAGAATGGAGAAACGCCTCTGCATGTAGCCAATGAAGATACAAACATCGATGTTATTGATTTCTTGTTAGAACGCAGAGCAAATATCGAAGCGTTAGATTTTAGTAGAAGTAATCCGTTAATGAAGTACGCCACAGTTGGAAATGTTTCCGTCGTTCGACATTTACTAGCGAAAGGAGCTGATATTTATTGCTGTAACGACTATAACAAGACGGCCTTACATTATGCAGTGACTTGCGGTCATTTAAATATATTAAACGAGTTAATAGTGCACGATCCGAATATTGTGAGAAAAATACGCTTTTCAGAAACACTTCTGCACGAAGCTATGGGATATAGAATCAATATAGAAATTATCGAACTGCTCATTGGGAACGGAGCAAACGTGAACGGTAAAAACAAGCACGAAGAGACGCCCTTACATATCGCCAGTGAGGAAATCGAAACCGATATCATCGATACTTTACTGACTCACGGCGCAGATATCGATGCCACGGACTTGAATGGAAATACTCCGTTGATCAAATATGCCGAAGTAGATAATTTATCCGTCGTTCAGCATCTAGTGAAGAATGGAGCTAACTTACATGATTGTCCTAAAAACGGCCGGACTATTCTTCACTATGCAGCGTCCAAGGGCTATTTAGAGTTGGTCGAAATGTTGATAGCAAGCGATGAGACTATCATGGAAGATGCCAATGTCATTGAAACAGTCTTACACGCAGCCATGAAATCCTGTAAAAGAGAAATCATCGAAGTACTCATAAAACACGGAGCAAACGTAAACGGTAGAAACGAGAACGAAGAGACGCCCTTACATATCGCCAGTGAGGAAATCGAAACCGATATCATCGATAATTTACTGACTCACGGCGCAGATATCGATGCCACGGATCTGAATGGAAATACTCCGTTGATCAAATATGCCGAAGTAGATAATTTATCCGTCGTTCAGTATCTAGTGAAGAATGGAGCTAACTTACATGATTGTCCTAAAAACGGCCGGACTATTCTTCACTATGCAGCGTCCAAGGGCTATTTAGAGTTGGTCGAAATGTTGATAGCACGCGATGCGAATATCATGGAAGATCCCAATGTCATTGAAACAGTCTTACACGCAGCTATGAAATCCTGTAAAAGAGAAATCATCGAAGTACTCATAAAACATGGAGCAAACGTAAACGGTAAAAACGAAAACGGTGAAGTGCCGTTGCACATCGCTATGAAAAAGACCAATGTTAGAATCATCGATGTTCTATTAAAGTCTGGAACAAATATCGATGCGACCAGTGACGATGGAAGCACGCCGTTAATAAAATACGTAGAAGTCGATAATTTAATGGTCGTAGAACATCTGATCGCTTTAGGAGCCGACGTATGTCATTGTCCTGCAAACAACAGAACCGCTCTCCACTGTGCAGTAAACACAGGCTTTCTAGAGATGGTCGAGCTATTTATACGATGCGATCAAACTATCATCGAGACGATCGCCTCCTCGAACACACTTTTGCACGAAGCGATGAAGTCCGGTAATATAGAGGTTATAGAACTCTTGATCGATCATGAAGCGGACGTAAACGGTAGAAACGAGAAAGGAGAGACGCCTCTGCACATCGTCAATGAAAATACGAGCATCGCCGCCATCGAATTGTTATTAAATCATGGAGCGGATGTCGAAGCGAGAGATAACGACGGAAAAACACCGATAATGAGGTTCGAAGATTGCAAACACGTCGAAGCTGTTAAGCTGTTACGCGCCTATATCGATAAATCAAAGAAATAATCGAAATATCAAACCGATATCCGTAAACGAAGCATATCTGAAAAGAACGTACATCCGACAGAAATGGAAAAACGACGACAATGAAACGATCGCACGTTTTGAAACTCTCTAAAAAACAACACGAACACACTTTTTGTTCCGGTACACTCGAAATAATGTGATATTTATTTTGTTAATTATTCGTTGAATTTGTCTTAGAACAGAAAATCATAAAAAACCGAAACAATCTCGGTATCTTTCTTCTGTATTTCTTTGAAAATTTTTAGTCTAGCGAGCACTCTTTTCCACGAAAAAGTGCTTTTTTTTCTACCCGTTAGAGTTTTGTCGATTATCTATGCTATTTTCTACATTCTTCTATCGAGAAGAATCGTCCGATTTCGGATTCTCGTTCTCTCACCATCGAATAGGAAAGAGCGGATATACGTTAAGATTTCTTTTCTTGCGAAACGTTTGTCGTCAAACACGAACTAAATTTATGTTTTGATTCAACGCAGACGAAACGTAAGAGTGAGATTCCAATACGTGTACAATATTTGTATTTTCGGTCAACGAAAGTCCTTCTCAAACATTCGAATCGATGGAAACTTTACGAAAAAAAAAACAAACGTTAAAAGTCGACGTTTACTTTCGATGATCCGACATCGACGGATATCCCATTATTCTCAACTGTTAATGATCATTTATAATCGATTAATTCCTGAAAGAAATAAATTGTTCATTTCGATACACAAACTTCAATCGAAAAAATCATCGTATAATAATCGATTGAATTACAGTGCATTCATTTCTTCAGAGATCCAATTTGTCGTAGAATCTAGGATAATTCACACTCCAAAATATTCGAATAATCAAATTTATTCATCGTCAAACTAATCGATCCGATCGTCCCAACTCACACAACAGCCATACTCGTCCAAATCGTGACAATCTCTCGACCTCGAGTAGAGAGTTCTTCAGATTAGGCAATAAACAACTATTCGACGATCTGTGAAAATTTCATTTGGAAAAACCTTTTTAAAATTGAAATCCCAAGTGCAGTAAAAAAAATTCTAAACACTTTTCGATTCGTCAAAAATAATCGATTTTTGGAAATAAAATCTTTTTCATGAAGAAGAAAAAGGAGATTCCCTTTTCCAAAATACCAATACGTTTTTTCTAATATTTCAAGACGGTCAAAGAACTAGATTCGCAGAAAATATTCGTTTAACATTTTTACATTGGAAAAGATCGGAATTTGCCTTCACTCTAGGACTCTGATTTCGAAATGTGTATCGGTCGATTTATTCGATTTCGGCAAGTTTGTCGCCGTGGCATAACCAAACGGACGCTCTACAAGGAGTCGAGGACGTGGCCGACGTGTTATACTTTACGAATATTTTTTCCATCATTCGATTGCTGGTTCACACATCTTCGGTCTCTTAAAATCATCGTTAAAATGTTACGTTGTGTCGAGTTCCGTGTAGTGGCGTTTCTACCAGACCAGTGACGGCGAACATTTTTGAGAAGTAGGTCAAATTTTGTTCATTATTTTTTTTAATACTAGCTCGTGGCGTCACATGGAAAATGGGGGGGAGGGTGTGTTAAAAAAGGTACGAATCATTTGGAAAAACCGAACATATTTGCTAACGTTAACTTGACGGTTGAACTTTTTTTTGGTTCTCGCTTCGAAAATCCTTTAAAAAGATTAACGTTTCCTTTTTGTTTTACAACTTTTACTTTTGCAAGTGAAGAGCAAAAAAATAAAGGTCGAGGTCAAACAATTGATATCAGTGGGGCGATACCATGAATTACCTACCGCACCAGGTGACAGCATGCCCAGTGGCGCCGCCTCTGCACTGAGTATTCGAATGAACAAGGAATAAAGAAAAGCACGTATATATTATGGAATATTCTTTATTAATAAACACAGTTACAGATATGTGTATGTATAATGAAGTTAATAAATGTATATTTAATGCGAATTCCGTTGTTGCTTATTTTCAGATAGTTTCATATTCCGTATTCATTAGTTTAACGCATTTCGCAGTCAATTCATTTTCAGATTTATTTCTGTCGGTAGATTTTACAAAATTCATCGAGGAAGACAGTTTTTCACACGAATATGCGGACCCGAACATCGTTAAAAGAGCATTAGCAAGTTTCTTCGTTGATATAAAATCGTTTGGTGATGAATCCCGTACGTTTAATATAATATTTTCAATTTTTAGTGTGGGATCATTATTATCTGCATTACTTTTCCTTGTACTTCGCAAATCGAGTTTTCAAATTTATTTTTCCACACAATACAGCCTTGAAATTCAACTAATTCCATTTCTAAATTATGGATACTTAGCCACATAAATTCGGTTGACTCCATTGTTTCGATATAAAATAAATAAAATATATTTTCCAAACTTTTCAATTGATTGAATCTCTCCTGAAACGCTTGTTTCATTTCCTGTATAGTGATTGAATATTTTTCGATTACATGTTCTTGAATGTTGAGCGTATTTTCAAAAGTTATTGTGTTTTGAAAATGTGTTTGTAATTGAAGGAAATATTTCACGATTTTCATTTCCACATTTTTAGTGAAGATCTCAAGTTTCCTCATGAATATGTTAATATTTTCAAACATCGTTCATACAATTCGTCTCTTTCCCTGAAGTTGTTTATTCAGTTCATTGAAATGCCGAGTGATATCACATAAGAACATTAAATCATTTAACCGATCTACATTTAAAAATTCGTCATGACTATTGTTTTTTTTCATTCAAAAAGAGCTTTATTTCTTCTAATGAATCGACAAACCGATTAAGCCTTGATCGCAACTGAGCCATCGAACATTGTTGTATGTCGAAATCCCAGAATATTGGCACTCGATTTCTTCTAATAATTGTGCAAATTCTCGTTTATTAAGATCTCTTGCATTTATAAAGTCGATGACTTTTATTAAAACTGGCATTACATTGGAAAATGTTTCGAAACCTTGCTTCGTACATTGCACTTACCGGTGTATTATACAATCGAATTCAATCAGAAAATGTCTAATATTTTGCTTAAACTGCTGAATAAAACCAATGGTTTTTTCCCACCATAAAATATTTATATTTTATTTTTGAAGTGAAACTTCTTTAGGCACGTTTAAGGGTAAAAATTTACTGACGCGGAAATAGAGAAATATATGACGGAAATAGAGAAAAAATATATGACGGAAATAGAGAAATATATGACGGAAATAGAAATGGAACGTGAGTACGAATTTTACTGCCTGATTTGGATCTGCATAAATGCTTAGACGAAGAGTGAGAAAAGTAGTAGATGGAGTGAGAAAGTTCATCACGATACGCGCTCTTTTAGTATGTGAGTAGATAATAACAGGTCACGTAGCATCTATTTTTACTATTGAATTATTTTTATTCTATTTAGTAATTTTTATATACAATTAGTTGTTGTTAATTGTGTTTAAATAAGAGTGTTATTTAATGTGATAAAATTGATATTTTTGGTAAGTATATTAGTTTTTATAATCTCATCATAATATTAACCTCAATAATCCACGCGCTATTAAAAAATTTAGCAAACAACACGAAATTGAGGGAATTGGCACGTATACCAATATATACAGTATATAGTATTTTATAACATTATTTTGATTAATCTATTTATCAAATAAAAGAAATACTATTAAAAACACGTGGTATTTAACAATTATCGAAACCTATATAATTTAGAGGTTATCTGTTTTATATGAAATAAATTTATATTATATTTATTATGAATTCTTTCTTTTTAGGTGTCATTGTGAAGATTTATTAAATTTTACATTGTGCTGGAAAATTATCAATTATCAATAAATAACATCCAAATAGAGGTAATTTATTTCAGTTATATATTATTTTCCAGTGATATATTATCTGTGAGTATTTCCTTTAATTATTTAGAGAGTATCAGTTACGAAAGAAGGCTTTGAAGGCAGCTAAAAATAAAACATCACCAAAAACAACAAATACAGAGCGAAGTCGAGAATATAGAGCCCGCAAAAAGGCTAGAAAAACTGTTGATACCCTATTGTGGAATGACGAACAGTATTTACGTATAGCACCTGCTGAATAAAATATGCCTCAAAGTTTACTGTTCGATGAACATGCCGAGGAACTATCTTCTCCTTCAATTTATTTGGGCCAGTTCCGAAATTTTAGAGAAAGCGTTAATGTAACACCATTCATGATGGCGTCGAACGAGCTGCGAAGATCTGATCGGCATGCAGTTACGCTACACCATTTGTTATATATGGCGATGAAAATCATGAGGATTCGAGACCGAGATTCTCTTACGGTGACATTCAATTTATTCGGTAAAGATATAAAAATCACTCGACAGCAAATTGAAGACGAACAGTACATTAACAACTGCATCGAAACCAATC
Source organism: Neoneuromus ignobilis (assembly GCA_029203775.1). Lineage (NCBI taxonomy): Eukaryota > Metazoa > Arthropoda > Insecta > Megaloptera > Corydalidae > Neoneuromus > Neoneuromus ignobilis. The sequence continues at coordinate 29,693,112 of CP092094.1, read as the reverse complement.
TTGCTTCCCTACGATCGATTCCAAATTCAACTTGGTATTGGGGTGATCGCAAAAGAGATCTCTTCGCCATGATCAGACAGTTTGGTAAACCTACTGTATTTTTGACTGTCGGTGCTAATGAAATTGGATGGAATGATTTACTTCAAACGTTATACAAATTTAAACATAGTGGTAAAACTATTTCCGAAGAAGTAGCTGAACTATTACATTACCTCGAAAAAACAACGCTTGTTAACGACGATGCTGTTACCTGTGCTATACATTTCAGTAAATCGGTCAACGTATTAATGAACATCTTGAAATCACAGAAATTTACGTTATTCATTATTTCAAATGTATCGAGTTCCAGCATCGTGGTAGTCCGCATGTCCATATACTATTGTGGTTGGCAAATGCTCCCTGCGATCCACTTGATAAAGACAAATTGGATGCTATCACATTAATTTCTGTTTCATCTCGGGAAGCTTCTGGTAATATTAAATTACAAACACATAAACACACTTTTACATGCTATAAAATAATAAACCTCAGCAGTGCAGATTTGAGGCATCTTTTATGCCTTGCCCATCTACAACTATATTATCACCCATGCAAAAAGACGATTCTAATTTCCAAAATTATGCTCAGCGTTATAAAAATATTAGGGTTAATCTTGAAAACAATGATTACTCTGATATTGATTCTTTTTACAAAAGTAACAATATTACCTCAGGTGAAGATTATTTTTAAAACATTGATCTAATTGTATATTATACAATAATAATATAATAGTAATTAAAAAAAAATGTTTTTTACAGGCTTTAAGATGGTAATGTCTATTGCGCAAAAAATTTTCTTATCAAAAACCAATTGTATCGTTTATACCTACTCAGTCACCAACGGAGGAAGCAATGGGAATCGAAGAAAATCCAAACGAAAACGAATAAATTTTCATAATTCATAATTTTATAAAAGTTTTAATTTGAAAATAAATATTAATCTTACTTAACACATTGTATGCGGGTAACGTCTCGACGATGTCTTCGCATACTATTACTCGAGACGCATTGTCCGCATATGATGTGTTAATATGAAATAATTGTAAAAATTTAATTTATTTAAAACATTGATCATTTTTTACTTAAATTTTTATCCTGTGTATTTACCGCTTCTCTTACTACTACATTTCTTCATTTTGTTACTTGCTTTATTCTGAAGAATTTGTTCATCTACGAGTTTTAGGAATATGCTTGTCCGTGTACCTTTTGATTACTTTATTGAAAAGAAGTTTCACTTCTGGCATGTGTATATGAGTACACATATCCTTTTTTTAATATTTTCGATTGTCCGTTCTCTCTTTTATGATATCAAAAATAAGTTCATAAAAATCAACACGTGGGTCATTTAAAAAGCCTTCGTGGGTTAGTGTCCGCCCCGCGGGTCATAGGTTCGTCATCACTGCACTAGACGATCTGTCGTCGCTAAAACTTCGAAGGAATCAGAAGAATGCAAAAGAGCCGTTACGGCTACGTGCATCATCGTTAACAGTGAATTTCGATTTTGCGACGACGGATTTCTAAAATTAATCCGTTATTTTACTCCAAAGTTTCGTTTCTACGCGAGCAAAGCAAGCGTATTTTCAAATCGAGGACGCATCTACAGCGATGTTTAATGATCGAGAAATATGACAATCAAACCATCATGAAACCGGTGTAAAGACTCTTTTTACAACTTCGAAACTAAATACAAAAAGCGGTTACTTCTGGAATAGAATAAAATAATAGAGAGTTCATCTTTCGGAATCTGGCCCGGATTCATCGGACTGTCTATCCGGTCGACGTTATTCGATTTCTCTACATTTTTCTTTTATCTCGTGTTCTTCGAACGCTTTCGAGCTAATCATCAATGTGGTCCGTTTCTGTTGTTCTGATTTCGGAACGAAAAAGTCGGATTATTGCATGTTTCATCGATTTTTCCAGCTGAAGGAATATTTCGAAACATCCGGTGAGCAAAAGCCGCAGATACTCGTTCCAGATCCCTATTAATCCGGTGTGTAGCAAAACCCAGAAAACTTCTTCACGCCCAGACCGTAAATATTTACTGTCATATAGACAAATTCGACTTTTTGAAGGGATCTTTTGAAAATTGTATATTGTCGGAAAATGCAATAGTTTTTCCGTCTTTCTGCACAAAAAGCTTCTTTGATGTCAAGTGAAACGACAATCTCGATCGAACACGACTGATTAAACGATATAGGCGATGAATTGTGGAGTGCAAGACCATGAAGGACTTACGAAATTGTTGTTCAATACGAAAATTTAAGACACCGTCAGGATTTTGACTTTCGGATAATTTTGTCGATTTTCTCTTGGAATTTGCACGAGGAATGATCGGTAGTGCGTGTGGAGAGTGATCGAAAAGTGATTCTCAGTGATAGATTCGACGGTAAGTTCGACTCGGTGCGCAGGATATTGTCGTTGGACAGGAGAGCTGGGATTTTGGTGGGGGTAGATTTTAAGAGCGTTTGTCTCATAGAAAAATTTAAATTCTAGGAAGTGGTTCTTCATTTTTTCACGACGACGAAGTGAATGTGGTTTGCCAGTGGACTTTTTTAAATTCTATCGAATCGATCTCCGGTCCTCTACTCGAGTCGACAGATGCGATTAACGGTCTTTACGATTTTTGACGTTTTAAAGGAGGGCTGGAAGTGCGAGTCGTTTGGAAATGTTTAGTTTACTGTATTATTTAGATTACAGAACTGTTGGAAGTGTCGGTGAAGGATTGTGAACTAGAGTATAGTTAGAATGGAACAACGATCCGAGTCAGACCCATCGATATATTCTAAGTAAATGTCCAAGGGAGACAACAGAGAGTGTAGACACTTTTTGTCAACGAAAAGTCCGACTCGATCTTCTTATCTGTCAGGTCGAATCTCGTCGGTAAACTCGATTTAAGTCAGGGACACGGCGGACGGATGTGAGGTCTCGGGTAAGTTTCGATGATGCTGTTTGCTCGAAGCGTGAATAGCAGTTTTGGTAAGATGTTCAGTACTCTTTCTATGCCTTTCTAATCTATTCGAACGGATGTTAATACGTTTTTCATTTTTCAGGCCGTAGAAGTTGTTCATCTGTGGCACGTGATGTAGTCTTCCGCAGTCTCGCAGGTTAAATATCCATTATTCGATTGATTCTGTACCTCAGTGATACTCGACCACTGTCCCGCGGCACTTTAGTGTGTTGCGAGATTCTTGAAGTGTGCCTCCACTGCGAATACCCATATTTTGAAAGAAGAGGAAGAACTAATTTTACTATGTAATGACCGAGATTTAATTTCAAAACATTCAGAAGAATCGATTAATTCGTTCTGGATTAATCTTAGATACGATTATCCGACAATATCACAAAAAGCTTTAAGTGTGTTATCACAATTTTCCACGTCTTATTTGTGCGAATTCGGATTGTCGGCTTTGACAGACATAGAAACGAAAAAAAGATCCAGACTTTCAAATCTCGATCACGAAATGAGACTAGCATAATCATTTTTACGCCTGAATATAAATGAAGTAATCGAAAAATACCAAGCTCAAATTTCGCATTACATGTAATTTGTAATTTAACATTAAATAAACATTCTGTTTACTTTTTAATGCAATTTCATTTTATATTTCATTGAAAATTATTATCGCATGCTATTTTCACAAAATATATTATAGGTACATCGATCAAATAACCGAGTAAAATTCTTTTAAATTTATCTTATTGTTAGTGTGCCGCCAAATTCTTAAATTATTAAAAATGTACCGAGACGAAAAAAAGGTCGAGATCACTGTTGTACCTGCTTGCAGTTTCTTCGTAGAGAGTTTTTAAAACTAACAGTCGAGGATTTGAAAATCGTTTATTATAAAAGTTTACAGTTTTTTATTATCAAACAAACTGGTTCTTTTTTTTTAAAAAAAAAAAAAAAAAAAAAAAGAATCTTCACCAAAATATCGCAAGCGTACGGAGACTGTAGAGCAGATCAGGTGTCAGATTAAGTGCTACCAAGGACTAGAGCAAAGCAGTTCTATAAACGAACAAGAAATAAACAAAGTTTACACGCTGCAAGACAGAAGAGTGATCGGAGAGAGATTAAAATCTATGAAAATATGCGATTTAGCTTTCAAGGTATGTTCAAAAATATAAATAATTAAATTAAATTAGACATCGTATAACAAAGTAGCCAACAAATCCAATGCCATCGATTTCCATCCATCCGGATGTCTTGCCATCTCCGTCGCCATCGCCGGTTCCCGAAGAAGATGTTTTCGTGCGAGTCTCGTCGCCAGTTGCTCATCTTTCGGTTACGCTGTCTCATAGACGATGATTCCGACAATTTGCAAATTACAGAATTAATACCTATCTGCAAAAGTGGATAGATTAACAAATTTGTTTTTGAAAAACGAAAAAAATATTTTTGTTCAGCTTATTTTGTTACTCTAGAGATATTGACACTGACTGTTCATATTTTTATTTCTGTACTTATTGTCAGTTTAATAAATGTTTTTCTGTATGGAATCTATCTTTTTATGTTTAAATTTCATTTGAATATATATTTTTTTAAAAAAAATGTAATGGATAAAACCATATTTCCGACTATAAAAAAATCATATTTCCAAAATATATAAATCTTATTTAAAAATTCACGAATAGATCGATCATAATTAAATAAATAATCGTATTTAAATAAAGCATATTTCCAACTGTAAGTGCATAAATAAAATGAATAATCTCGAAAAATTTGATTTTTAAAAATTATAAAAATCGATAAAAATGAAAAATTATATTTTCGTTCAGCATATTATATAACACTGATTGTTCTCAATTATTTATTATATATTTTCTCTTTATTTCGATCTGCCAGTCTTATGAATGCTTTTGTATAAAATCTATCTCTTTGTTTAAATTTAAATGTTATTTTTTAAAAACAAAATATAAAAGGTAAAACAAAAAATATATCTATTAATTTTGTATACAAAATTATATTTTAAACAATAAAATTATAAATTAACAGAAAATCTCTAAAATTTTGATTATCAGCTATAAAAGTTTGCAACACACGATTGTAGGTTCGAATCGGGATTTGATCCGATATCTAGATCTGTGACCAATTAAGGGATTCGATATGAAAGTTCGAATCAGCAATAATCGTCGGGCATCAAACGTTTTTGAAGTGAAACTTCTATTGTCTCTTTTTCGGATGCGGAACCCTTGATGCACCACGTCATTGCCGCGTTTTTTGAAAATATTTTGAAAATATTTCCTTGGTCTATATCAAAACACAAACAACTATCTTCACTGGATACTGGTAAAATATCTTAACAGATAACAGACCACATCGACTCATTATCTCATTTACTGTAAAATTTATGTATATATATATATACTTTAGATCAATAAATTTTATTTGAATTTCCATAAGATGCTTATAGACAGAGAAAGACGTATGAAGCCGTATGCGCGTCGGTTTCATAAGTTAGAGCAGCGCGCTAAGTAATAGTACAGAGTGTGCTTATGTCAATCTGTGAATTGTGTTTAAATAAGAGTGTTATTTAATGTAATTACATTGATATTTTTGGTAAGTATATTAATTTATATAATCTCATATTATAATAATAAGCTAAATAATACTAAATTACATCCATGTGGTATTTAAAAATTTATCAAATCAAGGTGAAAATGAGGTTATGTACATGTATACAAAACAGATATAGTATTTTATAACGTTATGTATATACATTTGATCTATTTATCAAATAAAAGAAATACAATTAAAACACATGGTATTTAAAAATTATCGAAACCTATTACAGTTTTGATGTTATCTATTGTTTTATTTGTAACAATTTCTCACAATAACTATGAATTCTTTATTCTCAGGTGTCATTTTGAAGATTTATTGAATTTTATGTGGTGTTATAAAATTATCAATTATCTATAAATAGTATCTAAATAGATGCTATTTATTGCAGGTAGATATTATTTGTGAGTATTTCCTTTAATTGTTTAATTTTTAAAACATTGATCTAATTGTATACTATATATTATACAACAGTAATATAATAGTAATTAAAAAAAATGTTTTTACAGGCTTTAAGATGGTAAAGTCTATTGCGCAAAAATTTTACTTATCAAAAACTCTAATTGTATCGTTTATACCTACTCAGTCACCATCGGAGGGAGCAATGGAAATCGAAGAAATTCCAAACGAAAACGAATAAATTTTCATAATTCATAATTTTATAATAGTTTTAATTCGAAAATAAACATTAATCTTACTTAACACATCTTACTTATCAGATTGTATGCGGACAACGTCTCGACGACTATTACTATTACTAGAGCGCGAAAGATTATCGAGATGCGTTGTCCGCATACGATGTGTTAATATGAAATAATTGTAAAAATTTAATTTAATTAAAACATCGATCATTTTCTACTTAAATTTTTATCCCGTGTATTTACCGCTTCTCTTCCTACTACATTTCTTCATTTTGTTACTTGATTTATCCTGATGAATTTGTTCATTTTTGAGTTTTAGGCATACGCTTGTCCGTGTACCTTTTTATTACTTTACTGAAAAGAAGTTTCACTTCTGGCATGTGTACATAAGTACACATATTCTTTTTTTTTAGTCGTTCTAGCTATTACATTCAACCGACAGTGAAAATTCAACAGCATCAGTGTCGTTTGAGTTCATTTGACGGTTGAACTGCATCCATTTTATTACAATTGCAACAATTTAACAATCGAGACAGTCGAATGTTTTACGCGTACAAGACGTTGTCGTTTAATACCTTGTAAATCAATTACGGACCGTTTTTAAAAATAGCTCAGTAGAACCGTCATTATTTACTAGAAATTCGAATAATTTTACTGAAAACATATTTTTATCAAAATTTTCTTGTCTTCTTTTTTGTAGATAAAAATTGAGTTATTTCGAAATGAAACACTTAATGCAGCATTGAAATATAAAATCGGATTATAGTCGATTAAAAAAATGTCATCGGAATTAAAAATAATTCAATAAATCGATAAATATTTATTTATCATCATTACATTTATTTCCATACGATCTATAAAATAAATTAATTAAGTTGTTAATCTAAAATAAATAAAAATAAAGTCGAAAGATAAAAATATTATTAATCGTAAATTCAAACTTCAAGTGGTTTCATTTTGGGTGGGACGTACGTTACAATAAAAACTGTTAAACGGGCGTTTCGACACATAGTGTAGCATTGACTTATCAATCGTAAGTTACTTACCTACGTGCTAAAATTTATTCATTTGTGGTGTTAGTTAATTATCTTTAAATATTTTCTTGTTTTTCAATTTGTTAATTACGTTTCGCTAGTACTTTTGATTTACACTTTGTACTGTTGTTATAAAAATCAACAATCGTATCGAATCACTAGTTCCTGCGAGAAGGGTAAAATACCAGTTCAAATCGAGCCAATCAATAAAAGGTAAGTGAAGAAATATATCTGTAATTTTAATTGCATGGAAGAAATAAAAAATTATCGTTTGTCGACATCGTGACTAGCGAAATAATTATTAACCAATATTCATAAGTCAGTTCGAACTTCGTTTCTAGAGATTCGGATTCAGTGAGTGATCTTTTTCATGTGACTAAACGTAGTATTTATTTTCGATCTGAATTAGAAAACGTTCGTCGTTGACTGAAATCGTGCGAAAATATTCGGACGACGAGTATTTAGTATTTACAACACACATCGTTGCGTGTCGATTAATTATAACATTATTTTCTAATTTATCTATTTTTCGATAAAACGAGTTTCTTAATATTCTTTGTAATCGTAAAACCGCTCGATATTTCAAAACCAAAATTGATATTTTATCACGAAACGTTCTTCTGACAATTTTCACACGAGAATCGTTTTATTTTGCCACTATAAACATTTGTGACTTATCGCCTCATAAGTTTGTTTTTTTTTTTAAAAAAAACACCGTTAATTCGTTTAGGGTATTTCGTTGCTTTCGATTCTAAAACAATTTGAATTTTTGTAAATTCGTGCTTAAAATATTGTGTAACGTGGATTTTATCGTCAATATTCAAGATAAATTTATTAACGTGAATTTGTTGTACCTTGTTTAATGTATAATGGTAGTTATAAGAATAAGCTATGCTATATAAATAATTTAGCTGTATTGTAAATTTGACAGTATCGCTAGCCTAAAATTGTCAGTTTTTGTTAAAATTGTTCATGTGCTTTTCTTATAGGAAAAATTTCAAAAAACCTATCGAGTCTGTTTAAAAACACTAGGCACTAAACTTACAGACTAAACTTACAGGCTAGACTTACAAACTAACAAAAAACTTATAGACTAAACTTAAAAACTAAACACAAACACTTAAATACGGTCACAAAACTATCGTTTCAGTTTTTGGTTTCGCAAGTTAGTTTTTGAACAATGTTATAGAGTTGTTGCGCCGGCAAGAAACACGCGCACGAAAACGGCGACACGCACACACGCACGACCGGGACACACACGCGCCCGATGCGCCGAGCAGGGTCGACGTCGTCATGCACGAAAGACTGGCGGCGGCGCGATCAATGTCGATGAGCTGCAGCCGGCTGATGTTGTTGCCGTTTACGGTTTGCAGAAGATCGTCTGCGATGGAAACTCGACCAGCCGCGCACGTTTCGTGCGTACGGCCGGGAGTCGCTCGAGACGATCGAGCAATGGATTAGAATGAAATTTCACGTCGGTCAGGTATTTAGTCACCGTTTGAGTGAGGTACTCGTCTACTATTGTCTGCACGTCAGTCAGTTCGTGAACCGATCTTATCGGGACGCGGTCGTTCAGTCGTACGTTCAGTATGAGTCGCAGAATGCGGTTTTGAAATTTTTGAATTTTGACTAGGTTGGTTCGAGACGTGGTGCACCAAATAGGAGACGCATAGGTCAGAACCGGTCTGATGCATGTTTTGTAGATGTTGACTTTTACGTTTGTCGGTAGGTTCGACGTCAGTAGCGGTCGTAGTATGTGTAACATTGCACCAGACCTTCGTAGTCTGTCGCTTATGGTCTGTATGAACGTTAGCTTTCGGTCGAGCTTCAGGCCAAGATAGGTAATTGTCGGCGCTTGTTTTATTGATGTTTTGTCGTACGTGATTAAATCGGTCGGGTCGTGATTCGATCTCGAAAAGGTCGTGGTCGATGATTTCGAATGGTTAATTTTGATTTTGTTCCGAGAGTAGTACCCGCTGAGCGTCGACAATGATTTCGAAAGTTTCGTCGGGGTCGGATGATTGTTAGGTGTGTCGGTGTACAGACACGCGTCATCCCCGTACAACGCGAGATTGACGGTGTCCTGCAATTTTGGAATGTCGCTCGTGAATACGCTGTATAGCACGGGTCCCAGGACAGAGCCCTGCGGAACGCCGGCGGGTATAGGATGACTACATGATTTTTTATGTTCGTACTTGACGTGAAACTCACGGCCAAGCAGATAATTTTGTAAAGTTTTTGTCAGATAGTTTGGCGCTTTGGTCAGGTACAATTTCGCAAGCAGACCGTCGTGCCACACCGAATCGAACGCTTTTTCGATGTCGAGCGAGACGACGACGGTGAGCCTGTTCCTTGCAAGATTCTGTCGGATGGAGTCAGTGAGTCGATGCAGTTGATGGTTCGTACTGTGAGAGTCTGAAGCCGAATTGTTCATTAGGAATGACGCGATTGGTGGCCAGGTGAACGTTCAGTCTCTTGAGTATCGTCCGTTCGTAAAGTTTACTAATGGTCGACAAGAGACTGATCGGTCGGTAGCTGGTCGGTGAAGTCAACGGTTTTCCCGGCTTCGGGATCGGAGTCACCTGTGAACTCTTCCACATAGCCGGGAAATGGTTCAGTCGTAGTGCGCAATTCAGTATGTCACATAGTTTTGTGATCGCTTTCCTCGACAGGTGTTTCAGGTGTACATTAGATATACCGTCCGGACCCGGTGACGAGCGTGTTTTTGAATTTCGTATGTACGTATGAAGCTCGCGTGTGGTTATCGGCGGAATATCGTCGTCGTCGGTGTACGGTGAGTGGTCTCTGAGATATTCGCCGAAACCGACGATGCTCTTGTGCTTTTTGACGATCGGCAGTGAGTCGCCAGTCCGGTGTGCTCGTGCAAAGACAGAAGCGATCAGGTCCGCTTTGTCTTGCGTCTGCGTGTAAAGTCTGTCGCCGCTCTCCGAGAGCAGAGCCGGAATTTGACTCTGCTTCGGTCGCAGCCGACGAACGGATTGCCAGATCGAGTTTCGGTCTTTCAATAGTGAATTTGTTAAAGTGTTATTCGAAACGGTGATGCGGAGATCCTGCATCGATTCGCGAATCAAATTTGTCAAACGGTTTTTCTCGCGACGATAGTGCGGATCTGCGGTTCGTCGCCACTGACGACGAGCGCAGTTCCGGAATCGTATAAAGTTTATTATTTCAGGAGTCGGCTGAACGCTATTAGAATTTCAAATTTTGATTGTCGGGACGGCCCGTTCGGACGTCGTCCGCACGACAGACCGAAACTCCGCGAGGGCCTGATCAATCCGCTCGCATGTGTCCAGGTCGGCAGGTATCTGCAAGTTGTCGTTTATGTAGGTCTTGTATGCGGTCCAGTCGGCTTTACTAAAGTCTTTCGTCGAACGTTGTTGTAGTCGCGTCGAACGAAAGTCGTCGATGGTCGTGAGTGTGGGACAATGGTCCGAGTCGGGGCCTTCGTCGAGGACGACGACCCGCGACGACCGATTGTCGATGTTCCTCGTCACGGCGATGTCGAGCACGGACGGATGTACACCTGCGCGCGAGTAGCACGTGAACTCGTCCGGGTGCAGTATGTCGTAACATGCGTCGTCGAGTAAGTCGGACAGGAGACGGCCGTTGTGATTCGCACAGTTGCACAGCCAGTGCTGATGTTTGGCATTCAGATCACCGGCTGTGATTGTCCGTTCGTGTTGGTCGGTCAGTCGTCTGAGCGCGTCGATGTCGAGACGCTGATCCGGCACGTAGAGGCCCGTGATGACCACACTACGTGGGCCATCGACGAACACGCTAACGTACTCCAGATCGACGTCGTCGAGTCGCGGTAGTAGCGAATGTGGAATCAGTTTGTTTACTAGCACGGCGACGCCTCCTCCGTTTCGGTCGGGTCGGTCGTGTCTGTACACGTTGTAGCCTGGAGCTCGTAGGGACATTGTCGGCTTTAGGTGCGTTTCAGTGAACACCGTGACGTCCACACGACGAGCGTGCAGAACGTGCAGTGTTTCGTCAAGCTTTGGTCTGAGTCCGTTTACATTAAAATTTAGAACCTTGAGTCGTCTTTCGTGCGCTATTTAAACGCTACCGAAAGACGCTTGCTGCTGCTGTGTCTGCAGACGATCGAGTGCGTCGCTGCAGCTCAAGATCGCCGCCTTCAGTCGACGGACCTCTTCGACGATAGCGGCGAACTCCGCCCAGTGACCCGGCGGCACCGTCGACGACGACGACGACGACGACGACGGCGGCGGCGACGGCGGCGGCGGCGGCGACGACGGCATCGGAGCAGAGACGAACTGCTGCTGCTGATGTTGATACTGCTGTTGTTGTTGTTGCTGTTGCTGCTGCAGTTGTTGTTGAGATTGTTGCTGCTGTTGATTGTTGTATCGCCTCTGGTCTAAACTGCCCGCCATCGTCGTCGACGGCAACGCCGGGAACCCACTGTTATTCATATTGTTATTAGTGCTATTGTAATCTGCTGCTGACTCGACTGCTGCTGCTGTTGGAAATTATTATTGTTGTTATTATAACCGCAATTACAGTAGTAGCCGCCGCCGCCGTTCTCCACCGGTCGGGCATTTTGATTGTTATTATTGTTACTGACATTGTTCGCCCACGCGTTCGATTTCGGCAACGGGGCCGGCTTAAACTTTCTCCGCTGAAGCTCCTTGCGGGCCTCGATGCCCGACAGGTAGTCGACGACGGCTACGCACTGGCGGTAGTTCGCCGGGTGGTCGCCGCCGCAGTTGATGCACTTGGCAGACTCTACTCGGTCCGTCTTCGCGCATGCCGACGTCATGTGATCGCCGGCGCACTTTACGCATCGAGGAGTTGCAAAACAGTTGACGGTCGCGTGCCCGAGCCGCTGGCACCGGTGGCACTGGGTGAACCCAGTCCCTGCTCGGTACTTGCGCCAATACACCCGACAATGAACCAAGTACTCGATCTTAGTGACCCGGTTCATTGTCGTCTCGTTGGAAAAGTTCACTTTGTAAGCGGGCGAGGAACTGGCCGCGCCGCGCATGGCAAAGATGTTGTAAACCGAGAGTCCCTCCTCGGCGAGTGCGCCGACGATCTCGTTGCCGAGCCCCTCGGGCACGCCGCTGAGTACCATCTCCATTGGACGGCACTCAGCCAGCGTGTACGTATGAAATTCTACGTTCTGTGTGCGGAGCGCGTTCTGGACAGCGTCCCAGTCTGCGCGGCCGTCGACGAAGATTTTCGCCTCGTTCTGAATATACTTGAGGTGGATTTTACCGGCGCATTTGACGGCCAGCTCGCTAGTGAATGTGAAATGATTGTCCGGTTTGCGGTGTAGCACGATCGGCGGCATCGGCCGTGCTACTTTCTTTGCTGTTGTCGTCGTCGTCTCGTCGTCGTTTCGATCTGGCGTCTGACAGTGCTGTTGTTATTACTACTGTTGTTGTTGCTGCCGCCGTCGTTGTGTACAGCCGAACTCGTGCCGGGTCTGTTATTGTTGACGTTACTGCTGCTGCTGCTGCTGTTGCCGCCGCCGCCGACGACGACGACGCTGTCGCTGCTACCGATGACGTTGTTATTGTTGGTGGTGGTACCGCTGTTGCCGCTGTCCGACCCAGTGAAGGACAGCTGCATCGGTTCCATCTCGTTCTCGGGACGGTCGCTGAGCGCGAGGAATTTGTTAGCGAGGACGAGTTCCTGTGCAACAGCCATCCTTTTTCGCTTTCGACGTTGGTTGCGCGTCGTATGCTGTGGCTGTTGCCATTGCTGTTGCTGTTGTTGTTGTTGCGGCGGCTGCTGCTGCTGCTGCGGCGGCGACGGTGGCTGCTGCGGCTGCTGTTGATGGTATTGTTGCTGCTGCTGATGCTGCTATTGGTATTGCTGCAGCTGCTGCTGCGGATACTGCTGTTGTTGCTGCTGCTGTGGCTGCGGCTGCTGCGGCTGTTGCAGCTGCGGCTGCTGCTGCGACTGCTACTGTGACGACGACGACGGTGATGTCGTCGATGGAGACGGTGATGGTGTCGTCGTTGTCGTCGTCTTCTTGACGAGCGAGAGCCGCGATCGGGACGACAGCGCGGCCATACGCAGTTGCGTCTCGGCCGCCGCCGTCGTCGACGTCGTGCCCGTCGACTTCACCGACGTTGTCATCGTCATGATGGTCGTGGTTGTTGGCGCCATTCGCGCCGTCGCTGTTGCCGTCACTGTCGCGGTCGTCAGCGTCGCCGCCGACGCGATCAGCGACATCGGCACGTCCACGCTGTCGGTTGTATTTTTTGCTGTTGTCGTCGTCATTGATGACGTCATTGCTGTCGTTATGTCTACTATATTGTTCTCGACGTCATCGTCGCCGCTATTGTTAGTAGTAGTAATAGTAGTAGTAGTAGCGGCGGCGGCGGTTACGACTGCACTACTGACTTTCTTAGCACGCTTGCACGCACTTCGGTCCCTGCTGGCGACGCTCCGTCCGGACGGGAAGCGACAGATTACCTGTCTCGTCCGCACCGAACTAAATTCGCCGCCAACGTAGTCCGTCACGTGCGACGTGATACTAGGGATCGGTCGAGCGTCGGACTCGTCAATGTCCGAAGACATCGACTCGTCAACGACGAGACTCGCCACGCGCACCAAACTAACACTAGTACACTTTTTATTGTTGTTGTTATTGTTCACGTTCCCGTGGCGAGATATTATGACTAAGATTGTTCACTGTTCAATGTAAAAAAACGTTATTATTACGATCCTCGACGAGAAGAAACACACACACACAATTCACTCTGAGCACAAAACACCTCTGTCGCGATAACGTCTGACGCGCGTACGTTACCACAACAGAATGAATGTGTACACGAATAAACAAACGTTCATGTGTTTTTCCCTGCAAAAATTCAAAATACAATCACGGCACACTCTGACGCCGATTTAAATTATAAGCTATCTATACATATTGATACTTGTGAGTGTGTGTGTAAATAAATAATATTCATATAATACATGACACACACACACACACGCAGTCAACACGGTCACGTTGAAGTGACTGATGTCACTTTACAATTCACATGTGTGTAGTAGTAGTAGTAGTATGTAGATAACTTTTTCTTTTTTCATGTGAATAATGTGTATGTGTAGTGACTGTTCATTTGTTTTTCCCTGCAAAAATTCAAAATGCAATCACGGCACACTCTGACGCCGATTTAAATAATAACAACAACAACAACAGGAACAACAACAACACGCGTGATGATTATACACTATTGTCGTCTCGTCATCGTCACTGTTATCAACATCATCATCATCATCATTGTTGCTATACTTAATAATAGTGAAGGTGTTGTTCGTAACAGTGATGTTATTAATTGTGACGATGTGTGTTTTTATACGCAAGAGAATTATTAATAACAACAATAAGAACAATAACAACATCGGTAAAAGAACAATAAAAATCATCGATCAAACATTGTTGTCAAGTGAATACGGTCCTATAAGGGACCACAATAAGTTTTCAATAAAAGAGCGTTTCTGTTATCGAAAATAAACTTATTTTAAATTATTCATTACTACGATCATCATATTTCTTTACAAATGAATTATTTATATGTGTGTATGTATGTGTGTGTATGTGTATATATATATATATATATATATAAAATCGTTGATAAAATAATACATAAGTAAGTACATCAGCTACATAAGATATTTTGTTTCATGAAGATTGACGAGAGATTGCGTGATCTATATCACAACAATACCAGCAGCAGCAGCAATAATAATAGACTTTATTTCAATAAAATAAAATAAATCACATCGGAACACGTTCATATAATATATACTGCATATTTTACTTAATTTCTTATCGTTCGAGGATTTTTTTTCCATCATTTAATATTTATGGAACATATCGTTGAGGTGTTATCGATAAAAATATAATATAATATACAGATAACCACCGTATAAACACGGCATTTCTATAACACGATTTCGCTTTAACACGGTTCGAGAATTGGGAAAGACCCTCATACAACACGTTTTGAGAATTAAAGAACAAAATTCTAAATTAGTGAAATATCCGTACAACACGGAACGAAATAAAAGCTTTTAAATGCAAATCCATCCACAAGATATCTCATTGGAAAGTGTATGTCGCATTAAATTTGCCTGTAGAATTTTATTTTAAAATCCATTTTGTTCGTGGACTATTATGCATATTTTAAAAATTTTCGGATTCGTATTATTCAACCTTGTTTTTCATTTTTGTAAAATAATTTGTAGACCTGAACTATGTCTGACGGAAATAATAATAATAAATACCTTTACAAAGGACATTTCATTTCGCTAGAACAAAAATTATAGATTTTATTCACAGTTAAAAGCAAACAATCCAAAATAACATTCTTTTTTTCTTTTCTTTTTGTTTCCCCACCCCGAAAAGTAAAGCATAGAAAGCTGAAGATAATGCTGAAGAAAGTTCAGAGGATGAGGAGATATCTTGTCAAAAAGAAAACGTCCACAGTTAATGGTGCTTATTACACTCTCTGTTGATGAAGAAAATATTATTTAATACATATTAATATGTAATACTTTTGATGAAAAAATTGCTTAAACACGGCATTTTTAGGAACGTAATAACCGTGTTATACGGGGGTTACCTGTACATGTACATATATATATATATAAACATAAACGAGACTGAAGAATTTATGCATGTATTTATTTGTTCAGTATCATTTACTATTCTCTATTTTCCCATTTAATTTCATTTGAGCTATTACATCCTAATTATCAATGAAAAGAAAATCATATATCTATCTATCTATCTATCAATTTATTTATTTATTTATTTATTTATTTATCTAATATAAATTGTTGTATGTAATAATATGTGTATAATTAAAAAAAATAACATTCTCTCTCTCTCTATCGCGATACAAATAGAGGCTCTTATGAGCCGTATATAAAACATTATCAATGATATTATAGTTGTTGTTGTTATTATTGATGTTGATGTTGATTTTTTTTTTCCACCGTTTTTTAAAAATCAACGACGATATCATACACGCGCGTACGTCGCCATTATCGTAATATATATCGAGTCCACAGACGATGATATTAGTGGGTTATAATACAGTACGATGATGACAAACGGCAACGATACACGACATGATCTTCTCGTCGGAGAGATTTAAGCACGTTCACCACGAATACGACGTGCGAGTTGAATATCTTTAGGCATGATGGTGACACGTTTCGCATGAATTGCACAAAGATTAGTATCTTCAAAAAGACCGACGAGATACGCTTCGCTAGCTTCTTGAAGAGCCATTACGGCCGAGCTCTGGAAACGTAAATCGGTTTTGAAATCCTGTGCGATTTCACGTACTAAACGTTGAAACGGCAATTTACGAATGAGCAATTCGGTACTCTTCTGATAACGACGGATTTCACGAAGGGCGACCGTGCCGGGACGATAACGATGTGGTTTTTTCACGCCGCCTGTAGCCGGTGCACTTTTACGAGCCGCTTTCGTAGCCAATTGTTTGCGAGGCGCTTTTCCACCGGTCGATTTACGGGCCGTTTGTTTCGTACGAGCCATTATTATTGTCGATGAAAACGATGAACGAAAATATTAAAAAAATATCAATTTCGATTTAAAGAGACGACGAGACGTACACGTTGCGAATGACAACGAACCGATGTTTGAACCCATTTTTGTAGCCACATTTTATGTTCGTTTTTAAGGCGGAGCAAGAGTTCGAACTCCTCCTAAAGAGGACGGCGTCAAAATCGGAATAAAAGCGTCGAAAATCAATTCGAATACGTTCAATTTACGTTCGTGAAGCAACGCGTTCGTATCGGTGAGAGAGGCTCACAAGTGTGATATTTGTGTTTCAATATATATTAATTATATTATAATAACAACAAGATGACCGGTCGCGGTAAAGGTGGCAAAGGCTTGGGAAAAGGCGGTGCAAAACGTCATCGTAAAGTGCTTCGCGATAACATCCAAGGTATCACGAAACCAGCAATCCGTCGTCTCGCACGTCGTGGTGGTGTCAAACGTATATCCGGTTTGATATACGAAGAAACACGTGGCGTATTGAAAGTGTTTCTCGAAAACGTAATCAGAGATGCTGTTACATATACGGAACATGCAAAGAGAAAGACCGTGACCGCGATGGACGTTGTCTACGCTTTGAAACGCCAGGGTCGTACATTGTACGGTTTCGGTGGTTAAGATGGACATCGATACAACAACAATAAACGACGATATGACTGCGACGTCGAGACGATTTTTTACGTGTAAGTACACGTACACCACGAGGCGAACGCAAATGTATACATACATATAAATTAACACTCACTCACACACACACACACACACACACACACACACATATACTCCCACCAACGCACATACAGAATAAAACATATGCATTTTTTTTTTTTTTTTTACAATATTTCATACGTTGTATATAATGTCGTCGTCGTTAGTAATAGCACCGACGACAATGTGTTATGTACATTTTTTATAATATGTATACGTTTGTGCATCGTTTCAATCTTCAAAATATCAACAACAACAAAAAGATCTTCATCAACATCAATCAATAACAACAACAACAACAACAACGTTGTAACTAAATATATTCGATGTTCGCAAGACAAAATGAAAACATGTTTAATTATAGGCTCCCTTAGGAGCCACTATTTCTATTCAATAATTGAGGTTTTTGTTCTTTATACAATATAATATTACATTGTGTTAAAATAAATAAATACATACATACATACATACATATATTTTTTTTTTTAAAAAAAAAGTTGCATTCGACAATAGATAGAGATAAATATACCATCGTACTATAATAATATAACCGTTATTATTTTATAAATTACGATAAAAGTAAGTAAAATAAGTACGCGAGTGAACGAGTGCGCACAAGAGAGAGGGAATGAAAGGGGAGTGGCATTATATTCTGTTACTATGACTACCTATTATTATTATTATTATTATAATAATAACTGTAATTATATATAGAAAAGAAAATATATAATCAACAAAGAAACAAAAAATTCATATTTGAGTTTTGAAAGTTTCTCCACAAAATAAGACAACACCAAAAGAAACTATAATCCTAATAAACATTGTTCATTCCCTTCACATATATAGGCATAGTATAATTAATAAATAAGCTACTTACAAAAAATTGTATTATATTAGTCATATCAATTATAAATGTCACTGTTTACTTCTTTAACAAACAAATAACACGAGTCTATATTATCAATCGATATTTATATATGAAATTTTAAAATCGTAAATATTATTAATATTTTTTTTTTTTTTTTTTTTTTAATATCTTAATTGATATTAATACAAACAAATTAGATTTATACATATAAATATATATTATTAACACATTGTTTATGGAAAACGATTAAAAACACGCTTTTCACATACTACTACTATAAACTAGAAGAGCACGGAAGCCGACGACGATACAAAATACGGTTTTTACAAATTAACGAGATATGGTGTGAAGAGAACGTGTGTAGTAGTACACGCGAGTGTAATTTTTGGTGAAGTAAAAATTATGCATCTTCTATTCTTAAATATTATACTTTATGTGTATAGGATAGGTGTACTTGACGATTCGTGGAATTAGGGTCGGAAAGGAGACACAACCACAATCGTAAAATAAATTACGGTAAATTTAGTAATTCAATCAAATACAATAGATAACAACAGAGACATTTTCTTCATGTCTTTCCTTATATTTCTTCTTCAGTATATTGTCGCAATATTATTTTTGTCAAGACGCGTTATTTGTTTTCATTTATGTATATATTCGGTCATTACAAATTTTTTTTTTTTTTTTTTTTTTTTGTTTCTTATTAAAAAAAAATATTACAAATTTCGTACAAAATAATTAACTATCATTGTATATATGATATTTATAATAAATATCCAATAAAAATTGATCACTTTTTTTGAGCTATTTTACGCGAAAAAAAATCGCTCGCTTTTCAACGTGGATTAGTAAACAATGTGTTAATAAAATTAGAATTTCTAATAAAACAAGCAATAACTCAAGACCATTATTATCAAAAGTATGAAATAAATTGAATTTTATTAAATGGAAAGTAAATAATATAAAATCAATGAAATAGTTAGTTTTTTTTTTATTATTATTATAATAATTTATTTTGTTATAACTTAAACCATTGCCATATTATGGAAGTTGACAATAAACTCATTTGTTTCTTTTGTTTTGTATTTTGATTTCGATCACTTTCATAATAAATCACATAGGCCTGGAATACACGTGCTATGAAAAAAACATTCTTGGTTGCTACTAGTAACACTATGCTCTCCATGTGTATACACATTTATTAGTGACCTAGCACAGATTTATTTATTTATTTATATATATATATATATATATATATATATATATATATATATATATCATATTCGTATTGATAAAGAATTTGCTCTCAAATGTAATATAATAATAATAATAATAATAATAATTATAAAACATAAAAACGGAAGTTACAGAATTTGTACTTTTTTTTAACCCATTTGCAATTCTCGCGTAAGCGGAATATTCAACGCGAACGACGACTATCGATTATCACCAGCCGCGGAATAGTACGCTCGCAACGATATGTTCGCTTATCACCATAGCCGCGGAACATTCCGCTCTCGGTGATATTCTTCTGTCGCCCCGTAAAAAAAAAAAAAAAACACACATTTCGTGCGCGTGTGTGTGTAAAAAAGAGAAACTATGCAGTGTAAAATGAAAAGATAAGAAATATGTGATCGTATTATTAAACAACAATATATTTTTTAGATTTTTCCGAAACGGGAAAAGTAAACCGATGGGGCGCCTTCTCATAATACATGTATACAATAGTATTTACGGCCGACACATTATCCACTCGTCTCACACGCTCTTTCCTTAAAATAATTTTTTTTTTTTTTTTTTTTTTTTTTTTTTGCGATTTTCTGTTCTGCATGTATTGGCGGGTTTGTTTCAAGTCTTTAGTATGATTAGCTTCCCTGGAGGTAACCCCCGATGCCAGCTATTTGTCTTTATATTTATTCCTCGCTTTAGTTCTGATTTTTCAATCATTAGTTACGCGACCTGGGAAAAGTTGCAAAAAACCCAAGTACCTTGATGAAGTAAGTAAATATCCCTCCCCCCCGTGGCCGGAATTTAGCGTCGGCTATATCCTTTTGTGTAACGTCTCGCGTGTATGTTCAATTGATTAAGATATTAATGTTTTATATACGACTTCTGGAAGTAATATGGTCTTAGACTTACATTTCTTCTTCTATGTTTTCCCACCCTATTTCTTAGGGGTACGACTTTAGGTTTTCCCATTCTATTGATTAATGAATTTTCATGGGTTTTTCTCGAGAAAAATTTCCATGCTCTTCTGTTTATAAAGTCTACGACCGATTCTGTATTAGCTTCCTCATGCAGTGTTTGTATCTTACAGCTGCGTTCTTTGTTCAGCGCTAGTCTTAATGCCTTATTTTGAATGCGCTGGAGCCTCTGTAAATGCGTATCATACGTATTTCTCCATATTGGGGACGCGTATAACATTGTGGGCCTTACCACTGTCTTATATAGCATTACTTTGTTTTCGGTAGTCAGACCGCTCTTTGTGTTCATTAGGCTATAAATACTAGACAGTGAACCACACGCTTTCTTTGCTGCATTCTTGACATGTTCCTTATATGTGAGCTTCTTGTCAAGATGCACCCCCAGGTACTTGACTGATTTCTGCCACACTATCTCCTTGCCGTTTAGTGTGACACGTCCTGGCGACATTCGTTCATTTCGCGTAATCAATATCGCCTCAGTCTTATTGGCATTAAGCTTTAACTTCCATTTATTGAAATGTTCTGCGAGCAGATCCAGCTGCGTTTGCAGTCTTTTTCTGATAAAGTTTAATTTGCATCCACGTGTGAGAATAGCTGTGTCATCCGCGTACAGAGCTATCTCCACTTTATCTGTTCTTGGAAGATCGTTAATATAATAGTTGAAAAGAGCCGGGCCGAGGATTGATCCTTGCGGTACTCCAGCACTTATGCTTTTCTTCGTTGATGATCTCCCATCTACGTTCACGTGGAAACTTCTCTTTCTGATGTATCTATCGATGATTCTTGTTAAATAATCAGGAATGTCGAATGCGGTTAATTGATAAATTAGGCCATCGTGCCATACCGTATCGAATGCTTTTTCGATGTCTAGTAAGACCATTCCCGTGTAGGATCTTTTTCCTATTATTCTCGTGGCTAGCTCCACTATTCTTGCCAGTTGGTGTTCTGTAGAGTGTCCTATTCTGAAGCCAAATTGTTCCTCTTTCAGGACTTTGGCTTCCTTCTCGTGATTGTTCAGTCTTGTGAGGATCACTCTTTCGAGGACTTTGCTCATGATTGGTAGCAAGCTAATTGGCCTATAACTTGCTACTTCTTCTTTCTTTTTTCCCGGTTTCCTGATTGCTATTATCTTAGCTTGTTTCCAATCCTTCGGGAAGTACTTCAATCTTAATGCAGCGTTGCATATGTTCGTTAGCGCCACGACACCTTTTCTTGGCAGGTGTCGGAGTACCATATTCTGTATTTCATCAATGCCAGGCGCTCTGTACGGCTTCATCCGTTTAATTGCCTCGGTTATCTCTTTTGGTGAGGTGTAATCAATTTCCTCTTCTTCATCCTCTTCTGGGATTATATTTGCACGCCATCCATTCACGAATTCCTTGACGTGTTCCGAGAATTCTCTCTCACCGAGATGTCTGCTGGCTTTGTGGGCTGCTTTAAAATGTTCTGCTAGGATTTCTGCTCGCTCCTCGACTGTATGTGTAAAGGTATCGTCGACCTTTTTCAGTGGCGGGATTTCTTCCCTTTTCTTCATTTTCATGGCTCTCAGAACATTCCAGATGCTCTGGTCTTTGACGTTTAATGTTGAGAGTTTTTCATTCCATTGCTCATTTCTGAGCTCTTTAACCTCTTTGGTTATTTCCTCCGAGAGACGGTTTCTTATTATTCTGTACTCGTCTCTTCTGGTTCTTTGCCAGAGTTTTCTCGCTTTATCGCGGATTTTCATTTTCTCCTTTATTTCATTTGTTAAGTCTACGTGGTGCGGTCTTATTTTCTTATCAGGTATGCTCTCCTTCATTGCATCCTTGATCTTGACCGTAAATTCATTGATATACCCATCCAGTTGTTCCTCGCTACTGATGGGTATACTCGGATCTACTTCATTGTTGATCTTATCTTGGAATAATTCCCAGTTTGCTCTGGAGTAATCTTTCCTTGTCTTGACGGTTCTCTCCGACCTCATAGTAATTCTTATCACTACCGGGTTATGATCAGAACTCAGCATGGGTAGCGATACGATCTCCTGTTCTGCTATGTTCTTGATGAGTGCTATGTCTAGCGTCGATGGTCGGGTGTGCCTCCTGTAATAGGTGGGCTCATCTGGGGCTATGATCATATAATCCCTTCTCATGGAGTGTTTCCTGAGGGATCTTCCGGCTGTATTACTGCCCGGGCAGCGCCATTCTTGATGTCTAGCATTTAAGTCTCCACCCATGATAACTCGCTGTGACATTAGCATAATCTTGTCTATGTCCGCGGTGTCTATCTTGTCTTTAGCGCTTCTATAAGTCGCTGCTAAGAGGATTTTTGCGGGGATTTCTATCATCGCTGTAACCACCTGCAGAGATTCCATTTGCGGAGTGGCGACTTCATAGGATTTTATGTTATCTTTTACGTACAGCGAGACTCCTCCTCCCTTGCCTTGTGACCTCTCTCTGTGATACCCTTTGTATCCAGGAATTGCTAGATATTTGTCCAATTTGCAGTTTGTTTCTGTGATCATGGCTATGTCGATGTCCTGATCAACAATGAATTGCGCCAGTTCTATGGCTCTCGTGGCTAGCCCGTTGGCATTCCATATGACAATATTGAGTGTGTTTAACATTAAGGAGAATTCGTCTAATCCTTAATGCCGTTCACGTACTCCCATACGAGCATGAACTTGTCTTTTCTTGTTTTTACTTTCTTGATTTTGTTCTGTAGTTCTCTCACCATGTCGAAGAGAATTCTCATGTCTTTAACATCTTCATCGTCGCATTCATCGGAAGAAGATTCCTCCCTTCTTGGTTTCTTAGAATACTCTTCTTTGTCCTCCTTACTGGACGGACCTTTCCATGCGCTTGATTTTGGAGGGGGGGCATCCCTATATTTGCTGCTACCTCTGATCTCAGGGAAGTAGCCTCCTTTGAATGCCTCAGTCGGCTGTCTTCTTATATGCGCCAGTTCACGTTGATGATCTCGTCTTTCTTGTTCGAGTTTATGTGCAGGGCACCCTCTGAAGCTGGCCGTGTGATCCCCTTTACAGTTCACACACTTTGCTGGAGTTTCCTTAGTTTTCGTACATTCTCTGGAGTCATGAGATTCCCCACACTTGACGCATCTTGCTTGGATATTACATTGCCTAGCCGTGTGACCGAAACTTTGGCATCTAAAGCATTGATATATATTTTGTGAGGGCCTGTAATTCTCCCAGTATACGACGATCGAATATAAGTTAGATACTTTCCTCACATCTTCTAACGTTGTGCCGGTGGGAAATCCAACAATGTAAATTGGCCCCCACTCTCTCTTATTAATCCCCATATTACGGATTCTTAACGGATTCAAATTTAAATCTTTCATTTCCGTGAGGATTTCTTCGTTGGTCAGCCCTGGAGGGAGACCTTTTAAAATCATGTTTACTTCTTTCTCAGAAGTGGGAGTGTATGTATGGAACTCCGCGTTCCCTTTCTTTAAGACTCTCTTCATTTCATGGTACACCTCCATGTTGTCACAATTTAGGATGGTTCCCTCCTTCACAATTTTTGTTTTGAAATCTCCTTTAATATTGGCATCCTTAAGGATCTCTCTCATTTTTACGGCGAATACGCCAGGCTTGTCAAATCCGTATTTTAATACGATCGGGGGAACTCTTTCTTTTTTCTTTTCTTTTTCTATCTGAATGTCTTTTTCTTTCTGTAGTGTATTTTCTACTACAATTGAATTTCCCAGTTTTTCGTACTTGTTATGTACGCTAATGGCTAACGACCTCGTAACATCGGTCGTATACTGTATCTTGACGCGCTTGCGCGGTTGCAGCCACTCCATATCGTCGCTGTCTTCATTTTTGTTGTTGTTGTTATTATTGTTATTGTTTGTTGATGTTGATGTTTTCTCCGGGTCATTGACCTTTTTCTTGTTGTCGTTTTGTTCCGGACTGACGACCTGTTCGGAACTATGTACAGTTATATTTTTACTTACCTGTCCTTCCTCGACCTGTACGATCTCCATGGCGCTCTCCTTGACTAGGCTGTCTGGTAGTGAAGTCATAATGCATTCAGCAGACGTCCTTTTCCTTCTCACCATGTCTTGATTATTCTCTTTATGAGAAATTGTTGATGAAATATCAACAATTTCGCATAAATCACCACTAATTTATTTCCCGCCAAACGCGGGATTGTTTGTAAACAGACAAGTCAAAGGGCGCGGTCACGGAAAACCGTTACACATGCACGTAAGTGCGCATGCACCAGTCTCGACGCAATCACGCCACTCAGCTTGTAAACACAGCCAGGTGGCTAAACACACCGATTCCCTTTCCGCACTGACGTTACGATGTAAAATAAAACACTCGAGCGCGGAAACACGTCTACTCAGTTCGCTGCCTAGACAGCGAATAATAATAATAATTTTTGAGCCACACTTTTGTGCCCTTTTATTTGTGTTCGTTTCTAAGGCGGAGCAAGACTTCGAACTCCTCCTAAAGAGGACGGGGCGTCAAAATTCGGATAAAATGCGGCCAAAAGGGGCTGCGCAACAGAAAGATAGATCAGAATACGATCGTGAAGCAACGCGTTCGTATCGGTGAGAGGCTCTATAATATTCGAAAACAAGTGTTATATTTGTGTTTCAATATATATTAATTATATTATAACAACAACAAGATGACCGGTCGCGGTAAAGGTGGCAAAGGCTTGGGAAAAGGCGGTGCAAAACGTCATCGTAAAGTGCTTCGCGATAACATCCAAGGTATCACGAAACCAGCAATCCGTCGTCTCGCACGTCGTGGTGGTGTCAAACGTATATCCGGTTTGATATACGAAGAAACACGTGGCGTATTGAAAGTGTTTCTCGAAAACGTAATCAGAGATGCTGTTACATATACGGAACATGCAAAGAGAAAGACCGTGACCGCGATGGACGTTGTCTACGCTTTGAAACGCCAGGGTCGTACATTGTACGGTTTCGGTGGTTAAGATGGACAACGACACAACAACAATAAACGACGATATGACTGCGACGTCGAGACGATTTTTTACGTGTAAGTACACGTGCACCACGAGGCGAACGCAAATGTATACATACATATAAATTCACACTCACACACATATACATATACACCCACCAACACACACATACAGAATAAAACATATGCAATTTTTTTTTCTTTTTACAATATTTCATACGTTGTATATAATGTCGTCGTCGTCGTCGTTGGTAATAATAGCACCGACGACGATGTGTTATGTACATTTTTTATAATATGTATACGTTTGTGCATCGTTTCAATCTTCAAATTTTCAACAACAACAACAACAAAAAGATCTTCATCAACATCAACATCAACATCAATCAATAACAACAACAACAACAACGTTGTACTAAATATATTCGATGTTCGCAAGACAAAATGAAAACATGTTTAATTATAGGCTCCCTTAGGAGCCACTATTTCTATTCAATAATTGAGCTTTTTGTTCTTTATACAATATAATATTACATTGTGTTAAAATAAATAAATAAATAAATAAATACATACATACATACATACATACATATATATTTTTTTTTTAAAAAAAAAGTTGCATTCGACAATAGATAGAGATAAATATACCATCGTACTATAATAATATAACCGTTATTGTTTTATAAATTACGATAAAAGTAAGTAAAATAAGTACGCGAGTGAACGAGTGCGCACAAGAGAGACGGAATGAAAGGGGAGTGGCATTATATTCTGTTACTATGACTACCTATTATTATTATTATTATTATTATTATTATAGTAACTGTAATTATATATACAAAAGAAAATATATAATCAACAAAGAAACAAAAAATTCATATTTGAGTTTTGAAAGTTTCTCCACAAAATAAGACAACACCAAAAGAAACTATAATCCTAATAAACATTGTTCATTCCCTTCACATATATAGCATAGTATAAGTATAGTATAATTAATAAATAAGCTACTTTCAAAAATTTGTATTATATTAGTCATATCAATTATAAATGTCACTGTTTACTTCTTTAACAAACAAATAACACGAGTATATATTATCAATCGATATTTATATATGAAATTTTAAAATCGTAAATATTATTAATATATATATATATATATATATATATATATATTTAATATCTTAATTGATTTTAATACAACAAATTAGATTTATACATATAAATATATATTATTAATACATTGTTTATGGAAAACGACGATTAAAAACACGCTTTTCACATACTACTATAAACTAGAAGAGCACGGAAGCCGCCGCCGACGATACAAAACACGGTTTTTACAAATTAACGAGATATGGTGTGAAGAGAGAACGTGTGTAGTACACGCGAGTGTAATTTTTGGCGAAGTAAAAATTACGCATCTTCTATTCTTAAATATTATACTCTATGTGTATAGGGTAGGTACTTGACGATTCGTGGAACAAGCAATAACTCAAGACCATTATTATCAAAAGTATGAAATAAATTGAATTTTATTAAACGGAAAGTAAATAATATAAAATCAATGAAATAGTTAGTTTTTTTTATTATTATAATAATTTATTTTGTTATAACTTAAACCATTGCCATATTATGGAAGTTGACAATAAACTCATTTGTTTCTTTTGTTTTGTATTTTGATTTCGATCACTTTCATAATAAATCACATAGGCCTGGAATACACGTGCTGTGAAAAAAAAAAAACATTCTTGGTTGCTACTAGTAACAATATGCTCTCCATGTGTATACACATTTATTAGTGACCTAGTACAGATTTATATATATATATATATATATATATATATATATATATATATATATATATATATATATATAAATAAATATCATATTCTTATTGATAAAGAATTTGCTCTCAAATGTAATATAATAATTATAAAACATAAAAACGGAAGTTACAGAATTTGTACTTTTTTTTTAACTCATTTGCAATTCTCGCGTAAGCGGAATATTCAGCGCGAACGACGACTGTCGATTATCACCAGCCGCGGAATAGTACGTTCGCAACGATGTTCGCTTATCACCATAGCCGCGGAACATTCCGCTCTCGGTGATATTTTTCTGTCGCCGCGTAAAAAAAAAAACAAAACACATTTCGTGCGCGCGTGTGTGCGTAAAAAAGAGAAACTATGCAGTGTGTAAAATGAAAAGATAAGAAATATGTGATCGTATTATTAAACAACAATATATTTTTTAGATTTTTCCGAAACGGGAAAAGTAAACCGATGGGGCGCGCCTTCTCATAACACATGCATACAATAGTATTTACGGCCGGCACATTATCCACTCGTCTCACACGCTCTTGGGCGTCAATACTGTATGCATATTGACTGCTATAGTGTGGTATAGTAAGGCCCATGCAGTGGAGAGAGAGAAAAAAAAATTTGAAACCAACAGACAATAAAAATATACGTGGAGAATTGATGGATATATATAGGCGATCGTTCAAATTCTTCGGATTGTGTAAATTCCACACAATGCGGAGGAGATAATAGCACAAGACGTATGAAAAAATATTTTTTTTTATTTCTTTTGTGGATATGATGCTATTAATAGTTATACTCTCTCATTTTTAAGAAAAATGAAAAGAGGATCGAACTCTCCTTTACATTTTTTACAAGCAAAAACTAAGCGGAAGAAATTATTGCCAAATATTTTTAAAAAAAAAGGATAACAAAGACATCATCTATAAATGATTCAAATAATAAGGTATATACTGATCGGCATTTTCCCCACACGAATACCTTTTCAACGGAGTAGTAGATTTACGAAGCGAGTCAATTTGATTCACATAAGATTGTACTGATATATATATATATATATATATATATATATATATATTCATCCATTGTACATATATATTATTTTCAAATTACACATTTTGAATGTACGTTATGTATGTATGTATGTATGTATGTATATGGTGTACATAAAATTAGTACGTTGAAATTCTTATTGATAAATTGGGATGAGTTATTAAACAAATAAAACCGCCTTCTTTATATGCAGTCAGTCATCGACCAGGAATAAATAATTACTAAGGGTCTAATTTTGAAAAAAAAAAAATATTCGTAACGAAAAAAAAGCAGAATAGCGAATTTTATAAACAATTTTCAATAAAAAATTTTTGAAGCTTCCAAAAATCACAATCGAAAAGTGAAATATATCCGAAAGACAAAATGTATGAAATGTTTGGGCGGCTATGCACGTCGTTAAATTCTACGAGCAAGAAGCATGCTGCTGCTGCTTCTTGTCGCAAACAAACGGTTTCCTCTAACTCGGAGAATAATTGAAATGTGTGTGTGTGAAATAAATATGTGTACATAAAATTAGTACGTTGAAATTCTTATTATTTAATTAAGAACAGTTATTAAACAAATATTTCCGTCGTCTTTATATGCAACCAGTCAGTCATCGACAAGGAATAAATAATTACTAAGGCACTGATACTAATGAAAAAATGTTCACATTATGATATTATTTGTATGCCTTTTTTTTCGTGTTTTCTTTTCTTTAAAAAGAAACGATGTAAAAAAAAAATACGATCCGGAAAAAAGTCAAGTGTTCATTATAAAAAAAAAAAAAAAAAAAAAAAAAAAATATTTATATATCATTGCTAGTTACATATTTTGTACGTGAATATATATATTATATACATAAAATTAGTATTGTATGTATGTATGTATGCGCGTGCATGTTTGTGTGCTTGCTTGCTTGCATGCATGCATATTATATATATATATATATATATATGTATATATATGTATATGTATGTATATATATATATATATATATATATATATATATATATATATATATATATATATATATGTATGTATATATATATGTATATATGTATGCATGTGTATTAATAGTGTGGTGAGAGTGTAAGTGCGTCTGAGCTAAATTATAAATAATAATAATAATAATAATAAAATGGGTAAAAATACAAAATTTTCAGTCATCATATACACGTATGCGCGTAGTGACGTCGTATACGCACGGGGATGATGTGAAATACGTAGAGTGCTATTATATATGTTAAACGAGTGCGCGCACACGATCTTAGTAGCCCGGTCGACAAATATTCGTATAATTCTGCTAGGCAACAAACGACGACGACGAAAGTTAATTGTTACTTTTATTAAAAATAAATAAACATCAATGACGGAAAAAAATTCAATTATTAACGACGACGTTCGTAATAGACTACTATTTTACATATGTATGTATGTATGCGTATATATAATTAAATATAAAAAATATTATAATATGAAAGATTCTAACCTTGATTCCTCCTCCCGGATTGGTGATTTTAATCCAATAACGTTTGCACTCACTCACAATAACTCTCACTCACTATTTAGAGATTTTTTTCTTTTATCATTTTCAAACACATTTCACAATATATTACAACACCACTTTTATATATATTTTACTTGAAAACACATAAAAATCATATGCGATATTTATAACGTAGCACACAACCATAACACAATAAATACACACGTAAATGATATTTACACATATCATCGATATCTCGCGGATCCGTCCGTCAATAGTTAGTACACACGAAATATATCGGCGGCCATTATCAATATCATATTATTATCCGCCATATTGGTTTTAAAGAAAACTTTTCTTTTTCGCCACACGCGCGCGCGTCAATTATATTCACACGTTGCGCCCGAACAACACACTTTTTTATTTTGCAGCTTCGTCGTCGTTGTCGTTGTATACAGCAATTAATATACATTATATTATTATTATTTTTTTTTTCTTCTATAGATCATCCACCAACACACACACACCGTAAAGGTATCGCGGCGGCGGCATACTTTCGTTACTCAAATCACTGGTAATCTCAGTCATCATATCGTCGTTTCGAGTCTCCTCTCTTATTAGTAGATTCTGAGAGATAAATATCACTTTGTGAAGTATTTCTATATCTTCTCCTCATCCACACACACGCGCACACACACAGAGACGATGTTCGACCAGCGGAATTAAATCATGTCATCTATATACAACGGCGACTTTTTCCTCCTCTTGCATCGCATCGAGGTTTAGAGTGTACGTATATACACATACTGAAAACATATAATGGATTAATATACATATATAATATATTTCAGTGAAAAAAAATAAAATAAAATAATCATATCATATCATATTGAATAATAATTAAAACTACAAACATTACACACACACACTCTCTCTCTTAATCCGTCCATCATCAACGCCAACGCCACCGCCACCGCCGCCATATTGTATTCTTTTCATTTTCGCGCGCGAGTTTTTTTTCTTTTTTTTGATCACATCGCACATATAATTTACAATAATATCTGAAATAAATATTACTATACACAACATCAATACACAAAACGTCGTCGTTTCGGTTTTCGAAAACTATATAATCAAAAATTCTATATGATATAACACAGGCGACGACCCACAATTATACATCTAACTCGATACAACGTTCGTCTAATACTGTAGATCCGATTCTGTACCCCGCCACGCATATGAACAGCGAGAAAAAAAATGCTGCTGATTCTGCACAATTACCAAAAATTTTGTTTATATTATAAATATACACAATACGATAACGAGCGACGGAGATGAAGTGTCGTATCGGTCGCATATAAAATCATCTGTAACGCTATTACTTATTGCACACGCACATACATACATACATACATACATACATACATACATACATAATACAATACAATACATTCTTTTATTCTCTTATATATGAGATAATTTTATATTTCAAATTCGATAGTTACACCACTACTACTACTACTACTACTACTACTATTGTGATTGTTCGAAAATTAACATTGTGTCGCGTCTTGAAACGAACACACGATATACACCACACCATACCATACGTGCGACGACGTACGAAAACGACGCGCGACGTTCACATAACAGGTGGATGGATTTGATGACGGGAGACACATACATATACACACACATACGAACAAAAAGGTTATTATTGGAATAAAATATATATATATATATATATATATATATATATATATATATATATATATATATATGTATGTATATATGGCGATATCACCAAACGAAGATTTGCAGGTGTTCTTCAATTCAATAATAGAGCATTCAGAAAGAGTCAACAATCATATTCGAATATTATCGTATCTAACTGTTTGTGCAAACGGTCAAAAGCCATTGTCGTGTATTAAAATATATCGATCGTAACAATCAATTTTCAAACGGCAGGCAAACAAAAACAAGGAAAGCGTTGGAATCATCATCAAGGACGATACTCGCTCACGGACACACAATCGGGATATCAAGTTCGGCCGTAACTATGTGTTGTGTTAGTGTTCAATCATCATGAACTGGGATTTTGTATATCAAGAGAAACTTATGTATACATAATTAGCAATTACTTATAACAATCAAATGTGTGTATATATATATATATATATATATATATATATATATATATATATATATATATATATATATATATATATTTATGTATATGTATGTCAAAAAAAATAATACAAAGTATCGATATAATTATTATTATTATTATTATTATTATTAAACGAAGAAAGGAGTGAAACAAATATACATATCGTATTTATTATTATAGGGCGAGCGTGTATGTATGTGTGTGTGATATGTGCAGTTTTTTTTCTTTCTCTATTCGTGACGTCATAGTGCGGCTTATAAACGCGTTTCGAAGCTAGGCTGTCGGCAACGTCCATACCATGTTGAAAACACCGGTTCTCGTCCGATCACCGAAGTTAAGCAACATTGGGCACGGTTAGTACTTGGATGGGTGACCGCTTGGGAACACCGTGTGTCGTTGTCATATTTTTTTTCACCCTTATTTTCATGTCAACATATATATGTACCATGTACGTATACGTTATTATGTATATATGTTTGCGTATGTGTACTATCAAACCTGGTGATAGAGTGTATGTGTTCGAGATGGTATATGTGTGTATGTATGTATATGTGTGTGTGTGTATATAAATATATGTATATATATATATATATATATATATATATATATATATATATATATATATATATATTCATTCATTCATTTATAATTATTATTATTATTATTTTTTTGTTGATTTTAATATATTCAATAATATTACATAAGACTGTCGGCATCATTATGTACTATTTTTATCATCTTATAACCATAACAACACTTAGATATCTGGGTTTTTTTTTAGTCAATTTTCCTCAGATGAAATACATAATAGACCGAAATAAGATATTAAGACATAAAAAGATAAGAAGACGCATAATGAGCGGCGGGGGCATCAAACGTCCCTCCTAGGTACATTAAAATTATAATGATGATCTTAATAAAGAATTAAAAAGATGTCAGATTTGACACTAACTTGGGAACCATAACAACACCTATTATTTATGAATAAGTTAGAGAGTAAGTAGGCGGTGGTGGTCGTCAACGTAGTTTTTTGTTCAATTTACACGCGCTATTTGGTTGTTGGGAATGTTAAGAAGATTTATTGTCTTTTTTTTGCAGATTTTTTTTTTTAAAAAAAAGAACAACCTACGTTGATGTTAGTTTTCTGTACTTGTCAATGAGAGTATATTGCGTTTTTACTCCACGAACGACAACGGTGTTCACCCCCATCGTTCAAATGTAAACACAATGTCAAATGTCTCTGTATCTTATAATCTATATATTATAATTTTTTTTTCCTCTCCTGTAGACAATATCATATATACAACATATGACTTCGTTCGCACTAACATACACATATTCTGTGAAGTGAAGTACACGCGGAACATACCTATATCATAAGCAAAATACATTATACATATCATATGCTACGATGCGGCGCCGCAGCCGCCGTCGTAGTCGTCGTCGTCGAAGCTTTTACGTTCATCGTATATAGTTTGACGATATCGCGTACGAACGGTCCTTGTTTTTGGACTATCGCGTTGACGAATGTTCGTCGAGAACGATCGCGTCGACGATCATAAACGTAACGAGCGGCTCGGCTTCGACCGCTGACCACGACGACTTGTGTGCGTGTCTCGTTCGTTTTCTACGTTTCGAACACGGACGCACGTCGACGTGGCGGATCAATCGCGTGTAGACGACGCTACAATGGACATCGGTGCACTTCACGAACGTACGATCGAAACGTCAACGTCGACGACGACGCAGATAACGACGCCGCAATTTAAGACGCTTTATACACGGTGCGTCAGTCGAAACTTTCGTGCACACTACGGTCGCGTACGGTCGACGAGCTCGTGTCGATTGAACGCTACACGGAGCCGGACGGTCATCGCAGGTGTTGCACGTACGAATAACGACGGAACCGGCGTCGACGACGACGTGGCTCCGTGGCAAATGACAGAGGATAGCGCGGCCGAGACGCACGAAACTGGCACAACGACACATCGACGAGCGGGTAACGATTTCTGCGCGGTCCGTTTGTTATGACAAAACCAGGACACAGCCCTCGAAGACGAAATTTATACGACGTGTATTCGCGATTCGTACACGTTTATAATTTTCGTTTTGTTTCTTTCCATATTACCAAATACAAAACATACAAATAGCCATATATATAAATAAATACATATATAAATATATTTATATATATAGTAATTTGACACGTACATACATACACACACATAACATACGTTGATTATAATTATTGAATTTACGTTTAATATTTCGTTTGTCTCGTATAAAGAAATTATTTTGCTGTTATCATTGCTGCTGCTCATCGAGTGTGTTGTGATTGTTTATCGTTTTTTTTCCGTTATCGTTAAACGCGGCGACGTCGTCGTGGTGATTTCAGAAAAGAAGTAGAGAAAAAAAAAAACAAGCAAACATCAGTGTATAATATATATATTATACATTTTTTTTTCTATCGATCGAATTGATAAATAACATATATAAAAAAAAAAAACGACAACATGGCCGATACAGTGAGTGCTACACCAGCAGTCGCAGCCGCATCACCGGCTCCGGCAAAGAAATCTGCATCGAAAACAGGCGGTGCACGTGCAAAACCGTCTCATCCGAAAACGTCCGATATGGTGAACAACGCGATCAAGAATCTCAAAGAGCGCGGCGGATCGTCGTTGCAGGCGATCAAGAAATACATCGCCGCCAATTATAAAGTCGATTCGGAGAAACAGGCATCGTTCATCAAGAAATATCTGAAGAGCGCCGTCACGAACGGCATACTCGTTCAGACGAAAGGAAAAGGTGCGTCCGGATCATTCAAATTAGCTGTCAACAAGCAATCGTCTTCGGCGGCGGCGTCCGGCGATGCTGGTAAAGCATCGAAAGCGAAACGTTCGCCGAAAGAGAAGAAGACGGCCGCTTCGAAATCGACGGCCGCTTCGAAGGCTAAAAAAACAACAACGGGCGCAGCCGGTGGCGGAAAGAAAGCTGCTTTGTCGGCAGCCGCATCCGCTGCCGCTGCTAAAACTGCGAAAAAGCAACGGCCGTAAAGAACTCACCGGCAAAGTCGAAGACGAGCAGTCCAGCTAACGCGCAGAACGCGGCGAAAGGACCGACACGCAAGCCGCCAGCACCGAAACCGCAACAAGCTACAGCAAAAGGTGCCGTGAAATCATCACCAAAGAAAGCAGCACCGAAAAAGAAATGAGCAACAACGATGACATTCAGTCATCACCGTCGTCGTCGTCGTTGTCATAGTAGCAGAAATCATCGTCGTCGCTGTTGCTACTATTACTACAACAATCACCACCATCACCATCTCGACAGTTGTGTTCGTCAAGTAACCGATTACAGCGATACGTTGTTATCGTTGTCATCGGTTACTACGACGATAACTGCAGTAATGGTGGCGGTGGCGATGGACGTGGAGGCGACGGCGGCGGCGGCGAAGAAGAAGAAAATACAATCAACGTACGTCGACAAAATTGTCGACATAAATATACAATGGCCCTTGATAGGGCCACCACTCTTATTTATATTTAAGAGTTTTATTGTTATATACACACAAAACTTGCATCAATTTATATATATATATATATATATATATATATATATATATATATATATATATATATATATATATATATATATATATATATATATATATATATATATATATATATATATATATATATATATATATATATATAACCAAATGCATTTTTCTATATAGGAACCAAGTATGGAAATTATTCGGAGAAATTATTACATCTATTGTGGATGTTGTCTTGGCTTGCACCGGTACATACACCATCTATTGTAATTTGCTAAATACAGTTAGGTTCACATATAAATGGTTCGATTATAAGAAGGATTAATTTTGTTTATGATTAATAACAGAGGGCATTCTTAGACTAGAAATGAACCAATGTGTGCAGCGGCGGGAGGGGAGGGGAGGGGTTTTAAAAATGCATATGTGCTTTTATTTTATATATATATATATATATATAAAATATATATATATATATATATATATATATATTTGTTTGTATGTATGTATGTATATGTATGCAGACAGTATGGTCGGGCGAAATATAGCGATAATCCCCTAGTTAGGGCGTTGGGATCCATCGATCTTGATGAGTAATACTCATCGATGAGTACTCCAAGCACAAGCGGCCCAGTCTACTTGCACCGCTTGGGGTGATTACATTACATATGGTCCGAACAACATGTAACTTGATCAGAATGAAGTCGCCTTATGGTGGCTTGGAGCTCCTCTGATCAAACATCGTGAAACAGTCCTAGCACTTTTAGGATTCGAGAAACGCTCCACAAATGGCATACTCAAATTGCACGTCAATCAGACATTTTAGCCTCTAGAGTAATTGCTTCTAGAAAGTAAACACTCGAACAATTGATCCCAGAGGTCGTTGCCTCGCGTATGTATGTATGTATGTATGTGTGTATCTATCTGTATATACAAATTTACCAAAAGAGTAGAAGAAAAATTATTCGACCGACTATTACTAATAACGAATTAAAATAATCGCTTAATTATAATTAGTTTAAAGTGATTAATAAACTGATTGATTTGAATATGAAAAAAAATATATATGCGAATGTGTCGCCATGTTATACTAATAATAATAATAAAAAAGAAAAAGAAAACATTCATCAACTCGCACGTTGTGTATTTGTGTGGCAAACGTGCTGAAATTTCCTGACGATCATGTCGTATTGTTGCCACCATCATCGTCGTCGTCGTCGTCAAACATCATCATTATAATCATCGTAGTATAACCCACTCTCTACCTAGTGACTATTACCTTGGTTACAATTGTTACTGAACACGTTTATAGACATAATATACATTATATATAACAAAAAACGGCTCACCAGAGCCTCCTCCCTATATGTAAAGAAATCAACAGAAAAACTATTTATTTTTTTTAAAAAAAAAAATAATACATATTTAATCGAATTGTTCTCAATTCTATCACACACACACACACACACACACACACACACACACACACACACACACACACACGTATATAAATTATAGACGAATAAATAATAATATGTAAAGAAATGAGTATATATTTTTATTTCTTAAATAGGACAATTTGCTACATGCTATTATCAAAGATGAAATGTTTTTTTTTTTCGTATTTTATATATATGATAATTAATGATCGTGTATGATAAATAACGCTCAAAAATCGCGATTATAAATTTTGGTTCTTTAAAGAACCGTTCGATTTTAATATTGACGACAATGTTGATGTTGTTATTGTTGTTTGTTTGTTTGTTGTCGTTTTTACATTTTATTATATTTCAAAATGATGAGACACATTCACAATGTATGTACACATAGACACAATGAGAAATAAATATATATGTGTACATTTTTTTTTCGTTGTTGTTGCTGTTGTTGTCGTTATCGTATCGTATCGTATAGTATAGTATAGTTGTGATGTTATCGATATCAGACCTTGTTTATTTGGAGCTTGTGTATTTAGTAACGGCCTTGGTACCTTCACTGACTGCGTGTTTTGCCAATTCACCAGGCAACAACAATCTGACGGCAGTTTGAATTTCACGACTCGTAATCGTCGACCGTTTGTTGTAATGAGCGAGACGAGAAGCTTCGGCAGCAATACGTTCGAATATATCGTTCACAAAACTGTTCATGATGCTCATCGCCTTACTCGATATACCCGTGTCCGGGTGCACTTGTTTCAACACTTTGTAAATGTAGATAGCGTAGCTTTCCTTACGTTTGCGTTTCTTTTTCTTGTCACTCTTAGAAATATTCTTTTGAGCCTTTCCGGCCTTCTTGGCAGCTTTACCGCTGGTTTTTGGCGGCATGATGATGTAGAAATATTATTAATGTAGAGAAAATAACCTCTCGACAAAAAGTGTCTGGCTATATTGTGCTCTTATTTTATTAACGAACGTACTACCAACATACGACTCCGCCCATAGGGTTCTCGTACGTCGTTGGTGCGTTAAATGCGCAAAATGCACAGAAGACGGTCGCTTATAGGCGGTGGTCGATATTTTTCGGAGGGAAAAAGAACAATCTCTCCGAGCGTTATAAACATTAAATATATATATTTGTGACTTATATTCGTGTCGGACGTTGCTACGTAACGTGTTTTGTTTTCAATATATTTTATCAGATATATTAGACGAAGATGTCTGGTCGTGGTAAAGGCGGTAAAGTCAAGGGCAAAGCGAAATCTCGTTCGAGTCGTGCTGGTCTTCAGTTTCCTGTCGGTCGTATACATAGATTGTTGCGCAAAGGAAATTATGCAGAACGCGTCGGAGCTGGTGCGCCAGTGTATCTCGCAGCTGTTATGGAATATCTTGCTGCCGAAGTGCTCGAGTTGGCGGGTAATGCTGCACGTGACAACAAGAAAACCCGTATCATCCCACGTCATTTACAACTCGCCATCCGTAATGACGAGGAATTGAACAAATTATTGTCGGGCGTAACAATCGCTCAAGGTGGTGTGTTACCGAACATTCAGGCAGTTCTTTTGCCAAAGAAGACCGAAAAGAAGGCTTAAGTTTTTGTTGATAAAAACGACATTAACAACAACAACATCAAAAACAACAACAGGAACAACAACAACACGCGTGATGATTATACACTATTGTCGTCTCGTCATCGTCACTGTTATCAACATCATCATCATCATTGTTGCTATAATAATAATAGTGAAGGTGTTGTTCGTAACAGTGATGTTAATAATTGTGACGATGTGTGTTTTATACGCAAGAGAATTATTATTAATAATAACAACAATAAGAACAATAAGAACAATAAGAACAATAACAACATCGGTAAAAGAACAATAAAATCATCGATCAAACATTGTTGTCAAGTGAATACGGTCCTATAAGGGACCACAATATGTTT
The DNA here is from genome assembly GCA_029203775.1 of Neoneuromus ignobilis. Lineage (NCBI taxonomy): Eukaryota > Metazoa > Arthropoda > Insecta > Megaloptera > Corydalidae > Neoneuromus > Neoneuromus ignobilis. Next base: position 29,654,071 of record CP092094.1, on the reverse strand, counting down.
TCAATAAAAGAGCGTTTCTGTTATCGAAAATAAACTTATTTTAAATTATTCATTACTACGATCATCATATTTCTTTACAAATGAATTATTTACATGTGTGTATGTATGTATATGTATGTATCTGTGTATATATATATATATATAAAATCGTTGATATATATATATATACGTTGAGAAAATAATACATAAGTAAGTACATCAGCTATATAAGATATTTTGTTTCATGAAGATTGACGAGAGATTGCGTGATCTATATCACAACAATATCAGCAGCAGCAGCAATAATAATAGACTTTATTTCAATAAAATAAAATAAATCACATCGGAACACGTTCATATAATATATACTGCATATTTTCCTTAATGTCGTATCGTTCGAGGATTTTATTGTCCATCATTTACTATTTATGGAACATATCGTTGAGGTGTTATCGATAAAAATATAATATAATATACAGATATAACCACCGTATAAACACGGCATTTCTATATCACGATTTCGCTTTAACACGGTTCGAGAATTGGGAAAACCCTCATACAACACGTTTTGAGAATTAAAGAACAAAATTCTAAATTAGTGAAATATCCGTACAACACGGAACGAAATAAAAGCTTTTTTTAAATGCAAATCTCCATCCACAAGTTAAAAATTGTTATCTAAATAAGTAAGTTAATACAAATAGCATAATATATTATAGTAGGCTAACCATGTATGTATGTTCGCATTAAATTTATCTCTGTATTAAATTTTTATTTTAAAATCCATTTTGTTCGTGGACTATTATGTATATTTTAAAAATTTTCGGATTCGTATTATTCAACCTTGTTTTTCATTTTTGTAAAATAATTTGTAGCCCTGAACTATGTCTGACGGAAATAATAAATACCTTTACAAAGGACATTTCATTTTGCTAGAACAAAAATTATAGATTTTATTCACAGTTAAAAGCAAACAATCCAAAATAACATTCTTTTTTTTTTTTTTTTTTCCCACCCCGAAAAGTAAAGCATAGAAAGCTGAAGATAATGCTGAAGAAAGTTCAGAGGACGAAGAGATATCTTGTCAAAAAGAAAACGTCCACAGTTAATGGTGCTTATTACACTCTCTGTTGATGAAGAAAATATTATTCAATACATATTAATATGTAATACTTTTGATGAAAAAATTGCTTAAACACGGCATTTTTAGGAACGTAATAACCGTGTTATACGGGGGTTACCTGTACATGTACATATATATAAACATAAACGAGACTGAAGAATTTATGCATGTATTTATTTGTTCAGTATCATTTACTATTCTCTATTTTCCCATTTAATTTCATTTGAGCTATTACATCCTAATTATCAATGAAAAGAAAATCATATATCTATCTATCTATCTATCTATCTATCTATCTATCTATCTATCTATCTATCAATCAATCAATTTATTTATTTATCTAATATAAATTGTTGTATGTAATAATATGTGTATAATTAAAAAAATAACATTCTCTCTCTATCGCGATACAAATAGAGGCTCTTATGAGCCGTATATAAAACATTATCAATGATATTATAGTTGTTGTTGTTGTTGTTGTTATTATTGATGTTGATGTTGATTTTTTCCACCGTTTTAAAAATCAACGACGATACCATACACGCGCGTACGTCGCCATTATCGTAATATATATCGAGTCCACAGACGATGATATTAGTGGGTTATAATATACAGTACGATGATGACAAACGGCAACGATACACGACATGATCTTCTCGTCGGAGAGATTTAAGCACGTTCACCACGAATACGACGTGCGAGTTGAATATCTTTAGGCATGATGGTGACACGTTTCGCATGAATTGCACAAAGATTAGTATCTTCAAAAAGACCGACGAGATACGCTTCGCTAGCTTCTTGAAGAGCCATTACGGCCGAGCTCTGGAAACGTAAATCGGTTTTGAAATCCTGTGCGATTTCACGCACTAAACGTTGAAACGGCAATTTACGAATGAGCAATTCGGTACTCTTCTGATAACGACGGATTTCACGAAGGGCGACCGTGCCGGGACGATAACGATGTGGTTTTTTCACGCCGCCTGTAGCCGGTGCACTTTTACGAGCCGCTTTCGTAGCCAATTGTTTGCGAGGCGCTTTTCCACCGGTCGATTTACGGGCCGTTTGTTTCGTACGAGCCATTATTATTGTCGATGAAAACGATGAACGAAAATATTAAAAAAATATCAATTTCGATTTAAAGAGACGACGAGACGTACACGTTGCGAATGACAACGAACCGATTTTTTTTTTTTTTTTTTTTTGCGATTTTCTGTTCTGCATGTATTGGCGGGTTTGTTTCAAGTCTTTAGTATGATTAGCTTCCCTGGAGGTAACCCCCGATGCCAGCTATTTGTCTTTATATTTATTCCTCGCTTTAGTTCTGATTTTTCAATCATTAGTTACGCGACCTGGGAAAAGTTGCAAAAAACCCAAGTACCTTGATGAAAGTAAGTAAATATCCCTCCCCCCCGTGGCCGGAATTTAGCGTCGGCTATATCCTTTTGTGTAACGTCTCGCGTGTATGTTCAATTGATTAAGATATTAATGTTTTATATACGACTTCTGGAAGTAATATGGTCTTAGACTAACATTTCTTCTTCTATGTTTTCCCACCCTATTTCTTAGGGGTACGACTTTAGGTTTTCCCATTCTATTGATTAATGAATTTTCATGGGTTTTTCTCGAGAAAAATTTCCATGCTCTTCTGTTTATAAAGTCTACGACCGATTCTGTATTAGCTTCCTCGTGCAGTGTTTGTATCTTACAGCTGCGTTCTTTGTTCAGCGCTAGTCTTAATGCCTTATTTTGAATGCGCTGGAGCCTCTGTAAATGCGTATCATACGTATTTCTCCATATTGGGGATGCGTATAACATTGTGGGCCTTACCACTGTCTTATATAGCATTACTTTGTTTTCGGTAGTCAGACCGCTCTTTGTGTTCATTAGGCTATAAATACTAGACAGTGAACCACACGCTTTCTTTGCTGCATTCTTGACATGTTCCTTATATGTGAGCTTCTTGTCAAGATGCACCCCCAGGTACTTGACTGATTTCTGCCACACTATCTCCTTGCCGTTTAGTGTGACACGTCCTGGCGACATTCGTTCATTTCGCGTAATCAATATCGCCTCAGTCTTATTGGCATTAAGCTTTAACTTCCATTTATTGAAATGTTCTGCGAGCAGATCCAGCTGCGTTTGCAGTCTTTTTCTGATAAAGTTTAATTTGCATCCACGTGTGAGAATAGCTGTGTCATCCGCGTACAGAGCTATCTCCACTTTATCTGTTCTTGGAAGATCGTTAATATAATAGTTGAAAAGTGCCGGGCCGAGGATAGATCCTTGCGGTACTCCAGCACTTATGCTTTTCTTCGTTGATGATCTCCCATCTACGTTCACGTGGAAACTTCTCTTTCTGATGTATCTATCGATGATTCTTGTTAAATAATCAGGAATGTCGAATGCGGTTAATTGATAAATTAGGCCATCGTGCCATACCGTATCGAATGCTTTTTCGATGTCTAGTAAGACCATTCCCGTGTAGGATCTTTTTCCTATTATTCTCGTGGCTAGCTCCACTATTCTTGCCAGTTGGTGTTCTGTAGAGTGTCCTATTCTGAAGCCAAATTGTTCCTCTTTCAGGACTTTGGCTTCCTTCTCGTGATTGTTCAGTCTTGTGAGGATCACTCTTTCGAGGACTTTGCTCATGATTGGTAGCAAGCTAATTGGCCTATAACTTGCTACTTCTTCTTTCTTTTTTCCCGGTTTCCTGATTGCTATTATCTTAGCTTGTTTCCAATCCTTCGGGAAGTACTTCAATCTTAATGCAGCGTTGCATATGTTCGTTAGCGCCACGACACCTTTTCTTGGCAGGTGTCGGAGTACCATATTCTGTATTTCATCAATGCCAGGCGCTCTGTACGGCTTCATCCGTTTAATTGCCTCGATTATCTCTTTTGGTGAGGTGTAATCAATTTCCTCTTCTTCATCCTCTTCTGGGATTATATTTGCACGCCATCCATTCACGAATTCCTTGACGTGTTCCGAGAATTCTCTCTCACCGAGATGTCTGCTGGCTTTGTGGGCTGCTTTAAAATGTTCTGCTAGGATTTCTGCTCGCTCCTCGACTGTATGTGTAAAGGTATCGTCGACCTTTTTCAGTGGCGGGATTTCTTCCCTTTTCTTCATTTTCATGGCTCTCAGAACATTCCAGATGCTCTGGTCTTTGACGTTTAATGTTGAGAGTTTTTCATTCCATTGCTCATTTCTGAGCTCTTTAACCTCTTTGGTTATTTCCTCCGAGAGACGGTTTCTTATTATTCTGTACTCGTCTCTTCTGGTTCTTTGCCAGAGTTTTCTCGCTTTATCGCGGATTTTCATTTTCTCCTTTATTTCATTTGTTAAGTCTACGTGGTGCGGTCTTATTTTCTTATCAGGTATGCTCTCCTTCATTGCATCCTTGATCTTGACCGTAAATTCATTGATATACCCATCCAGTTGTTCCTCGCTACTGATGGGTATACTCGGATCTACTTCATTGTTGATCTTATCTTGGAATAATTCCCAGTTTGCTCTGGAGTAATCTTTCCTTGTCTTGACGGTTCTCTCCGACCTCATAGTAATTCTTATCACTACCGGGTTATGATCAGAACTCAGCATGGGTAGCGATACGATCTCCTGTTCTGCTATGTTCTTGATGAGTGCTATGTCTAGCGTCGATGGTCGGGTGTGCCTCCTGTAATAGGTGGGCTCATCTGGGGCTATGATCATATAATCCCTTCTCATGGAGTGTTTCCTGAGGATCTTCCGGCTGTATTACTGCCCGGGCAGCGCCATTCTTGATGTCTAGCATTTAAGTCTCCACCCATGATAACTCGCTGTGACATTAGCATAATCTTGTCTATGTCCGCGGTGTCTATCTTGTCTTTAGCGCTTCTATAAGTCGCTGCTAAGAGGATTTTTGCGGGGATTTCTATCATCGCTGTAACCACCTGCAGAGATTCCATTTGCGGAGTGGCGACTTCATAGGATTTTATGTTATCTTTTACGTACAGCGAGACTCCTCCTCCCTTGCCTTGTGACCTCTCTCTGTGATACCCTTTGTATCCAGGAATTGCTAGATATTTGTCCAATTTGCAGTTTGTTTCTGTGATCATGGCTATGTCGATGTCCTGATCAACAATGAATTGCGCCAGTTCTATGGCTCTCGTGGCTAGCCCGTTGGCATTCCATATGACAATATTGAGTGTGTTTAACATTAAGGAGAATTCGTCTAATCCTTAATGCCGTTCACGTACTCCCATACGAGCATGAACTTGTCTTTTCTTGTTTTTACTTTCTTGATTTTGTTCTGTAGTTCTCTCACCATGTCGAAGAGAATTCTCATGTCTTTAACATCTTCATCGTCGCATTCATCGGAAGAAGATTCCTCCCTTCTTGGTTTCTTAGAATACTCTTCTTTGTCCTCCTTACTGGACGGACCTTTCCATGCGCTTGATTTTGGAGGGGGGGCATCCCTATATTTGCTGCTACCTCTGATCTCAGGGAAGTAGCCTCCTTTGAATGCCTCAGTCGGCTGTCTTCTTATATGCGCCAGTTCACGTTGATGATCTCGTCTTTCTTGTTCGAGTTTATGTGCAGGGCACCCTCTGAAGCTGGCCGTGTGATCCCCTTTACAGTTCACACACTTTGCTGGAGTTTCCTTAGTTTTCGTGCATTCTCTGGAGTCATGAGATTCCCCACACTTGACGCATCTTGCTTGGATATTACATTGCCTAGCCGTGTGACCGAAACTTTGGCATCTAAAGCATTGATATATATTTTGTGAGGGCCTGTAATTCTCCCAGTATACGACGATCGAATATAAGTTAGATACTTTCCTCACATCTTCTAACGTTGTGCCGGTGGGAAATCCAACAATGTAAATTGGCCCCCACTCTCTCTTATTAATCCCCATATTACGGATTCTTAACGGATTCAAATTTAAATCTTTCATTTCCGTGAGGATTTCTTCGTTGGTCAGCCCTGGAGGGAGACCTTTTAAAATCATGTTTACTTCTTTCTCAGAAGTGGGAGTGTATGTATGGAACTCCGCGTTCCCTTTCTTTAAGACTCTCTTCATTTCATGGTACACCTCCATGTTGTCACAATTTAGGATGGTGCCCTCCTTCACAATTTTTGTTTTGAAATCTCCTTTAATATTGGCATCCTTAAGGATCTCTCTCATTTTTACGGCGAATACGCCAGGCTTGTCAAATCCGTATTTTAATACGATCGGGGGAACTCTTTCTTTTTTCTTTTCTTTTTCTATCTGAATGTCTTTTTCTTTCTGTAGTGTATTTTCTACTACAATTGAATTTCCCAGTTTTTCGTACTTGTTATGTACGCTAATGGCTAACGACCTCGTAACATCGGTCGTATACTGTATCTTGACGCGCTTGCGCGGTTGCAGCCACTCCATATCGTCGCTGTCTTCATTTTTGTTGTTGTTGTTATTATTGTTATTGTTTGTTGATGTTGATGTTTTCTCAGGTTCATTGACCTTTTTCTTGTTGTCGTTTTGTTCCGGACTGACGACCTGTTCGGAACTATGTACAGTTATATTTTTACTTACCTGTCCTTCCTCGACCTGTACGATCTCCATGGCGCTCTCCTTGACTAGGCTGTCTGGTAGTGAAGTCATAATGCATTCAGCAGACGTCCTTTTCCTTCTCACCATGTCTTGATTATTCTCTTTATGAGAAATTGTTGATGAAATATCAACAATTTCGCATAAATCACCACTAATTTATTTCCCGCCAAACGCGGGATTGTTTGTAAACAGACAAGTCAAAGGGCGCGGTCACGGAAAACCGTTACACATACACGTAAGTGCGCATGCACCAGTCTCGACGCAATCACGCCACTCAGCTTGTAAACACAGCCAGGTGGCTAAACACACCGATTCCCTTTCCGCACTGACGTTACGATGTAAAATAAAACACTCGAGCGCGGAAACACGTCTACTCAGTTCGCTGCCTAGACAGCGAATAATGACAACGAACCGATGTTTGAACCCATTTTTGTAGTCACATTTTATGTTCGTTTTTAAGGCGGAGCAAGAGTTCGAACTCCTCCTAAAGAGGACGGCGTCAAAATCGGAATAAAAGCGTCGAAAATCAATTCGAATACTCACAGTTCAGGCATAGCATCGGATGCGTAAGCACACTTTGCATGGCTGAGCGAATTTCTAAGATATACAAGCGTAACAGCAAGAGCCGACCATTTGTTCGTCTTATATATAAGAAAAAAATCACTTCTACGGGTCTGGTAATCCCTCCGGATTACATGAGACCCAGACACCAAAGGAACAAGAATCAACACAGAGAAACCATCGATCTAACAGCAGACAACACAACAACTATCACCGATAACAACGCCACTTTGACCGACACCACAACCGACGCCACAACCGACGCCACAACCAACGCCACATACATAACTACAACAACCACCGACATAATCGCCACCACCGACAACTGCACAGACACAGACTTCACTACAATAAATTTCACTACCACCGACACAAACATCATTACCACCGACATGGAAATTACACCAAACATTCCGACTTCTAATAACTTTGAATGCCTGCAGAATCACCCCGACAACGAGATGGAGCCGATGCCATTTAACCCTTGGACATTGGTGAAACTCAAGAAGAGAGGAGCCCCACCCAATACCGACATCACGCCACCAGCGAAAAAGCCCGCCAAAACGAGTGAGAGGGGTATATCAACAACAAAGACGGGAACAATAACAATAACAAAACAAGCGACACCATCGACATCTAAAGCTTCAACCGGCAAAACAAGAACCGCCACCACCACCACGACGACTTCGACCGCTGCAAAGAAAAACTACCGACCGCCTCCGCTTGTTCTCATCGACAAGCCGGACAACCACAGGACTTTTACTGACGCACTGGCTATTTCAGCGAAAGCTAAATACCAGGTAAAATACATCAACGATAGTGACACTAAGGTATTACTTACAGAGAACGACGACTGGAAATCCGTCCGCACCGCTCTCGACGCCCAACAGATTCCGTACTACACCTACAATCTGCCAGAAAACCGACCACTCCAATATATCCTCCGAGGTGTACCGGAGGGATATAACGATGAGATTCTTGAGGAACTTACCGAACTCGGACTCCACGTATTGGAAGTACACTCCATGCGTGGTGAAAAACTGAAGAGGCCAGGATATAAGATCAACTTCGCTAACGGCACCACCGCTAGCCAGGTTACGCGCATCGATGACCTAATACACTGCAAAGTGTATTGGAACAAGTACCTTCCACGGACCGGTTTCTCGCAGTGTCACAACTGCCAGCGATGCGGTCATGCAGCACAACACTGCAAACTTCGCCCCAGGTGCGTCAAATGCACTGGGGATCATGGTACAGCACAATGCGCAAAGAAAGACCGAAACTTGCCGGCCACCTGCTGCAACTGCAGCGGGCCACATCCGGCCAACTACCGAAAATGCCCGACAATAGTGGAGTTCCTGGAGAACACACCAACCAGCCGTGCCGCCGCCGCTGCAGCCAAGGAAGGAGAGACGTCGGTTCCAGCATCAGCACCAGCACCACAAGCAACAACCAAACTAGTTCCCGCCCCACCACCGACAACAAACGCCTGGAACCGGCCGCGTGACCAGCGTGCTCCGGCCCCCCAGGCCACTAACACCACCGACACAGCAACCGGCTCCAGGTCGAAGTCTGCCTCGCGGACCTCACCCGCCACTGCATCACCACCGACAGACGATCGCGACCCTATGGAGGCGCTAAAGAGGATCGACGATGCTTGCGACAGGATGGGTCTATGGGACATCCTCGCCGCCATCGAAGATCTGGAACAACAACTTGCGAAATGCAAAGACACCATCGAAAAAGCCTCGGTTATCCGGGCCTTCCGCAGGCGTTAGATGGCGAATGCGGGTAAGTTAACAATCATCAATTTTAACGCCCGAGGTGGGCTCAAAAGACATCTGACAGAACTAACGCGACTACTACAGACACACCGCATCGACGTTGCGGCCATTACAGAAACTTTTCTAAAACCATACATCTCTCTACGAGTACCAGGATACCACGTATACCGAAAAGACCGTGTAAACAAACGAGGGGGAGGAGTCGCCCTTCTGGTAAACAAACTCCTCCCACATTCCGCTCTACCACAGCTCGATTCTGACATAGAACACGTCTCTATATCAATCGACGACAAACGACAGACAATCATCACCGCGATATACATTCCTGACCAATCACTTGACCTGGAACACCTTCGACAGATCACTGACAGACAATACCGCACCATCACCATTGGCGATTTTAACGCCAAACATCCGACCTGGCACTGTTTTGTTCATAACAACAACGGTGCAAAACTTACCAATCTTCTCAATGAGCCGGCATACGATATTCTTCATCCGGACGAATTCACCCACTACCCAGACAATGGTCTCCAGCCGTCGGTGCTAGACTTTGCCATAACCAGGAATCTTCCTGCAGCTATGGCACGAGTCGAAGTCATCGAAGGTCCGGACTCCGATCACGTTCCCACAATCACGACTATCTCGCTGCATATTGCGGCACTGAAACTCAGACCAATTATTGACTTTAAAAACGCGAACTGGCGCGAATTTAAATCACACATTGACAATAACATTCACATACCAGTAATCTTAGACTCACCCGACAAAATTGACTCGGCGATCACGGAACTTCTAAACGTGATCAAGGAGGCTTCTCGCCTCCATATTCCGACTATACGTCCGACCATCCATCACAAACTAAAACTCCCCCAGGACATTCTCGACAACATCAAACTTCGAAACCGTGTTAGAAGGTACTGGCAGAGAACGGGCGACCCTCTCTACAGGACTGAGAAAAACCGGTTGACTGACCACATCCGACTCAGCATAAATAAATTCAGACAAGACGACTGGAACAACAAAATCATAAAGTCTATCGCTTCAGACAAAAACGCGATTTGGTCTTTTGCCCGAAATCTTAAGTCCAAATTCGCATCCATACCAGCCCTACTGACAGACGACAATGAACTTCTTACCGACCCCCAGGACAAAGTTAACGCCATCGCCACGACTTTTGTCAAAGCCCACACCATCGGGGAATCACTCCCCAAACCCCACACTTTTGACTTTTACGTTCACTATTGCAAAAACCTCAGTATACTCCCCCCATTTAACGCAAACATCCCGGAGATCTCCACTTTGGAAATCAACCGTTACATTCGAAAACTTAAAAATCGCTCGGCCCCAGGTCCCGATGGCATCACCAACACTCACCTTAAGCATCTTCCAAGGAAAGCCGTTAACGCTCTCCGAAACATTTTAAACCAAGCCATGTACCTAAACTATTTTCCAACCGCCTGGAAATCTTCTAAAATCATACCGCTTCCAAAGCCAGGCAAACCTACGACCAACCCCAGTAGCTACCGACCCATTAGTCTACTTTCGACATTAAGCAAACTCTACGAGCGGGCCATTCAAAAGCGCCTCGTAGCACACCTCCGACAAAATAACATTATCCCGAAGGAACAGTTCGGCTTCACCGCTGGACATTCCACAGTCCACCAACTTCACCGTCTCACGGATAAAATTCGTCATGATCTATCTCTCTCCAGAGCCACCGTCGTCACGTGCCTGGACATCGAAAAAGCATTCGACTCTGTTTGGCATGATGCCCTCCTAGTCAAATTAATCCGAACAAAACCGCCAGCTTACCTGGCAAAAATAATTCAATCTTATCTCTCGCAGCGATCATTCGCGGTTGAAGCGCTAGGTAAAACCTCGCCGCTTCATCATATCCCAGCCGGTGTCCCCCAGGGGTCCGTGCTCGGACCTATCTTATATAACATCTTTACGTCTGACCTCCCGACTCTCCCTGACAATATCGATATCTCCCTCTATGCAGATGACGCCTGCATAATGTCTACAGTTCGACACGGGGCTCTTTGCCCACCCCGAATAGAATCCGCCCTCGCGACTCTCGAAAAATATTATACTAATAGTAGAATGAAAATCAATCATGCCAAAACAACATCTATCACCTTCACTAAAAAGACTCGATTGCAATGCCCGACAATTTCATTCGGTAATACCCGAATTAACAGTTCCTCCAAAATCAAATATCTAGGCCTGGTACTCGATAAAAAACTATCTTTCAATAATACTATTCAAGACCGTCTCGGAAAAGCCAAGGCTGCCTTCCGAATACTAAGACCAATTCTTAACTCAAATATACCACTAAATATAAAAACCCACCTATACAAAGCTTGCATCAGGTCGACGATGACGTATGGCATCCCGATCTGGTGTACAGCAAACCCAAACAAACTAAAACCTCTCCAAACATTTCAAAATAAAGTTCTGCGCTTTATTCTTCATGCAGACCCTCGCACCCGTATCACAAAACTTCACGCCTGTACACAGACAGAAACATTATATGACTTTATATCACGTATTACGACTAACTACCTTACCAACGCGAAGAGGCATCGGAACCCTCTGATCCGAAACCTCGAGACACTTCCGACTTGTAAATCTAAAAGATTGTTTTTCCATCTATGACTAAATACTACCAGCCACTCACTTTCCCGTCTGGTCGCTCAAGCCGGACACCTACCTGAAACAGACAAAACAAAAACAATAACAATAACAATAACAATGACAAAACAACAACAACAACATCGACAATATAAATACCACCGATAAAATCACAGTGCATCGTTACCGATAAGTGAACTAAGTGTTTGTGCCGTTTGTGTCCTAGTTTTGTGTTAGTATATAAGTTAGTTAAGTTAGTTTTAGTCTTATTTTCAATAAACAATTAATCTTAAGCGGGTTTTGAAAGTTTCCCCGCGAAACACAGACAAAAACATTAAAAACTACCACCGATAATCAATTGTAAACCTTTTATACAGCATAATATGTTAATAATAAGCTAGCTTTAAGTCTATCATTGTATCAAAAATTTTGTACAGCACAACTTATATCAATAAATGTTTCTTGTATCTTGTATCTTGTATCTTGTATCTTCGAATACGTTCAATTTACGTTCGTGAAGCAACGCGTTCGTATCGGTGAGAGAGGCTCACAAGTGTGATATTTGTGTTTCAATATATATTAATTATATTATAATAACAACAAGATGACCGGTCGCGGTAAAGGTGGCAAAGGCTTGGGAAAAGGCGGTGCAAAACGTCATCGTAAAGTGCTTCGCGATAACATCCAAGGTATCACGAAACCAGCAATCCGTCGTCTCGCACGTCGTGGTGGTGTCAAACGTATATCCGGTTTGATATACGAAGAAACACGTGGCGTATTGAAAGTGTTTCTCGAAAACGTAATCAGAGATGCTGTTACATATACGGAACATGCAAAGAGAAAGACCGTGACCGCGATGGACGTTGTCTACGCTTTGAAACGCCAGGGTCGTACATTGTACGGTTTCGGTGGTTAAGATGGACATCGACACAACAACAATAAACGACGATATGACTGCGACGTCGAGACGATTTTTACGTGTAAGTACACGTACACCACGAGGCGAACGCAAATGTATACATACATATAAATTAACACTCACACACACACACATATACTCCCACCAACGCACATACAGAATAAAACATATGCAATTTTTTTTTTTTTTACAATATTTCATACGTTGTATATAATGTCGTCGTCGTTAGTAATAGCACCGACGACAATGTGTTATGTACATTTTTTATAATATGTATACGTTTGTGCATCGTTTCAATCTTCAAAATATCAACAACAACAAAAAGATCTTCATCAACATCAATCAATAACAACAACAACAACAACAACAACAACAACGTTGTAACTAAATATATTCGATGTTCGCAAGACAAAATGAAAACATGTTTAATTATAGGCTCCCTTAGGAGCCACTATTTCTATTCAATAATTGAGGTTTTTGTTCTTTATACAATATAATATTACATTGTGTTAAAATAAATAAATACATACATACATACATACATATATTTTTTTTAAAAAAAAAAGTTGCATTCGACAATAGATAGAGATAAATATACCATCGTACTATAATAATATAACCGTTATTATTTTATAAATTACGATAAAAGTAAGTAAAATAAGTACGCGAGTGAACGAGTGCGCACAAGAGAGAGGGAATGAAAGGGGAGTGGCATTATATTCTGTTACTATGACTACCTATTATTATTATTATTATTATAATAATAACTGTAATTATATATAGAAAAGAAAATATATAATCAACAAAGAAACAAAAAATTCATATTTGAGTTTTGAAAGTTTCTCCACAAAATAAGACAACACCAAAAGAAACTATAATCCTAATAAACATTGTTCATTCCCTTCACATATATAGGCATAGTATAATTAATAAATAAGCTACTTACAAAAAATTGTATTATATTAGTCATATCAATTATAAATGTCACTGTTTACTTCTTTAACAAACAAATAACACGAGTCTATATTATCAATCGATATTTATATATGAAATTTTAAAATCGTAAATATTATTAATATTTTTTTTTTTTAATATCTTAATTGATATTAATACAAACAAATTAGATTTATACATATAAATATATATTATTAACACATTGTTTATGGAAAACGATTAAAAACACGCTTTTCACATACTACTACTATAAACTAGAAGAGCACGGAAGCCGACGACGATACAAAATACGGTTTTTACAAATTAACGAGATATGGTGTGAAGAGAACGTGTGTAGTAGTACACGCGAGTGTAATTTTTGGTGAAGTAAAAATTATGCATCTTCTATTCTTAAATATTATACTTTATGTGTATAGGATAGGTGTACTTGACGATTCGTGGAATTAGGGTCGGAAAGGAGACACAACCACAATCGTAAAATAAATTACGGTAAATTTAGTAATTCAATCAAATACAATAGATAACAACAGAGACATTTTCTTCATGTCTTTCCTTATATTTCT